>OX387273.1:17149200-17774200 GCA_947562075.1 Orthosia gracilis
TCGTATCTTATAAGTCCAGGATTCCTCACATTGTTGGTTGAACTGATCGTGTAAGTTAAAATTACTTTAATATTAGTTTACTTAATTCCTATGTTCAGGCTTGCCTAATCTGGGAAAACAGCGAGTAGTTAATTCCACTATTATACTACTAAGATGTTTGTAAGTGTATTGCCATGTATGTTGTGATGGTGGAGCAGGTTCCCAGTGCCTGAAACACAGGTTAATTCCTAGCGCGCGAATGGCTCTCGCTGCAACAGAGTGCAGAGCAAGACTCTTGCTCTGCCCTCTTCTGCAGTGATAGTATTAAAGATATTTATGTATTCAAAATTTGTTGGTGAATAAATTGAATTGAATGTCTCATACTTACATATAGTATGAAGTACATTTTTATTTACGAGACTTTTATAACAGCTCTTGGTCTACTGAGCTGTGAGACATTGAATATTGTACCTTAATAACACCGCATAAGCCTGAAGCTTCACCAGCGAACCCCATGTTGGACGTGACACTCCCGACAAGCAGAGGCTTCGTCCGATCCTTGCAGAACACTTGCTCCATTGCTTGTAACTCCGCTTTATCCATCTCGGGCACAGCTAGAGGAACAATAAATAGTCTTGTATAATACAAAAATCAAACTGGTCAAGTGTGAGTTGGACTCGTATATGAAGGGTTTCGTAACATTGAGCGAACTATTGCAGTTTCAAAGATACAGCTCTGTGTGTCAGACAGGCGGACGGACAAGCGAAAATTACTAACAGGGACGATTAGTGAAAGTGTATAATTTTCCTTATTGCACCATGATTCCACTACCAGGACACAGACCTCCCCAAATGCGAGACATGCTTAATTTATTTTATCATGTTATAGCAGGCTATTAATCAATTTACCTGCTCCAAACCCCTCAACATACTCCACCGAAGAAGGTAACACTCCAGCTTCCTCATAAAATCCACTCAAGAATGCTGCCAGCTTTCCCGGATCTCTAAAGAGTCCAAACTCCTCATTATTTTTAATACCATAGTCGTAGTCGGACTTGATGTGACATATCTCGGCGTAGGCTCTGGAATAATGTTTTTAAATTATTGGTATTTTTTTGAAAAGGTACTTCGAAATTCAAAATCAGCTCAGCAACCCACTGTGTTGCTTTCAAGTACAGTCGAGCTGCTTGTCTAAAACCTACCGTCTAGCGTCTTTATGCTTCTGCAGAAACAGAGTAGTGATTGCCTCTACGATTGTCTGTCCATCCGCATTCCCGTCGTAACATTTAGTTTTGCCATCAAGATTAAGTTTTGCCAATCTGCAAATAATTAAGTGTAACTTAAAATCTCATATATCATAAAAACTCAAACCATAATATAAGTATGTGGCTGCACAATTGCGCTGCGCACAAATTTTCTATAAATTTTTATGAGTAAATGGTGTCACTTACTGATGAACACTTGCTTTGTGTACAAAGTATTGACAATGCCGTCTCTATCACCTTCTGAGGTATTTCGGTGCTCTGTATTAAGACGTACCTTCTATAATGTATAAAGTAGTGCGGATGCAGCAAGAGCCGAGCCCCGCCCACGATGGCCGCGTCGCAGTGGCCGTGCCTGATGGCATGGTAGGCCATCTCCAGACCAACCAAAGAGGAACAGCACAACGCTTCCACAGTGTATGACGGTCCCTTCGCGTTCAGCCAATAGGAGATGCGGTTTGCTATCATCGACTTATTACCACTAGAAATAAAGTAACGTTTAATGGCATTATATTAAACACGCTTCTATATGAAAATAAATAATTTTAAACAAGGTTTTAATTAAAAATTGCATTGCCACGCGAAACAAACGTGTGTGCCAAATTTCTGCTCAATCGGACGCTGGGTATAGGGTCAATTTTCACTAGCAAAATTTGGTTACAGACACCAGGACAGGTGATACTAAAAAAAAAGAAGAGGTTCTCTATTCGACTGTATTTTTTTATGTGTAAAAACTTTTTACGTTTTTTGAGGTCTGAATCACCCACATCTTATATATCTTTTTTTTATTATAACTTTTTTTTTATTCGCTACACTTGGTCTCCGTGTGGTGCAAATCAGGTGACAATAACTGGTGGTAGGCTTCGGCCGAAGGCTTGCGACCACCCACCGGGCAAAGATGTACCGCCAAGCGGCCTAGCCGTGTTCCGGTACGATGCTCGGTGTAGCCAAATAGAGGAGTTGGGTCAAGATAACTGTTCCACGGCAGGCTGACCAGCCAGACGCGCGCTGTTAAGGATGTATCGAGAGACTAGTCGCGGAGGGTAGCGGGATCCGATGCACGGTGTGCCGTTGGCCGACCGCAGGTAGTCGGGGGCACAAGTAATGTGCCATACACGAGAAGTTGCCCCGCCAACTGTCGAAAAATCCCGGAATGCACCATCGTGCTGGTTAGCGACCAGACGGGAGGGCCCGATGAACATTCCAGGCGAGCTCGCGCGTCCCCAACAATTTCAGATGTTTTACCTTCCAAACCGAAGAAATTTCACATAAGTTTCGTCTATTTTATCCCCTTAGGGTTAGAATTTCCAAAAACCAATACATAAATGAATTCTTTTTGTCAACCAAGAGCGTAAATCTAAAATTACATTTGTCCAATTTACAAACTGTAGAAATTTTATACAAACTTTCAAACCCTTTTTGACGTGGATTTTCTAAAAATCAATGAATACATGAATTATTTTTATCAAGCAAGAGCGTAAATCTAAAAGATCACGTGTCCAACTTACACACTATAGAAATTTCATACAAATGTTACAACCCCCTTTTACCCCCTTGCGGGTAGAATTTCCAAAAATTCTTTCTTTGTGCGCACTTACGTCACTTGAAAAACCTCCCTGCCAAATTTCATCTTTATACGTCTAGCGGTTTTCGATATTTCGTAATGAGAGAGTGAGCGACCTTTCGCTTTTATATTATTATAATATATAGAATACATATATGAATATAGATTTGTGGAATGTTGCAATTTTACTCATAAAAAATCAATTTACAAAAATAAAAATAGGGAAATAATAGTAGATTGTTGCATCGAGCGCAATGTGCGTAATCTACTTTTCGTTCAACTTCCAATCTACCTGCCGTGATAATATAAACCTACTCAAAATAAAAACTCAAGCTAATGAAAAATATTTATCCCGCGACTTTTGCGGCAAAAGGTAATTAAAAATTTAATTTGCAATTGTATTTATACTTTCTGGAGTTGAATTCATATCGCTATCGCTATTTTAATTTTTTTTTAACTTTTCTTGCTAAATATGAAGTATTAAGGTTTTACAATGGTATAAAATGCGCGCCATTTGTTTTTTTTTTTTATTAAATTGATTTTATTCAGCCGATTTTTTTTAAGACAGTATCTTTTTGATCTAATGCATACATTTTATATTAAACTTAATGGGAGACATTGAACCTCTTTGGAATTTTTTTATCTAAAAAAAAAACAGTGCATTAATGTAAAACTATGCAACAATGAGATTTCATACAACATTTCTGCACTGTTTTGGTTCTATAAAATACGTCCTTTGTGATCGGTTTTGTAGTGATTAATGATGACATTACTGCGTAGTTGAAAGAAAAGTAATTTATTAAAGATACATGCAAGGGAGGATGTATGTGAATGAATGTGGTGCGCGGGGTGTGTGTGGGATGTAGAGTGAGTGTGGGTGGTATGGGGAAATTGTGTATGCGTTGTAAGGGAACATTTTGTTAGGAGATGGTTTTGAAAAAATCTTCAATTTGGTCATAAACATAAAAAATACAGTCGAGTTGAGAACATCCTCCGCTTTGAATTCGGTTAAAAAAATAAAAGCTTGTAATAAAAGAGTCTGGTCTGGGATGTGGTGACACTTGAGGAAGGTATCTGTTCAGCAGTAGTGTCTTTTGTCTGAAATGATGATTAAATAAATAAAAATCGAGAATCACTTTACAAAGAGAAAAAATTACAATATTGTAGCAAAAAGCCCTTATATCAGCAAAAAGTTAGGTAGCAACACTTCGTGTTACCGCTAAACATGCATTAGCAAATGTACGAAGTGGATTGATGATCATGATGTTGCTGTTTAGTTGGTGATAGTTAAAAAAAATGTAATAGAGAATTATAGTTTAATTAATAAATAAAAGAAAAATCAGTTATAAATGCTAATACATCGAAATAATGTATGCATTTCCCAATCTATATAATTATATACATCTATGGCCGTTGTAAACAAAAAATCAAATGAAAGCTCCAAAAACAGAAGTAAATAAAAATATATATTTGATCATTAATATTCTAGTAAACAGATTGTTATGAGCGCGTGCAGATTCGATTACGTCCCAATTGGGACGTATAGTCTTTAGTCTATGTCACGCATGGTGAAGAGCGATACGCTTTGTTGAAACAAAAACAAAATTAAAAAATGCCATCGTGTGCATTTAGAAAGTGTACCAAATATGATACCAAAGTAAATAAAACAGAAGGGCAATACACCTCAATTTACTAATATATTAATTTTTTTCTTAATATTCTGATATTTGGTGGTTAGAAAAAGAAAAACATTTATGGTCTGAATAATGCTTGTTTACATTCACACGCAAGTGACAAACAGTAGCCGTCTCTTTTTTTCTTGTTGGTTCAAGCCATCCCTTTCGACTTGTAGTGAAATGTCAGATGAATGAAAAGTGTGTTTGTGTGCTGCCGCTGCTGTGCGGAACACTTTTTGCTGTTGTTTTGTGAGTGTATAACGTATCTGTTTACTGGAATATCATTGTATCAAAGACCTTATACTTCTTCGTAGTAAGAATAAGTATAAGGTCTTTGCATTGTATTTGATGTTTGATAGCGTCGTATTTTTCTTTTTGGATGTAACAACCAGTTCTTTCTTTAAGTTTAAGTTTTTCGTAATTTTAATAAAAAGGCTAGTGCAAAAAGTTTATACTGAGTCTTTGATATTGCTTATTTTCACTAACCCCAGCAATCCAGAACCATTTGCGGAGAACTTAAACAACAATCTTTGCGTCTCTGACAAGCCAGTGGCGATAAAAACCCCAACGCGTTTACCAGAAAGCTCGCTTGGACAAACTCCTGAAAACATTACACTTCAAATTAAACTTTGTACTTTTAATAATTCTTAATTATATATATAAATTACTATCATTTTCCCGTGGATATGCTCCCGAGCCTCTACGAATTCGTGCTAGGACAGGAACTGTGGGTTTTTCTAGGATAAAAACTAATTACAAAAACTCTCCTTGCTAGTTAAGTGTAGTTTTAAATCACTGAACGAGTAATCGTAATAGGATCATTACGGATCAGAACACTAAGGATTAAACAGGCAATCACAGGACGTGATGCTCAGCAGCAGTACTGTGCTTGACACTAGTAATCCACCGAGGCAGTTGTTACAGGTAGGTAGATCTTTATTGATTCTTTGAAGCGAAGACAGGCACCCACGGATCAGAATCTCGCTCATTTCAAAGCTCGCAACCGCTGCAATATTATGTGTCGAGATGCTATTTTCACGAATCTAGTCGATCGCAAGTATTCTGACGTCTGGAGATTTCTAGGGTATGTCGGTTTCGACTAATCCTCCATTAATACCTGCAAAGATGTCGACTTGTCGTCTCTTAATAGGCACTTTTCTCTTCCACCTGTCTTTCTGGAGTGTCAAAATTTCCACTTTGATTGAACTCTCCGAATTGCCGTTACCGAATTGCACACTAATTTAAATCCTGTCTCTGATGACAATGTCAAAAAATCTCCTCTGCTGTTGGCCATGATAGTCTGTGTTCGAATGATAAAACCTACTCTCCGCAATTCCTACACATTATCTTGCTTACATATTATTAACTATTCTTTATTCTCTGGCACATTTTCTTCAAACTGGAAACAAGCACACATAATAACACGCCCCAAAATAAAATAAAAAATTATCTCATTTCAGACCTTTATCCATAATTCCTTTCATCTCTAAAGTTCTAGAGGACATCCTTCTCGTTGTCTCCCCTTCAACATCCTGTTTAACCCTGCTTACCCTGAATATTTGTGACAGCGTTCTGCCAATGTCCTGTATGAATCTTACCTTGGGCATCACTTAAAGGTTGTCTGTAAGAGATTGCTCTGTGCGATAAGACCGCCCATTGTACACTTGCTTTTATGATTTCTGTCCTGTATTTTTGTAGTGTACAAAAAGAATATAATAAAAAAAAAAACTTCCTATCCCAAAGTACTAATTTCTATTCTCACTCCTTCTGCGATTGAGGATGAATGAGTTGTCTGCCAAATGCATTCTCTGTGCAAATGATAAAGTTCTACTTGCATCGTCAGCAGAACAGTTGCAAGACATAGTGACTGTGATTAATGAAGCTTTTAAGTTAAAAGGGATGAGTATAAATGTGAACAAGACTAAGGTAATAGTGTTTGAAAGAGAAGACGATGTATCGGAGTGTGAAGTGAAAATAAGGATAAGAGTGTGGAGCAAGTGAACGAGTTTGTATATTTGAGAAGTATGTTCACAAGGGATGGAAGGATTGAAGAGGATATGGAAAGGAGAGTGAGTGCAGGGAATAAAGTGAATGGTGCTATACATGCGGTTATGACCAGTCAGTTGATGTCTCTGGAGGTTCGTCTCGCCGTTCACAACAGCGTGCTAGTGCCTTCACTTATGTATGTAAGCGAAGATTGAGTATGGCAAAAAAGACACAGAAGTAGGATTGATACAGTAGAAATGTGTTCCTTGCAAAGTATGTTCAGTGTAACTTTAAATCATAGATTAAGGAATAATATAATAAGATAACACTGTAGGTTAAAAGAAGATGTAATGACTAAAATTGAAAAGAATATTCTAAGATGGTTTGGCCATGTTGAGAGGATGAATGAAAGGCGACTAACGAAAGGTGACGAAACAAGGCAGACGTGAATGGAAACGCCGGGAGAGGACGGCCTAATGGTGATGTTTTTCAGAAGGGCCAGGTGCGCAGTACTCGTAACCAGCCTGCGGGTATGACTAGATGTATGAACGTGAGTGAAGCAAAAGAAGTATGTAAGGATCGTAGCAGGTCAAGGACTTTCTGTAGTTTCTGACTTCCCCCATGGGCAAAAGGCGTGAGTTTATTTATTTATTTATTTAAACTTCATGTACAATGGTGATACATAGGCGGACTTAATGCAGCAAGGCATTCTCTACCAGTCAACCTTTGGGTTAAAAAGGACACAACAAATTTAACAGATTTATGTATGTTCTTTATATAAAACACGAACCTGCATCAATGATCGCCTGGTAGGCCTGTTCGAGTAGCTTTCTGGACATGGCATCGGCAGACTGGCTGTGCCAGTAGTGGATCATGAAGAACTGCGCGTCAAACCGTTCCAGCTCCGGCATCGTTCCCGTGAACGGCGTGATTTCCGGGTGGTTGCACTTCCATCGAGGTTTCTGGTCAGCTACTAGGTTTTCCTGCCATATGAGAAGTTGATAAGTAGACCATCTTGCGCTACGTAGATAGTGAACGGAGAAAAATGCCATTTTAGGTGCGTGGATCATTTATTTGCCTGTCACGCAACTGTTTGCTGCATTGCCGTTGGTCGCAGACTCGTAATGTTTTTCCTATAGCCAAAATGTATCTATGATTTCATAAATACGAGCGTAGTTTATCCGTGTAATTCCGTTGAGGCCGCACCATTATTTTATGCTGATCTAATATTCTATTTCGTTTTAAAGTTTCAATAGCGGCTTTTTACCGATAGTAGCATTCGTTTGAATGTTTATTTTTTGTTATTTGACCAGTTTATCGATCAAAATACTAAAATAGAATAATTTATTAGTGATAACAGAATTAAGTTGATCATCAGTCTTACTCCAACGCAAAATTATCTTATAGCAATAATATTATTGATCTTATTCCAGTAGAACTAGAATCGTGTTTTTTGATTTTAAATACTAATATTATTTCTGGTGTATTAATTTGTTGGACTTTAGGAGGATTACTTACCATATTATATAGTTTCTCATTGAACTCGTCGAGGCCTCGACAGCCAGGCATGAGTGCAGACATGCCAGATATGACGACGGCATCGTCAGACACCGGCGCATCGGGACTGGTCGGGACGAACTGTTCAGCCATAGGGCTGCCTTCGTCAGGAGTGGAAGACATGCTAAAGATAAGTTTTGTACTGCTTAAAAAATTACAAAGTGTATGCGGTTAATTAACCCCAAGTCCACGGTAACCATTCGTTAAGGCTAGTGAATACTAATGTAGACTAGTTGCTAAAATTCATTAAGGCTCTGTGTGTCTATCTACGAGTATCACAGTCTACTTTCTATTCTTAAAAGGATTACCTACCATTATAGTGTATTTTTTTGACCCACGGAATTCATGCCCCTAAAGAAGCCGTCTAGTTTGCTTTCGTGGTGAAGAGATTAGTAAGCAAGACTAGTCCTGCATCTTTAAGGACGTAATGGACGCCACTGACGACAGAAAAAAAAGGAAAGAAAACTAATTAGCTATTAATGAGGCTACCTACTGGACCCAAGTTATTTAGAAAGATAAGCATCAACTCGAACAAAAGAAGAAGTATTTTAAAACAAAGTACGAAACAAAGCAAATAAAATAGGTATTCAATACTCACGTTTCGAAGTAAGAAGAAATGGTAACTGGCACAAATACCCAAAATCAATTCTTGGAATTGTCGAGGGCACTGAGCATCGAGACATTTGCTAACATTTATATAAAGTGGTGCAAATTAACATAATAAAATTATGTATTCGCTATTATTATTGAACGGTTATTAATAATCATTGACCTGACCTCAATTACTATGCGTAGGTCTGTACCAACGGTTTCATACTTGGGGTAGGTCACAGCACAGAGCATCGAGATGACTCATCGGCCACTGCTAGAGACTGCCATCGTTCACTCAGGGAAATTGACGGCCTGCGATAATTTTGACTATGACAATGAAAGCTGAAGTTGGCGCTCAGTGCAATTTGCGCGGACATAAATAAAGACAGACATAGGACACAATTGGCGTTTAAAGCCTGCAATTCCTTGCTCTGTGAGATAGGAAGTATATACTCATTTTATCGAATGCATTCTACATCTATAAATAATATATAAAGGAACAAATAATTATGTTTTTTTACTTCCAAGCCAACGGCTTGAACAATGAATCCGACATGTTATCTCTTTAGCGAAAACAAATTATAGTCGTGACAATCTATGGAGACGCATTTGGCAGGTATAAAATATTAAGTAATAATAATTAAACTTTTTTCCCCATCACAATATCTCTACGTTGAAGTCGTGGTGGGGCTTGCGCGCTTCAATGATCCCCAGGTCTGTGCCGGTAGATTCTGTTTTACCGCAACATGCCTAGGGTGAGGTGCCAGACTACGAGAGAAACAATCCGCAAGGCAGCTTTGTGGCGAGCTAATGGGCAGTGGTACCCCACCGACTTGATCTCCAGGGAGAAGTTTTTTTCCTCATCTCTGGCTTGCCTTTATTGGCTGGTTGGAGTGAAAATTGACGGGGACCAGAGCTCTCACTTCTCTCTTGCCTTAATTGGCTGGCTTGAGTGGACATTCGCAAGAGCAAACGTGCTCGAAGGAAGGAAGTTAACCCAGTAAGGTGCTGGTGCTGGTATCTTGACCGTACTGCTGGGATTGTCTTGATAGCCGTGGTATACCTCTCCACTCCTCAAGCACCTCCGTATATGTTGCCCTCTTGGCGCAACGTCACTAAAGTGCTAGCGACCCTTTATGGGGGCCCATTAATTGAGTGTGCAAATCACCTCTTGTCATTTTATAGCCGTTTAGTTCAACAGTGGTCGGGCAGGGGCCGGTAGTCCTCCTATAGTTTTGGGCAATCGATCCACTAAACCTTCAAATCCATAGCCCAATACATTTTTTCTCCATAATTTGCAATAGTCCTGCACCAACCGTGGATCGCCCTTGGGTGCAGTTGCGTAATGCATACAGGGATAATCGTCGGTTGGTGTCACATTTCCTGATACATGCTTAAAGGGGCCTCTACGAGTTAACTTCGGCTCCTCGCACGACTTTCAAAGGACCGAGGGTACCGACTTTTTAAAAGAAATATTAAACTTAATTCTTACGAATGACACACATCGTTATAGTGTATGGGTAACATTGTTTTTGCAGTTTCTTACGATACCTTATCGCGGCATGTAAACTGAGAAACGACATCGGACTTAGATTTTCACGATTATAAATCTATGGGTTCACCACCCTTGTATAACTGACAGAGAATGCCTACGGCATTAAGCTATGTACTTGTACGCATGAAGTCTAAATGAACGAAGTAGATATACCATTCATGAATAAGAACAACTTATGGAACCAACTCTTTAGTACATTAAAGTAGATTAAATAGCTTTATTAGTATTTTTTTTAATTATCATCTTCATATCGTTTTTATATCTTTATTTACATATCAATTTTCGAATATACTAATATTTTTCCAAACATACTTATGAATACGAACCACTTTTACTATAAAAGCAATAGTGAAATAGTACAACAAAACTGTTCCCTAAATTTCTTCGAGTCATGACAACAATGAACGGAGAACAGCTGATTTTATAAATTCAGTGTTGAGCAAAAGTAAAAATGTCTGTCAATCAATCTTCGCTAGCAAAGCACTAGCTATTATTATTGTATATCTAATGTAATCATTTTATTAACCAAATTGAAAAAAAAGAAAGACGATTACTCAAAAACACCTGGACCGATTTGTATATTTTTTTTATTTATAAAACTTTATGCACAAGTACAAAAGGCGGACTTAATGCCTTAGGCATTTTCTACCAGTCGATCTTAGGGTAGTGCAGAGATAAAATATGGCAGGTGCAACTTAATGAAAAAACAAATAGAGAAAATAAACATAAATAAAACAATTTAAAATAAATAAATATATACTTAGATACATTAAAAATAATGTTATTGAGAAATCGAATACAACAAATTAGTTTAGCTCTGTGATGATTCTGCAAATTTCTTGGGAATGTGCTCACTTGCCTTCAATTTGAAAGACAACCGACTGGTTGCCATCCTGATGTTCTGAGTTCCGCATTTCAAAGGGAAATCGCCTGGACAACAAAGGAAGAATGGATAAACCCAGAGCGGTGAGAGGGACATTGTAGAAGACGATTATTGGCGGAGCGAAGATTTTTACTGTGGATAGAACAAAGGAATTAGACATGTGAAGTCAGATAAGAAGGAGAAGTGCGTTTATCAATAAAAGAAAACAAGGTAGTCTAGGCCCTCAGCACCCTACGCTGACGAAACGGTAACCATTTTAAAAGTGATCGATGTGCGGATATATGATCATACTTATGAAGGTTGAAGACAAATCGAACGCATATATCAAAGGGCACTCCTTAAATATTATGGGCATATATATAGCGATTTTGTTATTTTCATCAACAATGATTGTAAACATTTTCAATCAGAAATTCATTTGGAGAAGTGGAACTGATGAAGAACACCACAAATGACCACTGCAACACCTTAATATTAAGTATGTGACGGGTATAAGATATTTTGCTGTCTCCCTTGACATATCGAAGGCTTTTAACAGGGAATAGCATGAGAGCCTTATTGGTAAGCTTCTTCCCTTCGGTCTGCCTAGTGGTCTGAGTGATTGGATTGCAGACTCCTGAGGGATCGGTTCATGCAAGTGGTTATCGATCGGCAACACTGTTTTTGCTGCACATTAATGACCTGCTAAAACCCGGAGATTTTAAGTACGCAGATGACAGCACGGTTACTGAGAGATACGTATCCGGCGCACGGGCTACTGAGCCTCAGATTCGGTCTCTCCGAGAGGCCATGGTTGATATCTTGAACCTGTCTTTGGAGGCAGTCTCAAGCGTGTCATTTTTCCGCAAAAAAGAGCCTGTTCCACCCGGCTCCATCTTGCCGTGGTGTAAACGTGCCGATAACGGACCATCTCGACCTTCTTGGTGTTACGTTAACATCGACCCTCAATTTTGGTCTTTGCAGCAAACTGAGTCTTTGCTTCAGCAAAGACTCAGTTTGCTGCAAAAAATTTGGGGATCCTTGCAAAGGTGAGACAAAGCGCAAGTTCGGACATGCATCGAGTACTACTCTCACCTCTGGGACGGATCTGCCAAATAACAACTTGATGCACTTGAGTCGATTGACAAACAGGCCAAGAGGCTTACCGGCAACGATGCACTGGTCGCCTCCAGAGCCAGCTCCAGAGCCTTGAACATCGACGCCGAGTTGCCAGCCTGTTAGTTTTATATCGGTTACATTACGGGGAGTGTGCGATGGAACTGCACAATTTATTCCGCCTAGCCTTTTCCAACATCGAACTACAAGACGTACGGCAATGCGCCATCGTTACATGGCGTCATACATCCCACCCATACGCACAAAGCGTTTTGCGAATACTTTCATTGTGCACAGCTAAGAAGTGGAATGAAATGCCGGAGTCTTTGTTTTCTGATAGCTACAACCTAGAGGTGTTAAGTCATGAGTGAATAAGTAACTTCCAGGAAAGCGTGGTTCACCGTCGACTACATCATCATTTAACTTCAGGCGAGATAGTCGACAATAGCGAGCCTGTCACAAATAAAAAAAAACATTAAATACTTAGTTGGCGAAAAGGCTACGCAGATTGATCGAAATGCTGTTTGTTGGTAATCGCATTATCTGCTTTACCAACTTTTTTATTCTTTGTGATTTCTTAATAGTCATAATAAGGTTTTTAAGGCAAAGATTACTGAGAAATGTAAACAAAAAAATCTGGAAGTGCTTTTTTTTACAAGAGTTTTGTGAGAGCTCAATATACAGGACAATGACTGAGGGACTCGGCTTTTATTCTAATAAAACAAAAATATGTTCAACATTATTATTCAGCGAAAGTCTTAGTAAGTTTATCGACAATGATCCGCGTCCTCTCCGACAGGTACTGGTCAATCTGGCCCAACACCTTGACGACATGCAGCATCTTCTGAACGCCCTTCTTGAACTTCTCCAACTTCTCTGCACTGGATTCGTCTCCTATCCTCATCACTGCTGTGGGCATCGGTGACCCTATTCTGGGAGGCGTGAATGGTACGGGATGTTCTTTTAATATTGGGACGTTTAGTGATGGGATGCGTAATTTTGGTATCTTTAGCTTTGGTAATCCTTGTATGAAGTTTGACGGTGGTGCGATCGATATGGGTGCTAGGGTGTCGCTGTGCCCCATTTGGTCGTCTGGCTCGATGAGTATGAACCTGCCATCTTGGACTGTCTTGGGGAAAGCATTGTGGATAAGGCTGCAGAATGAGTCAACGTTTAGGGGAGAGTTTCTGTTGTAGTCGGTCGTGCGGAATGTGGAACCGTATGAGCCCTGCAACCAGGAAAATACAAAACATAATTTATAAAATATGGCTTAAAATACATATAACCGTGACAAGTACGTATACATATGTCGTGATGGCCCAGTGGCTAAGGCTTCGCGTCTCGTGCTTGAGGTCGTGGGTTCGAATCCGGGCAAGTACCTATGTGACTTTTTCAAATTCATATGTACTTTCCAAGTATATCTTGGACATTGCTGACAACGTTGATGGAAGACATCGTGAGGAAACCTAGACTTATAGTGAGTTTATTATAAGATTGTGCTCCTTTGGTGTAATTGCTGCAAGGCATTCCAGTGCGAGGATAAACTAATAAATAAATAGCTTGTTTCTATCTGGGATAGGGTTGCCAACTGTACTATAATATATGTATAGCAGGGGTGGACAAGTAGTTTTAAGAGGGGGTCTGGAAACTGTTGAAAATTTTTATCGAGGTTCAGAAAAATAAATAATTATTATTTTTTATTTTGCTTTCAAATTAAGTTATTACATAAAACATAATACTTATGTAAAATTAATGCGAGAAATCAGACAGTCTTGAGCCAGTTTTTTATAATTGGGTTCACGAGGGGAACAGCAAATGCGAAATGAATCTCCAAGGTGGGCTTGTGTAGTTCGTGTGTGTGTTGTGATCAAATCACTTTCATAGGTGCTTACTTGTAATATCGGTACTGGGTAACTATAAATAAATAATTACTAAGTTAGATTCTACGTGCCTTTCAAACGTATTCATGAATATAGAGCTAGTTATATGATTTTTTTATATTTTACAATACTTTTAACTGAAGCGAAAGCATGTATCCGAGCTCGGTGTAAGCAACTTGGTGAAAGCAACTGGTCATGCAAAATTAAAAAAAATCTATTTAAAACAGGAATTATTATTTCATGACTGTGAGACAATATTAAAAGTATTAAAAAAAATTGTATCGGAATGGACGAGTTATCCTTACACAAGTGACATTCCATCATCGATAGCCTGGCGATAGCGATTAGCAAAACATGTCAAAAAAGGATTGGGAATGTCAAACGCTATCGAAATGTCTCGTGTTTGTGAATTTACATTTTGGCATATCGACAATCGCCATAGCTGACCTCGAAAGACACTTGCCTAGAGCCTCTTTACTCTGAAGTAACATTTTTTTGGAAAAAATATATGTCACATTAGACCATTTTCTTAATAATATCATCTAAGATTTTTTTTAGTTCTTTTTTGGTATAACATAGTGTAATTAATTTGTAAAGTAATCACGGCCAAAAAAAACGAAAGTCGCACCAAAACCGCCGGACGTATTTTAATGAAATATTCACCATCTCAAACACAATTGAATTTAATTTTTAATTCTAAGGCTTTTTTTTAAGTCGTAGAATAATAATTAAAATTTTGGGCCGCGCGGGTGTGAAGCGAGTGCACGTTTTGTTCCCTCAAGGTCGTTGGCAACTGTCGTCGTCTTAAATAAAATGTTTGCAAAGGTAAAATATTGTATTGAGTTGACCAAGTGATAGAAACACAGGCCAAAAATGGCAGTAGTATTTTTTTTTTAATACTGAAAAAGTAATTTCATTCCTGCTTTTTAATCCCGCCACTTTGGCATTAACAGAAAGGATATTTTCGGTTATGAATTCGAAATAGCTAGAAGAAACAAAAATATGTAGTATCTCATTAATAAAAACCGGCCTAAATCTGCGAAGTCCGACATGGACTTGCCGTGTCGGACTTCACAGATTTACAGACTGGACGTACTGGACAGACAGACAGAAAGACCGCGGATTCTTAGTAATAGGGTCCCGTTTTTACCCTTTAGGTACGGAACCGTTAAAACGAGCTCTAAGCAATTATACTCCACTCGATGGGGCAGGCAATTTTTTTTTCGCGGCCCTCTTTTTTCTTTATGGGAGTCCCCCTTAAAGAGAGGGTGAGACCAAACGAACGTAATTTTTTGAGTTGTGAATCGCGTAAAATGCGTCGCGAAATTTACGCTGCATTAGATTTCATACTAAAGTGCCGTTTGAGCCACACGGCGACGCTAAATGAGTGGTCTGCGAGTCACGCACATTATTTAAACCGAATTTCGCCCGAGGTGAGGGAGATGAGTGAGGCAAATGTCAGCGCCCCGTAAAAACGTAGAATAACAACTGAAATTACGTCCGTATGTCTGGCACCCTAACCGAATTTCAGTTGAACGTAAATTCCGCGACTCATTTTACGCCACTCACAACTCACAAAACTACGTTCGTTTGGCCTGAACCTTAAGAATATTTTTTGACAATTTGTATGGCTTTGGGTCAACAAGATTCTTATCCTGTCAAAATTTGAAGACTGTATGACTGTGGCTCCTAAATAAGTAAAAAAATAATACATTTGTTTATTTTATACTTTTTCCATAAAATCTAAATTTTTTTGTAGCTCATTTAAAAAAATACTTTAATTCTCCGTAAATATATTGACAAGCCTAATCTGGGATAATGTACCGTTTTTTTTTGTTTCGGTTATCATCCAATGACTTCTCCCGCTCTGGGTGAAGCGGGAGGGCGTGTCAGACTTTTACTGACTAAAACCCAATCAATCCTGCTTCGAAAGTACCATTCAAATCAGCTCGAAGGTACCATTTTTTTGCTTTATGGACACCGACTTCCAAAAATAAAGTTATTTTTCACTTTGTAGTTTTCTTATTTGGAAGTCGGTAGTATTTTTTTGCAAAAAAGTTTTTTTTATTTTTCACTTTTTTGTTATACCTACCCAATAGGCAAGTTGTTTAGTAAGTTACCCTAACGCCAGAATAGATAACCCGAATATCATGAAACTTAACACATAACCGGTGAAATCAAAGATCTGCGTACCCCTTAAGAGCGCACTGGCGTGATGTTATGTTATGAAATGGTATAATAAATAAACAGACATGCGATTGCAGCAATCCCGAGAGATTTATCGTTATTAATTGAAGAGTTCTGTCGTATATCTTCGAAGATTTCCATCAGATCTTCACCAAATTAAAATGGGACCAATTTCGAAATATACTCTTTCAAACAAAAAAGAATTTTTAACATCGGTCCATAATTGACGGAGATATCGGTGAACATACATGAAAAAAAACAAATATGAAATCGAACATAGAACCTCATTCTTTTTGGTAAGTCGATTAAAAATGACTTAAATATTTATGAAATGTGGCTATAATTTACCTTACCCTTTCATCGGAGCAGTCGATGGTCAAACGTAGGGGCGGGGGAGCGCCGGCTATGTAATTTACCTGAAACCGTGGACATCAATATTAAATTTTAATTCGTACCTACACAAATTCCACTAATTTTATTAAATATTCATGAAGTCTATGGATGTTTTGACTACTGGTATTAACGAAAAAATATCGATTGTAAAACATTTTCTTCCGTATCTATATCTCTACTGATGTGAAAAGAAAATGGTGTAACTGTATTTTAAGAATATTGAATTAAATAATTCAATATTCTTAAAATACAATTTTCAGCAGTTTTTCTGAAAAACTGCTGATCGAGTGTAGAGCTCTCAATGCTCTGCCAAAACCGTATGCATATGTATTTCTAATCCATGCACCAAGCTCACAGCATTAATTTTAACTTACAAAACATATTAAAGTGCATTTTTGAACTGTCAAGGAGTCGGTCAGAAAGAGTTAGTTATTTCAGATACTAAGTTACTAAGATAGTGTACAAGATTTTATCGTATTCAAAACAATGTCACTTTTTTATGGATAGGCTCGCTCTTGGCCACTATTATATTATTATACAGAAAATGAGAAATAATAATTGCAGAAACAATATTCATAATCAGGCAATGGAACTTAACGCTTCCGAGATCTGACTTATCTAAGCCATAAGAAGCTCTAGATATCACAGATATCAAAACATTTACTTCAATTACCCATAATCTATTTAGAGATTTTTTGATTTGTCAAGGTCGGTCATTCAATAAAATTAAGCACAACGTGTCATTGCCAATTGCACAATCGAAGCACAACACACAATCAGGAGCAAAACTTTCCACTTTCCCAATCAATATCTAAGATATTCGTTATCAAACACTGAGATACGAACCAGCATGAAAGCCACCGCCACGTACCAACACATATCGTCTCTTGCGCACTCACGACATTTTAACGTCCAAGCGTAACTGCCTTTGATCACGTATAACATCAGCGTTAGTTATTTTAGCGAAGTCAGCAGAAACTGGGTTGTAAGTAGAGTATCCATCTTACTGTTTTTAGTTTAGGACAATTTGAGACTTTGTGACTACAATATGGATGGATGAACATGGCTAAAGAAAAGACGGATGGATTGTGTGAGGAATGTTTTAGGAGTAAAATGAGTCAGTCATACGGTGGCAGTTGAGAGAACCAAGTGAACAAGGACAAATGGCGAAAGATGATGATGACATTTTGAGAGTTGGATATTTTGAAAGTTCTGACTTGATCTCATCATCTCGTTAATTCAACCGTTACCATAAGCCAACAGCCACTCTCATTTTGCATCCAGTTTGTTACAGCATCTTTTATGTAATAGGATTTAAGGTCTCTTACAAAATACACACACTTTCTTACAAATTTATTTACTTACTGTATTCTATTCCGCCGCTAAAGATACACCATTTCCAAGTGATGACTTCTAGATTTTCTTATTTCTCAGCCTTTTCAAATCGCTACATGCATACAACAAAGATTGCGATATTCCAAGCAATTTTCCCTCAGAAGAAAACCCACCAAACTTCAGAATGACGGTAACCTCACAGACAATCCAATCCCTTTCCCCGCAAGGTCACATTACTCAAATAATCACAAAGAATCGAGATGTCAGTACCACCTTATCTATTTTACGTGTTCATTCACACAGATTGTTAACCTACTACATGTTTGGCCGCGTATAAGGCTGCACCGCAGTTAGGCTGTGTCATGCAGTGGGTGTATAGTAGTTGCTATGCCTGCAGCTTAGTGGTGTATCTAGCAGTCAAGTTGTACTATGAGAATGAAGTTCAGAGGATTTCTCATGTGGACGGTGATCGCTGTGGCTGCCTTGACTGTAGTGGAGGTTCGATATTTGATTTTCTTTTGGTCTCATCGAGTCAACTAACTCTGTGATTCTGACTAACTCACAATTGGTGTATCGATAGCATGAAAAATGCGGCCTATTGCCATCTTGCCCTTCAGCTTGCTTATGGTGAAATAATTCAAGTCTAGTTAACATGATTTATGGTACATTTATTTTGACTTATATAATTCTAGACACTTCAATAAATCTGTTAAATTTGCCAAGAAGATAGCGTTAATATCTGTCATAGGGTTATTGCTAAAACCGTTTAGACTTTATAACAAATCACGAGTGATTGTAAACTCTATTTTCTCGATAAGATTCGGACATTTTGTAAACTATCGAATTTGGTGATAATTTGATGGCATATCCACCTACTATAGGTAAGTTTCAATTCATCTTGTACTGTACACTTAGCATGTGTAAATAGAAGAGCATTCTTGACTATGCTGTATATACGAATGTTATCATAGATTATGTTGTAACATGATGCTAAATCACGCAAAAAGGCACGTTTAGTACGCGTTTGAAGTAGCTACAAGAATGTGAACATCGATACTACAAAACAATTGACAACAGTATCGTTTTTAACCAATTCTAAAAAGGAGGAAGTTATCAATTACACAGTTTTTTTATGTCTGGTTACCTCAGAACTTTCTACTAGGTGAACCGATTTTGATGATTCTTTTTTTTTATTTTAAATCTGCTTGTCATGTGGTCCCATTCAATTTTCATGCAGATCCGATGAAGTACTTCGGAGAAATACATCAGAACTCTTCCAAAAATGACGGCAAATCACGCGGAATAGCTGCGATCGCATGTCTGTTTATTGTTTACACCATTTCATAACATAACATCACACTGGTACGCTCTAAAGGGGTACGCAGGTTCAGAACAGGTCACCCTGATATACTCTTATTTCACCGTTTTTTTTTCAAGTTTCATGTTATTGACTAAATCTATTCTAGTATCACTTTGGGCATTATATGTACCCAACCTATAGAACTGATCCATTATGTACAAACAACTAAAAAGAGAAAAACAAAAAATCTTTTAAAAAAAAAATACAACTGACTTCCAAATAAAAACAGTACAAAGTGAAAAATAACTTCAATTTCGGCAGTCGGTGTCAAAAAACGAAGAAATAAAAACAGGAACACCGACTTCCGAAATTGAAGTTATTTTTCACTTTGTACTGTTTTTGTAGTGTTTTTATTTGGAAGTCGGTTGTATTTTTTTGGAAAAAAAAAACTATTTTTAACACTTTCAGCTGAGCATCTGGGTATTCAAGGGTTTGTTCCGCGGCGCACTATTTTCTCATACAAAATAAAGGACGATTAGTGACGTTATGTTTTTTATACAATCATAGATAATATGAAATGTGACACAACCGTTACTACACGTCGGGCATCGAGGGACGTATTACGACGTTGCGAATGTATGCGTAATTAGAATGTATGTGTGCGAGTAGCCTTGTAAAGTGCACAAAAAAACTAACCTGGAGTGGCGCTAGCAGTCCCAAAATTTAAAGTGATACGGCGCAATGACGTAGCTTAAAGGAATTTGTATAAGCCTCAGCCGTTTATACACGTTCTTTGAAGAGAGACATATTTTTTACTGACGTGATTAAACGTTGTGTCAAATAGCGTTTATCAAATTTTACGTATTATACCGTTGCTCAGCTCAAAGTGTTAATGTATGATTAATCAATCTTTCTCGGAGACTTTTGACAGTATGTAATGACTGTAGACAGCGCAGGATTGAGGACCTCGCTTTGTTTGTAAACTTTTTTAAATGTAATCAAATTTATCATTAGCAGACTAACGCAAGTAAATATATTTTGTTCTAATCAAACTTTTGTATTTCTTTTTCAGAGCAGTATCCTTCTAAAGGACTCACTAGTGCTTCCTCGTCGACCAGATCCCTGCTTCTCCTGCCGGCCCGAGGATCGCCCCTTCGCCTACCCGCTCATCAGCTATATGTCCAAGGTCAAAGACATGTTCGTGCGAGGATTGAACGTACTTGTGGCCAACGCTAAGAAGCACAAGCTGAAGTAGAGCTTAGTTGTTAGGTGTAAGGTTGCTTTTTGTATGCACAAGATCAGAGACATGTTCGTGCGAGGACTGAGCGCGCTTGAAGAACAAGCTGAAGTAGATAGTAATTGTTAGTTGTAAGGCTGTTATTCGATTGTAAGGTTGTATTAAAGATTTTTTATTGTTTATTTTATTGTGATTTTTTATTTTTACTGTTCAATCCTATCTGCATAAATTATGGGTTCCCCGAAGGTGAACGTTGGAAAGACAACCCACTTTTTCAAGTCCCATTTACTAGGTTGCTATTGATTTAGCATATTCCAGACTCCGGCTTCCACTGGCAAAATAAAGTAACTAAGTAACTCATTTAACGCTCTATGACGCTTTAACAACAAGAACAATGTCGACAAAGTGTAATGATGAGAAAAATAATGAGTAGGTATCTATTCTATGATGCATTTAATAAATTAAATACTTAAAAATATAAATAAAATACCACACTTATACACACTACTTATACATATACACAATCACAATACACAACACACAATACATATTAATACCTAACACATTATAATTTTCTCAAAAAAATATGATTGCATTTTTAGATTAACCCTGTAGCTATACGGCAGTTACAGCTATACACTTAGCACTAGATTATTTTTTTAAATCCTCAACAAAATATTCTGAAATCTGTAATACTCCACAGGGGTTATGGAACCCTTATGCTTCATCTCCAGCAGTTTCTTATGGATGTGAGCTCTATCCTTGCTCGAGCCCAGCATGCGCAACAACTTGGCAACAGGACCTGTGTTAAGTGTCAATGCAGTAGGAGGTGGAAGAAATTTGGGGAACAGCGGGAGGAGTGGAACCTTTGGGATTAAAGGCAACATAAAGGGAACTAAAGGAAGCTTTGTTACTGGCCATATAGATCGAGACACTCTTTTGGACAAGTTCATCGTCAAAGGCGGTGGCTTCGCTTGCAGTTTATGAACGATTTCGCCTGAGGTGTGCTGGTTGAGGATTAGCGGCGGGGTCATCGAGTGCTTCTTGATGACCATAGGTTGCAGGCGATTTATTTCAGTTATTAAACCTGCGTGGATGCAGCAGGATGAAGATATCTGAAAAAGAAGTAATGTTATCATAACTATCTGGCTCAAATACTGAAAGGGACTTGAAGTCAGAATACCCACACAGTAAACTTACCTACACATACAGTATCATTTTCTACTGCTTTTACCCGCGGCTCATGATGATCGGTTCAGTAGTTTTTGCGTGAAAGCGTAACAAACAAACTTACATTCACATTTATAATATTAGTATGATAGTATGATATCAAAATTCTTCCTACTTAATATTAAAATGTGAAAGTTTGTGAGTATGTTTGTCATTCATGTAAAAACTTTGAAATTTGAATGGATTTTAATGACACTTTACAGTAATATAGTTTATACACCAGAATAAATTTAATTTATGAAGGTATTCGGGGAAGTACTGATTTAAGAGCCATTCGTGGTAGCTAGTCAATTAAAAGATACAATGAAACAAACAGTCAACGATTGCTCGTTGTTTTATGACTAAACCCCATTTGAAATAACATTAGACATGTTTCCAAATCTTTTTACAGTTCGTTCAACCGATTTTGAGTTCTATTCCGTAAACATAAGGATGACATAAAAAGCATGAACCTGTTACCAAAATCAACTGTTTACTACAGCTATCATTTGTCGTATCACCAACGCAATAGAAGTCAAAATCGGTTTAACGGGCTGTAAAATGGGCTAATTTAAAAGTCCAATGTTATCGCAAATTGAGTATATGTTGGACTGTAAATCATATTTTTTAGTTATAATATATCAAAATGCAACCATTTTCCAAGACAATGACCTAGACTAGGTTAATGATAAAAACACAGCCTAGCTGCTCGTACATATAACTGGTGGTCGGTGGAGCACGGATCTACACTTTGCTGGGCTTCATAGGTTTTCGAACAAAGTTTGTAAATCATACCCATTACTAGGTCTGGTGTCCAACACGATACTTACCACGATTACTTCGTAGATACTCTCCGCTTAGACCAATAAAATAATAAAACAACAAACTAAACAATATTATACTCACACATCCCACTAGAATCACAACCACATTAATTTTCCTTATACTAATTGCCAACATCTTGTTGCAATTGCTGATTTGTTAAAACCCTTGATCATTGTATCACCGCTATATAAATATCATTGTATTGAAAACATCATTGTCTTGCTATCTCATAACATTAATGATAAAACACGTCTCGTAATTTCAATTGTTTAAACATAAATAATCAAAAACAATGCTGGATACAGTCTATTTGTAATCTGCGCCATATATCTTTGCATGTTTTATCAAAAGGTTACGTTTTCACCTGAAACCAGATCTAATAAAATTTGCATTACATTGCGGTCTACCGAGGTAAATGTGATCAATCGCTCGATCGTTCCCCGCAATGTAATTTAAGTTGCATGCGTGTTGATTGCAGGTGGAAACTCAGGCTTAGGATACATATTCGCGAGCTAGCTGACTACCGACTGCACAGCATGATTTTCTTCCTGTAAACATCTTTTTAGTTCCCTTCTTAAGTAGTTGGGTATTCGTTTTTTTTTTAAATTAACTTTTTTTATTCACAACTTTTTAGTATTTTTTTTTTTGGTTTTCTTTTAAACATACAAGTGGTATATATTTTTGTAAACACCTCTTAAAAACCTTCATTTTGATACCCCACTCGATGGGTATGGAAGAAAAAAATTGGAACCCCACAATATGGCGCCCGAAATCCAATTGAAATGAAATTTTTTTAACAAAATCAAAATCAAAATATTTTATTTCAAATAAACCTTAAAGGTACTTTTGAAATGTCAAACAACAAAAAAAATATGACTCTAGTTGCAAATTCGCAAACGTCAGTAGATCTCAATGGAGAAGAATTTGCAAGAAACTCCACGGACACTCTTTTCCATCAGTTTCAATTACAAGTTTTTGGTTACATCATTCTTGTTAAAAAATAAATACATATATGTGAGAACGATGCAAAAAGACGTGCACGTAAAAGCGTCAAGAGTAACAAACAATTTCAACATAAAAATGCAATGACAGGCCGAGGCAGCTAAGTTATGACCAATCCCAACTGATGGCGCCCGTTCACGAACATGACGCATGGATCGGCACCACTCAGCTCAACCATTATGGAGGGAACCGAATGATCCAACACATGTGCCACCATCAGAGAGAAATTAGAGAGAGCATGACACACTCAAATGCTAGGGCACACAGAAGTCAACCAACGACACATAGGTAGATTTACAGTCGGAACATAGTACTCACACATATAAAGCCGTTTAGTGGTTTGAAATAGATGAGGTAATAAAGAATATTACATACATACATGATACGCGCGAAATACATAACCCTTTTCTTCAGCCAGCTAAAAAGCGGATGAAATCTTACTACATTTTGACAATCAGATATTGAACTAAAACACCACCGAAAAGAGGTTTTCACGCAAAAAAAGTTATAAACATTCACTCTCCCTGTATGTTCCCTACTATCTTGAAGTCGTCTTTATCCTAACCGGATGCAGGTGACGTGTCTGCCTATCTCACTCTCACAACCTAGTTGGAGTCAACTCATTTCACAATTCGCATTTCCCTGCATCTATTGTCTGTGTCTATTGTGCTGTGTAAGCTGTAGTATTATTTTATCTGTGGCATGCGAGCTGACAGCCTCGCTTTTCGGCGTATATTGCTGTCGTTGTCGCTCTCGTGCGAGCGACCTTATCGTCCTTGTTGCTCGCAGTCGGTGTCTTTACTACCTCTTACTTTTTTTTTGTCGTTTTGTGACACCGACTTCCGAAACAAAAGTAATTTTTGTTCTTTATAGTGTTTTGCTTTAGAAGTCGGTTTATTTTTTGTAAAAAAGTTTTTTATTTTTCTTTTTTTAGTTTTGGTACACCATCACTAAGAAGAGAGCAAGTTCTATAGTAAGGTATCTAAAAGATTGACAAAATACCCTTAATAACTCAATTTACACTTTTGTGATGTTTATCGGTAAGCAGTTCGAGTGTATGTTTCATATTTTGAAAACTGCTAAACCGATTTGAATAAAACTTGCACTATGCCCTAAGTTGAGAGATACCTAATCTAATAAAAAAAGAGTGTTTACGATCCGATAAGTAGTTTCGGAGAAATGCGTGGACAAACATACATAAATACACTTATGAAATTTGGCACGCATGTTTAGAAGCCCAATTAGAATAGCATAATATGTGAATATTGGCAATGTTACATACATACGAATCGAATTGATTACATCCTTTTTCTATGAAGTCGATAAAAATAGGATAAAAAACATAGCGTTAATGTTCTTTCTATCAATTAATAGATACTCTAATTACCATACATAGTCTAGGAAATGCATTAGCTGTGCATTAGAGTTCGGGCAATGTAATGAATATTGATTTAAACTTCAATGTTTATCACATTGTCTGGTCATTATGAATATCGCTACGTAACAGTTGGGCATTTCGATAATTATGGTCAATGAATTATTTCAAGAGCGAGCGAAACGAGCTCGTGAGCTTAGGGTACCCCGACACGGGTAGGTTAGGTTCGATGGGGATGATGGCAGCTGAAATGAGTAAGCAAAGCGACCGAACTCAGCTCCCTCCCGTCATCTCCTTCACGTTAGGTTACTTTAAACCCTGCAGACATATATAGGAGCCCGCAGCAGCGGGGCTCCGTCGACTTTGTTGCTTAAAATAAAATAGCCTTTAATATACCTATTCTATATTAAAATCAATGTCAACATTAAAACGTCACAATCTTACTTATATTATAAATGCGAAAGTTTGGATGGATGTGAGTGTGTATGTATGTTTGTTACTCAATCACGCCAGAACGGCTGAACGGATCTGGATGAAATTTGGCACAGAAATAGATTAGGTATAGTCTAGAATAGCACAAAGGCTACTTTTTATTCCGGTATAATGTTCCCTTGGGATGATAAAACATTTTTCACTCGGGTGAAGCCACTGGCCAGTAATTAAGGAAATACATATTTTCTTTCCCTGCCTAATAAGTGATGGACATTATTCAGACGCCTGGCCAATTTATTACTTCAATAGTTCTTATCATATTGGGCATTTTACGAATTGCCCGGGCTTATGAATAATGCCATATTTACCACTTGGTCCATAACTTATATAACACAAATATGTAAGTTATTCGTAAATTAATGCGAGAAATTGATACTGATTCAGAAACACAGTAGCCAGATTGATAGCTATATTTTTGCAATTTTCACATTTTTCTAAAACATGTTTACTCCAAAATTCTAACAGGTATAAAACAATATTATTACAATTTATTAGTAGATAAGTTATTTGTCAATTTCTGGCGGTCCAAGTCCCGACCTTTTGCTGTCTGGATACGCGGACCGCCGTTCCCCTTTTGCCGACCCCGATGCCCTACCGCTAGGTGGAGGCACCATCTTTGCAGGAAACCTTTTTACAGACCTTATTTTTTTTAATGTTGCAAACGTGGAGCATAGTGTCGTAGGCAAGGCTCAATCATAAGTGATTCATCGAATGGATGTCATGTCACATTATTTTCATACTCCTCAATTTAATTTTACTAATTGGTGTAAATATTTTTTTTATGAATACAGATGTAATAAATTTAAATATAACAGTATTAACACACATAGTACATAAACTTTTATTGTAACAAATAAGAAATCAACAATAAAATAAATGCGGTCGATATAAACACAGTATGACATAAATGAGAAGAAATTAAATAAGAGCCGCTAGTTTCTTAACAATTGTATTTTTTTGCCGTGAAACAGTTCCATTTTCGATCTACTTCAATATTCGATCAACTTCGATCACTCAGAATACCTACGACACTATTTTTATGTAACGATAATATGACTATAACAAGTATATGTACTGTATAATTGGGGTAGGCCTGTGTCCAGCAGTGGATGTATTTCAGCTGATCTGATGATGATGATAATATGACAACCCCCCAAATGTCAGTTTAGTCTACGAAATAAAAATCAGAGTATAGTTACTCCTAAAATAAATTTAATAAAGCGTAAAGATCTGAATACGATGAAACACTAACATAATGAATACCTAATGTTCAAATTAACAGAGAAAATATATCAGCAACACTTTAGCCACTCTGCTCGACAAAATTTTGACGTATGACATACCAGCTGAATCGACGGGGTGTTGAAAATTACGTCAGTACGTTCAGGAATTTACATTAACTTTTAACATTCTAATTTATTCAGAAAAATAAGTTGACAAAACTACTTTACACAGCAAATTTGTAAAAAATATCTTTATTTACATGTCGAGATCGATACAACCGCGTCAGCCTACTTCAAAATGTGTACAAAATACAAATCACTAAACCTTTCCAAACGGTAGACAACTTAGATTCGCTCAAAATATGTGCATAAACAACCTTTTCGCTTGCTGAAATGGTGCAAAAGGGCAAAATAAAGATAAAATCTTTCTGTTTACGTTCTTATTTTTCTAATTTTTCATACATAAATTCCTAAAAAAATACGACAAATTTACTATCAATGATATTCTAGTAAACAGATACGTTATACACTCACAAAACAACCGAAAAAAGTGTTCCGCGCAGCAGCGGCAGCACACATACACACTTTTCATTCATCTGACAATTCACTGCAAATCGAAAGGGATGACTTGATAAAACCAGCAAGAAAAAAAGAGACAGCTAGTGTTTGTCACATGCGTGTGAATGTAAACAAACATGTATTTACCATCTCTTTCTTTTTCTAACCTCCAAATGTCAGAATATTAGCACAGAATAAATAATAGGTGTTAGGAAAAAAAATTAAATCAATCACGATGGCATTTTTTAAATTTTGTTTTTGTTTCAACAAAGCTTATCGCTTTTCGCCATGCGACACATAGACTAAAGACTATACGTCCCAATTAGGACGTATGCGAGTCTTCACAATGCGCGCGCTCATAACATATCTGTTTACTAGAATATCATTGTTTATTATAAATTATGTCGCCATGTGACATTTCTTTGTTGTTGTATTTTTTTTGTGCTGTGTTTCACCCAAGTCTTTTAATCGATAAAAAAATTGCATTCAGCCTAATCGATTAAAGTGTATAAAACGATAATTTTAAATTATTTCGATCGAATCAGTTCATTTAAATATATGAGTGATTTTCAAAAATGTATTGTTTTAAATTAGAACACACTTATGACGAAAAGTTAACAAATTTTCGTCGGTGCCATCTTGGATTTTGATTTAAAACCCATATTCGTTATTTACATACACGGAAACCAAGAAAATGATGCTCAAGAAAAGGAAATTTAACCACCTTTTGTAGGAGAAACCATTAAAATTTCCCAACAAAAATCGAATTATCGTCGTAATTGTTTTTGATGCAGAAACCAAACTTATGTTCTTAAAACGAATAAAAATAAACTTCTTAATCTATAGAATAAGCAATTTTCATAACATTACAACAAAATCGACCGAATTCAAAACCTAACCATACCATACTCAACTCATTACTCAAAATATAATATAATAATAATACCAGCCTATAACTGTCCCACTGCAGGGCAAAGGCCTCTTCTCATACAGAGAAGGCACGAGCATAGATTACCACGCTTGCTCAATGCGGTTTCTCACCTCTAAATTATGTCTTTCCAACATTAAAGACGGAAACACACTTAAGTGTCGTGACGTGGCGTGGCGCGGGATCCATCAATCAAACGACTCTGTTCCTGCCTACATCATAACATAACAAGTTTTGTGGCCCATCAACTGAGTCAAAAGGCGCCATGACACGTAACTGTGTTTCCGTCTATATTCTGCTATAATTTATAGGTGAGAAACTCAGGCTGATAATGCCAGGTTTCATCATGAAAGATTTGAAATTCAGAAAGTACATAAATGAATTTGAAAAAGACACATTGGTACTTGCCTGTATTTGCACCCAGGCAAGGCGAGGCCTTTAGCCACTGAGCCAGCACGACACTCATTACAATATAACGAATAATCATAAAATCGTTGGTTCCTCGAAACTAAATTTATCTACGCTTGCCTTACATACTTACATAAAAATATACTAGGCAATCTGTACACTTCTGAGAGTATGAAACATTAAAAGGCACAATCATTATTATTTTTAAACAAAATATTTCTGAATAGCGAGCGCATTAGGAATTTAAATGTTGAATTGGATAGAAAATTCAGCGCGAAATTATCCTCTGTTCGATGGTTTTACTTAGGTGGTTTTAGTCAAATAATATCCAAAAATATTTTAAGATTATTTTAAGTAAGTATTATTTTATGCCTAAAACAACTTTAGTCCATTTTTTTAGAATCGATTTGGGATAATCTATCATTAATCGAGATGATAGTATAAAAAAAATCGATTGCTACAATCGTTTTGGCATACCACCAATATAACAAAAAAAAAAACAATATCATTGACGAATTTGAAGTTTTAAGCATAAATAAAGTAGTGGTTATGAATTTTACGTGTTATTGGGCCGGGGTTTTTTAATTACTTAGGGTACTGGGCTTCTTCTAGTTGTTTATTCTATTTAGAGACATAATTGTCACATTTGAAATCATTTTTACATGTGGGTGGGTGATATTTGTGTAAAATAAAAATGTAAACGATTTGCGCGAAACTTTGACTTTGGATAACAAATAACTTCCTTACCAATAAATATTTAGTATGAAATATGGATGAATTCGTCAAATAAATAAACGATGAGCAAACCACTACCCCTGTATTGGAGTTTGGGTGTCCAAAATATGCATTTTTGATGTTTTATAGCCTCGACCACCACTGTCGTCAACATGACGATTATAGCATATTAACATTTACCTTTGTTAAATACAAGTGGTATTTAACAAAGGTAAATTAATAAACTTGCGCGCTTAATCTAAAAAATATTTGCGTTAACATGTAAGCTTTTATCCAACTGTTTTCATTAACGTCCCCAAATAAGATTCTTTAGGTATCTTAATCAATAATTACATTTTTAATTAGGATGTCAGAAATAATCTTAAATCTTGGGTCCATAATGCACCGTTGCTGAGCCAATATTATAGTATAATTACAAAACTATACATTTATTGTCAGTCATAACATAATACATAATTATGACTACGTCTAATTAGTCATGCAATTTGCAATCACCAAAGATAAGTATTTGAAATAAGAACCATCCTGCCTAATCAGCACGTTTCATCTTATCAGGACGGAGGCTCAGAACTTCCAACTGCCCCTATTATCAATATTACGTAAATTCTAGATAAAACTTACTGTAATAACCACGTAGAAACTGTCTGATGTCAAAACCATTTCTTTAAATACGAATAGAATTTTGTAGTCGCAACCATAATTTGTCTGATATTGTTTGGTGAACTGTGAACATGGGGGGTCAAAAGGTATTTTGGTCCTCCATAGGGATCGTTTTGATCTCCTCCTGCTATGTCATCGCTTGTGATGAGAAGGGACTATGCTTGGTAAGGATTTATTTTAATTTACTATAGTACTATAGTATTTTCCGTCATAATAAAAAAGACAACAAAAAATAAAGGAAAAATATCAATAACTTTAAATTTGATGATTCACAAAATCAAAGAGCGTTTTAAACATTAACAACAAAATAAGGTGTCCACCAATACACAATTGTACTATATAGGCATAGCAAACAATGACAACATGTGCTCTTCTTACAGCTCGAGGCATTGAAGGAGATGAAAGAATGCAAGAAATCTGTGCTGGCTTCGTAAGTTATTCTGCAGGATATTTATAAGTTACTTACAAAATATACAACCACAATCTTAACGCATATAAAATTTTACAGGTTGCTGAAGCCACTTCTTACTACCAAGCTGCTCGGTAAGCATTGCCTCAAAACTTCTTTTACAAAACATTTTCATTATTTACATAAATATTTTAACGTCACGACATTAATTTCAGATAAAGACATGAAACTATGCTGCAAAGACCTACCACCACCACCGCCTCCAACGATCATGCTGATGCCAGCTGCACCACCACCATGTGGGGCAGCTTTACCTCCAATCATGCTAGCACCTCCGGCGCCGCTCATGCTTCCCGCACCACCCCCGGCACCTTTGTACCTGCCCGCACCTGCCCCTGCTCCTGTCTGCTTGCCACCGATGATGTTGCCACCTCCACCAGCTCCCCCGGCGCCATTGTGTCTCCCTGCTCCTCCACCGGCGCCATTGTGCCTGCCCGCTCCTCCACCGGCGCCAATGATGTTGACAGCGCCTCCCCCTCCAATGATGTTAGCACCACCTCCGTTAATGTTACCAGCACCGCCGCCGTCGTTGATGTTTCCTCCACCTCCGCCGGCGCCTATGTATCTTCCAGCACCTCCGCCACCACCAGCACCTTTATGTCTGCCACCCGCAGCACCACCAGCTCCTGCACCACTGATTATATCTCTCGTTCCTCCCCCTCCACCCCCACCACCATGCTGCGGACCACCACCTCCCCCACCAGGATATCCTATGACAGCATACATGGTTGCTCCGCCGGTACCTATCACCCTTGAACCTAAACCCTTGGACTTACCCCTGCCTCCTCCTCCCTGCCCGTGTTCATACAAATATTATTAATCTATTCTTAATAATGTTAGTTTAGCTTTATTTATTTCACGTTCACATACAAATAAATACCTTCACTGGCTCAAACAAAGGCTTGTTTTATTTATTGAGTCACGAAGGTGGTCGTTACTGAAGGTGGTTATTTGCCAGAACCCTGTAATTTAGCGTGGGTACGCCCAAATTGTTGCGAATGCATTTCGTATGCGGCGGTACAGGCGAAACGATAAATAAACAGATATAAACTATATTATTTGATGCTTCAAGTATCTATCCTTTCGTTTGTGTTTAGTTATTGGTGAAAGTAAATAAAACACCTGTATAACTTTCGACTTTTCACCATTGATCTTTCAAGTTCTTTCGAAGATTTGCTACACGTCTCTAATTGTATATTCTGCAAATTAAAAGTATCTATTACGAAAAATTTAGTTTGAATTTATTATAAAACGATTGTGCACGATTGTCCCAGTTATACATTGAGAATATATATTCCTAAAGTTTGTACGCTGTACTATAGCGACTGAAATAGAAAGCTGTGCTGAAAACATGTTGGCTCAAGCAGTGGTGGCATTCTTCAAGCATAAAGTCGTCAGTAGCATTATTGTGCTGGCATGCTGGCCTCCACTAGGTAAGATGTATTGAGAAAATTAATTATTGAAAACGAGAAGAAAAGCCAGCCAAAAATTGGTTCCAAATGAGTACATATTATTTTTTTTCTAATTATTTCCATCAACCAAAAACGTTACCATTTTCAACAAAATTTCATGAATATATTGCCTACTAATACCATAATATTTGAACTAAAACAGGCCAATAAACACGAAAAACATAATTTCAAGCCATATTTTTTTAGAGAAAAATAAATTAAAAAAAAACTTAAATGTTATTATAACTTTTTTGACGAAATACGGCAGTTTCTATTGTTCATTAAAGAATGTAGACTGCAAAAAGGTTTGTACTCTTTGAAAATCATTTTTTGATTGATGTCCCCGACATGAAGAATAGGAATAGGATGTATTTTTGTCAAACAACTTTATGCATCAGAAAAAGCGAGAAATATATTTTTATCACGAAATCTTTTAAACCCCTTTAAATAAACCAATTCTATTTCAGATCAAATAAAGTTCACTCGTCAACTATCGCAGTATGGAATGAGTGCTACATTTGCCTGTGACCTGGCCATATTGGACCATATTCGTCATCATTATCTCCAAGGAGTAATTTACATGACCCATGAACATGACGACATGCCTGTTTTTAAAAAGGTTAAACTTAGTTACTTTGTGTATTTCAATGGGAAATTGTCGGAGTCCTATCCAATACTTTATCATCTTTATTCTTTAGTCAGATTAATTAAGGAAGATTATAAAAAAATAAAAAAAAGATGCTGAAAGAAACTAATGCCCTATAAGCCGTGCAGGTGATTTCAGTAAGAAAAAAATTGTGTATTTTTATAAGTAATAATTTTATAGTTTTTTCAGTCACCGTTTCTTTTAGACAGATTATTTTTCTTTGCATACTTTTACAAAAACTACAAATTGCCTATTCACTCTAGATAAAGAAAACTCATTTCATGATGAAGTATAAATGGTTGATACTGGGTGATCATGTGCCTGATGTGCTGCGCAAGATTCGATACGACTCCGACATAGCCTTCCTCAAATGGGAACATGTCATGGATAATGAAACCAGAGAATCCACAGGTAATAATACATTTCCAGTAGAAAAACAAGAACAATACATACAAATAGAAAACATGTCTACCGATTATTAATTTCTGAAGCTTATTCTACTAACCTTTGTTCCGTACCCGAACGGAGCCCTATAGCTGTCACTCATGTCTCCGTCTGTCTGTCCGTCTTCAGTCACAAAATTTTGTTTCAAAGATTTTTTTTTATCTTCCCATTGAACTATTAACTTGAAATTTGGTAATATTTTTTATTATAACGTGTATTTTACTAACAAATATCAATATATTCTACATTTGGTACGGAACTCTAAATGTGCGAAGTCGAACACGCACTTGCCATTTTTTTTGTCGGCTTTTGAACCAACTTCAAAAAAAGGAGGAGGTTCTCAATTTATCGCAATATTTTTTTTGTTTATGTGTTTTACCTTATATATAACTTAAAGACACCTAGACGCCCAGATGGTCCTATGGTCATCAGGTCAGGATCTGATGTTAGGATCCTGGAGAAATCGAGGGAATCTCAAATATTATAGGCAAACGTATAGCGGTTTTCGTTTTTTCATCTACAATGCATGCATTTTCACTATGAAAGTATTACTTGGTGAAATGGAACTGATGAAGAAGATCACAGAGGGCCACTGGAACTCCTTATTGATAAGTATGTCAAGGGTATAAGATATCTCGAATAGTTAACCGACTATGATGAAAAAATACTTATAAATAAATAGTACTTATGAAAATGGTAACATCGAACTGATCTGATGATACAACCGGAAGGTAGGCTATGGCACCACCTAAAAAGTATACCCTTTCAAACAAAAGAATAATTCTCCAAATAGGTCCAGGCGTCTTTGAGTAATCGGGTAATATACATTAAAAATATATATATCCGACGAATTGAGAACATCCTGTCGGTTAATTTTATTTCAGTTAGTATATATGTGGCTAAACTATGAGTCAATATTTTAGCCTTTGTTATATATGTCGTAGGATAATTTGATACTTCGAATCTTCCCGAAAATCCTAGGGGTTTTGCGAAAACGCGGATAATTAGACATAGGCGAAAAATTATCCAAGTACGATTAGTACTTTGGCAACATAGTCGACGGAGCCCCGCTGCGCGGGGCTCCTATTTCCGTCGGCAGGGTCTAAAGTAACCTAACACGAACGAGATGACGGGAGCTGAGTTCGCTCGCTTTGCTCGCTCACTTCAGCTCCCGTCATCTCGTTCGAACCTAACCTGTCCGTGTCGGGGTGCCCTAAGCTCCCGAGCTCGCTTCGCTCGCTCTTGGACTTTTTCCAGTAAGATTGAGAAACAGTTTCGCCATTGTCTAAATATCCGTGTTTTCGCAATATCCCTAGGGTTTTCACGAAAATTCGAATTATCAAATCATCCTACGACATATATATATATATAATTACTTGTATGAAGGAAGAAAATTCATGGTGAAAATTCATCGAACACTCGATGTGTTGACGACTGTTTTCATCATGTTTTTTTAACTGTTTCTAGATACCAGATTTCCTTTTGCTTAATTTTAGCTATAACCAATACTCCAGTGACCACTATCCACATTTATGACGCGTACGTGCACCCCAGAGATGGTATAGCTTTAAACTTATGGGCGTATTGGACGAACACGACTGGCCTAGTTTTATTGCACGAACGCGAAAGGATTCTACGGAGGCTCGACTTGAAGAGATATCCTCTGAGAGTAGCTACACCTGTATGTATGCTACACTATTGATTTGTAACTGAACTGGAGTCTAAGGACAAATATTAGACTCTAGTATTTGTCTTTTAACTTTTGTTAGATAACACTGGTCAACAAGATTTTGTATCAAGGAAGGTTCTTAGACATTTTGAAATATTTTTCTGTCCTCGTTCCAAAACTATGTTTATTTTGTTTTGATTAGATCTAGTTTTTGTTTTACAGCTACTTACCGTTACGTCGTTTTACTGGAACTTGTTTCATTGTTGTCTTATATTTCAATAAAGTAGTTGTGTTATAAGTTTCATGAGTTAATTGATTCTTGCTGATTTTTCTTCTTGATTTGCGTAATATAAAAAAAAGTGCTAAGTATAAATATCCTCACAAAATTTTTCAGGATCATACCCGACAAATTTTGTTAGATTTGTGGTGAAATTAATTTGAAATTCAAAAAGGAAATTTTACACGATCAGTTTAAAAAACATATAATTTTATTTTGACTTTCTTTAATATAAAAAGAAAGTTACTCAACTTTCTTTTTCCTGAGGTGCCATCTGCCAAAAAAAAGACCCGTCACAGTGAAAATCTTCCTTTACCAGAACTACCTGAAAACTCCAGTTTTTACATAAAAGCTCCACACCTCAATCATATTTAAAAGAATCTGTTCGTATTGAAATAATTCTAACATAAAACATAATACAAAACATAATCCGTTAAATATTTTCATGTTACACACAAATGGTTTTGGTTGACCAGACCAGTTTGAGTTAATATTAGACCCGACATCGGTAATAGAACAGGCAAGTAACAAAAAAATAATCCACAACGCAGAGTTGAAAGTAGCCATGCCTATAATTTCAGACAGTCATATTTTCTGCTCCATTGCTGTACCTAAGTCGGGTATATTTCAATTCCTTTTCAAATATTACTTGGTTATTTTTCAAATATCAAAGCTGTTCAAATATAATTGGTCTGCAGGTAGGACATTACTCCAGTAATAAGTATGAAGGATCATTTGTGGAGTTTCTGGAAGACGAGTCTTTTTCGGACCAGGATCCTGGCATCCGCTGTGGATACGGAACAGCTATGCTCCTAACTGAGGTGGTGAATGCGCAGTAAGTAACTCGATCTTAAAAAGGGTGTTTCTAATGCTTAAGTGTATGCTTATGTGTAGTGTGTGTGTGCGTCTTTTTGCTGCCAAGTTATTTGCTCATTATTATGATAGACCATGCGATATCAAAATCTCACATAGTCAATCCTTACATTTTGACATTAAGCAATCGCTATCATTGATATAATGTCTTTTGGTCTATTTCTATGTGGTCGTAGTAAGTAGACACTTCTTATAATAAGCATTTTCCCGAAAAGTTGCTTGGCAAGTTAAAACCTTAGGAAAATACAAATATTCAGATATGCAAAAAAAACCTACTTACGCAACGCAAGTCTATGATATCAAAGCTGCGGGTTTAATCCAAAAACAGAAATAAATAATTTACCTCTCCTGACAATTATATATACTTTATGTACACCACTTAAATAATTACAGGACAAAACATTTATAAAGATAAGTGTACAATGGGCGGTCTTATCGCACAGAGCAATCTCTTACAGAAAACCTTTGGATGGACTGAACGAGAGAAGATAGACAAAGGACTGTCAGTGTACAAAAATATCTTAAATAATATAACTCAGATATAATAACATGAAATACATACATACAATAAAAAATAATATACTAATAAAAATATAGAACAAAGAAAGGAGAATAATAGTTACAGTAAAAGGAAATATTCCTTAACCATTTTTTTAAATGTATGTAATGTTTGCGCACTCCTTACCTCAATAGGTAAATGCATTACCTATAGAGGTAAGGCGTGCGCACAAACGAGCTGCTTGAACCGTAAAATTCATTCGTTTTTCGAAGAAGAATATGGAATGCATTCAAATGCTTAATTTTAGGTTTTCCGATGATCTCAAGGACCGAAAATGTGTGTCTCAGAGGAACTTAAAGCATTCTGTAAGATAAATAAGACTGAAAGGATTAAAGAGCACAATATAATAAAGCTAATAAAGTATGTTGGCATTCCGGCAAAGGCGAATAGAAAGCCATTTGAACTTGTTTCTAAATTCAGAAACATGGTCATATTTGCGCAAGCCAAATTTGCTATAGAGATTTTGAAATCGCTCAAGCATGTCCAATTGGTCTTGGATGAGATCGATATAGCAGGCATCAGCATAGTCAATCAATCAATCAATCATTTATTTCTTTGCAAACATGGGTAGAGTACAAAGTTGTTTTTACAATAAAGTTCTCCATATTTTACCGTCACATGGGCATGCAAAGGTTTACAATTCCAAATAATAAGTATATCAAAATTAATTGGCAGATCATTAGAATTTACAATATAATATTATTTTAAAAAATGTCAGCTTGATCACAAGAATAAAAATTAAAATAAAACAATTCAATGAGAGGATCGCAATAATAACTATGTCAATCAATATTAATAATAATAAAAAAAAATGTCAGCTTGATCACATCATAAAAAAATAAAATAAGTCAATGAGAGGATCGCAATAATAACTATGTCAATCAAACTTAATAAAAAAAAAAAAAAATGTCAGCTTGATCACAGCAATAAAAATTAAAATAAAATAAGTCAATGAGAGGATCGCAATAATAACTATGTCAAACAATATTAATTTAAAAATGTCAGCTTGATCACAGTAATAAAAATTAAAATAAAATAAGTCAATGTACATGTATGTCAATCAGTTAGTGAATAATCATTAAGAAAATCATCAATCGTGTAATAAGTTTTCATAATCAAAAGTTCTTTAAGCGCCATTTTAAATTTTAATGTACTCATATTTTTTATAATATTAGGTACTCAATTATATATGAGTGGGGCAATACCAAAAAAACTTTTTTTCATAAGTGCGGTTTTACATTTAACTTGACATATTTGATTGATGTATTGTGTCCGAGTTGGATTTTTTCTGACTTCTGATAGTTTTTTAAATAGATGAGGATAGCATTTTACAAACAAAGCCGTTTCCATTATGAATAAACAAGGCAAGGTTAAAATTTTTAACGATTTAAAATAGAGAACACAGCTATCAGTTGTCTTAAGACCGCACATTGACTTGATGCATCGCTTCTGCAGCCTAAATACCAGCTCCCTATCAGTGGACTGCCCCCAGAAAATAATGCCATACCGCAAATTAGAGGCAACCAGTCCATGGTACGCGGTCAGAAGAGCTTGACTGTTAACTTTCTTTGTGAGTTGGAAAAGAGCATATGCGGATTTGCTAAGTTTCTTACATAGTTCTTCAACATGAGGTTTCCATGTAAGTTGGCATACAATTGTAATACCTAAGAACTTAGCCTTATTAGATTCTTCAATATCACAGCCCTTGTAGGAAATGCTAACATTTGGGTTTTCACGGCGTTGATAAAAATGCATGACTTTGGTTTTGCTCAGGTTTATAACCAAATTATTATTATCTAACCAATGTATAATGTCACTTAAGCAAGAATTAATGTTAGTATTATAATTATTTGAATTAGTACATTTTATTATAAGATCATTTATGTATATCAAAAAAAGTGGCGGACCCAATACACTACCTTGTGGGACGCCATATTTTACATGTCTTGGTTTAGATATATATATATAGTTTCTAATTTAGTTTTAGGACATATCCTAGTAATTTCCGTGCATTGAAGCCTATTACTCAGGTATGATTTTATTAACTTTAAGATGTTCCCTCTTATACCATAACTATTTAGTTTGTGCAACAGAATCTCATGGTCTACATAGTCGAAAGCCTTTGTCATGTCAGTGTAAATTGCACAGACTGGCTCTCTTTTATCGACAGACGGCATGATGTTAGCTAGCAAGTCAAATAGTATAGTAATAGTATATTAATCGTAGTGTTCTTACGGAAACCCTTTTGTTCTGTGCAAAATAAATTATACTTTTCGAAATAGGCATATAAAGAGTTATAGATTACCTTCTCGAAAATTTTAGAAATAATTGGAATTTTTGCAATGGGTCTATAATTCTTAAAGTCTGTTTTATCATCTTTTTTATACAGGGGTTTTATTATTACTTTTTTGAGCTTGTCCGGGAAAATGCCATCAACTATGCACAAGTTAATTATATGGACTAATGGAGGTGCTACTAGTTCTTTGGTAAATTTCAATACTTTTGTGGAAACTCCATCGTATCCAACAGTATTTGTGTTTTTAAAGCTGCTAATTATTTGTATTATATCGTCAATTGTTACAGGTTGCATGAATAGTGAATTTAAAGTTTGATTGTTTATATTTGTATTATTTAATGTGATGTCAGTTTTAGCATTATTCTCAATTGCGTCAATAAAGTAATCGTTAAATTCGTTTGCAATGTCCACGGGGTCTGTAAATGTCAAATTATCTCTTTTCACGCATATGACAGGCTCCAATGGCAGACAGAATTTAGATTTATTATCCAGAATAGGAAGAAGAAAAGATTGTGCTATCGCAGTTTTAGTGGTGATGGGAAGAAAATTACGAAGGCGTCTCAGGGAGCCCACAGACGCAAACAGTTTACGACTGCAGTGGTTTGGTCCAGGAAAGGGTGCTGTCGATATAATGCCCTGGTTCTTCACTGAACCTGGGAGCTATAGCAACAATGGCGTTGTTGAAAGAAATCTGGGGAAGTGTCGCACAATCAATCCTAGAGACAGTTCGGGAACTTCCTACAAAGTCATTGCTCCAATCACCTATTCAAGCCAGATCCCTATTAATAGGCTCAATAGCGTCAGATAACTCCAGGAGAGGGGCTTCAGTATAAATTTGGAAATCATCAGCATAAAGGTGCTACCACCAAATTGCACGCTTTAAAAAAATAGCCGTTGTGTGACAGCATTGATAAAAAGTGCGAAAAGTAGAGGAGATAAAACGAGAACCTGCAGCACACCGGCTCAGGTGTAACACCAAGAAGAGAAAGATTCCTCAATGCAAATAAAAAAACGCTATCGGTGATCGAAAAGGTAACTGTGAAACCAGTCAATTCCCGAAGGAGATTTGTTAAAAGAGCACAGGACGCCCAGCAAAATGTCGAAGTCAACCGTATTGAATGCATTGCTGAAGTCCAGTAGAGCAAGTACAGTTAACTATCCCATTTCCATGCCTGACCTAATGTCGTCCATAATATGCACAAGTGCTGAGGTAGTGCTGTGTCCCGTACGAAAAACAGATTGGAAGGGACTTAGCAGCTTGTGTTTGGAAAGAAACGAGCTGAGTTGGTGGTGACAAATTTTCCAAGGGCTCTGGATAGGAAAGGAAGAATAAAAATGGGACGGTAGTCAGAGAAAAATACAGGATGAGATTTTTGGGTTAAAGACTAACTTGGGCTTCTTTCCAGGCTTTAGGGAAGACAGAGAAGTTGAGGTTGTGAAAGATAACAGGAATGGCATCAAGAATGGGGACGATCATTTTACGGCTGACACAGTCACTACTAACAGCGCAGCGTTGGACGTAATCGATATAATACTCTCTTTAACATCACAAGCAGTGAATTGACTACGACGTACTACGTCGTGCATTGACGTACTTTATGACCAGTAACCATATACCTCATGTTTCAGGGATGTACTCATAGAGAACGAGTTATGGGCAGCCGAGATCAACAACAACAGTATGTACGTGATGGTCTCGAATGGCGCAGCGGATATCTCGGGAGCCATACTGCGCATATTGTTCGAGAGGACCTTTACTCTTGACTTTGTCATTCCGATATGGCCTTTCAGGTATGTATTGTATATGTTTTTAAACGTTTGTCTTAATCATTTCTCATATTATATTATTTCTGCTCTCAAGTAGACCGTTCCGTTAACGTGCGGTTTATTGGTTTTCAACTCACTTACTCGTAAAGTGAGCCTTATTACATCGCTTTTAGGGCCATAAACTGAGCTATAAAACACGTGCGTAATAACATTGCACAATAATGTATAATAGAATTATCTCTACAAAGTTAGGTTAGTACCGTACTGCAAGTTCTACGCGAGTAAACAGAGAATTTTTAATTTAACCGGGTAATACAGTTAAATGAAAGTTTGTATGAAAAATCTGATACCTTCGGTCAAAATTTTTAGAACCTGGCACAAATAGTACCTAAATGAATAATTTAAGTAAATTATAAAGGTTGTCATCATTAGTTTTTCGAAACTACCCCCAAATGATGGTTTATGGGGTGTTGAAGTTTTTATGGAAGAATCTGATTTCTTGGATCAAAAAATTTGAAACTTGGCACAAATAGTACCTAAATGATTTTTTTTTTTAAACTTAAGACGATTTAGCGGTGTTAAAGATTTTTTGAAGAATTTTATTACTTCAGTTAATAAACTTAAAACTTTACATAAATACCAACCTAATATATAATATATAAACAAATAAAAGTTTTCATTATTATTTTTTCGAAACTACCACCAAAAGATTATTTACGGGTTGATATTTTTTTTTGCAAAATCTTAGTTCTTGGGTTAATAAACATGAAACTTGACATAAATACCAACCTCAATAAACAAAAAAGGTTATCATTATTAGTCTTTAGAAACTAACCCCAAGTTAAGAATCTTACTGGAAAGCTTTTCGTTGTTGACAATAGGGTTCTAAAAGAGCACAAAACAGGAATTTTCGAAAATTCAACCTTTAAGGGGGTGAAAAGGGGCAAAATTTGTTTGTATGAAAAATCTAATTCCTTGGGGATACAGTAAATAATCGAAATTTACATAAAACGTTATTTAAAACTACCTCCCGGATTGGGTTAAGTGGTGTTAGAGTTTTTGAGGAATCTTACTGCGGAATCTTACTAAAATAAACGAAAAATAAAAAAGAGAAGAAAAGAGAGAATGACATATTTGAGTTGTTCAAAACTCAACTCTGAACGAGGCAAAATGGGGTTATAATTATGTTCACTCACCTTGAATATGGCACGTGAAAAAAAAATTGCACGCCATTTCCCATAATTTTCATATTTTGTTTTATATTGTCGATGTGTGGTAAATTACTTAAAAAATGTCAAGTTTTAGTAAGAAAATGAACAATTGATAGAGTCAACCCAGTCAGAAATACAAAATGAAGCACAAAATGCAAACGATAGCCTAATCCCGCAAAATCTAGAGAAAAGCTGCCTACAACAGTTTCCTAAATGAAAGAACAAGAAATAAAACGCAGTCATTTTCTGAAAATGTATATTTCTCTGAACTCGCCGATACACACAAGCCCAGCTCCCTGTGGCATATCTATTCCATGTTAAGAAGCATGGTTAAGCTCAAACTGGGTATACAATAAAAAATATCAAAAAGTACAGTACCCTGATGGGTGACCATAAGCTCTTAGAGTAAGTTTATTTTGATTGGGTGTATTGGACAGATGTATTTGACACTTGTATACATCTGTCTCTTACGCAAACTCAAAACAACCTTACTCTAAGAGCTTATGGTCCCCCCCCTGATAACATTTTTGAAGAGACGCTCGGGCGGACATAAATAAATAATAATAAAAAAGCCTTTTTATCTCCTTATTAAAATTCAATTTACAATAATATTACGATTAAAGAGCATGCAACTTATGTATTAGTGAAATAAAATACATTATTTGCCATGCGGACGCACATATTGGTCGGAAATTTTGTCAAAAAAGTTATGTCGCCAGTCGAGCGACGACGAATTATTATATGAAAGAGGCTTCGGATAATCAGTACCTAGCAACAAAGGTACGTTGAATATTATTAATCTAAACGTATAATAAGTGCGTAACCTTAGCATAACTTCTTATAACTAATTGAATGATTTCATTGCAGGTTACCTTTATATTCGGTGTTACGTTTAGACGACAAGAGCTCTAGAATATTACAACAAAAGATGTAGAAACCCACGGATAAATACGTCTCGTCAAAATTACCCAGACCAAAACCAAAATTCCACAATCTTTTACAATCTATGGAAAGCTTTGTGAAATAGTGAAAAAATATGAAGCTTTCGTTCAACAAAAACAAAGATTGTGGACGCTTTTTCCAAAACTTTCTGAAACGAAACAACAAATTTTTGAATATGCCAAGAGTAATTGCGAATTATTAAGGTTTGCCTGAGGCCAATTTCTACACTGAACACAGTTTTAGAAGAACTTCGGCTTCAATGTTGGCCGATTTGGACTATTGACCCAAACATTAACATTAAAGTAACACGGCGGATAGCGTTCTGACGCAGTTGCTGAATCATACAGAGAAGACTCAATTCATAGCAAGGCGAAAATCAGTGACAAAATAACGCAAGCCATTAATTTAGAGCCAAAAACAAAAACGTTTTGCCCCGAACCAGAACCATGTACATCTCGTAGCTAGTTATTTGTTGCCTACCGCTAAAGAAGTGGCAAGCACCAATGTAACACAAACTGTGAAATTGCCATCCAAATCAATCCAATATCGCTTTAAAAATTGTATTTTCACCATTTTCTTTTAATAATTAAACGATAGCAGCAATACTCGTATGTTTTTTCCCCGCAAATGTGTTGAATAACGTCGTATGAATCTCGTGAGCACTGCTCATTATACACTCGGCTGAATTACGTTCTCGGCTCGGGCTGCATCCCACACCTTCGTGTGTAATTAGCAACTTAGCTCACTTGTATCCCTGCAGTGTGTGCAGTGGCTGAGCCCACATTCACAGAAAAACACGTGCACACGTGCGAAGCGTAGCTATGGTCTGCCATGGAGCAGCGCCCTTAATACGAGTACCATCTGAAAAATGTCGGGTAAGAAACGCTTGAGTGCAGACGACCGGGGTTCGTACTACGAAATTCCAATGCCATTATTATTTCGTTGTGTTAAGTGTCCTGTGTAGCTTCGTATCTCTCTCATTCCGGAATATGATGGTTTTAATAAATCTTAGTAGAGCCCCTGAATAAAGTGAACATAACAGGTGTAATGTCATCCTTTGTGATTGATCTGTGGCCATTTTGGTCAGCATTAGACTGCAATACGGTTTTTCTTTTCGGGTAGTTCTTTTATGTTACTTGTGCACAGTTACGAGTAGTGGCCATGACACAAAAGCCCTGATCGATTAATAAATACTTTGCTCCTAAACAGGGTAGGTTTCACATACTTAGCAGAAAGGGAGAGCAGTAGCAACATGTTCTTGGAGCCGTTCTCTCCTGCTGTGTGGTGGTCCTGCCTGGCTGTGATGGCTATCCTGGCGATAGTTGAGAGGATTACTTCCAAGACACCCAAAGAGAAGGATGGAGCATTGTATACAGTGCTTACTACCTGGTTGCAGCAAGGTAAGCCTTCCTGATGCAACAAAATATCAATACATTTTATAAGAATTTATGAAAAGCGTGGTTTTATCCTTAAGTAGGAAAGGACCTTGAAGGAAGGCAACTGAGTTAGATCGCCGCGTCAATTAGGTATCGGATCCATTTCCCAACTTCGAAAAGCCAGTTTTCTATCCAGCAACACATAGGTAATAAAATACTATGCCAGCCATCAACCTACTTCTTATAACGCAATGGGCCATTCGCGGTTACATTCCTCCGAGTGTATTTACTTAGCAATTAAGTGTCAAATCGGCTAACTTATGCTCTTCCTAGTTACTTGAAATCCACGCCAGGAAACTTATTAAGATTGACCTTTCCTTTGGTTCCTTCTTTTAAGCGATATTAACATTTTTACCAGACGCCAGCGCAGTCCCCGAAAGTGGATCTGGCCGCTTTGCCTTCACAGTCCTCTCAATGAGTGCCATGCTGGTGCACGCATACTACACGTCTGCCATCGTCTCTGCACTGATGAGCACCGGCCGAGGTGGACCGGACTCCTTGAAGGCGCTCGGAGACTCCAAGTACGCCATTGGCTCGGAGGATTATGATTATTTAAGATATTTGTTCTTTGATGTGAGTTTTATTAATACATCTAATCTAACTAATACCTTTAAACGAGCAATTCTTGTATATATGTATATCTGAATCTCGGAAACGGCTTCAACGATTTTCATGAAATTTAGTTTAGTAGTCTTTCGGGGGCGATAAATTGATCTAGCTAGGTTTCATTTTTAGAAAACGTGTTTTCTCTATTTTCACCCGAGTAGAGCTCGGTCGCCCAGATACTATAAATAATCGGTTCAATAGAATACGTCAAAGTCTCAAGTCGTCAAGTCTGTATGAATAAATTAGTGATTCGTGAAATTAGTCCTCTGAGCTGTAAAAATCTTTTAAACAAATCGTTTGAATCCACATCAGAAAAACGAGTATCCCATGCAATCAGATAGAGCATTCAGATTAGGTCATTTTAGATAGATTAACACTTTATTTGTTTGTTTTGGTAAAAGAAACCTACAGCCTAATCGCGTAAGTGAATTCGGCAAAGCAAAGGGTTTGATCCCATGAAAGAGTATGACAAATTATTGGACGCTTTCATTGGTGTAGATACTCTTTTCGAAAGATTCCAATATGTTTGGGCAATACCTACCTAATTATTTAAAGAAAATTTATCATACTCTTTCATGGGGTCAAATCCTTTGCCTTTCCGAATTCACCTACGCAATTGGGCTGCTGAGCTAATACTTATCCATATTTTCGACATTACGTGGGCAATTTCAGGTGAAAACCACGTGGGATGATCTCGAATACTTGAAGAAGAAAAAGATGACATCACATTTCTACCAAGAACTAGAACGTGGCGTGGAGCTGATTCAGCAAGGCAGCACCGCTTTCCACAGCGAATACAACCAGATCTACCCTCATTTTAAAACATTCAGTGATGAGCACATCTGCAAGCTGCAGCATGTTGATACCATTCCTGAAGTAAGTAATTAACTCAGATAAAGAATATTATTTATTTATCTTTATATGGCTTCGCACGGTTTATGCATTTAGCCAGTGTCACGTTTAGAAGTTCTAGTTTCTTTAGATTTTAGTCCAATGTCCTAATTAGGCCCCAGTAAAATGGTGGTAACTTTATTGGGAGCTTCCAGGGAGTTTTGTCGACAACATGAACCTTATGTTCTACCGCTGTGTTTTACTTGCCCACACTCGTGCACGTTCACTAATATTACAAGAATAAAACACCGCCAGTTTTACACTATTAATATTCAATTTAACACAGAAAATAAAATAGAGAAGCAACATAGACGCCATCACGTTCCCATAACGAATAAAAAAAACAAAACTCCATAAAGAATATTATCTTTATCCGAGGTCACAAAGGCTACATTACAAAAAATTAAGAAAATAAAGTGATTCGGATTTCAAAACTTTCTGAAATGCTTCTTTTCTTTGTATTCCTTGATAACAATTTAACCCGCCCATCATCCTAATCGATTGACCAACTTTCTATTTTTATTTTTCAGTTATCTTTAAATGGATAGGACGTTTCATAGTTTGGTAAATAATAGGGTTCCTTACCCAAAAGGTAAAAACGGGACCCTAAAACGGGACTGCATTGTCCGTCTGTCTGCCACCAGCTGTATCTCATGAACCGTGGTAGCTAGACAGTTAAAATTTTCACATATGATATATTTCTGTTGCCGCTATAATAACAAATACTAAAACCAGAATAAAATAAATATTTAAGTAGAGCTCCCATACAACAAACATGATATTTTTGCCGTTTTTGCGATAATGGTACGGAACCCTTCCTGCGCGAGTCCGACTCGCACTTGGCCGGTTTTTTATTTAATGCATGCCTGGCATTTTTTTTTTCTAACGATGTAATTTTTGTACGGATCTCTATTAAAAACATAATAAAATAAATATTTAAGTGGGGCTCCCATACAACAAACGTGATTTTTTTGCCGTTTTTTGCTATAATGGTACGGAACCCTTCGAGCAGGAGTCCGACTCGCACTTGGCCGGTTTTTTATTTGATGTATGCCTGGCATGCGATTTTTTTATAATGATTTAATTTTTGAACGTTTCTCTCTGTAGATGTAAGTACAACCAATCATTTTCAAAATAAATTAATTGAATTACAGGTATAATATTACCTCTAAGGCCCCGTTTTTTTAACCGTAGTTAGCTCAACGAATGGTAAAATAAGCTAACCAATTGTTTAAAATTTCGGTAAAACGAGTTTATTCATACATTTTAAGCCTAACAAATGGTCATTTAATTAACTCTCCAACTTATTCGATCGTGTGATAAGCTAACAATTGATGAACAAGACACACAAATAATATCTGAATTTTGGTATCAAAGAAGGTTTTGTTATCCATTCACTTATATTTTTTTTCTGCAGACATTAACCTGGATACAAGCCACCAAAGATGGACAATGGACAGAAATCCTACGCGTAGCCGGCGGATGGTTGCTAGAGACCGGTCTAGGGAAGCGTCTGGTTGCCCGATTGAGGGTCCCGAAACCACCTTGCAGGGCCTCCCTTCTCGCTGAGAGGGTTAAAATGGGGGATATCGCCCCGTTACTGGTCCTGACTGTGTTTGGAGCCTTTCTGTCTGTAGTGTTGCTTGGGGTTGAAATCTTAATTGTTAAGGCTAAGAGAGGCAGGTTGAGGGTGGTGGATGTGAAGCGTGTTTAAGATGATGTTGATGATGCTTCGGATGTTGTGGTGTACGATGATAATAATACTATAGAATAGAAGAGAGGTTTTGATCCTATTCTTTTAGCACATTTGCTGTTTGCTTTATATAATACTCTTGTAGAATACTAGGCCTTATTCCTAGCACTTTCTGAGATCACTAACTTAAGTTTGTTTCTTTAGAAAAAAACTAAAGAAACAAATTGTTTGATTGGTTGATTTTGGTCGCATGTTTATTGATTAAACGATCATAAGAACTCCCTATCAGATTTTTATTTATATATTTGTTTTATACGTTATACACATACATACTGTGACTAACCTTCTGTGTACATGCTATTTTGTTATTATTTTTCTTATTCTTTTTTATTCCTTAAGTATTGTATGTTCCGTTTCCGTGAATGTGTCCGTGGCATCAACAGTGGGCCCTATCAGAATATCAGCGCAGCGTTATTATCTTTTTAATACCGTTGCACATGCTGAGGTAGGAGCCGTTTTGGTCTCGCTCGGGGTTATTTACTTTAATTTTTTTTTATTATTGTTTGTGTTTTGCTTAACTAGTGTCTCCTGTGCGAGTCACAAATAAATATTTTTCTTTCTTTCTTTCAATAAAAATAAATAAATAAAAGTTCAAACTAGTTTTCATTACCTTCCACGTGATAATTAGAATGCGGTATTGAAATTATATTGTATTTAGAAAAAAAACATCGGATTCTGGTGGTTCTGTTCACAATACTTTGTTACAATAAGTTGATTGACTTTTATGATATTGGCCACTTGGAAGTCTGATAAACAATGTTAGCATGTCCCTTGAGGCAGATTCTGCTACCAATGCAGCTTAACACAACCTTTACCTACTAGATACCTATCTACATATTACGACACCACAAAATTTAATTCGCCATAGGTCAAGATTAGTCACGAAAACGAACCACTTAGGCTTCCACGAACTATGACCTCATTTCCATAATTTTCAAATAACCTATCTGTTACACTATCCTCACGAACGTTCATACTTATCACTTATGACCTTATCATCTCCCTATCAGATCTTATGCGAACAACATCACGTCTGCCATCAGATTACAGTTCAAATGGCACTTTATATATCATAGTAACGTTGACAATGGAGTAATGTTGTGAAAAAACGTCTTGTAGATAGTTTTCTACAGTGAGGAGTACCAGGGCAGCAGAAATGCTGGGGTTACTAATAAAGTTGAGTGCGTTGTCGATAGGCTTTAGTTATGCTACTACGGCAAGCTGTTCGAGCTTGCAGCAGTCACAGGTGAGTTTGATCTCTAAGGTCTTTTGTAACCTTAAACAGTCTTGTTAATGTAAATCCTCTATACAGTACACTGACCACTTCCGTAGAAGTTCCGGCATGGTTTTCTGGCAAATTTCCTAGTTAAATACATAGTACTGGTAACTGAGAAACCAAATTTATAAAAAAAATAATTTTAATAATTAAGTAAATAAATAACAGCCAACGCAAACTCCCAATCTTAACCTTATGCAAAGTACCTATTTAGAGTATTACAAAAATAGAAGAAGACTTGTTGATGATTATTTCTGTTAACACCGGTCTTTGTTCACCGCTTTATGTTATAGATCTGTATACTTTTTGTATTAAACACGTGAGCTGTTATAAGCAAGTGTTAGGCTACCTCAAGGCTAGTTACTGACCTACTCACAAAACAACAAACAGTAACTACATTGTTCTAAATATTCATTTCGGGCAGTAAAATACAACTTAATGATTGGGTAACAAACATCCATCCATCCATGTTTTTAACCGACTTACCAAAAAGGAGGAGGTTCTATGTTCGACTTCTTGTATGTTTTTTTTTTATGTATGTTCACCGCTATCTCCGTCAATTGTAGACCGATTTTGAAAATTCTTTTTTGTTTGATAGAGTATATTTCATAACATAACAACACGCCAGTACGCTCTAAAGGGATACGCAGATGTGTAATGAATTGTGTATGTTTTATGGTATTCGGGTTATGTATTCTGGCATTATAAGTACCTTACTAAAGGCAAGTTGCTTAATAGGTACAACTAAAAAGTGAAAAATAAAAAAACTTTTTTACAAAAAATACTACCGACTTCCTACTAAAAACACTACAAAGTGTAATATAACTTTCTTTTTCGAAGTCGGTGTCTTTAGTAGGCACCAATTCTTTTTGTTATGGTTCGGTAGTATTTTTTTGTAAAAAAGTTTTTTTATCGCATATTTATTAGTAAGATAAATCCAGGTTTCCTCACAATATTTTCTTTTACTGATGTCACCGATGTCCATAATAAACTTAGAAAGTACATGTGTATTGAAATAGTCACATTGGTTACATACCCGAATTAGAACCCAGGACCTCAATCAGGAGGTCTTAACCACTGGGCCACCAGGACAATAAAATTACCCAAAACTCAAATTCTCCTAAATTTGGTAAAAATTCAAATACGTCAATGTTTTCAGTTTGCATCTCAGATGGCGGCTCTGAACGATCGAATGAATCAAATGATCAGCTCTCTTTATTCATCATGTAAGTACTTAACTATGCTTATGTGAAATTAACTTGCATACATAAAGATTATATAATTTGCAGCATTTGACATTATATAATTAGTAAATTTTGACATTGCATCAAATTACCTATTTTCATCTAAACTAATTTATAATATTGTACACCTCAAACGTCGCGCGCACACCATGTATGCGTAAGCTATTGCTGTTTCTATTGTATCTGCTCATATATATTATCTTCTTCTTAGCGTTTCAATGGCAAACTATTTAATACAATTATATTGTTGCGGCCTAGAACATGAACACTTTGATTTTGTAGGTTAATTTTAATATTTCTTCACCGGCAACGGTAGTGTATGTGAAACTGTTTAATAATATATTAAGAAATTAGTGTACCATATATGCAGAAATAAATAAATTTTATCTTATCTTATCTTAAGATAGAACAAAACATATAGACCTATATTTTTGAGTAGAAACACCATTATTTTTATATAGGCTTCTTCTGGGTAAGCTCATTCCATCGTCGACTTTATATCTGTCACCTCCGACCAAGACTACAGTCAAGAGCAAGCCAACCAAAAAAAAAAATCTCTCATTTTAGACAAAACTTTAGCTTACTGATTTGAAATTTAAAATTGTACTAAACGAAATGTATTTACATGTAGTACCATAGTGCTGAAAAATCATTTTATAATCTAAGAAATCTTCAAGTAGGAAAAAATTGACAGCTTAAGTTTCTTATGCATGATGAATGAAACGTTAATGTAGAATATAATTACAATAGGTATAATTAAAAACACGTGTATGCTTAACTGACCTTAAATTGTTATTGTTTCACAAGACTACCGCGTGGTATCGGCTGACGGCGCATTTTGTTTGGAATGCAATTAATTAATTATTGTTTTATTTCTAAGAAGATCAAAGGTACATTATACGTACATACTCCTATATTAACAACTAATACGGCTTTTCTAAATTTCTATGTAGAAATTCTTAGTTGCAGCCGATATTTAAATATGGTTCTATTACTATACACATTCTACTCTTGAGGGAGGCCTATGTCCAGCTGTGGACGTCTTTCGGCTGATATGATGATGATGACTACACACAAACTATTTCATGGTTAATTATTACTAAATACAAAATGGGTTATCTGTTACACAAGGTCTTACCTATCTCAGACACCCTTCTCCATACAGGGTTATGCAATAGGTTAAAATATTACCTACAAACAAAGAAGAAAAGAAAGACAGTTAATATTTTTATTTAGAAATCATTTTAACTGATATTGTATAGAGATTTTTTTATATGATTTTAACTTTGCTGATTTGCAAAGAAAATTATTTCTCTGGTAGAAAGCTACACTATTTTTATATGTCATTAGTTAATTTTTAAGCCAGAAAAATCATAGATCCTGTATGATAGGGCATGGGTATGAACCCGCAGGAAAGAGTTTACCAAAGAAAAGTGACATTTTACCGCTTCACCAGACAAAAAATAACTAAGATTTGCAAATACACTTTCATATATTAATTTTCTTGCAGCACCGTTACTGCGTTCGGTTGCACCAGCTACATCAAGCGCACCATCCAACGACACGCCAGCATCGACTCCTGAACAACCTTCAACGCCTTCTACAACCACTTATGACGCTCCTACGTATGGCTATCAAGTGATATACGTGCCTCCTTCAACATCGCCGCCTTTGACAAACCCGCCATCAGCTGCAGCTACATCTTCAAGTGTAGCACAGAGCCCATATTATTCTTACGAAAGTCCTCCACCTGAATACCCCGTTGCAGCTACTTCACCGGCACCTAAGCCATGGTCATATGGTTATGAGTATCCATACCCACAGTACGCGCCTCCTGCTCCTGCGCCAGCTTACCCTCCTCCGTGCATACCGTATCCTCATTCTTACCCGCCAAATCATCCTGAATACCCGCCGTCTTCTTACAGACCTTACCCGCTTCCTCCCGCTTCATCACCAGCGTACCCACCAGCGCCTGCATACCCACCTGCCCCTTCATACCCTCCAACGCCTTCCTATTCACCGCCTCCTACCTACCCAACGGCTCCTGCATCTTATCCACCAGCAACACCATCTTACCCACCAACAACTCCATCTTACCCACCCGTACCTGCTTCTTACCCACCCGCACCTGCTTCTTACCCACCCGCACCTGCTTCTTACCCACCCGTACCTGCTTCTTATCCACCCGTACCAGCTTCTTACCCCCCAGTCCCAGCCTCTTACCCTCCAGTGCCATCTAATCCATCCCAATATCAGCCTCCTGGATATCCTCCGGCTAGTTCAGCTCCACCTTGTTACCACACACCTCACTCAAGACATGTTGAAAGGCCACGATACGGTTAATATTTATAATTAGGAAGTGCATCAACTAATTTGCCTATTTATTTGGATTTATTGACAAGGTCTAATTTATTATTTCTTATAAAATAATTTAATAAATAATTGTTACTACATATTTTTTATTTCTATTTTATTCACTTCGGTGGGTGTATTCCCGTTATTCCCGTAGGCCATGTCCCCGTTAAAGGGGACAAAGCGAAATTAATAAAATAATTAAATTGACTTCCCGTTGTCCCCGTACAATGTCCCCGTTTATTTATTGTAATACGAGTATATACTTTTCAAACTATGCTCGTTGTCCCCTTTGCGGAAGTGATTCTATCTCCCGATTTCTGAATTTGAAGTTCAGTATTTGTCAAACTCTAGCCTAAAAACTTGTCAAATATTGGTACTAAAGTGGAGGTTGACACGTTCTTAACTATAAAACAATTCAGAAATCAGCTCTACTTAAATACTCAATGTTGGTCGTCGCATTTGATAATTATGCAGTACCTATGCATTCCAAAGCAGTACCGTATCGTATTACACTATGTATCAATTAACTGTTTGACCCTTGACCGTTATTCATTGTGTGTGACGCTGACGACATATTTAAATCACAATATAAAGAAATGCAAATTTCAGAAATGATGTAAATGATTAAATAATTACTTACTACGTCGTAAAATAAATATATGTTCAAGATAGACTAGAAAACAGTCTCAAGGTTTACGTAAAAAAATCACAGCAAAAAATATAGTTAGAGATAACAGAAAAAATATAGTTTTTATAACCTGTCTACTTTAGCTAAAGGGCAAGGCCAAACGAGCGCAATTTGAGCTGTGATTCGCGTAAAATGAGTCGCGGAATACAACACACACGTGAATAACCAATAATGTGTCAATAGAGCTTCTAGAAAATCATTGTGAATGAAAACAATACCCACATTACGAACCTGGAAACTACTCGTATTTACACGTTATTGCTAATATGAATCTGAAATACAAGTTTTCGCCTGTGAAATTACATATTAATTCTGGTTATAACAGACGACTGAGACTTCTATCTGTCGTCAGTTACGACCCCTACTTGAACTACTGTACCGAACAACTGGGTACTCCAAGTGAAATGGTCGAAGACTTAATAACATGGAAACAAGCAATGCAGAAGAAAAACTAAACATATTATTTTGCAAAGGGGTCTTTCATCAATCACTAAAACGCATTTTGTAAAAATACATGTTGCATTATTGCTCAAGCGTAAGAAAACATGTCCTATCTAACATTAAAATTGTTACTTGAAAGGTTTCAAAATAATTTCCTAATTAATTGATAGTGTTACATATAAATGTATGTCTAGACGGTGGAAGGGCACAACTTGTTCACCATGGGCCTCTTGTACATAATCATCGGCTTGGCCATCCAGGTAAGTTCCACAAGCACATAGCAATAAATATTTTTCTAGAAATTTCTGGAGACTTGCTAGAATAGTCCAGCAACTTTTATTTAATTGATTAACCGCAACTGCTTTTATTTTCTGTCAATGATGCTGTACCAACTCTGAGTGTGTTTCAATGATACAACTTAACTGAAAATAAAATAATTTAAGTCACTATTATTGATTTTGGTTTCAGGGCTCATTTACCTACGCTAACGTAACCGACAGTGAAGAATGCGTCAACAGTGGTGAGATAGTAAACAATACCACGGAAGCAAACAATGAAACTATCAATGAGGTTCCTACCGGCCAGAAAGATTGGATCGATCTCTTCCTCCTGCCCGACACATCCTTGTACCCGACCTCTTCTGTGGCCATGATGAATGAAGCTATCAACTCAGAGAAATCAGTCGAAGAGCAACTGGACGAAATCAAGGAAGTCTCACAAAAGATCATGCTTGCCATACAGAGTGAAATGGCCAATCTTCTCACTTATGCACTAAACAGTTGTGACAAAGGTGACGCAGTGGAGAAAGAAGATAAAGATAACCAGCTACGTAAGAAGAGATCAATAGAAACTCCTATGGCTAGCACCCAACTAGTGACAAGATTGCTAAAGCACATCAAGTCTAACAACGAATTCCAGAACATTGCTATCGACAAAATGATGACCGCGCAAGAAATCGCGGATAAATACGGAGTTGAATTCAGCCCTGACACTGAAATTCTGTCAGACCTTGCTTTTGTTGCTAACCAACAGGCTAAGGAAATGAACTCCTTATTGCAAGAGTCTATTGATTTGAAGAACGTTACCCATATAGCTGAACATGTTCATATAGATGCACCAACTCAAGCCCAAAACGATAGTTATTACGTATACCCTGTCCAGTACTCTGAACAGAAACCAGTAGTTTCTAATGCTCAAGCAGTAGTAAATCACCACCATCACTCAGACTCCTACCCTAGCTACAACTATTACTACAACAATCCTTATGAAACCCAAATCCAACCTCCAGTCCAAAACTATTACAACAGTCCCCCTGTGAGCAACCGTCCTAGCTTCTACGATACTGTGTCTTACATGCCTCAAGAATATTCATACTGTTCTATGGAACCTGTAACTTCGGCTTCCACTATTATAATGCCTTTTGAGGAGATAGTAGAGCCTCAACCAGAGTTAGTAGGAGAAGAGCTTGAAGAGACTGTCTCTTCTAAAGTTTACGTGAATCGTGGAGATGAACCAGGTTCAGCAACTGTCAACCATGTTATGACGTATACTGTCGGTGAGAAGTCATTTTTCCGAACCCCCGAGATTGAAAGGTTACCGCAGCAAATGCAGTACTGTTTTTTTCTGATGTAAAATTAAATTTAGTATAGACTTATTATTATTTTTTGTAAATAAATTGTATTTTATTGCAGCGTCAAGATATGTAATTACATGGCTAAATAATAAAATGCTGTGATAAAAACTCTTGTTATTTTTTATTCAAACCTTTAAAAATATACCAGCATTGCTTTAATCCTCCTTTTGTAAACTACATGCAAGTAAAGCAAAGGCTTCTTCAAATACTAAAGAGAAGGAACTAGTATGAATTAGTAAACTTCTTGATCTTTGCGTGTTTGCAATTTAAGAATATAATATAATAATGTACTCAGTGCCAAAACCTGAAGACAAAGTGATGTTAGAGTGCGCGCAAGTTAAGTCTGCGCGACGCCAAATTCGGAACTAATCGTTTGCCGCCATCTAGTCGTTTATGTCAGGTGTCATGACGGTGTGTTGTTTTCGGTTTTTTTATTAATTACCGAAGTAAATAATCGCCATCATTATGCCAAAAGTAATTTATACCATTCCCCCTCTAAAAAGCTTATTTTATTCACTGAAAACAGTGAATAAAAAGCACTTTTAATAACTATTTTGGTGTTTGAATTTAGAACAAACCAATATATATTTGACCTCCATCTCAATGTTATACAACCTCCTTGCGCATATAATACTCCATACAAACTTCTTGTGCAAAGCATATTCAACTTTCAAACTCCTTCGTTGATTTAATTTTGAGTTTGTTTATATTTAGGATTGTAATTCTAATATTAATTGCCTTGATGTTTAATTGATTATAAATATGTAACGTAACGGCGGTGTCACTGGCCCCTGAAACACAGGTGCTTTTACCTAGCTCAGCTTCAATTTACAAAAAACTGTGAAACCCTGAGAACCCTCATTTTTTGTAATTTTTTATTATTATTCCAAATACTTTTTGCTTAAATCCTTCTTTTTCTCGTAGTCATGGTATAAAATATAGTATGCAACTCTTGAATAAAACGGATTTATATAGAGTGCCATGAATCACTCGCGTCGCTCAGGATTCTAACACTTGAATCACTCGCTATGCTTATGATTCAATCATAATGAATCACTCCCTACGGTCGTGATTTCAGTTGTTAGAATCCTTCACTTGTTCTTGATTCATCTATGGCCCTCGCTTTTAATCCGTCCTTTATTCACTAGTTGCATAATATACTATTAAAGTGCTGGCAGGAATGTTTCCTTGAAGGTCAAACGTGCTTGTAAAGCTGAACGAGACAATAATGGGCCTACGGTACCGTTTTTCAAAGTTAGAGCCCGCGTTGCTTATTTGACAACTATTTTATGGGATGCCACTACACTAAAATTTCCCTACAATTTCTTTCTAACGCTGTCTGATAGTATTGGTTTTTGGATGGTGCATAAATATACCAGCGGGGTAGGACCGGCATCATGTAATATAATGCATTATTATTATTTTAATTTAGGCGTTTCTGAACGCGCCGTCACCTAAATAACTCAAGAATATTAATTAGTAATTGAAAGGTATTAACCCACTGCAGGACCATTGTTATACCAAATTTAACAGTTCTAATAAGTATTCAAAAAAAGATTTACAATAATTTCATGAAGTATTTTTTTCGTATTCTATGCAAGTAGAAAAACCTAGTACATAAATTATGCTTAACTTAAATTACTTTAAGTTTCACACCACACGCGATTTAAATCAAATCGAAAACTTTATGAGCATTAAATTTTTTGTAGCTAAAATGGTTGTGCACGGATTTATTTCAGGCGTTAAAAAAGAAAACACTATTTCGACTTGCGTCAACTTTAATAGATTTAAATAAATATCCAAACATATTTACTAAATCTTAATCTATCTTAACATTAACTATGTTCCTTTGGTTACATTGGGCACTGGCACTTGGCGTTCTGACTGTTGCATTCATATCTCTTCATTTTCTAGTAAAATGAAGAAGAATGCGCGAGTTTTTGGTATATCCTAAAATTATATTAGACTATAGTAATAAATACAATATATTTGGTAACAAAAATATCTTTGTAATTATAATATTGTGACAGAAAAGGCACATTTATTGCATGGGCGTAGACAGTGCTTTACCAATAATATTGAGATTAAACAAATTGTTAGTATTTTATTTAAAATATTTGGTTCACATTTCTGCAGTCCTATATAAACCTTCTTTGGTTACTTATATAAGGTAACATTTACGTTTCCATGTTATATATCTCTTTCACTTTTCAAAACTACAACATTAAATTAGGTGTGCGTAACAATATCAAATATATTTTTATTTCGTTTTTCAAACCAACTTTTATACATTGCCTAAGCACCATCTGACAAATAACCGCTACTTACACATTTATACACCAACGCCAAAAAATTTAAACATTACTTCATATTAAATATTAGTCATCCCTAAATAACGACACCACAATGTCGCTTCCTACACAAATTTAACACACTATTTTTTTGAAATTTATACAAGAATTTTACACCAAATTCATAAACAAACGTTTCACCAAGAATTTCAAGATCAAAATATTCCAAAATCACAATAAACTACACTTTTCAAAATATTGTGGCTCTACGGACATAGATGAATACTTTTATAGAAAATAATCTCTAACTTTATTGAAGGGTTTGGAAATGTTTCAAAATGTTCCATAACCATAGAGCCGCAATATCGCCACCATATATTTTTAATTCCCCCTAAAGGCGGTAAAATTGACAGATGGTGCGCGTTCCAGCGACGCGGTCGCTCATATCTGTCGCATGTTGTCAGCGGCCGTTGTCTTTACAGTCACTACCTATCGCTCGGCGTCAGATAGCCAGCTATCTGTGAGCGTAGTACGCACTGTAAGCGCTATTGTGGCCCGAGTGGGGTTGGTAACTGGAAAAAAAGATTATATATTTGAATAGACATACATTTTGGAGAACAAAAGCATCATTTAGGAGGAATTAAGTAAGTGAAACGCCTTGCAATTTAAGGATAGAGTTACACTGAATGGATCGTTGCAATTCTATTGCGTGCAGGCGTTGGTCGGCGAAATAATGGGCCACTTAAGGGTTCTTCCTCAGTTATGTTTCTTATTCAAAGGAAAATACTTCAGATGATATCGAAATCAACATAATTAGACAATATCCACCACCACTTTTTGACCTTAGGTATACCTTTTTACTCATGTAGTCAACCGGACTCTTTTATAGGTACATATTATGTAGATGTAAAGAAGATAGACACTTATCGGACAACAGATGAGTGGTGTCTATGAAAGGTAAATAAAGAAAGAAAGAAAACATTGATTGCCAACTGTAACAGAACTTGAACAAACACAAATTAGCTCTGAAGCATAATATACTATCAGTATGGCAAAAGGAGCGGGCGCGGCGAGTGCGGGAAGTAGTGTTGTTCGTCCGGCAGCCATCGCAGGTGCAACCTGAATAAGGTTCGTCACACAAAGAAACGGCCTAGCAGAACGAAGTCGGCCTGTGGATGATAATGATGACGATGATGAGTTATAACTTTATATGACGTACCGCACGGGATGCGCGTGCGGCGAGTAGAGCGGTCCGCATGCACTGGGCTCGGCGGCGTATGGCTGCGAAAGCTGCGGGCATGCCTCCGCCGCCGACGACTCGCGCCGTCGCGCTCCGCCGCGCTGCTGACTCTGTTCGGGGGGACTGTGGACAAAATTATATATAACAATTATTTTAGTCTAAGGCCTACTAACCACGGACGCGTAGCTTCATTGACATGTATTCGTTATTGTATGCTTAGCATACGCCTGCTTGTAGCTTACATACAAATCTATGAAACTCTGAAGACGGAGCATCAACGTCGCGCTCGCGTCGCTGCATGCAGGCTTCATTACGTCTGCCGTACTGCATGTAATACGCTGGGGCGTACATCGCGTGGACGTACGAGTTAATTTTTAGTAAATATGGCAGGAGCGGCAGCGGCATTTGTTGACATGATTAAAAACGTATACGCGTGCAATACCCCTGGTGGACAGAGTCCAGTACGCTGGGCTTCACAAGCTGCACGGCGTATTACAATAATAAATTAAATTAACAACATTATTTGACACTTTGAAATAAATGTTACAATCAAGACATAATAAAATAGCAAACAAATTAACTGTCACAAATCCGATCCCATTTCCAAACTAGGCCTGGACCTGTATTTAGGAGGTCAGCATTTTGAAGATTCTATGAAGCTACGCGTCCGTGGACAGCAGGCCCAAATGATTTTAGTTTCAGTCATTTGTTTAAAGGGCCTAGACAATTGGCAATAGCTTTCAGAGCGTTTCCTAATGGTTTCCTATTTCTACAGGAGCAGGACCATTCACAAAAGTGTTCGGTACCTACACAGGCTTTCCTTTCCGTTTTACTTTCCGTCATATTTATTGCTGATACAACTTCACACTTACCAAGTACGAAGGTCGTTAATAAAGGTGAAGTTATTGTGTGAGCTTAATTTGCCGCCACAATCGTAATCTAAATATATTAGTTTCAGTGCTTAATGGTTGTGACACTTACTTATCCTATTTGTACCTATTTATTCACGTCACCTACTAAGCTTTTCATCCCACCTCAGCGAGGCAATGACTAAATGCAAAAAAAAACATAAAATCACTAGATACTTTAATTTTAGTTTAGGTATTAACTACTACATTATGATAGGTAAGTATTACAGAATTATCTTTAAATTATAACGAATAATACTTTGGTATAATTAAGAAAAATTGAAAGTAACGTTGCTACAGTTACTTAAGTTGAGTGTAATATTTTTGTTAAGTACTGTAATGTTGGTGTTATGACTTGTGTACTGTTTTTCGGTAAACTATCTGTCATACTTAATAGTTGTACCGATTCATCGGATTCCCTTGGTGTAAATGTTGGCGAGATAGGGCGATGGTTAGGTGTTTCGTAACGGCTCATTTTTGATATAGAAGGGCCAGACCAAGGATATTCTGACTGCGGCTCTTTTACTGTTATGGCTCCTACGATGCCTTTACATATTTTAGACTTATTTTGAACGGAATGTTCTACGAGTATGTATCCCTCTACAACCGCATTAGACTTCCAACCTCCATGGCGCTTAAGGGACCGGAGATCAGCTCCTGAATCGGCCAAAAGTGTCGCTGAAGTTCGTCGGTGATAATTCAATAAAATATGCCAGCAAAACGTTTTCTGATAAAGTTTTAGCTCCTTTAGCTAGTCGCCACGTGTTAAACATATCGTACTGTTTCAAATACTTCTCGCGTGATTGTTGAGGGAGAAAGCTCATTTGCGCATTATTAACAGTTTCAGTCAATTCTGTTGGCGTCAAATCAGTCAATCGTCGTCAGTTTTTACTTGTTTTCAAGTTTCTTGTTTTTAACCTAAGGTTTTAAAAATACGACGTGAAAAGAAAATGGCGCGCGCAAAGCAAATTAAAAAAAAAGTACAAGAAGGTTCCGAGTCTGAGTTTTTAAAAAATTAAAAAAAGATTGTATGATAAATTCGGCACCATGGAGGTAGAAGTAAATAGGTTTAATGATGTTTTGAAATCACAAACTTAGTGCATACGATGTTCTAAATTCAATTTATTTTATCCTCTAGCGGATAAAAACGGCTCTTGCACTCAGATATTGAAGAGCAAAAATACTCTTTCCAAGACGGGGGGGATGGAAAATCTTTGACTAGAAAAGGAATTCCTCTCACGTTTATTTCATTTCTCTAGTAAAAATTTAATTACCAAGATGGTAGAACAACTACACACACGCTCACAGAAGAATTTCTATAAATGCACACTGAAACCAAAAACCGTCGCGCACAGATCTCGACGTAATTAAGCTAATCGTCCGAAGTAGTGAAAACAGATAAATGGAGTTGTATCACTAATCATCTTTAGTGTCCAACCAAATTAATGAGTGGCAACTATCAACATAAGATACAAATAAAAAAAACAATAATAATGGCCTCGCCCGCCCAGTAGGCGGGGTCGAATTACTGGGGCTTTGCGTTTATTCTCTATTTTGACAGCGACAGACAAATGGCACTCATACGTCGCTCCTAGAGTTATTAATCGATGGTACCAGGAAGTAGGACAAGGAAAAAAAGATTATGATATTTTTTGTCCCCCTCTAACTGTTTCTGCATGTGTAGATTGATTTTTCACAGAACTGTGGATAATTTATCAGTTGATTTAATTGCTTAGATGACAAGTTGCTAATGTTTTTTGTCGAAAGACTTTGTTATTTTTCGATAGTATGCTATATATATTTATTTAAATTTATTATAACACGGCCAAATGTAAAGCTGCTAACGATATGTGTTTGTGGACATACCTACAATAAGAACAAAAGTAATAATAAAATACAACTAAACGGCAGTCATACCCTTGTTTCACAATTTCTGAATATATTCACGACACTTAAAGACAAAATCTACCCGTCTTCATCGCGATAACCATTTCTAATTTACCCATAGGCTGTCCGAACATTAAATTATAATATCGTTTTTCATCGTAATTCTTCACTGTCTTTACCACCATTGGCGAATCCCGACAACAGACTTCACCTAAAAGCCGATTTCCCACACCATTGGCTGACTATAGACACGCAATTTCTATAAACGGTACATAAAACGTATGCAGTTTACCGTACCGTGAGAATTATAGCTGGCAGACTAGATTTATGGGCCACTGGTAGCCAATGCAGTGGGCAGGATGGCCGTTACCGAGTCTGGATGTAAACAAGGAGATCTTATGCGCGGGCACACTGTTTAGTGTTTGTTTATGGTGTACAGTCACTAAGAATGTACTTTCGAGTTTTATGGCTGAGTAAGTGGGTTTTTATGTGGAATGTAAACAATGTGGTGTGTTTTATTAATTAAAAGTTAAGTATTGTTTGTGTTACTGGTAATGTAGCGGGACTGGCAGGACTTTAAATAAAATAACAGATTCAGGCGATAAATAAAAGCCGTAAAGAAAGAAATAAAGAATTTGTTTAGATAGTGGTTTAGGTTTAGACTCTCAAGAACAACAAAAATATCATTCATTCATTTACTTTCTTTTCTTTGCTCATTATTGTATGCAGCGCTTCTGAATTTTCAATATTTCAATATTATTTATTTAAATTGATTCGTTATAGATACTTATTTATATAGTTTATGTGGCCGAAATCAGATATCCAAAATAAGATAAGTTAAAAAATGTTAAAGAAAATCCTGAAGTATTTTGCACCTGACTGTACAATTTTATATAAAATGCATTCTTCCACACCCGTAGTAGGTAGAGAAACATCTGCGGAGTGAATGTTTATAAAAGAATTAATCTTAAAGCGATCTTGCCGCCTCCCACCGTTTGATACTAAACAGGTGCGAGAGATTTAGGTACTCATCTCTATTTACTTTGAATTACCTACTTGTTTCATATAAGGAGAACTGTGCCTAATCTTTTTTTTTGCAAAGGAAAAAGGACTTCTTTATATTTCTTAAATAATGTTTTTATAAAAGATTACTTCCTATTTTTCATTGAAAATTGTGTAGACAGTCAGAAGTTCTGACAGTAGTTTCCGAAAATCTAAGCCAAAATGTGTCAGACAAGACTGAGTCATTGTACCAAAATAGAAAGCAAAGGATGCAATCCCAATAACACCAGAGGTAAATAATTAAAACTTAAATCCCAATCACACGCTTCAAACTAATTTACTGGAAACAGAAAACTATAAAACAATAAATTTTAAGGTTAGGAATTTTATTTTTATTTTGGCGGGAACGGGAAACGAGCCGTGTCCGCCATAACTGTCGTGCGTAACTCTTTACTCTATGGGCACGTCGTAAAAGTAAATTGTCACCGGCTGTTGAAATGAGTTCCGAAGCGTCGCATGAAAACTTTGTAAATAAATTGATTCATAGCTTTGCTGTGGGGTAGGAGAAATGTGGTTACGTTTACCCGACCATTAATGTCTCATTAATTTCTTAAGATGGCCTCAAGTCAAAATATGGCACAGAAATAAATTGTAAATGTTCCGAAAGTCATAATTTTATGATTTGTTTTTCATCGTTAACATTTTAGCGAAATTAGATCATCCGTCTTCGGAATTAAAGTTGTGCTGGTATAAGACGAACTTAGCAGCAAAAGTAACAAAGAAACTCACCAATCATCGGGGTCGCAGTCTCTGAATCCCTTAGCAAAGGGGTTGCTCGCTATTTTCAGTTGCGTTATCTGTAAGGACAAAAATTAAACTTTCAGTCCACTTACTTGCTAGTTGTACCATCTTTTAAACCTGCTGAAAGACATTGTTTCGCAAATAAGTAACCCACAAGAAAGCTTACTATTATTTTGTTTGCCAATGTTTGGCCTAACGATATTACGGCGGTGGTTCAGATACATAATTATAAGTAGCGACGCTCACGAAAAAAAGAGTCGAGCCGATTCCAAGCCGCAAGCGGCGTTTTGACTAAAAAGAGTGACATATAAAGCTACTTTCTGTGTCACTATTTTTAGTCATTAGATCTCTTTTTAGAGCATTAGGTGCAACCGCTCGTAGTGGTGCATCGAGCTCTGGAGTATCAGCACTTGACAGTACACACTCACCCTGTGGTTCTGGTAGGCGGTGACGGCGGTGAAGCCAGTCTCCGGGAACACGAAGGTGCGGTGCGCGCCGCTCTGCCCTTCGCCCGGCAGGTACACAACATGCAGCCGCGGCTGGTAGCGGTGCATCGAGTTCAGAATTATCTGTAGAACCGTAAAAAAAATATGTTGAAGAGGTCATACACCGAATCAAATTTAAATTCCAATGATTATGTTATGATTATGACCATTTTTTTTTAATACCAGCCAAATGTGAGTCGGACTCGAGCAGGAAGGGTTCCGTACCATTATCGCAAAAAAATCACGTTTGTTATATGGGAGCCCCACTTTAATATTTATTTTTATTCTAAATAGTTTTTTAGTATATGTTGTTATAGCGGCAACAGAAATACATCATCTATGACAATTTCAACTGTCTAGCTATCATGGTTCATGAGATACAGCCTGGTGACAGACAGACAGACGGACATTGGAGTCTTAGTAATAGGGTCCCGTTTTCACCCTTTGGGTACGGAACCCTAAAAAAATTAAAAGGGCACGAAATATATTATGTACTATCTTTTCCCCGCGGCTTCGCTCCCATGGCCCACCCCACAGGATCCGTTTTTGGGATAAAAAGTTACCTATGTTTCTCAGGAATAATATGAGCTTTCTACAGGTAAAAGAATTTTCAAAATCGGTTAAGTATTTTTGACTTTATCCATTACAAACATCTTACAAGCAAATATTTCCACTATCTACACTACTACTAATAGAAATATTAGTGTAGATAAAGTAGATTCTGAATCTACCAATTTTATTGTTGTTAAATGATATTGTGATTGGAATGGCTGTTAGTGAGTGCACTAAGGCCTAGATAAATTTACTCATCTCTATCAAGATAGAGGATCTTATTTTAATTAAGAATGGACTACGATTTAGAAGTTTCGATAATGTTAACAAAATGTCTATTATAAATATTACTGAATGCTCTGCTATTGAACTAATTGACCACAAAATATATATTTTATGTATCTACAGGCCGTCGAACAAAATAATCGAAACAATAAATACTTTCTTTTAATTTTTAAGTAAAATTTTGAGTAAGCTATGTATTAAAAGTAAAAATGTAATTACCGATGGAGATTTCAAGATATATATTACAAACAATTCAAAAATGACGCAGGTTATGACGGTATTACCGCTAAGGTCATTAAGGATGTAGCAACTTTAATTGCTGCTCCTTTAAGTTATATTATTAACTTTTGCATAGAACATGGTATTTTTTCAGAGAAATAAAAATTGTCAGCAGTAAAACCGCTACACAAAAAGATAACCAACATTCCATTAGTAACTACAGGCCAGTTGCTTTAATAACCATTTTCTCAAAAACATTCGAAAAAAATATATGTAACTGCCTCTACCCATTTTTGGAAAGTAATAATATGTTTATCCCATGTCAGTACGTCTTCAGAAAAAACAAAACTTTTAATACAGCAATGTATAACTTTTTACACAAAGTCCTTCTAAATATGGATACTAGAACGGTAGCCATAGCGCTGTACATTCAAAAGCATTGACCGAATCAATCATAAAATACTTTTGAATAAATTATATGCATTTGGTGTAACGTATACAAATTAATTGAATCATATCTTAGTGACAGAAAACAGATGGTTATATTAAAAAGAGTCTCTTTAACTACCAGAACTGAAGAAAAAGTTGTTTCTAAGGTTAAAAATATCCTTTCGGGTGTACCTCAGGCCAGCATTCTAGGCCCAACATTTTGTCTTATTTATATAAATGACATGCAATAGTAACAATGCACCATATGACTTTATTTGCTGACGATAGTACTATATTATTTACCGGTAAAGACAGAACTGATTTAAAACTTGACTTAAATAGTAACTTAACAACAATTACAAAATGGCTTCATGAAAATTACTTGAAAATAAAACGAGAAAAACAAAATGAAATTGTTACGTTCATTCAATCAAACCCACTTATTTGAGTTTTGTACTAGGACCAGACAAAAAGACATGCTGCGCACAGTTGCCAGTAAAACAAAGCTTTTGCACCAAAGCATCTTTTATATGCGCCCACGTATCTGTAATAATCCGCCGCCGTTTTTCAGAACTATGAGCAATAGTAAAGCATTTTAAAAAAAACCGCCACGAATTATTAATAAGCAAATGTTATTACTCAATTATAGAATTTCTAAAAGACAAGACACTGAAATAGCCGGTTTATTACAACATACCAATGGGTGCATAAGCATGAATTTTGAAACTATTACTCACAAACTATGAAGGACACTATTCAATTGTTTTTTACTATTTTGTTGCATTACTAATTAATAATTTGACATTGCATATTATAATTATTTAATTTTTATTTGTATTGCTTAACAATTTCATGTTTTGTATTTTAAATATACTGATATTATGAAGTTTGTGTGCCTCAACGGCGGGACATAGTAGATCGACCTGTAACCAACACAACATCTCATGTACCTATGATCCACAATAAATTATTTGAATTTGAATCTTCGTCACTTGCAATTCGACAGTTTTGCGAAGTGTAAAGAGTACGTGCTAAGAAACGATTATAGCTTTTGCAGGCAACTTATCATAAACGTCCCATCATACTCTTGTACTCACGTGTCCGTTATCATCGAGCTGGTTGTTGGTGAGCTTGAGCTTGTCGAAGGAGACGAGCTGGCGCATCCAGTTAGAGCCGGGCGCTGGCGAGTCCGGGTGTACGTGGATGCGCGGTGGCGACACCGGGTCGGCTTTACCCGCTACCACCCAACTTGAGCTACAATACAAGCAGATTGTTGATTTTTGTTGATTGTTGATTGTTTTTGTGGTCAAACGTGAGCCTATCGATAAATTAAAAAATGAAACAAAAGATGGATTGGATCTGGTACAACTGGATGTAGATACTTATATTGGTATTTTAAAGTCATCCCTACAGAGCATCGAGACTCCTCAGCTGTCACTGCTAGAGACGGCTTTGCCATGTACTATAAGTTCCTATACAAACCAAGCGTATTAAATTGAGTGCCCATAGCCATACTGCATCCCTAGGCAGAATAGTCTCGGACAGCCAATCCTGACTATGGCCTTGAGAGGCCATCTGTGATATCCATGACAGCCGATATTTGTGTTCAGCGACCATTGAGCGGCGAATATTAACAATAATAGCGTATGTATGTCATTAAAGTTAAGCCAATATCAGCTAGGTGAATATTCTATAGATTTAACTATGACATAGTTATGACCCGGACCTAGGGCTTCTTTTGTTTATTTCATTTGGCTATGTCCCCGGTTTATATCAAACACCCTATAATAAATATATAAACCTCGCGAGATGTTAAAATCGGTAAATTCAGAACAATCATTTCATTTACGGTAAAACATTGATGTATTAGTTTTTTTATATATCCATGGTAAAACTCATCAAAATTCGATCGTTTATAAATTCATTCGTCTGTAAGTGAAAAACTGACAAAAGGTATTTGTCTATATATATGTATATATACAACATCATACCTGTGGAAAGCATATCGGTATCTCTTATCGTCGAGAGGCACGAAGTCGACGAGCAGCAGATAGTCGGCGTTGGGCAGCAGCCCCGACAGGCGGGCCTGCAGCGCGGGGAACATGCGGCGCCCTGCCTTCGTGACGATCATCTCGGTACCGAGGTCGTGGAAACTGCGCCAGAGTGTGGCTAGCTCAAGTGTGGCGCTGCATCGGGCCACCGCCGGGTGGAGGGTCACGTTTTGGTTGGACGCCTGGATTCAAAAATGTCGTGTTTAGGAAAATTTTGATTGGCGAAGGTGTCGTAAGGATTGACCTATCTGTAGTATAAGACATGTACATACAATGCCATATACAATTTGTTTCTCATCACGATACCAATACAAATGAGAGCCGGTCTACGTTTTTATTTTTATTTATTTATTTTATTTTATTTATTCAGACAACAATTGAGTCCATTTTGTTAGTAAAAAACCTTATACCTAGTGTTAGTATTACACAACCTAGGATCAAAAAAAATACAACAGAGCAGGTGTCTGAGGCAGGATGTGCAGAGAACGATAAAGCGAGGAATACGCTACCTGACCATTCTCCCCACATAGTGCCTCAGAAATGGGGAGTAAAGGCTCGCTACTACTGTTTTGCAAGGTAGATATTATAAACACCCACCACGGTCTTCATCAATTTCATTTCGAAATGAAGTTCCCAAAATAATAGACAGTCAGTCTAATCAAAACATTCCTATAACATTAAGGCTGGCAAAAGCACTCTTTTTTAATTATTTTCCTAATTTATACAGCCGAATGCTGCTATTTCTTTAAAGTGTTCTAATGATGAATATATTACACGCGTTTGTAAAAGGAATCAGGAAACCGATTCGGAAAACCATAGATATGCGATGAACCTCAATTATACAGCTTGCTTTGTTACTGGAGAATGCCTTATCATATAACTACTTGCAGCAAATTTAGTAGTCCTTAATTTATCTCCCTAGCTCATGCAAGAGAAGCAAGTATTCTCATATTCTGAAAGAGTAAAACCCTGGGCTATAGTATTATTATACCTGCACTCGAGGCGGCTGCGGCTGCGGCGGCGGCGGCGCGGACACTCCTGGGTCTCGACATGTGCTTTCACTGAGTGCCTGCAGTGGTGAATATGTGCTGCGCGCGCATACTGAGTTCTAGCAGAAGAACGAAAATATTAAACACCCAGTAGAATTATAATTCTAACGTTACCTAAAGAAACTGACTGGGACGGGGATTTGCTGTTAGAGAACCCAATTATGGGTTAAGCTCGCCTTTGTACATAAGCTGTCCATTGTATTTGTATCTTCATTTTATGTTGTGTGTGCAATAAAGAATAATAATAAGAAATGCAATGTTTCACCAATCTGTATTTAGCATAAGAGAGAGCAATGATGTTTTAGTGGTAACGGCCGCGACTTACAAGTTCTAGGTCGTGGGTTCGAACCCAGGCAGGCGCTTTACTTTGTGTAAATTATTTCATCACCACTGCTCTCAAAACGGTGAAGGAAAACATCGTGAGGAAACCAGCATGTCTTAGGAACAAAAATTCGAAGATATGTGACATCCACTAACATGCACTGGGCCCGCGTGGTGGATAATGGCCCATTCCCTCCCACAGAGAGGAGACATGCACGCACAACGGACCAAATACGAGTCTTATTGCGGAAAAGGGGTCCATCTATCCTATCATGTAGCATAAGAATTGACTGTATAGTCACTGCAAAACAAGAACCAGCGTCTCTAGTAATTAATTGGGCGACCCTTTCATTGTTTTGCGACTACTGGGTTTCCAAGTATACCCTGGATTACACAACCTAAAATGTTCATCATCATATCAGCCGAATAACGTCCACTGCTGGACATAGGCCTCCCCCGAGCGTCGCCACATTGACCGGTCCCGTGCGCCTCGCAACCAGCGGATCCCCAAAATTTTATAATATTCAACCAAACATTTGTCTGCAAATAAGAAGTGCACTTCAATAACGCTGTTGCATCAAGTAATATTATCTCATTATGAAACGAAATTCATAAATATTGATAAGTAGGTGCTTTAGCTTAGTTATTATGTTCACCTTTCACTTGTAGTTTGTTAGTTTTGTGAACTTGTGTGACACTCAAACTCATAGAAGAGGTTGACTGTTAACTATAGATAAATTTACATCATCCAAGCTAGCAGAAAATATAATTCTGACAAGTTTTCAGGGGGGTGACCATAAGCTTAAGGTTATTTTGAGTGTGTGTAAGGGACAGATTTATATGACTTGTATACATCTGTCACTTACGCGATATCAAAATAACCTTACTCTAAGAGCTTATGGTCACCCCCCTGTTCCCATTTGATTTTAGAATCGATTTCAATTTGTAGACTAAACGACAGCATGTTTAGTGCACATCAGAATTTAATCTAAACACGTTCCTTATTTGATTAAAAATTAACAAAGTAATCTGCGCTTTTCTAGGCATATTTGCTTAAGACTCTTCGACCCAATCTTGCCAGAAACAATTATTAATTTCAGCACAAGTCTGAACAAAATAGATTAAACAAGAAAACAGTAGTACTTACATCTCTGATAGGATGGTGTAACGGCGGCAGTACGGGAAGTTGTTCATGGTCGCGCCCGAGCCGCTCCACCAGGGACTGAGACAGCGCGAACCCGCCGCGGGGACATCCGGTTGATGATACGATACCTGCCAACAAACATATTCCCATTACACTTTGTACACTCTTTATATACTTAGGTACTATTCTCAGTGAATCCCAACCACCAGGAAACGAAAATACTGCAGGCTCTTTCAAAGTCACGGCGGCATGAGCTAGCCTTTTTTTTAAGGATAATCCTAAAATTTCAGAAGAACTGAACAGATGAGCCTGTCAATGATAGCAAATGGTTACATACTGGTAAACACGTTGCAGAATTAAACGTATAAAAACGTTTCGCAACGGATTGCGTAGGTAGGTTAGGTAATCAACGGCGTATTTATGTAGAGTTGCAACTTAACCGTCTAGGATTTGCAGACGCACAGGAAATTATGACATAACTTGATACAAATGCAGAGAGGTGTTATTTTTGCAAGTGTCGCACCCGCGTATAATGTCGACATCAAATACTGTCAATAATGCGACGAAACAATGGAGTGAAGAATGGAGACATCTAGTTTGTTGCTCAATCTAGCTGAACGGATCTGGATGAAATTGCCACAGAGATAGATTATAGTCTGGAACAGCACATAGACATCTTTTCATCCCGGTATAATATTGCCTTGGGATAAGAAAACACTTTTTAAACGCCTTCCAAAACATTATCAATATAGCGTCAAAAAAATCGGGCGCAATAAAATTTCACTATCTTTTTCTAATTCCTTGAAGCAAATTCCTTTCTTGGAAAATACAATTTTAAAGCTTTTTTTATCTTGATTTTGATTATTTCAATGACCCTGTATTTTTATATTACAGCTATTAACGACTAGCTCGCAATGACTTTATTTCTAACTTTGACTATTTTTTATGTTTTGGAAAAGATGTCCTTCACCAAAATTTCGTTGAATTTTCCAAATTTATTTAAAACGTTTTATCTAAACCCTTTGATTTTCACAATTTTCATCATCTATAAAATACCATAGTAGTGAAGACACGGAGCACACAACCAGCTACGAGAGCGACTATTTTGAATCGCACAATCATCGCTAGATATGAGTAACCGTAACTAACCTACCACCAACAACGTGCATACTTCAACCGACGATAATAAAATATACTTTTCATCGATACAAACCATTTTGCTCGAAGCAAATATGTTTTTCTTCTTATACCATAAATCATTTCAGTTTCGATCTATGTATATTGATTGTTGTAAAATCTAAATTCTGAGTCAAATGTGAATAACAAACTCATAGGTGATTGTAGCCTTACCTTTGTGAAAAGTTTACGGGAAAATGCCCTTTACGTTGTCCTACGGTGACTACTGTTAAGTTCAAATAAGTACGTGGCATACTTAAGTGAGATACTTGGAGTACCTACACGTCAATAGGTACCCTCATGGCTTCATGCTATAGCGAAATACGAGTTATCTATACTTACTATCATAAAGCTGAAGAGTTTGTTTGTTTGAAAGCGCTAATCTCAGGAACTACTGATTGTAATTGAAAAAATATTTTTGTGTTGGATAGTCCATTTATCGAGGTAGATTATAGGCTATATAACATCACGCTACGACCAATAAGAGCGGAGCATAAATGAAAATTTTTGCAAAAACGGTCAAAATTATTCCTTTTTGAGAGCTTCCGTTGCGTGCGTTGCGTAATCGGTTAAAGTTACGCAACAATCATGTATGTAGTGTAGTACGGTAGGGTAGGTAGGGTAAATGGGTAGGTAGCTAGCCAGTTAACGGGAGCGAAGCCGCGTGGGACAGCTAGTTTGGTTATAAGAACTTTAATTTACTTTGATCGATAAGATATCTTCTACTATTGGAAAAAAAAAACCAGCCAAGTACGTGTCGGACTTTGCACATTTAGAATTCCGTACCAATTCATTAAAATATTGGTATTTGTTAGTTAAATATACGTTATAATAAACATTATCACCAAATTTCTACTTCATAGGTCAAGGAAAGAGGAAGAGGGAAGTTAAAATATTCTTCGGAACAAAATATGTGACAGACGACGGACAGACGGAACGGAACCTTCGTGAACGGAACCCTAAAAAGAAAGGGATCCCCTAAAAGGATGGGAAAATGTTACAGTGCGGAAGCGACGGCTTGGAAAATATAAACTAAACTAGCAAGAGAAAATTGGAAGAAGTTAGAGGAGGAATTTGCCAAAGATCACACAGAAAATCAAAAACTAAAAGCGATAATTCTTAAATAATTATGTTTTCCTGTAATGAGCCAATAAAAACATAATTAAACTCTGTTTTACGACTTTCGCAACTTTCAATTTATCATTAATTATAGAATGAAATTTCAGCGCCGGGTGGTGGAATCAATTATCAAAATCCCATTGCTATAGTTAAAAAATAGATAATGTGAAAATTATTTTCAGTAACACAAAACAAAACAAAGAACTACTGAACCTTATTCATCTTCATCGCGTACTTAGAAGTTCAAGGCACTGAAAACTGTCAGTACAGGCTACACACACTAGTCACACTCACAACCACATTTGGAAACATAAAAGCAAACACTACAGGAAAAAAATAACAAACAATCCCATAAAAACGGTAAAGCGTCCACCCTCCCGCGGACATCTCACTCAACTAATTGCTATAATGGCGGGAAAACTCAAAACGGGTCCAAAATGGCGGCCATAATTTCATCGCGCGTTGTCAAGACGGGGAATATAAATAAGACTGGTGATGAAAACTATACTTACGTAGAAACGACAATGATCTTAGTTTTATTTTAGTGGCAATTGAGTTTTATTTTTGTTTCAATTGCAGACTATTGTATTATTAAATCGTTTTGTATTGTAACAGATTATTATCTATGTTTAGAAAGTTATTTTTTGTCGTATGGGATAACATGAGATCAACCGTTGCTCTAGTCAAACTGACATTTTATCAGCAGTAATGATTGTTCCTAAATCGAAAAGGTATGTAACTACGTTACCGTACATTCCAATAGCGAATATAAATTGCATACATTTTGAACGTTTTGGCTTTTGCTGATAGACTGATTATCACTTTGTCCAGAGGCTTTAGACAATAAGTATCATTCAATATAAGCGATAATGATGGTCGAAATGCCAAAAAAGATGAAATTTGACACAGAGATAGATTACAGTCTCGAATCGGCTACCTTTTATCCCGGTAAAATGTTCCCGTAGAATAACTTCCGACTATCAGGCAGGCGAAGCCGCTGGCAATATCCAGTATTTAAATATAGCAAAGAAGACCAGATTCAATTTCTAACGTTTTTCCACTAAAACAATCGGTTAACAACATAATAATAATGTGAGACATTTTTATTGGAATGATAATAACCGCGCGATGATCCGACTCTGGTGCATGTAATCGGAAACGATAAATTTTTTCGCATACGCGTTGAAAAACGCATAATTGTCAGCTTATGAGTTATTTGTGTGGTGCCACGGGCGCTAATGTGGCGTTCGTGAGTAAATCAACAAGATATGTTACAGCAAGAATTTTTTGCTCATATTGCCACAGTTATTTTGTTATATTTGACAATGGGTCTCAATAATGTGAGGATGATAAAATTAAGTTGTTATTGCAACCCTGTGGGAAGTGTTTAGTTATTTATGTAAAATAAAGTCATCACTAGGTTGAAGTCTAGTCAACATTCATTTTTCAGGAATTTAATGGCGATCTGTCATAAAAGCGATGAAAGTCACACTCTTCAAAATGACATAATAAAATTTTGGTCAAACATCAAAAAAGTTGTTCAAGTGCTACAAATTAATAGCAGATTATACAGAAATGGAACGGTAGAAGGGGGTGACATCTCAGGGCCCAAACACAAAACAGCATTGCGACGTAAAAATCTACGAGCTTGTTGCTTGTTATTGCTTAGCTGTTTTCTGCGTTGCGAATTCGCATCGCATCAATTCGCAATTTTGTGTTTGGGCCCTCAATAGATGACGCCTAACAGAAAAGTACGAAAGAAGAAGGCATATTGTGGTGACTCCAATTAAGTAGGTAAGGACAAGTGAATAATGATGATAGTATAAAAGTTACGTGCACAAATTAGTTCCATAAATCTCGTATGATTTGAAATTCTAAAATAATAATCTAACATTATTGATGTCTGACACTATGCCGCTTACCTAAGCACTGAGAGCATCGCACAGCCCAGAAACCATCAGCTCTCTGTCCCATTTCAGCGCAATAAAATGACAATATGGATGGCCAACCGTATATCACATATCCGAATGGCAAATACCGTAGACTCATTCATTCAAAGAGTATAATTAGACGAATCGATTAAATGTGGGTTGATAGTTTGTTGGACAATAAATATTGATGGCATGGACAGCCAGCACCAAGGTGGAACATTTGTTCCACTCCAGTTACACTAATATTCGCTGCACTTGCCAAGAGTGTGCGTGTGTGCTTTGCTAGACAGCTGTAGACTTGTAGAGATATACTTTGTGGTGTGCATGACTTGTACATTAAAATATTTACAAGATATTGATTTTATATTTTTAATATTGCAACATGCCTGTTGCAATTTAATTCAGATTAAAATTTCTTTAGAAAAAGCATGCGGAATTTTCGTAGTGTAATTTTCAGTAGATGTGTCATTAAATTCTCCTATAATGTAAAATTTAAAGTAAACCGACGAAATTAGCTTGAATTTGTAAATTAAACAGCAAAACGTTGTTACCTATAACAGTTTTAGATATACAGATTGTTAAAAAATCAGTATTAATTATTTGATAAGTTCTAATGGTGCGATAAAATATTTAGTACATAATAGAAAATGAAGCAGGCTTTTTAAATATTCAATGCCTAATATTTATCGTATTAAATCAATCATAAGCAAATAACAAATTGTTTTGATTCAAATCGAAAGATCACGGCAACTCAGTCTGGTCTCATTATTAAATTGTAAGAACTCAGCGCTATACCAAATGACAGACAATACTTCAATGCAAGCGTAAGGTATACAAGTACTTGTGTACCTATGTTAGTGACAAAGACAACTGCCAAGGTCTGCAACTTTCAAAATAATGATCATACAATACGCGCCGGATATGTCCGAATTCGTCACACGAACGAAAGGTAGTTAGGGATCAATTTGGTTTTTGTTTTGAGAAATTTTTCTTCGCTATATAAGTTAAGCTTAAGTTTTATTTATATTGAATCCTTGGGAAAACGGTTATCTTCATCTGCTTGGGAAAATGTTTGCAGAAAAATAATATCTATGGTTTTTGTTCATCTCACTATAGAGGTACAACTGCGTCGTTAATTGGGTACCCCTCACACTTTAAAATAAATATACAGCATCTTCAAACGGTCACTGGGGGTAACCAATTTAAAATTCTAATACATATACTAATATTTGCCAGTAATATTGTAAATAATACTGTCTCCAGATAAAAAAAAACTGGCCAAAACAGTTGAGCGGCTTCCCAATCCGACTACCAGAATAATCTGCCAGCAGATTACGGTTTACGGAGGAAAATATTATTTTAGACGACAGGTATATAAGTAGGTTTACTGCAGAGGTACCTGTGAATTTTTGTGGCTTGCTTCCTAGATGCCAGTAAATTGTTCTTGTTACAGATACTTATCTTGATTTGGAGAATAATCAAATACTTCGACGAACTAAACCTTGGGTGAAGTTCAGCCCACGTAACTATTTGGAGTTCCGTCGTAAGTTCATAACTTCAAAAAGTCCATGTTTCTTACCTACGGGTTATCGCATTTCGTTAGTACGGGTTCATTGCAATATTCTGCAATGGAATCAAGGATTTATTAAATTCTATATAGAGAGGACCCAATCAATCAATTCAGCCTGATAAAAATAAGCTTCAATCGTAATAAATCAACAAAAAAAAAATCATATCACCACAAAAGCAATTTTTAATACAAACAAATTATTTCTTTTGATGAATATGCGTAATTTGATTTTAATAAGACATGACTATTTCACTAACAGGTTTTTGATCAACCTCGGACATTTGTTAGCGCATTACAAAGTTACTCAATATTTAATCTTTTAATAGGTACAGAACCTTCGTCACCTTAACCTCGTACAAGGCCTTTATGTAAATGACGGAGTCGGAAACTTTGCGTACATAAGTTTGGTTAATAAAAATATAGTCATCAGTCATTGTTGCTCTGTCATTCGGGATGAATGTGGCTGTGGTGTGCGTTTTGATCGCGTCAGTGTGTGTGATCGGGGATACAGCGATCCCAGGATTTGACCCAAAAGTTGTTTCAAGATTTCCATATATACCCTATGCAAATGAAGCACAATGTGTTGGTGAGGACTGTGAGTGTTTTTACGAAGGCGAAGGTGAAGAAGACACTGGAGTGATGGATGAAGTGACCATGCCTAGCCGAGGAGTCACGCCTAATATAAGTGATCAAGGGACTGATGTTACTGAAGCAAGTGGAAATAGTTCTCAAAGTGGAAATGATTCTGAAAGTGGACCAGGAGCAGCGCTCGCAGGAGATGCCTGCCCTGGTAATCAGAGTAGAGTTAACGGCGTTTGTGTGATGAACGATGATAAATAAATGCTTAGTTCTAATTTAGTAATTGTGTGTGTCTTATTCAACTTTCCTGATAATTCTTCATAAAAAGTAAAAGTATGAGTCAAGCAAGAAGTTTAGGATAATTTGTAAGAAATTGTGTTAATTTTTGGCCTGATTTGAAAAAGATAGCACCTGAAACCAGGCAACCAGTCGTGAAACAAACTAGTGATGAGACAACGTGTGCAATTGTACAGATGTTTTGACCTGTAAATAAATCCTAGTATACACAGTTAGGAAACAACTAAAGTCGTTTGTTTCTTTTAAGAAAATAATTTCTGGAAGTAGATACTGATCCGATTAAGAATTTTGTTTCATTGAAAGAAAGCTACATTATCGCTGAAAGGGCTAGTACTCAAATCCCAAAAAAAAATACGATTCTCATAATAAACGCCTGTAATAATTTAATAAACGCCTATCTTTTAAACATAAATATTTAAAGCCTACTAGTACCTGCCCACTGTCCAGTATGTGACATATTTGAGATAATAATGTAAATCTCATGTTTGTTCCGTGTTCGAATGGAATGAATAAAATCGTATTTTAATTTTTAGATCTGATAATGTATTTTGAAGGCTATTAAAACTGGCAGTGACCTAATTTAACCTAAGTCATATTCAGGTCATATTTTTAAACATTTCTATAAAATAAAACAAGAGATTTATATATTATGTTATAGTTTATTTTTATATATATCCATGCTAAAAAATTAAAGTGAGCATTATTATGTTTTTAATATACAGAAGTCGTATTGACAGTCAACTTGTTACATTTATTGCTATCAAACCAAAGTTGAAATCATATTATACAACATTTCACCATTATAAGTATTTTCAAGCTATTGTGAACTCTTTAGGCTCAACGGAACTCAAATGGTTGCGGTATTAAACAATCAAATACAATTACATAAGGCCTTTATCTAGAATTGATCGAAATCGTATTGTGTGTGTCACGAAATCACGACCGCTGTCTTATTCAGATGAGGCCTTCATCATATATCAGCGCGTCATCTATAGCTTCCCATGGATTTTCTCATCGAAGATCCATGGCGCCATGATGATGGCCTTCCCATTTGGAATCAAGGCCTGTGTATCAATGGCTGCCTTATTCGTTAATTTAAAACAATAGAATGTCGCCTTGGTGCGCATATAAATTGATTAACGTTTAAATCCAATTTTGGAAATGCAATTTGTCAAAAACAAAAGCCTCCATACTTAGAAAAACAAAAAAATTGTGAATGTAATTTGAAAGCAGACTATTTAGAAAAAGTATTTAGGTGAGTTGTTTCTTTGAATTTAGTAAAAAACGGTGAAACTACACTCCAAAGCTTTGGGTAGCTTTAGATCAAATAAAAAAAACTTTTTACGAAGGTATAAAGCAGTTGTCAGTGTTGTCATAGCAAATATTCAATAATAATGACATCACATGCAAATGAGCGATCGTTCGGCGGTAATTAAGGTAAGTTATAGAGCCAATTACATCGCAGTTGGTTCTATATATACGTCGCAACAAAAGGCGAGCGCTGGCCGCTTCCTCACCAATAAATCCGCATTGATTGAGCGCTATAAATCTCCCTGCGCCCGCGCCGCGCGCCGTCGCATCGGTTACACCTTGTAGGGTTGCTACAAGGAAATATTAGTGACTTTTTATCTGTTAAACATTACTTATAATCTCCCGTGATTGATCATGGGCTTGATCCTTTCAAAATTTGCAGGGTGACCTTTACGGTGAAAGGCCTACACTGTAATGAATATTAATAAATAATTATCATTTACCATGGAATCGAATTTGGAATCAGAATAAAAATACTGTTCAGCACATTGTTTATCCATTTATCTTGTCCGTTTTATTTTTTACTTTGTTGTAGTTGGTTTTATAGTAAATGTTGTTAATATTATTCACAAGAATTAATTTTAATTTGCTCCTTTCAAAATATACGATTAATGCATAATCAAATTTATAAAAAAGAAACTCAAGTTAACCAAAATAGAATTAAAAAAAATAATGAGCATGTTATGTGCTATATTGGTTTCAGTAAAAGGAGAACCTTGAATTGTCTAAAAGTAAAGAAAAAATATAAAGTGTTTTGATAAAAAATAACAATATTAGTATGAGGTGAACGGTATGGACGAACGACCTCTTGGTCAGGTACTCAGATCTCAAGAGTTCAAGTTGATACGTAACAGTCACTCTTTCTTTTTGCAATTTATTGATATAATGCTAAAGTAACGATGAAGAAGACATGTATATAGATGCATATTATGTTGCTACCATCTATACCTAAGCATGAACAGGCATCTTCTGGATACGCTTGGTCTACCAAAAACCTCATCCATCGCTCTCTCTCTCTAGTAAGATCAAGCCGGCATAACACGAAATTAACATTTAGTGCAACAATATAGATATAATCAAACCTAATGACGGCTCGTGACACTCCACGATTTGCTCCGCAGTAGAAAATTCAGATGATAGCGGGAGTGAGAGTTGTGGTAGAAGGACAACTACAAGGTTACATATCAGTTTAAAGTTAATGAAGTCTGTGTATTAAACTTTTCACTGCACAGTACGCAGTGAAAAGTTTAATACACAGACTTCATTAACTTTGAATTGATATGTCACCTTGTTTATGTAACGTTTTAAGATGCAGTTCTCATCACGATTACGTCTAACGATATTTATACCTAACTATTTACTTTTCTATGAGCAATAAAATTAGCGAAGTTTATAGAAATCTGCCGTATTTATCACTTTTATTACTTAAATCAGTGAAAATTGTAGTTCCGATTATCTTGGGAAATACTTAAAGGTTAAACAATTTTTCTGACGCCATCATTGTTGTCATTTGAACTTCGAACTCTCAATCATATTACTAAAACGTGTACCAAGCTAATATTGAATCGAAAAATAAACATTGTGAGATGACAAATTAGCATCTATGTATGGACGTGTGGCAATGTTTATTTTTTTAAGTAAATCTGGCTCACCCTGCGCAGTCAGTCCGGCTACTGCCTTTTTGACTGCCCATTGCTATTACCAGGGCATGGGCTTTTATGGTACGCTATTCAACTGGGTATCAACAGGCGTAGCATGGTAGATGGGCCGACGACATTAAAAGTTGACTGGGAGTCTAGTACAGACTGAATACGAAAGGTAGAGGGCGGGGTGTTGAGGAGCAGCTTGAGACTATACCCAAGTGTAAACGACACGCTGGGTTCATTGAGCTAGTCATCAAATATTTTAACCGATTGAAGAAGAAAAATAATGCAAATATGCAATCTTGGTAAAAGGGCGTGTATGTGTGGGTTCCTCAGACAAACTATCCATTTTTTCAGTCTGTTTCTTTATATCCTTTGAACCTTCAGTGAGTAAACCAGTTGAGCAATCTTATTCTAATAATACTAATTTTATAAATTTTAATGTCTATTTGTTTGTTAATCAATCACGCCTCAGCGGATGAATAGATTTGTATAAAAATGTACCCAAGGGCAGACCATGACCTAAATTAGGTCGTAGAGAAAGTAATATCTTTTCATCCCGGTAGTTCTTTTCCTTGAGAAAATTTCAGGGGATATGCTAACATAGCCGCTGGCAAAATCTAATACAAAATTATTAGGTGTACAAATGCGGGCAGCCCTACGTCGCGGCAACACGTGTGTAGCAGCGCAGGCGCAGTCGGGAGACACGTTTGATTTACGCGCCCCCAGCCCGCTACAAATTGTCGCTCATACCGCTAACGCCGTATTATCATATAAAGATATGGTGAGCATTGTACTATCATAATATATTAAGATTCTTAAATTTATAATTGCTTTCATGTTTTATCTGCAGTACGTATAGGTATTTGTTAGATTTATGTCTGAGAAAATGAATATGTGATCATTATAAAACATATGTTACGTGACTTCCACGTGACTTTTTTGTCACTTCCTATTAAGTGACCTTCATCTCCCTGTCTATGGAAGATTATTATCTCCATCTAAGGCTGCCTTTCCATCAGAGATGTGCGAACTAAGCGTTGAAACTAAGTAAGTTAATAATGTTAAAAACTTGGCTTCGTTGTACCCTTTTTCGCCCATTGCTAATCTAATGCTACACTGTGAAAATCCATTTGAGAAGCACAGGGCCGCTCAATTGCGTGACGCTTAGGTGAAGCCTATATTCCACATATTACGGCTGACATGATTATGTTAGGACACTCATCGCTATGCAGTTTCACATCTCTGAAAGGCGACGTCAGAGGACACATTTGGTTTACGAGAACAGCTCGTGTTGCTTTGGAATAAAGGCGCAATCCAAATCAAAAACCTACCAGCAATAACTCCAATAAGATGAAGGGCAAAAGCCTATTTTAAGTATTCATATGATGAGTTTCTTCCTGAGGAAAAATATGATTAGGAGGCACAAGCCCACCTGTCATAACATTCTATCTGTTGATGTTTACGTTGTATCTAAAACACCGGCGCAAGAGCTTTGTTTATGAAAATGTGGAGAGCGAAGGGCCACTGAAAATAAAGTACTTTTAGGATTGTAATGATACGATTTTTTTTCTGTACAAAACATAAAGCAGGTTGATCACAAATTGGCTAGGCTGAGTTGTGATGGGTAGGTATATTACATAACAATATCTAACAAAATTTGGATGGATGGAAATATGGATGACGGACAACGGCTGCTGGTAGTGTATTACTTAATATTAAGATATAACATTCTAATTACTGTTTTATCATCATTATTTATGCTCATCATAACTGCGCTGTTTCACTAGCTAATTTAATTTAACCCTGTACAGTTTGATGGTGAACTACTAGTACTAACAGAAGAAGAATGGATTGTTTGGATTAAGATAAGAGAGGCTTAATGCTAAGTACGAAGTCAAACTGTGGACGATGATGATGATGATGAACTACGAAAAAAATAGTATGCAATCAACAAAAGGGTAGAAGAAGAAGTTAAAGCTATAGCCAAATTTGTGTAAAAAAAACATATTCGCATCCAAAACCCGATAAACAAATAACTGCCCAAATTGTTTATGCTAAAAGAGACTCAAAGAATAACGATTCAGTGAATCATTGGGCTGACGGGTTGAAATCCGTTTTGCTTACAAATAGACAGTGCTCGGAGGAAGTACTAACGAATTAGTGGCAAGTGAGGGAGCACTTTGATCAGCGAGTGGTGTCAACATAGCTCGCGAGCCTCATTAACAAGCCGATCGGCAGACGTCACACAGTGGATTCTTTAAGTGTATACGGCTATCTCCATACAAGTCGTACAGAGTTAGGTGTTAAAATAGGTGGGAATTCTAGAGGAATCGTTGCACCTACAATAGGGATGTTTCCTGGGTAGAAAAATGATAATTCTATTTAGTCCGTATGTGAGATTTCCAAATAATATTGGACCCGTATTTTTTGCTTTACAAATAAATAAAAATTTACAAAGATGAAGCGCATCAAAGTTCAGTAGTGGGGGCTTGTGACGTCACTTTGTCAGTATAAAGTGTAGACGTCACACGATATTTCAACGCACTGTATCGTAGTAATTTTTTGATTAAGTGGCAAAAAAAAGTGTCCGATATTTTTAGGTTATCTAACTGACGGACTAAATAGATTTTTTTGTCAACATCCCTTATACGCTTACTTCGTCTATATCTTGGGGTATAAAAAGGTACTTGATAAAAAGCCTCTTCTCTTTTGTCGCTTTTTATTTCTATTACTCAAGTAGCTGTCGTGACATAATGGACAAGTATATGGATTAAGACGGATATAGATGTAAAACAGATAGGAATGCTGGAGAAATCTTTCCACTTACAACTTAAGCTATTCATTTACATCTTGAGTTTACTTGACATAAAGCTGTCCTTCTTTTTTACTGTTTTATTTTGATCGGTCACTTAATTTTCGTTCCTAATTTCAAATAGTTATGAAGTTAGTAAAAAATAAACATCAATATTATTAGATTGGCACTTTATGTAAATAATTTATTTTCACTACCTGATAGCGAACAATGTATCTTGTCTCATCAATATAATCTAAAAGGCCATTAATCTTAATTTGTCTCAAATCTTAGGTTTAGTTTATTTACACCGGTGTTGTTGCTTCCATCTCTACATTTACTTACCTACTTACTATAATGATACCTAACCAGTATGAGAACATAATCGTCATAATGTGACTTTAAAATTCATATGTACTTTCTAACTTTATCCTTGACTACTTCGGGTTGTCCAATATGGTGAAGGAAAACATTGTGAGGAAACCTGAAGTTATAATTAGTTTTTATAAGTTGTGCACTTTCAGAAAGGCGTTTCAGTGCTAGGTTATACGAATAAATAAATAACTTAATTACTTTCATTCAATTTAACAAAACAGAGCTTTCCTTTCATATTTTATGATTTTGCAATTCAATCAAAATCTACACTAAGAAAACGACGTAGATGATTAATCTACTAAGAAAATGACGTAGGTTGAATGAGTTGGTATTTATATTTGCAATTACAGAGCCTTGATTCAATTTGACCGTCAAAATTACTATGTTATTATTTCGTTTCGTGTACCAATAATGAGAAGTAAGCTAGATAATTTAGACCACACGTTGCAATTTTTACAACATTATAAGCACGTTATGAGCTACAGCAACCGCAACAAAAAATAAAGAAACAAATAAGCTCTAAGATCATTAAATAAAACTTTAAGAAGCAGTAGATTTGACGACACAGGTTAGTGTAGTGTTTGAGCGATCGGCTGCTGTGCTGCGTGTCGCGGGTTTAATTCCCGCGCGGAACAAATATTTGTATGGCCTACAAGATAGTTGTTCCGGATCTGGATGTTTTGTGTATGTGAATTTAAATATTTGTAAACGCGCCCACGATACAGGAAAAAATCCCTAGTGCGGGGCAACGTTTTAAAATTCGTTGAAAGAATTTACAGTAGCATAAACAGAAGAAAAAGAGGCAACAGAGAACAGAGAGAGGAGAACAATGGGGGAAATCAGCTGCGGGTGATGATGGTGATGAAACAGATGACTTCGGCGATCATGAATGTTCTTATAGAAATTAATAAAATCATCAATCAATCAGCGGTACAATTATATTTTTTTTATCTTAGTCAATCAAAACGATTTCAATTAAAAACTGCTACTATGTGCAGTAGGAAATTAATATTGAAAATTCTATGCAGACAAATACACGTAAAATAAATAACACACATACATAGCTAAGGTCTTCAAAGGGCTAAAATTTTACTTTCCGAACCAAAAAAGCTGTGCAATCATGAAAAATATAACCCCGATCAAGCAAAACGACTAATTTATGGAGTAACCCAGAAGTTATTGCAAGCAGATGTGTTCTAGGAACAGCATTGTGTAAGCGAGGTGTCGCCTCTGTTGTGACTGCTGATTGACGGATGCTGCCAACTAATTCGACGCTATTCCTATGCTATTCTCGGAGAACAAATATGCCTGCGTTTGATACTATCAATGTTTACACGTTCGTTTCTATATCTGCAGTAATGGCGGGCGATTCTGCAATGTTGCCGATTAGATCTTTGATTATGGTTACGTTATAACGGTTGGGTATTAGATCTGTCTTTATGTGAGCTCTATCTGCAGCTAATGTTTTAAAGTTTTGTGATTTGTTGAAATTAGGGTCAGTTATGCGATCGAGAAGTTTTCCTAGTAAATTTGTTTTTCATCTTGCACATGGAGCTTGTGGGAACAACCTTAAGCCGCTTTTGTCTGTAGAGCATTTATTCCGGTAGGTCTCTATGTTTTTACCTTAGTTTCTGATATGTTAGCATTGCGTGCGAAGCAAGGGGTAGGCTAGTTACTTTATAAATAGGTTCCTTACGAGTTTTTTCCCAATATGTAGTTTTGATTTCCTTATGTTCTTTTTCACGAACAGTTTCATCCCTAAATACAATTCCACCTTGATCATCACAATTATCCGCATCATTAGTACTTGCATTAATCACTGCAGATCCATCATCACTTGTACCTGCATTTCCCGCTGATACTCTCGAACACAGGAATGCCAGGTACTCGCTGTGCTCAAGTACCGAAGTGTTGTGATTGCTGACAGAAAGGTGCCAACTTCTATTTTGAGAGACGGTGAGGCTGCCGATTGGCTGCGCTGTTGCATCAGCAAGGTGTGTTATACAATAAGAGGTAAGTTTTAGAAGCAAAACGACTTTTAACATTTTGCTTTGATCTCAAAATCCTATGGATTCATTTACATATAATCGCAACAAATGTTTTTGCATTGTTTTGAATGGAGTTTGATCAATTCGAGATTATGGTACCTAATAAGAAGTCACTCTTTCAAATTACTTTACATAAACTCTCTAAACAAAGTCTTCAAATCTTTTGTAGCTTTCTTGTTCTGAACATTTATTAACTTAAGCACTTCACACTTGAAATATGCTACTTCAACCTCAGAATTGTATGCCCCTCAACTTTCACACGGTCCATTTGTACCAGTAATGATTACAAAGTGTCCTCATACTACAGTTTACCTTAAGGCGATAGATATGCCCCATTGTTAACGCAGTACTGGCCAATTTTTACACAGATAAATTGATGGCTTTCTTCATAACTGAAATAGCATATGTCAATCAAATAATATTTTGCAAACAAAACTGTTCAAAAGGAGATTCAATATTGATATATTGGCTCCGAGCAGGCGCACGGCCAGTACTGCGTTAACATTGGGGTGTATATATCGCCTTAAACTGTGTAAAACTGATATTTTAAAGAGGCAAATATTGCTTCTGATGGAGCTCTTCAGAAACGACTATTTCGATGATTTTTGCAATTTTCTTTTTCATATTTATACGAGCAACTACGTTTATATTGCAGGAGTCAATTCACTTAATGATAATTCCAAATTATAATTATTAATTAATAGGTAACAAAGTAACATATTGCTAACTTATTGCTACAGGCACTACCGTCACCCGACATAGGTACTATGTTGAGTGACAACACCTTCTGGATACACCGCTACATGTCTGTGTTTGGGTGCTCCCAGCGGAGCTCCACATCGTTGTCCATGCGGTGATGCAGTCGACCGCCTCGGACATCATGGCCTATCCTGCAGTAGGAGCGCTGGTCGGATAGCACGGCACGCCAACATTAATGACATCATACGTCGGACTCTTGTCACCGCCGGGGTGCCAGCTGTTTTAGAATCCAATGGCTTGGCGCGCGACGATTGGAAGAGACCAGACGGGATGACCATAATGCCTTGGAAGGTGGGTAGGCCTTTGGTGTAGGATGCAACATGTGTCGACTTCCTTGCGCCATCGAATCTTCTTAGCACGGCAGGCTGTGCTGGAGCAGATACTGCTGGTGCAGAAAGCCTCAAACGACCCAAATACAACAACCTTATTGGAAGCTATATATTTGAGCCGTTTGGGGTTGAAACATTAGGTCCATGGGGTCCAAGTGCTCATCGAATATTTCGAGATGTAAGCAAACGGTTAGTTGACTTTTCACGTGACCAGAGGGCTGGGCTTTTGCTTTGCCAGAGAATCAGCATTGCCATCCAACATGTAATGCTGCCAGCGTTCTAGGCACTTTGCACGTTGACAGCGATATGAACGAATTTTTTGACACCCAATGACCCCTGCCTTTTAATACGCGTTTGTAGTTTTATTATATGTAGGTAGTTATTGTTAATTAAGTATTTTATAGTATGTAAATTTAAATATTGGTAATAAATTTATAATTATTATTATTAACCAGAATCTGAACATCACAAGAACAATTTTATGCAAAATATTTTTTGGGTAATGATACAGGTAAAGATTGCTAGTTTCAAAACCGAATTCAATGTTTGTAAATCTAAACCGACTGCCTCAAACCTATAATGCAATGTTACCAGACTAGCTAGTAACTATTCTGGCAGCTCGTAGCACGGTCCAGCGCCATCGCTAATAGACAATAGTGATTTGTGTCTCGGGCCTCATTGGCTGTTAACTGATCCTATCAGCCGTTACACTTTATTAATTAGATCATTATGACTGTTGTTTCGAGTTATAGCTAGACAAATGAATTTATCTCTACAGCAAGAGTGACTGTGGTAGCTCATAGTGATATCCGATCCCGTCGGTAACAGTTTCGGATATTTGTGTTTTGGTTTTTAGGGTTACATATATTATTATAGTGTAGATAGTATTCAAAATGCCTACCCTTCACCACTTGGTGTGATCATTCCACCATAATCATCGTCATCATGGTATTATACATCGTCTATAGCAGTCCACAGCTGGAATTATTCTGTTAAACGTTTTATACTGTTAAGAATAATGTCTGGCTCTATATAGCTGAAAACCATACAGCAACGAAACATTGTTGTGCTGTACTTTTTTAGTTCTGGATTATTTAGAAGCTTTATCTAGATTTCAGCAGAGCGTTAACTGAAATCTAGATATCTTTATGATAGTAATACGACACGAATTTTCAGGAGCTTAGGTAAATGATATAGTAAAGTTAATCCTAGCAAAAGTTCAGACCGCTTCTCACCTTTTCGATCAATTGCTGAAGCTGTATTTTAAAATTAACGCAAAAGTTTTTCCCACTAAGGGTTTTTCAAATATCTTCCTTTATTTTAGTCCGGAAGGCGGACATACCCGGAGTGTGACCTCACATCGGGTGCGCGTGCGTCGCTCACGGTCCATCACCAGCGCTAATGGTGATTTGTGTCGCAAGCCTCGTTAGCTGTTAACTGATCCCACGCTACGTCATTAGCTGGGGCTTTTTAAAATACTACAGCCCTGTTGTGTGACAAAGTATTTATTAGGTTTCCGAAAATTTGGAATTGATTGATGAGAATAAATTGCATGTTTTGTTAAAGCAATTTCACGGGACACTCTTTGTCTCTGTTGTTTTCTTGAGTGAGAAATTGGTAACATGCTCCGAACTTAGGTCGGTTAAAGTGATCAATTTGTGTTATAAGTACCTGTATCTCCTTTTAGGGTTCCGTATCCGAAGTGTCCAAACGGAGCTGTATTACTGTCACTCACGTGTCCGTCTGTCCGTGTGTCGGTCATCTGTCACACTTTTTGTACCGATTTTTTTTTAGGCCCCTTTGACCTATGAACTTGAAATTTAAAGATAATGGATATTATTACGTATATTTTAATAACAAATACCAATAAGTATTTTGATAAATTGGTGCGACATGCACTTGGCCGGTTTTTTGCAGTGCTAAGCCCTTGGTCTTTGTTCTCATCCTAACGCTTATATATTTTGCGATGCCTGGCTACACCTGCAAAGCAAAAAATGGTTCACCAACAATTTGTTGGCATTATCTCAGGATTCTAGTGAATTAAATTAGTTACTTTTCGGGCAGAATATATTAATTGCCCTCCTGTTCTACCGTTCTCCAAATATATCAAGGAAAAAGAAAAAGTTCAGAAACCCGATCACGGAGTTATTCATTCTCGTATTTTTATTTATCCCGAGGAATCCGACTAAATGTCAAACAAATAAATCGTACGCGTCCTACAGAAAAAGTAATGTGTTTTGGAACATTTAATTACTCACTCAAGAATAAGTTTACGTGGCAAAGGATTATTGTTACAGAAGTACGAGATAAATCTTCTTTTTGAAGAACATGAAAGAAGAAGATAAAAATATGAATAAAATTCAGTGTCGGAAACTATAATTATAGAGATTCCAGGAGCTATAGAGTAACGAATTAGACAGGAGAGAATAGAAGAAGAAAACATTTTGCGACTACCCCCAGTAACACGGGAAAAGGCCACGAAGATGATGATGATGATGATTAGGACAATAGAGGCATTTTCATAGTGATATGTGAAGACAGAGGATGAGGTTTTAGTATAATGAAGGTACTTGATACAGATGTAATTGAACAAACACAAACTGAAAATATTTTTGCTAGATAAACCATTTCAGACACTTTTGAATTATCAAGGTCGGTAAGTCAAAAAGATGAAGCTGTACACATTATTATGAGGACAGACATTAAATTCTAAGTAAAAAGATGGTGATTTGTTGATGACATCATTCCTAATTTTAAGTTACAAAGTTTGATATGTGGGCCAATAAGAAATAGTATGATTGACATTACGCTTAGATTGCATCTGTTCCTTCATTGTAACTGCAACAAATGGTCGTCAGGTTCAACTTCAAACTTCAATATATTATCATTTTAATTCTGAAAATTCACGCATATCTTAAAATCCTCCATCCACAACGCTAAGTGACATCAATATTTACGCCAACCTCCTGCAAAACCAATACGCATATTAGCTAAACGATCAGTCCAGCAATAAAGACGATACTTTACATGCAAAATATATGAAAGAGCCGTCAAACAATGCCGGGAGTAATTGATGCCATGCCACAGAATAAAATTATGACGCTGGGCGGGAAGTGAAGACCTGACCGACGCATAAATCAAAGCCAGGACATGATGGTTACCACACACGATTGTTTGAATAACTTACAGCTCCTGCTAAAGGAGATTCAAACTTGGGAAGGAAAAGAGAGGGTGCGATATTGATTGGAAGAATTTCGGGAAGGGGTGTTTATGAGAAAAATTATTGGGAGAAGAATGTTTCTTCATTAGTATTGTTGTGAAATTGTTACGCATACCAAAGCGTTGTATACTTCCGTCAGTAAGTTAAATTTAATTTATGTCTCATTGATCGAACGTTTAAACCTTCTAATTGATTTATTAATGTATATTGAAAGCATCTTATGGGTTGTGGTATCTATAGAATTTAACTTTTTAACAGTTACCTTTATTTGAATTGAAAGTCGTTTCATCATACATAATAATACTTTTCCTTAATTCTAACTACATATATATTCTTCGACATACCAACACAAATACCAACCTCAAGTAAATTACATCACTCACAATGAAAAATGCCAACCAATAAATAACCGCTGTTACGCAGCAACCCTATCTTTTGAAAAAGGAACAACATGCGTGTACGCAGCGCCATTTCGACATCGGAACTAATTGGGCTAATTTATCCGGAATAACGTCACAGTGACGATACCGGGACGAGATGGCGACGACACTAGAACGTGACGGGAGGGTAATGAAAACACAACGCGATTGGATGGTAACGTGACCGAATAGTAAATTAACAGAATGATAACGTGGCAGAATAGCAATGTGACGGCACAGTAATATGACATAATAGCAACTTGACGAGATGGTAATGCAACATAAAAGTAACGTGACGGAATAGTAAGGCGACAAAGATAAAGTGACTGAATAGTAACGCGACGGGAAGGTTACGTGACTGAGTGGTGACGTGAAGGATCGGTAACGTAACGGGATGGGACAGGGACGATAAACGAGGCAAGCGAGCACGCATCGTTCGAATTACTAAGAATATTGGTAATTTGTATCTAAAGGAATAATATGCGGCAGATCTAATTAGTAGGGAATTCTTGTTCGGGAATTTAAATATCGATAACGAAAATGTGTTCATTATTTTAATAGGTGATTCTTTGGTTATAATGCTATCGTTAGAATAAAACTTAGCAGCTATCACAAATGCACCAGACTCATTAGCAACTTCTATGCAGCAATGTCCCTGAAGATATAGCATCACTAACAATATTGTTATCTACCAAACGTAGTTAGACACCGTCAAAATAACTGTAGGCGTAAACCTTTTCATTTGCATGCAGTTTTTTTGGTATGGTTTTTTTCCATAGTAGAAAAACAGCTTTCAGAATTTTGAGCCCTTATTTTTTTTTTAAGAACACAGCGAAAATATTGTATTAAGAGCAGCAGGCGCCACATTTTGAGTTTGTAGCGCCTTTTACACAGAGTACCGCAATGACACACGTGTTAACGATATCGATGGTTTATGTGCCTGAGTCGCCATTCGTGGTCCTTATGTGAACAATTTAGGTTTAATAAACAGACACAAATGCTGCAGCAAGCCAACTTGGATACTCTAACTATGCTTGAGGAAAACCTTTCTGGAATTAGCATTGATTTTTTTATTATTTTCTTAAAAAATACAGATATGTGTTATGATTTTATAGTTGAATACGATCTAAAGAACTTTTCGTAATGTTGATTTCATATAAAAATTTAAATACACAAAAAACAGTTGCAGAAAAGATAAAGCTCTCCAACAAAATCAATAAAAATTGATTTTGAAAACACCCTGATTGAACCGTAAATTAAAATCAAATGCTACTATAATTGAAATCAAACAAACATTGAATATAGATAGTGATACTTCAAAGATTGAAGACGAGGCGCTTATAACAAACGCGTTCAAAATTAAAATATTACGAAAACAAACAAACGACGGAGCCGCTGTTTATTTTACTTACGATGCTATATCGCGCCACACCGAAGACGAACGCGGTTTCAGCGCCACAATACATTATAACGCTATTCCTTTGTGATTTTAATCGTGTTTCCTACAAAATCTAAAAAAAATAAACAGAAATTAATAAATTTCTTCACACTGTTTTTAATACTGATAGCAAAAACAAATAGTTTTATGAGAAATTATGAATAGTAAGAACGTAATTTCGTTTTTATTTATAGATCATTGTAATTATACGATTCGTTGTTGGATATGAAACACGTTATGGATACAGAACAAATGGTTTGTGATGGGAGCAATTAATTAAAAATGGAGGGCTTATTTTTAAACAACATTATCATTTTTGAAGACTGAGCAAAATACTTATAACACCACCGAATAGTATCATTTTCGGTGTTTTAAGAATGGATATTCTTAAATAAACTTGGCATTTTATAGAAATATATCATAGGTGGCATGAGAAAATTAATATAGAACAAAAAATATTACTAAACTTTAGTACCTAAGTTCCAATATATTGAGATGTCGTAGTGGCCCAGTGGCTAAGACCTCGTCTCTCGTGCTTGAGGTCGTGGGTTCAGATCTGGGCAAGTACCAATGTGACTTTTTCAAATTCATATGTTACTTTCTAAGTTTATCTTGGTCATCCCAGGCAACGGTAAAGGAAAATTTCGTGAGAAAACCTGGACTTATATAGTTAATCTAAGTTTGAAATAGCCATTTCAGAGGCCTGTGGGGTTCCCAGAGGCGGTTTAATTAACTTTGATACCAGAAGTGGCCACATCCTCACACGAAAAGAAGAAGTACATTATAAAGGGTACAAATAAGAAAGATGAATTTAGGTACAATAAAACTGTGTACCTTCAAATAAAATTAGTCTATACTCTAGTAGGACCTACCTTACTAAAGACATAGTAATCCCATAAACCAATGGAATTGTTATTGAAGCCTTCAAAGTTAATCATGACACCATAACAAAAAAAATATAGTGTATCAAAGCAGGGCTAAACGTTAAGGATAATAATAAATTCTTGGTAAATCATGAGATGTGCGTGAGAGTTAAATCTAAATGATCTGGGGAGCTATTCTCAAAGTTATAAACAATGCTTTTCAAATGATTTATATCTTCTAGATTTGATTTTGGCTGGTATAATCATGTGATGAGGAGGGATGAAAGGTATGTTTCTAAAAGAGTTATGAATATAAATGTGGATGGATGCAGAGGGAGAGGAAGGCCAAAGAAAAGATAGATGGACTGTGTGAGGAGTGACATGAAAGAAAAAGGAGTCAGCGATAGCGTGACGGGGGACAGGACGGTATGGAAGAAGAAAACATATTGCGCCGACCCCAAGTAACATGGGATTAGAACAGGAAGAAGGTTATTGGATTAAGGTTAAGGTTTATTGGATGGTTATAAGAGTAGGAAAAGCCTTATCAGAAAACGCATGGATTTCAGAGAGTTATTATGATACATGGGGTTGAATAAATGAAATGACGGCTGATATATAAGTATAGCAGAAGAATAGTAGTAGTGCTCGGTTGACCCGAAAAATTTGGTATATAAGCTGGAGGATGATCAAAACATATCAGTCTCGAATATCTACTTATTATGTTAAAAGATCTTAATTAGCTACAATTAAGATCTGTTAACATAATAAGTAGATATACCGACACATTATTGTATTCCACCCATATGTCTTTTAAATAGTCGTATGTCCTATAGTCCGTCAATACAGGTTGATTTAAGCAGAATGCACTTTATTAATATTCGTTAAACTAATCATCTCATCAATAACACGTCCATTCAAAGTATTGATCGCATTTTGTTGCAAAACACATGTTGTAAATTTTAATTCCATTCATATTTCACTCATCTCGCGACTTTATTCCCGTTCTCGAGAATATCGTCCCAGCTGCGGCCACCGTCCGTCGTATCATGACTTATGCCCCAATTGTTTGTTTTCATTACGAGCTCTCGTAATCCTGTATATTTTTTTGTTTCAAATTTTTTTCCGAACACTCAAAATAGATGGTTTGTTTGTGAACCGTGAGAATTTGAAAGGGCATGTCAACGGTGGATTAGTGATTGATTTTACAATTTTACGTTTTGTAGGTGGTCGATTAAGTTGTTTCTGAGAGATTTTACACTTTCGCTTTTGTGATTGTTCTAAGCTTTGTATTTGTTGTTTCCTTTTACGATTCAATCATAGTCGTCATTTCACTATAAGCCTACTGTTTGATTTTTTTATACGTTATGTTGTTGTTAAGTTAAATTAAATACAATTTTGAAGTTACGCAACAATTACCTATTCAATAAGTTAAGTTATTATGAAGATTAGGCATATAATTATTGAACAGTTAAAGGAAGCAATCCATAAACGGTTTAAGTCTTCAAGAGCATCGAGGAACCAGACAAAAAATTCCTTCGCGAACACACTCAGCTGAGGAAATCCTATTTTTGGAGGACAAATTGCACAAGATAATGTTAAAACGTCAAGTTTACGAGAAAGTATCGACGTAAGGGTTGTAAAACAAAATTCATAGATAAGATAAGGGCCACGTGTAGGCGTTGAGTCTGCAATGTGTTAACTTTTTTCTACCCTTGTAATAATTTTACTGTTAGATGATCGTAAAGCTTTGTCTGTCTATTATGAGTAGGACTCAGATAGGTACTGCACATTTTAGCGTGTTCTTTTAAATATTGTACTGTGTTGTTTTACAATTTTTATGTAGCTAGTTCTATTTAGCTTCACTTGTTATGATTAGCTGGAATCTTGCTTGTTAAAGGAAGTGCTATTATTATTTAATTTTGTGCTTCTGCTTATTGGTCACTGGTCTTATTTTTGTGATTCTCAAAAAAATATTCATTTACATTTTATTAATCGATAAAATGTAAATCACGATTATTCTCATTTGTCATTTTAATTTTTGTCGCTATCGTCACGTTTACAAGTGACCTCTGAAAGCTAGTAATCTCATAATCTCATCGTATCAAATATTACCATTTTCCAAAATCAAGCCATCTTATAGTTTGTACCCGGATGTAATTAATTCATAACCTACTGCTCTACAACTCCCTGAAGCTCTTAATCCTTAGTTTACATTACAGTTTTTGCAATAATAATCAGTTCGTTTATCATCGCGACCACGTGTGACTGACGGTCTGGAGTGGCGCATATCCATGGAGTTAGGACGAAAAAACTTTGTTCGACTAGATTTATGGAGCTCTTGACTTTGAGGTAGGGTTGGGTGCTTGTGATATACGGGGTTCTGGAGACTTGAGGTTACAAATTTTCAGGTAATAATCTGGCCAATACATTTAAGTTTATAAGTGTCCGTAAAATGTTACTGGCACTCTAGTTGACTCTGCGGCACCGGCATAATAAATGTCTGTATCAGCGGTATTTCTTGTTGACTATTGCAGAATCCTTCCGAAACAATTTGAGAGAAGAAAATTGAGAGTAAAGGCGCGTTCATAGATAATGTATGAAAGAATAATTATCACGGTGGCGGTACTGTGCACTAACTGTGACTTCACTAAATATGTGTGAATCGGCCTTAATTATGCAGCAGTAGTAATGGACTACGTGAATTTTCCTTTTACTTTGGGTCGGTACTGTTTTTTAATTAGAGAGAGACTGTCTAAATATTTTATTAAATTGGGCAAATGAAGCTCTTTATTTCATATTAAATTGTGTAGTATGAGATACTTTAGAAAAACATTCCAGCTGAATGTCAAACCATTTTCTCGTCACACACATAAACGTTTACGACACAATAAATAGGTACCGGAAAATCTATATCTTCTTTAAATTCTTATAAACGATATTTATTAGGGAAACCATTCATCTAACCTGTTGCTGATTCAGTGTCATTTTTATGTGCCACCGAAAAGTGGGTGGTGATGATGTCTCGTTAGTAGTTGATGATTCTGTTTTCAGATAACAGGTAAATTTTATCCCGACCTGACTCATTCCATTTCAGTATATAAATTATTAAGAGAATCTGCTTTTTAAGAGATAGGTACCTACACACATGAATCCATTGGGAAGCTCTTACATAAGTGCATAACCTACTTATTTTATTTATCGGTAAGTTTTTAATTTTATTCAAAGTAATCCCAATGAATGTCCCTATTGCATTATCAAATGCTCGCTCCCAAGGAGTGTCCTTCGGTAAAGATCAATATGCATGAATAAGAAGAAAAGTATGTCTGAACATTCCACATTATTAAAATTGCTCATTTACGTATCCGGAGATTATAAATTAGCTAACGATTTGCGCCAACAAATTAAACATGTCAAAACCAAAAATAAAACGAACAATAATTAGTAACCTTTGAAATAACAAAACGGTCGAATTGGAAGTATTCAACTCGAGTAGCATTGAAGATTTTTTTCACGTCCGCCGGGCAGACTTAATTACCACAAAAAATGTGGCCACCCCTGTTAGGTCATCAATCTCGATTGACATTTGTTTTGGCCTATGTGCTCTGGGTTTATTGTTTTAAAAACATTCATAATATTGTCTTTGAAGATTAAAAGTAAAAAAAAAAATACGGAACATATTGTGTGTTAAACTGCTATAAAATGTGCCAGCTACTGCATAGATTGTGTAGGTAAAAGACGAAAAAGAAAAGTAGCTAAAACTGGGTAATTCGATTATATGAAAGAAGACGTGCTGCGTCGTTGAACATTTAAAATACATTTGTAAATTGCAGTGAGGGCAGTAAGAGAACCCTATCGATAACTAAATGTTTGATGTCTAGAGTCAAAAACATAAGTTCATTGGAGCAGTAACAGTTATACTTGTACTTTTTATCAGAATCACATCTGCTATCGCAGCGAGTGTGTTAAAGAAATTATCGCAATAACACTTACAAATCGACGTTTACATAATAACTTATTTTCGAATAGTCGAAAAACAATTCCCGCAAACATTTACTACTATTTTACTAACAGTCCTCACTCAACAATCGTTCAATCATTTGTTCTGAAACTTTTGATGTTGCGCTTGCGAGCTTGCGACTTTGAAATTCGAATATATAAGAGGACAGTAACAAAATGTTCGCGATACAAAAAGATGAGGCTAAAAGATCTAAAAGCTGTGCGACATGGTTGGGTGTCAATCGTCGGCAGAGTCGATCGCAGCCGCACTGCTGATGGATGGATGAATGAACACTATCACAGAGGAGCGATGGGAACGTGGAGAATTCGAGTCACACATACCAGGATTCGTGAATTGTTCAGGAGGTTTGTTTTTCGCCTTATAAGACTGAAATATTTTGTTTGGGTTCGATTTTTCTTAAGTTTTTTTTTGCGAGATATATTTTCTAATATTTTTCAGCTATTTTGAGGCTTTTGGAAAAGACGTTAAAATGAGTTATTGTTTTAAAAATTAAATTATAATGTATAATAATTATACTTATTACTTTTATTAAAGTTGACAAAAAATAAAAGGCCCGTTTTGACAGCTATAAAAATACTTAATAATAATTAAACTTGATGCTTGCGAATGATACTCGTTGTTATAATGTATGGGTAACATAGTAATTAATTAGGATTATGAATTTGATTTTACAATTTCTTACGTAGAAGTTATCGCGGCATGTAAAATGAGAAGTCAACGGGCTTCTTAGATTGTGACGACTTTAGCGGTCAAAATTACATCTAGAATTTATTTATTCAAGGATAACCAGATGTCATTTTAACGTTCTTTAGGTGGTCTAAGAAATATCTAAGTAGATACTTATTTGAATTTTTGATAAATATATTGGTTCTAATGGACCATTCTAATCACTTTCAAACATGATGCACATATAATAAACAATGGGATCACAAATTGGTCTCTTTATCAAGAGAACAAATATTTCAAAAATACTTTTGTGGAATGCTGAAAATCTCAAAAATTTGGTTTCCAAGCATATGTCTTCTCTGTAGGTGGTAAATTCATGCAAGTCATTATGTATGACAAAAAATTAGAGCAAGTCTTTTGTGCCGACGACTTGGAGGGTCCGGTCAAGGGGTTTCATGTTTTTCAAGAGTTTACAAAAAATATATTACCTATGTAAATTGCCATGACACTGACGATTGAAAGATATCTTCACAAATTGCACAACAATAAATAATTGAGATGTTTAACACAGAATGAAAATCAATATTCTAGTCAGACCTCGGACTTATGTTTAGCTTTATAAAAATAATGAAGAAAAAGAAGATAGTTACAATTTTTATTTCTTTCTTTTTCGACAAGCTAAATCTTTCACTTCAACCAAGCTGAACTTTAACCTCTTTCTCTCGCCAGGACTTAAACAAAACAAAGGCAATTTACCGGTTCATAGCCAGGACTTCTCTTATTGGCGCTCCGTCACTCGGCACAAAAGACAAACAGACACACGGCATCACTCACTGACCATCGAGTTGGCGCGGCTGCTGCCACTCACCCCGCCACTCTTGTCCCTCCATCACATTTCTTCACCGGCGGCCGATTATTTTTTCAACGCGACACAATAAATCAGTTTTCTGTGCGTTAATCAAGGTATGCGCGCGCGCAGACGGCGGCGCGAGGAGAACGCTTCTGTCGTCGACACGCGTCGCCCGCGCCGACGCCGCCCCGCCCCGCCCACCGCCCAATCGCGAGAGCTTTTATTCCCGCAGCACTTTATTTATTTTCAACTGAATTATGTACTGCACTGTTTGTTGCTCCGGCTTTACCTGGACGACGTACCAATGTTATCGACGATGTACGTTTTGATTTAACTGGAAACTTATGTACCTATTCAAGCCCACTCGGGAAGTGAGATTTTCCAGAGGTGTTTGTTGAGTCTAAGTTATATTTAAAATCAAGACACTTTAGCGGTGCATATTGGCCATATTTTAACCTCTTAATTGCCCGCAGACAACATTAATTATGCAGACAAAACAGAATTTATCGGTATATTATTCATTTGCCTTTAAAAAGCGAAGTTTATTCGTGGAAATTGGTCGGTAAAAATGCTTTGTTTGGAGTAGGTACTTCATAAGGTGGAAGTAGGTTCTGAAATAGTATGTAAAATTTTACGAAAAAGCGAAAAATCTTTTCGAGTGAAAACTGAAACCACACCCGAGTCGAAATGAGACACCTCCGCGCTCTGCACGACAGGCATACGATGTCATCTAAATGGGTCCGCATTAAAACACAGTATTACAACAAAACATAGATAGGCAATAATGTGTAATGCCTAGATACAATTAATTAGAAAAATAAAATAATGGAAAGCCGCTGAAGTGTGAGCTACTTATCAACCTATACAAAGTATATTACCTATAACAAGATACTTATTTTTAAATTCCATAACCATTTAACCTATCTTATGCTTCGTACTTCTTGAAATACATGAATGACTTGTCATATGACTGACTTAATCTTATGCAGGTTCCAAAGTATTTTTTTTAATTCTTTTTGAATCCGTTGAATGACATAGGGCAGGTTAGCACCAAAAGTGAAAAGAACATATCGAAACCTTCTTTAAAAATTTGAAAAATACTCCAACTTTAAATTCCAAATTCCAAAATCGGGGGTATGCGTGTAGTTAAATGAACGAGTAAGCTGACTGCCTCCAAGATTATTTCCCAATGATGTCTATGTAATTAATATCTATGGTGGCCCTAAATCGGTTAGTTTAATAAGCCAACCAGGCTCTAGACAAGTGTCATTCAACGTCAGCGATGACGATGGTGATGTAGCGGCACCAACGCCGCCACTTACGAACTAATGACATGACGTCACATATATCCTGCATCGAGCAAACAAAGTTTTCGGCGCGATTTGATCGTTTACAACAGTCCAACTGTCCGTCTGCTCGGAGGATTCCACACCACATACTCCCCAAAGTCGAAATGCAATAATGTAAGGAATTGATCACGTGACAGCGATTGACATTTCCATAAATTTTTGACGTTTCTCCAATCAGGGCTACCGCGTTTCAATTTCCCGCTCGGTTCGCTGGTGTAGGTTTAGGTCTTCAAAATGTATTTTTTTTTAAATATTAGCTTTTTGGTTTTTAGCGCGAATTTATATACTGTTATTTTTTGTAGTGAATATTTTCCAAATATGGCAGATTAAGAAAGGTAGTGGGTACCTTTCTTAATCTGCCATATTTATAAATTTTTATGTTTCAAAAAACGTTATCCTCCTATTTTAGAAAAAATGGGCTGCGCGTAACTGCGGCATACTCGATTTTATATTTAATCGCACTTCAACGGCATTAGAAATGATTTTAATTCAAACTGTGCTTCCCTGCGCGTAATAAAAACTTTAACAGATTTATTTAAGAACCTTACTCGCCAGTGGCGCCAACTGGTGAGCACAAAAACGGAAGACCTTATTGCTACCGCCAAGCTTTCGATGAAAGAATGTTACTTGTTAGGATAGCTAGGGCTTCTGATCCCTGAACGCGGGCTAGCGAACAAGTGAAAGTGCACCCTTGTTTCTTTATTTTGACACAAAAAATGTAGCAATGTATTGATCAAAGCATTCGATTTGTTCTATAAATAAACAAGTCTTTCAGGACTTATGTTCAATAGTCCAACCAGCAGCCGTATTGCATAAGTGAATACGGCAACGCAAAGAGTTTGAGCGCTATCCAATCGACCAAATCGAACAATTACATGCGAGATGAATGACGCGATGTGGATTTCCGTGTGTGTGATTGGTCGATTTGGTCGATTGGATAGCGGTCAAACTCTTTGCGTTGCCGTATTCACTTACGCAATACGGCTGCTGAACTCAAGGATTTTCTTCTCAATCTTCTTATTCTCTCTGGAGAGACTGAGACTTCTCTAACAGATTCCACTAATGTGTATGCCACACAATAGTGGAATCTGGTACAGAATGCCTTGTGACAATAAATTTAAATGTGCCAATATTTTTATTATTATTGATAGGCTTGCGCTTGAACACTATCAATAAACCATTATCTATCAATTAACCTTGTTTCAGTGATAATAATATAATACCTAATTATTAAATAAAATTTTGAGTTTGAGTCAAAAATTAAAAATACTGGTCAGACAAAATTTGAGTTCATCGATACTAATAGATTAAATTAATCTTAAATAAATAATAGGTAGGTATAGAACTTCACTTTGGGTTCCATGTCAAATCGATCGTAAAAGAACCAAGGCCAGACTTGTAGCAATTTGTTGGCAAAAGCTCTGAAACCATCTGAAAATCACTGAAATCATAAAACAACTTTTTTGTAGACCCATTTCGAGCTAACTTCCCTATTGCTGCCCGGTGCATCACATCTTTCTTCAAACATAATTTACTCTTAGATTTTACAGTCCATACACCTACCAAAACTATTAACAACAAACCAGAATCGCCCGAACAAACAAACCAGAATTCTCCGGTAAAAATATATAAGCTAACGAAAAAGAGTTTAGAAATTGGTCATGTTTCCCAATGCATTCTCAGCTTTAGTAACTGGATGGCTGATGTTTCCCGCGGCTTTGCTCCTGTTGCCTGTTCCATATAGGAACCGTACATTTTCTCGAGATAAAAAGTCGTCTATGACTCAGCACTATTGACTGTATAGCTTTCACTGCTGATTTCTGAATTAAGAATTTGAAATTTAATGCGTATTTGTCAAACTCGACTTTAGCCTGAAAACGTGTCAAACTCTGGCATGACATAACACGTTATTAACTCGAATAGACCTTCTATCAGTGACAGTCACACAGTCCGTGTTTCACTAGCGGGATGCTAACTGAAAATCAGCGCTGGGTGTCTGACGCCCAGTACAATATGATGAGATGGTAACCCTTCTTTGGGCACGCCCTGTGTAATTCTTTAACATTGATTGTACTTTTTTTTAATGTTGTATTCTTTTTCTTTTGTGATTGTGTCGTGTCTGTGTCGAATAAAAATTCTCTTTTCTATTTTTTTATTATTTTCGTAATTGGAAGAGCTTTTCCAGAGATCGTTTAGCCCATTACAATATTAGTTCAGGAAAAACCAGAGTTCAGCGGACAAAAAACAGAAAAAACACAACCATCGAGCAGTTTACACAATCAATGTATTCGCAGCTTTAGTCTATAGTCTATAGGAAAGTACTTTTTCTAAGAAACAATCTCTCATCGCATAAGTGTGTAAGTGTGAATTCTGTTTATCTGAGTGAGGAGCGAGATCGTTGATCAATCCGTGCAGTAAACATTGTGCCACTTCAGTGCAGCTACTGAATCACAGGTAGGAATGCTGAGAGTAAACAATATAATGTATTGGTTCAAGGTAGATAAACTAAGTATCTAGCTAAATAATAGTGGAATTGTGCATTGCTCAATTTTTTTCTTGTATTAGTACAAGAAAAAAATTAAGCTAGTTAAATTTGCTAGTTAGTGTTAGTGTCTTTAGTACCTACTTAGCAATTTTTTTTCATTTCCTTTTCACCAACTGATATATCTGAATGCAAATGCTTGCCAAGTTCACGGGGTCTCATTGGTAAGAAATAAAATTTGGTTCAAATAAATCTCACTAAATGGCGCGATATGCATCTATCTGTTATTGAATGTGTGTAAATTTAAAATTTTCTAGAATTGAACATAAAAATTATTTGTTCTTGTTTAATCAACTCTCCTAAGTACAAAATTATGGAACATTGGGCTCTTTCTCCACATTTCAAAGATTATTTGAACGGATCATTTAAAAATGAATGCCAATAGATGGCGCATTTTTAACTTTCTGACGCATTCCACTCGATTGTTAAAATTTAAATTGTAACTCATTTTGGTGCAAAAATATACTATAAAATAAACCGTCACTGCATTTAAAGAACAAAACATTCACGAACCTAGTAAACCCACTTACTTGCAAGTCGCTGCTAACACCATCTATCTGTCACCGTGAAACAGAACCGAACACGTTAGATGTACAAAAAATATCAGATTAATCAGACGAGAAACGCTAGTTACGTCGGCACGGTTTTTTTGTATGGAATGAGACATATGTATGCTAGTATTATATTATCTGTGCCATGTTGATGAAAATACCAAAATCGCTAGCTACATGTATGCCTATAAATTTTGAGGAGTTCACTCGATTTCCATAGGATTCCATAGTGACAATGTGACCACCTCTAAAGTATGACCTACGAAAAAAAAAAAGAATCATCAAAATTAATTCATAATTAGCGGAGTAATCGCGTAACAAACAAACAGTCGAATTAAGAACCTCCTCGTTTTTTGAAGTCGGTTGAAAATGAAAAACTTATACAAAATAATAAAATGAGGATCAAATCAGCGCGAAAAGGCCATCGCTCAACAAAAGCTGGAACTCGTGTACAATACAGAGCTACATTGCTGGTTCTTAACGACAACCGGCGTTGCAGCGTTGACTGGATGACGTCGACCGAAACAGCACAAGAAGTTGTTAGCTATTGTCTTACAATTGTAGTAAAATAGATTTTTAACCCACCTACGCAACAGTTTGTACCATTTTGAAGGTCTTTAGTTATGTAATAAACATGAGGCACATAAACCATTTGAGAAAGATCCATTTTCGACGGCAGTAGTTGTATGTATATTAAAAACTGCAAGCATTAAGGCGATATATACGCCCCAATGTTAACGCAGTACTGACCGTGCGCCCACTCGGAGCCAAAATATCAATATTGAACCTCCTTTTGAACAGTTTTGTTTGCAAAATATTATTAGTTTCACATAAGCTATTTCTGTTATGAAGAATGCCAAACATCATTTTTTCTGTGTAATAATATTTTTAAATAGCCAAGTCGTTTTGGAGGAGTATCCAAAAGTTGCGAAAAATATCGTGTTGCTAATTTTTTTTTTAAACGGAACTATTTGTAATACGAAAAAAAAACATTTTTTTAAAATAATGTACATAAAACAATAATAGTTTTTTTTTTTCAAACCTTTTAACCTAGCCGTTACTAAGGAGTATGCTTTAGAAAGTTACCGATTTACGGCACTAAAGCTGATGTAGGCCCTTAAAACCGATTTTTATGTTCATGTCAGTCCTGTGGTAGCATAGAACTGTACGAAAATAAAAAGTCAGTTACATTCCTTAAACAGTTATTTGTAGCGTTATTTGAAACAACTTAAAGTTGTTAATACAAAAACCTAGTGTGCAGTACATAAGTACTTTATATTATTTAGGTATCAAATTTTATGAAAATATAATTATTATTTATTTATTATATTACCACGTATTTGATATAGTAGTAAGTATTATTAGGTACAAATACTTTACATTAGATTTTATTTAGTATTTAGTATGCTACGATCGTTACGAGAGGCTATGTCAATTCGTAGCAAATATTTGAAAGTTTTGATATTTATCAAGCAGTTAAAGATCTGCAGTGTTTCTGGGTTTTTACCAAAGGCTTTAATATCTGTACGGAATCCACCGAAACATACAAAGAGATTTTTTTTTATAATGAAATGTGCCCCACACTAGGAAGTTCTCCTGTATCGTGGGTGCGTTTACAAATATTTAAACTCACATACAAATCACCCAGATCCGACAACTATCCGTAGGTTATGCAAATATTTGTTTCGAGCAGGAATCGAACTCGCAACACGCAGCGCAGGCGATCGCTCAACAACTGCGCCAACTGTGTCGTCGTAGAGTAAAGGCGGTTACACACTACACCCGATCCGTATTTGTGAAATTTCGTTACTGAAGTAGCCGTAGTACTTCCTGTGTAGGCATGCTTACGCACTACATTCGAACTCTATCCGTCATAATCTGGCATAATGTCTTTGGACGTGTTTGTTAAAGTAAATAAATAATAATACCTACAGATAGTTGTTCCGGCTCTAGTGTTGTATATGTGAGTTTATATGTTTGTTAACGCACCCACGATACAGGAAGAAATTCCTAGTGCGGGGCAAAGTTAAAAAAACTGATCACTTTATTGAACTCGGAACTCAAATCACGATCGCAGACGTGTAGTGCGTATCCGCCCTTACAATGTCTACTACAATCATTTTGTAGAATTCAATTACTTTTGTAGAAGACAATTACAGATCATTGACATTCTATTCTGCGTACTTCTGCTGAAAAGAAACACTAATTTTCAGGTCGTTTTTTTTTAAATAGTTTACCGTTAACTTGTGTGAATTTGCATATAAGGTTGTTATCAAAATTAAGTCAATCCAACAAGTAATGGTTATGCCCATGTCTGAACGAGAAGCATTTGCTCTGCAGTGGGACAGACAGGCTGGTATTAATAATACCATCTTATTTTTCATACAAAATTATTTTTATACAAATAAATTAATCGAAAAAAAAATATATAAACTAAATGCCCGCATTAAATTATTTTAATTTTTCAGTTTAGCTTTACTTCGACAACAGGACGTTCTGCTAATAGGACTATTTACTAAAAGGTAATTTTAAGAATAATTATGACGTTCTGCTCATAGGTCGTTTTGATAATAGGACATATTGATACGGAGCCTCTTTTATCAATCAAACTGTAGATATCGTTTCTTTTTCTGATATTTCATAGTAATTATTATTTGTTTTGAATGTCAAATTTCATGTTAATGTAACACTGGTTGTTGCCGCCAAGAGAATTTCTTTTTAAAAAATCGATGCATATTTTTAAATAAAAAGAATTTACTGACATACAATTTAATACAAGCTGTTGTGATACATTCAGAACATGCGCCATTTAAAAAAAGAACCATGTAACTGTCGTATATTTATAAAAATATTTCACGGACCTAATTTATTTTTATTAGCACATTATTTTTTATTCGCAACAATCCTGTCGAATGATATCCGAGCGAAACATAACAACATAATAATTCATAATATTTTATACTATTATCTGTATCATTAGATATTCTGTTAATATATTCAGTCAGGAGAAAAGCTTTTTTAAACTGGAGGCGTGACTTACATATTGATCTCTCTTTCTGACCTTCGTCAAGATCGGGAGTGTGAAAGAGATGAGGTTATAAAAGGTGGAGTTTCGTCGTCCACGAAGATCATCCCACGCTTGCTAAGAAACAGTTCGGTTAAAAAATAAAACAAATCACCAGTTAATAGTTTGTTTAATGTACCAGTCTATTTGGGTATTGAATGCAAAGAATTAATGTGTGGTGTGGCAACGGGTCATTTGTCAAGAACGAGAGAACTAGTCGATGAACCTACGTGCGTATGCGCCGAGTCTAGGTCGGAGAGACGAGTATTCTTGGAGACAATTTGTTCCAAAAGGAAGCTTCGGCAATTCTTGGTCTTTCTGAATGCTAAATTGTTCTTGGAAAACAAAGAAGTTATTTATAGTTTCAAATTGCTGCTACGATTTTCGGCCCCAGATTGAAGGTTTGATCTAGTTCTAAATTTCAATTTGAAGATGTTTTTATTTAAATTTTCGTTATTTTTGTAAGACATTTTTGGCCTTATTGGTACCAAAACAACAAAAGCCTCCTACAAAAACCCTTTTTCCTCTCCCGAATCTTACGTTCCCATAACTAATGCGAAAACCTTTTTGGTTCTATTTATTTGCAACCAAAAAAAAACCTTAGCCATCCTAAAAACTCCTTTTCCAAAACCTCTCCACAACTTTAAACACTTTCACTACAAAATCATCTTAAAATACTACAAGCATCTATGCAGTGAAAAATCACTAGCAAGCTAACCGCGCGCTGCTTGTGAAGTCGTGAGTTTTATTTAAGTTTAGTGCTGCGGCCGCGGGGCGACGACAGCGCTAACGACGCGGTCTTCCTGCAAGCGTTTGTCTGTCAGCGGCCACTCCTGCGCCGGATGCACTACCAGAAAAACGTTGCGTAGTAGCAGTATGTGATGTTGGAAAGTTGGGACATGAAATTTGTTTTCTAAACTTTTCATTTGTATACAATTCCTAGGAAATCTATAAAATGCCTGGTTTCACAAATTGCCTATATCATATTATGCTGATTAAACCCTGTTTTTTTTAACATTTTTTATTTCTTCTTTTAGCCTTCTTGAATATTTTAGGTTGAATAGCTTTCGAGTTACCGGCACGTCGAGCCAATAAACATTCGATGCATAGAACTATCGTTGCAATGGCTTTTTGGCGAAACGGACGCTCGATCCAATGGCTATTCGAAATTGTGGTAAATCGATGCTATGGAATTTCGGCGATTCGGACGTTCGATCTGATGACTTCTGGGAATTAGCCATCGGGGATATGACATTCGGAAACGAGCAACCCGCGTTATGTAGCTAAAAATGACGCATTATTTCTACAAGCGTTTGTCTGTCAGCGGCCACTCCTGCGCCGGAAGCACTGCCAGAAAATCGGCTTGTTGTAGCAGTATGTGCTGTTGGAAAGTTGGGACACAAATAAGAAAAGTTTTGATGGAACAGTGACAAATAAACACATTTTTACTGAATCAGAATTCTATGAAATTCTTGGAGATACTTTAGCATCTATGGTTAGATGCTAAAGTATCTAACCATAGATATTATTTACCTATTATTCAGTAAATTTCCACTAACTTACCAGTATTGACAAGTCAAGATTTGCTTACGCGACTTTATATTCCTCATATTCCTGAAAAATTGCCAGAATTTTCATGAATTTTAATAATCTTGCCATTTCACGAAAATGAGAAACTCCAGCCCATAAAAACGGACTTTACAAATAAAACTTCACTCGAATCAATCATAAGCATTACTTCTAGATGAAGGTTTTCAACGAGATTGGGGAGGAGAAGGTTATCTAAAGGTCCACAAAACATCTAAAGGGGTCGAAGTGTCCGAGCTATTTCTCGGTCCCTCCACAAGATAATATAAGATACCTCTAGAGGAACCGATAACCTCAAGAGGATGGCGAAGACATATAGGTTGTGGAAAATATACAATCAGTGATGTGGCGAGACAATGGTTGCTTCCAGCACTACTGTGACACATTCAGTCTCGAAGATGCAGTTCCCGAAAGTTCCCTTAAATCTGTGGCCTAAACATGGTGATCCTATTATAACAAAACTTTCTCTGTAAACACGAAACAGTAGCGTTTGTTTACTGGAAGAGATCGTAAACGCGCCAGAGTGCGCGCTGGCAGCTAAATTTGTTCCCAAACAGCCTTTTCAAAAGAAAAAATCTCAGGAATAATATATTTAAAAGAAAGTAATTAACGTAAAATTTTAAAGGAAAATGTGAAATGGAGTCAAATAAAATAAGTTGTCAGCTCGGTATTGCGAATCTGAAGTTTCAGTTTATAAACAAAATAATAACCGGAAAGACATAATACCTACGCTTGAGTCAACAAAGAAATTTTAGAACTTTTTTAGAGCGTAAGTAGGTTGGTACAACTTGTGTAAAATGCACACTTTTTAGGGCCATTGTCATTTTCAACTACACTTTCGTACATCAACTTTGACTTACTTCCAGTCGTTAGCGTGCTTTGAATGGTTTAAATTTCTGATTATGACCACTGCTTTTCTAGATTTTCAAAAATGTGAAATTATAGGTTATATTTTTTTACTAAGGTTCGGGTAAATTAAATATGTATGAGTTCTCTTAACACTTCTCCACAAACCTTAAAACTCTTATTCCTTACAGATTTCCCCAAGTATAAGTCAATTAAAGGCAGCTATTTCTCATATCATATCGTCAAAAATACGAACAAATCTGTAATACAACTTCGCACTTTGTATTACACAAAAACGTAACAATTTGACCGATATTCAGTCCGTGGTCAAGGTGTTACTATTATTTTTATCATCGCAAAATATAGAGGGATGTCGTAAAACTATCGTCGCGGTTCAGGTGAACGGCCGCGCGCATGCGCGTCGCTCGCAAGATGGCGTCCATATATCTGTCATCGGGGTGCCTGATGCGCGCCAAAATAAGATTATTGGAAATTTGACAGAGACGAGCGCGCACACTTTACGATCGACGCTAGACGGGCTTTATGAGAAAAGATCTGATGCCGATGACGCATATAAGTGATCCTTGTGTATTTCTGGACGCTGGAGTATTTTTACTAATTTTCTGAAGGCACCTAGTTTGTACCTTCTGCTATGAACTTACGGTGAAACTTTCTCAAATTTAATTGAAGAAAATGTAAGCGCTATAACCTAAGATAACCTGTTGGGTGCAGCTTTAATTTAAGTAGGTACTTGACATGGTGTTAATGTCACTGGATTAATGCAAAAGTTTATAAAATATCTCGAGAGATAGACTCTCGATCTTCTTCTTCATGTCGCTGGCACGACAGTAATTCAGATTGTTTTGAATAAAACTTTGCCACTTTTACGCCATCGTCTATGGCAGTGCATAGGAAACTTTGGTCGATGTTTTGGGGCACAGAGGGCAGGATAGGAGGTGTAGCATGGTTTGCGACTAGGCTCCACAACCACGCTCTGCTGTTGTTCCATCGAGGTAGCCCCACTTTGCGAGGTTGGAATAACGTCTTCCCAAAAAGTTGGGGATCCTTGCAAAGGTGAGAAAGTACTTCACACCAGAACAGCTGCTCAGCTTGTATCAAGCGCAAGTTCGATCGTGCATGGAGTACTGTTCTTATCTCTATTTCGTTGCGGGATCCAAGACAATTAAATTCATTCTCCGGGACTTCGTCGAGCTTCATTGCCTCGGCGCTTTTCTGGTGGTCGCCACTATTGATTCTGACTTTCAGGAGTTGCAGTGATTTGGGAATAGTGCGGTGGGATTGTTCTCATCTCTGGGACGGATCCGCCAAATACCAGCTTGATGCACTAAAGTCGATCGAAAAGCGGGCCAAGAGACTCATCGGCAATGAGGCACTGGTCAAATCAAAGCTCCAGAGCCTTGAACATCATCGCCGAGTTGCTAGCTTGTCGGTTTTTTTTCGGTTACATTTCGGGGAGTGTGCGATGGAATTGCATGATTTAATTCCGCCCAGCCCGTTCCATCATCGAACAACCAGACGCACGGCGATGCGTCAGCGGTACATGGTGGACATCCCACCCATTCGCACAAAACGTTTTGGGGACACTTTTATTATGCGTACAGCTAAGGAGTGGAATTCCCTGCCGGAGTCTGTGTTTCCCGATAGCTACAGTCTAGGAGTCTTTAATAAAGTCAAGAGTAAGAGAATAGATTACTTCTAGGCAAGCGTGCTTCACCGTCGACCACATCATCGCTTACCATCAGGTGAGATAGTGGTCAAGCGGTCGAGCCAATTGATAATAAAAAAAAAGGTAAAGTTTGTGAGGTCGTAGGGTAAGCTCTGGCTCTACTGAACCGATTTTGAAAATTCTTTCACCAGTAAAAAACTACATTATTCCTAAGTGACATAAGCTATAATTTTGCTTGGCTGGAGGCTATAGTTTAGTTTCCACATGATCGCTCAGTTAAGCAATAGCCAATCACTGATTGACCTGCGAGAAACCAAAAAAAAAAAAAACGTTAATTCATTTTAAAAAAAAATTGAGGTCCTTATGAAAATTGCAATAATGTAACACCATATAGAAAAGAAAAAATGCCTATAAGATTCATTCTTTGGCGCGTGCTTATAATGCGTATTGATAATACATAAAAATTATGAACTACATGATTAAAGTACTCATTAATTCATATTCAAATAAATAGTGTAACAACTTGGTAGGTAGGTAGGGCAGGTGGGTAGGGTAGATGTGTAGGGTAGGTAGGATAGGTAGGTACGGTATATACGGTAGGTAGGTAGGTGGTAGGTAGGTAGCGAGTTTACGGTAGCGAAGCCACAGAGGTCAGCTAGTTTATAATATATGCGTTCTACATAATATTCTATCCGATTTTCTATGACCCATTAAATTGTAAACATAATGAGATAAAACGGATATTCGGTAACCATCCGGTATCCATCCTATCCGACGGCTAAATTACTATCCAGCCGGATATCGGATAACAAACGCCTTTCCGGCCGGATACCGGAATTAAAAAAAAATAGTATAAGTTTAGGTAATTACTTTATTTATATCACTTATCAAATCCAATCCGCAAACTATGTTCGGAGGCGATCTTCTGTACCGATGTTATTTTTCGTCGATATGTTAGAATTATAAAAATGCTTAAAATAACAAAACCATGTATTTTAATAACCTCAAACAATCGTGTTTACAATCAATTGAGCAAGTCAATGAAACAATTGCTAACTTGCATAGGTACGCTAGCTCGCGACGCACCAAACGGCAAGGTTCCGCCGGATATCCGGCTATCCGGCTTCAAGGTTGACCGAATATCCGGTATCTGGCCAAACAGCTATCCATTTTATCCCTAGAAAATACCCCTGATTGGTCGATAGTAATGGTAACACTTACACATTTCATGTACCTATTAACGACCATTCCAACCAAGGGCACACGAAGAGATTACAAAGTATAGAATTTGAATGCGTATTATTGTAGAAAAAATGTTCTCTTCACAATAAATAGAAAAATTATAACCGATCTAGATATTTTATAAACTAACAATATTTTCAATAATACGGTGGCAACAATCTTCTTAAAAAACCGAAGTAAATGAAGTATCTAATAACCATGTAAATATTGTAAAGCGCTGGGTAAGTACCTTACAACAGGGGTTCTTACATTTTAAAGATAACGGAACACCAAACAAATATCTTTTATTTTATGGAACCCCATATAAAATGATTACAAATCAACACAGGAATTTATATACGAACATTTTTTTTAGAAATTGGCAATATAATTGAAACACATTATCCTTAACCTGAAGTTTCAATGTGAAGAATGAAATTGTTTTACTGTTTTTTGAATAATTGTTTTATAGTTCGGTATTATGTCCGACAATTGTATCATCATCATCATCATCAAAGTAGCCGAAAGACGTCCACTGCTGGACATAGGCCTCCCCCAAGCGTCGACAACTGTATGCGTTAAAAAAATTTCAATCACGGTAACGCGATCCAATATTTAACTTTATTGTCGTACGAATTGAAGAAACAATTGAGGGTGATAACAGGGGAACGGGAAGCGGGTGGGGGATGAAGCCCGCCGCAGGCCAACGCGCAATGTCGCGCATTGTCTCTGGCTACGTGCGCTGCTGGGCCATACATAGTCCGGACTGAATGCTTGCTTACTAATCGCCTATTTTGGGCTATTTCAAAATTAATGTTTGTATAATTAATATTTAAGAGCTAATATTAAATAATTTTGGCGGAACTCTGATGACTATTCTACGGAACCCCTAGGTTGCACGGAACCCAGTTTGGGAATCCCTGCCTTACAAGACCGGTTCAAAGTTCAAAGATTCAAGTACCACAGCAAATTCAAACCGACTCTAAGTTCTCAGCAGTGTTCAAATCCAGCATGAACAATGTTGCAGCCACACTGCATGATATAGTATTCCCCACAGTTCAGCACGCAACCTTTTCCTTTACAGTACCTAGGTCCCCTGGCAACCAGTTGAGGGCTTCCGCAGGGTACCGTTTTATGACCAATATATTTAAGTTGGTCTTACAACGGCTGATGCTTTCTTTCCTATTGAAAATAAATTATTGGTCTAATCACTTAGATCAAATAAGATTTTAGGCAATGGTAATAAAATTTTACAAACACCAATCAATTTTCCAAGCACGTAAGTATCTACATAATATAAGTAAGGGTTATAGAGGTATAGGCCAGTAGGCAGGTTAACTTCATCAAAGCAACTAGTTTAAAAACAAACTACCCTCACCATCATCATTTCAGCCAAGAATCGCCCACTGCTGGGCACAGGCCTCTCTCTTCTTCTCGTCCCTTGTCAAGTTGTTTCGCGCGACTGTGACGATATCACAAACACCTTCCGAGTTTCGAAAATGGATAAGTAGTAGTCGGGTAAAAATGAGTGAATTTCATACGATTTTTTAGCAAATGTTAATAGAATCTCTATTTTACTATTTATTTATTTTTTATCTACCTACCTTCGTCTATTTAATCTGTTGTTATGCTTACCAGCAAGCCCCCCTCCTTTTTTCTGATTTCTTTCAATATTGTGTACGTTCTCGCCAACACTAATCCTCGGTGTGTCTCGAAAGTGCTCATAAGTCAAATAGAAGCTGTTTTAAGCTTCAGTCACCCATTTAGGAACAGGGAATACCAAAGACCTTATACTTGAAATACGTATAAGGTCTTTGGGGAATACGGAAGCACAGATAATATAAGAGGCATACAAATGCCTCATACCATACAAAGAAACCGTGCCGACGTAACTAGCGTTTGGAGACAGTGATGGCGTGATGGCGGACAGGACGGTGGGAATAAGAAAACGTGTTGCGCCGTCTCCAAGTAACATGGGACAAGGGCAGGAAGCTGATGATGAGGCTTATTATTTTTATAAGTACTTCGATCGCGTTCGGTTCCGTTATCCGTTCCACAGCTATAGATAGATGGTGTTAGCAGCGACTTGCAAAATTTTACTTGGGTTTTCTCGGTTCGTGACTATTTTTTCTTTAATAACAGTGACAATTAGCTTTATAGTATTTTTTTGCACGTTTTCACAGTTTCATTGTACCAAAATGAAACAATAAGCAATACAAATTGGAAATGTCGAGTGGCATGCTTCAGATATTTAAAACCTCGCCATCTATTGGTATCAATTTTAAATGATCCCTGTGGTTCAAGTAATCTTTGAAATGTGAATTATGAACCCAATGTTCCATAATTTTGTGCTTGGAGAGTTGATTGCACAAGAAGATATAATTTTTATGATCAATTCCAGAAAATGTTTATTTTACACACAATTCAATAACAAAGCAATGCATATCGCGCCATCTAGTGACATTTATTTGAACTAAATTTTCTTTGTTAGCGCTGGGACCCCGTGAGGGAAGGCAGACATTATGAATTAACCTACTTTTTTTTTTATAATGGAGCCATGTACGTGCTTTAGCGGCATGCCTTTACACCATTCTATAAAAAAAAAAACATAATATCTCAAAAAATTTTGACGCCACGAAAAAAGTCTTTGCGGCATGGCGGTTATGTGCCTTCTGCATTTTACTAACAACTATTTGAAACAGCCCCATCTACATTCTAAGACATTAACTATTTCAAAACAACGCCTTCTAGTTTTTGCCAAGAAAATATTTGAGGATAAGTACTGCCATCTAGTTTTGTTTGTGTAGTTTAACTTATGTTAAAAAAAAAGGAGAAAATATTAATCTAAATTAAATTAACATTTAACAAAATCATAATATAAAGCTGTCATTAAATCATAAAAAAATATTTCATGATTTATGTTCACTATAAAAGTAAGCTCATTACGCATACAACAAATTAACTGAAACAAACACATTATTTTTCACGTATGGCAACAAAACTTGTTTTCGCGAGAAAACTTGTGATAGCATCGTGAATTTTATTTTGATTACAAAATTGGCATGAAACTCGGTAATAATCCGAAAAATAGTGAATCGTCATTGCTTAGTTATAGTGTTTAATGTGGTGTACTGTATATCCGACTTCCAAGTGGAGCTGCTAAAGAAATTGCTTGCCATGGCGGGCCCGTCCGACGGCGATCCCGACGGATGGGTCGAGTTCTGCGAGCGACAGGCCAAAGCCGCCGCTCAGGACTTCGCCAAGGCTTGCCTGCAGTATGTACAGACCGGTTCAAACGACCCTACGGCCCGACCGCAGCCTTCACACAAGGACCTGCTGAAGAAATTCGTAGAATGTTTTTCGGAACAATTCGAGTATGAAATCGGGAAGCTGAAAGCTCTGCACAAGCTTCCTAACGGCACGCACTCAGGACACGATGAGAGTGACTACTCAGAGGACACGGACTCACCAAAAACGCAGCACAAACCATTTTTCCGAAGGTTATCTTTCAAGGGTCTGAGACGCGGAAAGGGTTTATTTCACAAGCAACACTCGGACGAGGTGGAGCTCTCATCGAATCTGAACAAACACAACAAGACTAAATTAGCTAAGATAGTAGTAGAGTGTAGGAAGGAAGGGTTGGTAAATTATTTAACGCCTGAGAGCTTGGAGCAGCCCGGAGGTCCTCAGAAATGGGAGCGCTGCAGGCTAGCGTTAGTGAAGACTGTCGGAGGGTACATGCTGGAGTTCTACTCTCCTCCAAAGGCGCAGAAGCCTCGCAGTGGAGTGTTCTGTTTCCTCATATCGGAGGCTCGGGAAACTACTGCATTGGAGATGCCTGACCATGAAAATACTTTTGTATTGAAGGTAATTATTTTCATTATGGTATTAATTCATAAAATTACTTCCATGCTAGCAACAAGCTAATGCGAGAAACATAATTTTATTCTACCAACAATAATGATTGCATTGAATGAATTCATAATTTATATTAATAAAACATTTGTATGTTTCTAGTAGGTACCTACTCTTAGTAACCAGTTCATGTTATTTGTTAAGATTTTCCTGTTGTCCTATTTTCTTTAAGAACATTATATTACAGGAATTTGTGTTGAGATATGAATGAATGTGTGTGATGGAGTACCATTCCTCATGAAAACCAATTAGTATAGTCCTTTCAGCCATAAGCAGCTGATATTTATGTTATAGCTTTCAGTATCACTATTTATCAATCTTTTTGTAAATAAAGCAAAGCATAATCCCAGTCAGCTTATAATCTGGCTACTGTATTGCACACAGGCCCCTGTGAAAGGTAGGAGGGCATAATCCACCATGCAAGACCAGTGCGGGTTGGTGGGTGTCACAACTTCGAAAGTTCTATCAATAAAAATCTTAAATTCATTCACTGACAAACAATTATCAACCTTAACTGAGCTGCATCTAGAGAAAGAAATTTTACTTAACAGTTCCTTATTATAGGAAGGGAATATAAGCTTGTATAGAAATGTGTCATTTATGCATTTAGGAAATCCCATAAGGCACAGAGTTTGTAACTCATAACAAATAGGAATAGTCATTCATAAACAGTTGCAATCTAAACTAATATTATGAGTATAAAGAGGTTGAAAAATTGAATCATATTTGTTTATTTATAATGTTTGAAAAAAGGGAAATCTCTGAAAGTAGGTAGGTAGAATCTGATCAATATATAGAGGTACCTATTTATAATTGTGGGAAAACCTGATAATAAAACAATATGAGGAAAATGGATTGATCACAGATTATAATACTAGATTTTCCCACGACTTTGCTTCCATTGCTTATCTCACAGGATAAAAAGTAACCTTCGGTACTCAGTAATTATGTAGTTTCCTATCAGAATTTTTCTATTAACATAATATTAAAATTCAATTCAATTTGTTCAACTAAAATATTCTGAGTACAATGATCTTCCTTAAAATACCACTTAAATATAACAGGTGAATGAAGTGCTCTACAGCAGAAGGCAGAGCAAGACCCAGTCCCGAACTAGGAATTAAACTGTGTTACTTTTACAGGCACTGGGCTCCTTCTCTTCCATCACATTTGCAAACATGTTAGTAGCAAGGCAGGTTGTGACTCTCTGATGTCCCAATTAAATTGTTCCTTTGTCTAGGTAATCACTAGAAGTACTAACATGATTACTCTAAGAAGTTAAACTACCACTTGGGCCAATTTTTTGGGTTCCGTACCTTGAAAGGTAAAACCGGAACCCTTATAGTATCACTTTGTTGTCCATCTGTCAAGACCCTTTCTTTCAGGAACGCGTGGAAGTACAGCCATTTATGCAGCAAATTTTCGACACTCGCAAGGGAATCTAAACCTACAGGGTACTTCCCGTGAAATCAGAATTTTGAAATTTGGTACGAAGCAACGTCTTATAGCACAGATAAAGGAAAAATTGCGAAATCCGCAAATTTTTTGTTAGATTTTTAAATAAAAATATTTTAATAATTTTAAACTTACTATCCCTTTCCTCATGAACGCGTAGAGGTATTAAATTGAAATTCATATCAAATACTCAGGTCTATAATACCTTTAAGCTGAGGTTTGTACGGAACCCTCGGTGCGCCAGTCCGACTCGCACTTGGCCGGATTTTTTTATACTGAAAAACTGTAATGTACTTGTGGAAAACCATGGGAGAAAAGACACGAGGAAAAGCTAGTGTTTACACCTGTGTATAATACTGTTACAAATAACAAAACTTAAAAAAATATAAGTACCTATTTGCTTTACTTTTCATTGTTTATAAATATTGTGAGAATAAATCAATTTTCTTAGTAAGATAAGCAACCCTGATAAAGACCTTATACAATATTTTATTTTCTGCCATATGAGATCAATTTGTTTCTAAGGAAAAAGAGTCGTATTTATTCTTGTAAACCCACGTCTCTACTAATTTTCTCTGAGTTTTTACAAAGGCTTACCTCTTCAAGGACTTAAACACAAACAAATAATAACAAGGAAATTGGTATTTCATGCAGTATTTTCAGCCGCTGCTTCTAGTGCAATCAATTGTGCAGCCACACATCATTACATAGCTACATACAACTTGTAGTGTTGTATTTTAACGAAAAGTTCAGGTTCCTATGAAAGAAAATTAGGGAAAAAATTAATAAACGTCCACTCCATGAACCATATAGCACAATAGGACAACACAGCCCATCTTCAACAATTGTTTCCTGCAAAATGTATATAGAACTTTCTCCTGAGGTCTTTTCTCAGAGCTAAGACAAAGACAGCTTCAAACAAAAGTCTACCTCTGGTATTTCAGATATCCATAGGTGGCGGTGACCACTTACCATCAGATCGGCCGCCTGCTTGATTGCGGCTCTATGGCAAAAAAAAAAACATCTAATAACCTCATTCCATTTACAGGCAGACAACAACATGGAATACGTAATAGAAGCAGCTGACGTGGATGATATGAAGTCCTGGTTAGCCACTATCAAATACTGCATGAGATCACCGCCGACCACGCAGCCCCCGCCCGACGCGCTGCCGGGCATGCCCGAGCCGGCGCCACCCGACCTGCCACCCAGGAGGGACCTCCCAGCCAGCTCCAGCAACCTGGACTTAGCAACTGATACTCCTGAAGAGGCTGAATTAGGTAAGAGTTATGTGATTTATCGAATGTCGTTGTTAGAAATAGAGCTGGGGGTTTTACCAGGAAAATGATTTTTAGACGATTTTCCAATTGTCAAAATCATCTTCCTTCGCTGCGCGCTCGAGTGCAGCGGCCGCGGGGACTGCATGAACGGCACGTGCCTGTTCCCCAGATTGCGTCACTAAATTGCATTTTAGTGACGAATTCTGGGCAAGTTTTCTATAAAAATGCAAATTTAATGGTCTTCATTGCTCTTTGTAATGAACCCTTTTCCTATTGTACTTGGGGTCAGCGCAACACGTTTTCTCCGTTCTGTCAACGGTCACGTTAACACTGCACTAAAGTCACCGCCAGTTAACAAAAAAATTAAAGTCTTTAACATCTGTCTAACAATGTATTCCAATATTTCAAAAAGATACGAAAAAATGTAAAAGCAGTGTCGCAAACACGATCAAAACAAACATTCGCGGCAAGGGGCGTCCTTGCCTGTTTCACTTGCAGGCTTGCCAACTTGGGCTTTTAGCCCCAAATTTAGGGTAAAAATATTAGGGGCATAACTAATATTTCATGCAATACTACCGAAACCATTCACCATTCATTGTAATGCTGCAAATTTTGCTGTTTAATGATGACACGATTCATTCTAAAACGAGATGGTGGATCATTTGTTACATTTACCCCATTTCTGAAAGTTGTTTATTGTAAACATGTATGACCTCAAGAATTTTAGGAATTGGTTATCCTGTTCACTTGGCATTCAGTAATGAGTTAATATCTCATAAACGCGTGAACCGATTTACCTGATTTAAACGGATAAAATAGTTCTACGTCTTTACCTTTGATTTAAACGGATAAAATAGTTCTACGTCTTTACCTTTCATTTAAACGGATAAAATAGTTCTACATCTTTCTCACCTTTGAGTTCACGGCGAGTTTATCTAGTTTTTCTGACATACCATTTCTCAAATTGAACTTTGCTAAATTACTTCGGGCGGTTTATGCATTAAAACTCACCTTGTATATCAACTGACTGCCACTCACTGGGAAAACTAATGAGCAAATCAACTGTCGCATTTATTGACATAAACGGTCAGGAGACAATCACGGTATCGAATCATAGGTCTATTCATTCATGCACCTACTCATCTTGCCATATACGATCAGTCTGTTGTCTTCTACTGCGCGTGATACTATAGTATTATGTCTAATTTCTTATTGTATCGCATAGTGCGTATTGAGGAATGAGGAAGGTGGCCCTCTTGACCGAAAATATCATCAGTGATAGTATGTTAAGTACGTGTTTTGGGCTCATTCTTGGGTAACATTCTTACGACTACAAACGACAGGTCCAGCAGATTCTTTTTCACTATGTCTTGCTCATCAGTCCTCCTGGGTGATTAACAATACTCCCATAACCTCCTCAATCCTACTGCAATAATCACCCAATTCCCTCATCCCCCAGGTTCAATAGCAGAAGAAGTCTGTGAGTCCTCGTCGCGGGTTTCGCTGGCCGAGTGGCCCTGGTTCCACGGCACACTCGCCCGGGCGGCAGCGGCGGCGTGCGTGCTCGCAGGGGGCGCGTCCGGCCATGGATGCTACCTCGTGCGCCAGAGCGAGACCCGGCGCGGGGAGTATGTGCTCACGTTTAACTTTCAGGTGAGAAGTGATATATTTTACATAGATGTTCCTGGAGCCGTCATCTTTTTGTTGCCCAGATTAAAGTTGCCAAAGATTTGTCTCAAATTATCTTACAACTTAAACTGTGTTACAGCGTAATTCACAATTGCAATTCTGTTTTAGTAATCCCATAATGCATCTTTCTTAAATACAATATCATATCCATTCTGGGATTCAGGCCCTAAGGCACAAAGTAAGCATGCTGTTAATCATTCGATTTATGTTTTGAAAATCTAGAATTACCATTGATAAAGAGAGGCTTATTTTGCTTTTTAGGTACCCTTATCCAATGGTTTTAAAAAATCTCATAAATGTCAAGTATAGATTTATTTTTTATGCCTAAGATTAGATATGGGCTACCTTAAACATCCTTCACATCTTCGAATGCTGAGACGGAAGTCTATGAAACTTGCCTAAAATCTAATTATTAAAACCTACCTTATACCCCACAGGGCCGCGCCAAGCACCTGCGCATGACCCTCAGCGAGACCGGCCAGTGTCGAGTACAACACCTCTGGTTCCCGAACGTGCACGACATGCTCGAACACTTCCGAGCGAACCCGATCCCTCTCGAGTCGGGCGGCGCGGCTGACGTCACGCTCACCGAGTACGTCGTCTGCCAGGAGGGGAATCGGCAACAAGTGAGCATCGCACAAATGGTTTCTTAGATAGAATAAGGATTTACATGGCTGCCATACATGGTTAGGTGAACTGAGGTATGACATTCTTTAAACGAGACCGTCGCGAAAGCCATTGCAAAAAATACAAAAATATATGAGATTGTCAAGTTCTATAGAAATATCACGTGATCAATCCCTTGTACTCTGGCATTTCTATCACCATCGCTCTGATTTTCCATGTATTCCAATAGTGATCATCATCGTGATCGTCCTTATCCGAATTTACTTGAGGTTGGAGCACCATGTTTTCATACCTTGGTTTATGTGTATGTAAGAGCATGCCTGTGGGGTTCCCAGAGGCGGCTAATTAACTCTGACACCAGAGGTGGTCACATCCTCACACGAAAAGAAGAAGATGTAAGAGCAGGCTTCCTTCTAAATTGTTATGGAACTGCTCAGTATTTTTATCATTATTTATTTACAAAATTAATATTAAAAAAATATCGTTTCACATCCTTTTCCACTTATTTGCCATTCAACAATCGTAAATGAATCTTTTTAAAGTATTTCCCTGGAATACCAAATGTATTTTACTTATTTAAGCAGACTTGGACCCCTGCAACTGGAAACTAACCTTGTATGGTAGCCTTAATGGTTCTCGATTGTTTTGTAATTCAGTCAACTTATTTTTTTTTACCCTTCCAAGGTACTGCATGTTGACAGTTATATTGTACATTAATGAATAAAGTCATTTATCAAAAAAAATGTCTTGATAAGTACAAATTCTTTCACATCAAACAAAAAATAAACATTGTCTGTGAATGTCAAACCGATGAATACCAAGATGCACAATGTTGTTTGTTAACAATCGAGAATCATCACAAAATCTGTTCGATCTTCATTTGGTTATAGAAGTTGATCACAAACAAATGCACTTTTGATTACACACTACAATACCTGGCCGTAAATATGATGCATCGAGTTTTTGAAAAACTTCAGCTAAAAAGCTGAACTATCCAAATAATTGAACACCTTAATCAGACTTTTAACGTTCCCATTACTGGGACACAGTCCTCCTATCAGTGGGAAGGAACGGGCCATAATAATTAAATAAATGTATTTTTTTTTTTTGGTTGTTGTTTACTAGCTAACTACTCTGTTAATAAACCAACTCAGAATATAATAGGTATGTCTTACTGTTTCTGGTTTCCATGACACAATAACTTTGAACCAGAACAAGAAAGTAAAGTACATGAATACCATACCATTGTTATTTATTCAAACACATGAGACATACTTTATATGAGCACAACACTTTATTTTCTTTAGAATATGAAAAACTAATAAAAATGCTACATTAAATTTTTCTATCAAACGATGTTACATTGTTGTATCATTGGATTTGTGGCCACTGTAACTGGTTTTCAACTTTTCATCCATATACACAAGTATTTTGACACCTGTCTAAACTTACTCGATTATTTGGAGCAGTAGAGCATCATCCCGTCGTCTCTTTCTAAAACTCGAAGGGTCATATTCTCTCCCAGGTACTGTGTTTCATTTTTTACAATGAGGCATAGACCCACCGAACCTTACTGCTACAAGCTTTAAAATCAGACAAAGATTAAGGTTCAAAAGCTAATTGTAATTTAATTATAATTGGCAATAATCAACAAGACCTTTAGACTCAATAGATCTGAGATTTGTTTTAAAATACATGGTAAGTCTTTAAGGTCTAAAATGCGTTGATTTAAGAAACTTTTGAGGCTCAATACTGGTTCATGCCATTTTTCTTTTATGGCCATTTTACCCAGAAGTGTGGGTATTTCATTTATTCACAACATGCATTTGAAGCATGAGTTATATTTGTGCATACAAATGTTTTTATTTTTTATGTTTCGCCTTCAAGTAGCGTTTGTTCATATTTTGTTGCTATTGATGTTGTTAGTATGTAGCTTGTAGATATATTTGCTCAGCATTGTTTGTTCTCATACTCGCTTATGGCCCACGACTTATTAAGATGGCCAAGTGTTGCTTATACAAAGACACCTAATTGGTGTGATATTTGTTTATTAAAAATATACTTCAAAATCAAGATATTAAGATTCCCTTTTAAATGCATATCATCATAAGACGTGGGCCAATAAACGAATCACTTGTACGCATTAGAAAACAATATTAAAATAGAACATAATCTATTAAAACAGTTCGCCAATCTTTGCCAATAAACACATATGGTGTCCATGCTTTAATTTAAGATGGCTACGTTTATAGCTTTAAAAAGTAGCTCTTATGTACTAGAACCTAAACACGGTTTTTGAATAAATGATTATTACGAACAATATTACGATTAAGTTTAGTTAATCTTGTACCCACGATTCCTGTACGTGCATTTTATTTATTAATGACAATAAATGTAAATTTATTTAAACGTCATATTTAAAATAAATAAAATTTAAGATATTATTAGGTGTATACTGAAGTGCCTATATAGATTATAGGTGTAAAGGAATCACAATGTTCAATTGAATAATCGCATTTAAACTTAGTACGTATTGTATGTGTGGTAGGACACAAGTTTGTTTGGCATTTTCGTTTCATTGATTGCCTAACATTATTTGCCAGTTACGGAGGTATCTAATAGTAGTATGTCTATGTATGCCCAAATTATTTGGGTTTGCAAAGGAATAGTTTGGTTCTAGTGAGAGAAGAAAATATTTGGTAGATAATTTTTATAGCTACCTTTCTGTGGTCGCTGAGAAACGTTGGCTTTGAGAATGGCCCTTATTATCTGTCCGGGTAATTTTAACTTGTAATAGAACATATTATAGTAATGTTCCTAGTATTTATAAAATAACAGCTAAATTATTTTTTCTTTGACGAATAGATTTGGGAAGAAATTAATTCTAGGGCCCAATTATTCCTTTATTTGTTGTAGAATTTATTTATCGTCATAACTCAAGTTTGATCAAATGGACTGTTAATATAATTTACTAACAATGGAACTTAGAATATAATTTATATTGTTTATAATTTGTACAAAATCATGTTCTTCCGAGCTTTAATTTTAATTTCTTGGTTGTAAATTTTTATTATTAAACTTTATTCTATGGAATGGCTTTGTTTTTTATTTTGCTGTGTTTTTTCTTCGTTTTTTTTTGTCTGTGTGTTGTGTTGCAAGCATACTCATTATTGGTAAGTTTTTTAAGACTATATTTATGCTTTTATATATGGCTTGTAATTGTATTCGTTGGCCGCGTAGCTATTGATGTAAATATTGACCAGCATAGAGAAAGTAGTGCTTTCCAACTAATAACTGGCTAAGATTATGAAATAGGCCTCCTCTGGACTCGCTCAATCCATTGCTAACCATCAGGCGAGATCAAGATCAAAAGCGAGCTCATAATGAAAAACAAAACAATCATTTAATTCTGTCACAACCACGACAGATCCCTTACCTTACTTTTTAAGCCATTTACAAAATGATTGTACACTCAAAGAGAGGGGTCTTCTCCCAATACAGTTCTCGCCAAACTTCTTGGCCGCCCTGAAGTTGGCTTTCCGATGCCCAAGGCACGGCGCGGTGCTGTTTTTTGTATGAGATTTACTACTGCGCAGCCATTGTGGCCAACTTCAGGGCGGCCAAGAAGTTTGGCGAGAACTATAGTGATGGGTACTTAATTTCCCAGTTGGACGTAACTCATGGCAGTGACGTCCGCATGCGTCGCGCTGAACTCGAAGCCCTGCTGGTAGCCAGCGGCGCCCACCACGACATCCGCGCCGTAGACAACCAGTACACCTTCGTGTAACCATCACTCTACTGTGGAGCGAGCATCGGTGTGCTGGGTGCCCTCAACAGGGCTCTCTGCTGCAACGAATACGGTACTGTACCTATTAGTCTTGTGTGAAGTGTGTTTTTTTTGTTGATGGGTCTATTTTAGTAAACAAATAAGGTGTCAATATTGATGAAATTAATGAATTTGCATCCTATTGTTCTAATGAGAATTGAACGTAAGTGGAAAAATGCAGGTGTTGTGTACACCTTCCCACTTCTTATACTATAGTATGTATACCATCTGTGTTTTCATCAAAATCAAGGCACCTAATATGAAGTGTAACAGACACTTCTGATGATACCAAGTGATACCAAAACTCATCATAATTGTACAATACAACTATTTTCTTAATGTCGCTCGGCAATCATCGCATTTCCAAATACAGACGAATGATAATTTCCATGTCCATCAATTATTAGATTTATCGTGTACTTATAATAATTGAATTCAGAACTAAGTACTTTATTATTGTTTTGATTTCCATATGAAATATATAGAGCTGTAAAAATAGCAGCTTTCCTCCCATTTTTAAAATAAATTACATTAAGTTAAAAGAGATTGGCAGGATATGGCAAAAAATCGGCCAGAGTGGAAAGCCATGCTGAAGACAAAGGTCTAGTCTATCTATGTTGTCCCACTGCTGGGCATTTGCCCTTATATGGCCCACAACATCGGTAGACAAAAAAAAATAAGGGTTTTAACTCTATATACTTCCAAGTTGATTGAGTGCATCCGGTCTGCACCAAATGCAAAAGGCAACTGATAGGAAGCCGACGACTGACGAAACACGAAGTTTGCCGAGGGACATTAAGAAAATAGTTGTATTGTACCACCGTGTTTGTTTACTAAATAAGTGATGTAAAGAAAAAACACACTGTAAGTTTAGCCAATTGTTGTATGTGTCTGACACAAGTCGAATGTATATCATTTACAGTAAATTCTAGGTCGAGACTGATGGGATTTAGATTGATGGATTGTTAGGACAGAGTAACAACTTGTCAGCCGTTTTAGAAATTGAACGAAGTGTTATTCTGACAAGTGTGATTGTTCTGTAAAGTTCCGTTTACACGTCAATGGTAGTCTAATTTAGTGACTCGAACAGTGTAAACTCGCCCGGGTCAGTGGTTAACTCAGTTCTTGTCACTAAATTAATTGGACTAAGGACTTTCTCAACTATATACTGGAGACGTGTAAACGGGTCTAGTTACCTAACTCTGCTAGAAAGTTATTGGTATGTGTATTTATATCTTACACACTTATTTCTACCTAGTATTTGTACCTAAGTAAGGTCTTCGTAAGCACAAAGTGAAATCGGGTAGCTAGGATGTACAAAATGAATGCTGGATGAGTTTACTCCACAGTATGAGAGTATAGGAAATAATGTAATTGTAGGTAATGCTGTAGGCCAATTAGTTTCATTGTCAGGAACACTGACATAAATCTATCTAGATAACGCAAGTCCCTCCATCTGTATGAAATCCAAGCGTGCCAAATTTCACAAACAATTTAAAAACAAATTTACTTACCAATGAAACGGCACGCACGGTTGGCGCAGTGGTTGAGCAATTGACTGCTGCGCTGCGTGTCGCGGGTTCGATTCCTACACGGAACAAATATTTGTATGACCTACAGATATTTGTTCCGGCTCAGGGTGTTGTGTATGTGAGTTTATATGTGTGTAAACGCACCCACGATACAGGAAGAAATTCCTAGTGTGGGGAAAGGTGTATAAAAAAAAAATGTAAGAACATTTCCAATGCCTCGGCCAAGTTTTTCTATACATTTTTTACGGCTCAATATGACATAAAAAGTCATTTTTCTAGTTTTCGGTGGATTTCCAATGCCAATAATGCTAAATGAAAAGCTCAGATTACGATCATTGATCGTAACTTTACTCCGTTTTTTGGCACGCGAAGTACTTACAATCGCGTCATCTAGTTAGATTTATGTCTGTGGTCAGGAATTTGACTTAGTTTAAGGACTGCAAAAATAATTTGTGTAACATAACTTTGCAGTTCAAAATGTAGTTCAGTTGTTGTTCTTAGGCCGAGACTTCTAGAATCAGCTAATTCAGGCCATATTTATTTATTTACTGCTAGCCTGGTTTCTATATCCCAAAAAATCTATGGTTATACCCAAATGCTCACTTAAAAACTTTGCTATGAAAATAATGCTTCAATACTTGCTAACACGACGTCTAGTTTAAGTAATTCCGATTGGTAATACGTATACAGGAATCGGGCTCTATATATGGCCTGAATATTCCGCAATTATTTATTTGTGCAATAGGTTTAGTATATTTATTCTAGAATTAATTTATTGTCATAATAAGGCTTAGCCAAAACTATGTTACGTATTAAATGTACTTAAATTAATGTTTTAGATGTTAAGTACTATCAATTTATTGTATTCTTCACTGCCAAACTGCCCCTTATATAGAAGAAATTACTAAAAATATTTAGGTTTGAGAAATATTACTTGCAATGCTTATAAAGAGCCAAAAACTTGTGCTATTTATTATATAAAAAAAACGTAATATAATATTAAAGTACATAACTACATTATACTGGAATTATTTTTCACATTTAGTTACTGATTTATCCATGCAAAAATATTTGCTAAGTTTTTCAACAGTTTTAGTAAACCTAAGAGGCTTTAAAACTAAACCAATAATGAATACAGGGGCTAGTCTGATTGTAATGATAAATCATAGGTAGGTGGAATATTTCGTATTATTAATGTTCCATAACTTCCACATCTCAAAGCTCATGTACACGAAAAGCGTTTCTTGCCTCGAAATTGCGTTTATAGAAATATGATAAAATGAAATACTTTATGCAGTGTGTACATTACTGGAATAACGAAAAGCAAGAATCCCCTTGTCATTCAGAATTGACAACGTGCATGTAAACAAGAAAACGTGGCAAACCCAATCACAGTTTGAGAAAATTGCTAGGCGATTTTCTATACCTACATTGTATATTCTGAGAAACTCGCTTGAATTTAAACATGTGCTATGCGATAAACTCTTGGCCATCCTCTAATGGACGTTCTTGCTTCTCGACGATCGAGGTCCTTGCTTCGTGTAAACGAGCCCTAAATCTGAGTCATTATGTATCTAGGTAGTGTACAAAAAGGAAGCATATCGTTTTCCTCCTATGCAATGATATTCTATTTTACCGATACAGTATCGGTACACTATTCGTCTGTATTGTAAGTTATCTGCTAGGATAATGTGTATGAAAAAAACTATCATAATAAAAACTATTCAATGTATTGAGAAATACTAGAACAAGTGTTTACTATGAATGCCTCGTCAAATAGCGAACCGATAGCGTGTCGAAGCGGTTTTTTTTATTTTGTAAATCGGTTCGTTTTCGCTTTTCTATGTGACTAGATTCAAACGATTGCATACATAAAAAAATTAAAATGCTCCGCCACGCTATCGGTTCGCTGTCTATTTGACGAAGCCTTTAATGTTACATGAACTTGCCTTCGATTTCAGAATTAAGAATTTGAAGTTGAGTATTTGTCAAATTCTATTTAAATATAATCCCCGGCACGTAAGTTGGCAAGATTCTTTAGATGCGCAGAAGTCGTTTTTAGGTCTCTTTGGTAGTGAAGTGGGGCGCTGGGAACGTTCTGTGCGCGCGATTGGTTGGTCAGTTGGCACAAGGATTGACTGACCAATTACGTCGCGTCCACGTTCCGTTTGCTCTTATGTTGGTTGGTCAGTTCGAGAAATACGCACTTAACCCCACTACGCCAAAACCTTGCCAATTCACATGTCGGTGATTATACACAACTTCAAATTCTGAAAAAAAAAGCTTGTCAAACTTTGGCATTAATGTAGGGTTTGACACGTAGATACTTAACTCGAAATACTCAATTCAGAATCCGGCTCAATTTGTATGTATTGACTTTCTTATAGATGTTGATTTAAAGTGCAATTTTATATCAAAGTCCGCGAAATGACGAAGTTTCCATTTCGATCAATTACAGTTCGATCCTTCTCAAGGAAATCAAACTGATGTTTAGATTAAAGATAAATTAGTGTAAACATGATTACATGTAAAGTTTAATGTTGTTGGAATTGATAACGATCATTATAAGGTATTAACTCATTAACGAAATTATATAACATGTTTGTTGGTTCTCGAAAACTGCATCACTCTCACAGAGCACCGAAACGCCATGGCGGCTACTGCTACAGATGGCATTTTCAAAACTTTATATACGAATCAAGCGCGTGAGTTGCACCATTTACTCATAGAAAATGATTAATGCGCCAATACATGGTAGGCATCCTACCCATACATACTTAACGTTTTAGGAAAACTTTTATCGTTCATACAGCTAAGGAGTGGAACACCCTGCAGGAATTTTTAGTTCCAGAAAGCTACAACCTTGGAGTCTTTAAGTGAAGAGTGTATAGGTTCAAGCATGCTCCTTTGTCGACCACATAATATTATAGCTTACCATCAGGTGAGTTGGTGGTCAAACGCGAACCTATCTAAATAAATAAAAATGAATGTATTGCTAAGCCAAACTCGAAAAAGTCTGGACTGAAAACACAAAATTTCATCAAAATCGGTCCAGCCTTTTTCGAGTTCCAGAGTAGGTGGTGCTACAATCGGGTTCGGGCCCGTGCAGGATATTTTGTCGGGTTCATCATCTTCATTTCAGTCGACAGACGTCCACTGCCTACTGGACATAGGCCTCCCCCAAGCGTCGCCACACTGATCGGTCCTGTGCGTTTTGCATCCACCGGACACCCGTAGCCTTGACCAGGTCGTCGCTCCACCTAAAGGGAGGCCTTCCAACAAAACGTGACATTTCTGGCTTTGAAAGCCGAAACTTGCCCTCAGCTCACCTTACGCAGGATCTAATATTATTAGTTTTTATTAATTATTTCAAAAAAGGTTTAGTTAGTAATGCCATCTCTAGTCGTTGCCGACATGATTCTGTGCTCTATGATCACGCTAAATATTTTTTTTCTTGGAAACAATGTAACTTAGACATAAGTAGGCTTTGTATGTGAAAAGCCGAGACAAGTCATATTGACAATCTGTATGTACGCAATAACAGTTAAACCAGTGTTTACTTAACAAACATTCCTTATAAGTTGTATGTAATTTTTTGAGAACGAAATATAGTCAATATATTTTGCAAGTTTTATTTTATTTATTAAAGAGCGATGGAACTCAGCATTCTGGGCGTAAAAAGACAGGACAAAGTTGAAAACACCACGCTAACGTTCCAAAACGGGGATAATTAACGTAAGCACAGATAATAATTATAATACCAGCATACAGATGCGTCATCCCATACAAAGAAACCGTGCCGACGGAACTAGCTTTTTCCGTCTGATTAAACTGATTATTTTTCTAAGAACATCGATCGCGTTCGGTTCCGTTCAACGGGTATAGATGGTGTTAGCAGGGACTTGCAAGTAAAAGAGTTTACTCGGTTCGTGAAAATATTTTTTTAATACAGCGTCGATTTGTTTTAAAGTATTTTTTGCACGTTTTACAGTTTCATTGTACCAAAATGTGATACAAAACAAATTAAAAAATTCGTGTGATGCGTGATGCTTCAGAAATGTGAAACCGCGCCATCTATTGGAATCAATTTAAAATGTGAATTAAGAGCCCAATATTCCGTAGTTTTGTGCTTGGGAGAGTCAATTAAACAAGAACATACATTTTTCACGATCGGCTTTAGAAAATCTTATTATATTTCACAAAACTCAATAACAAAGCGAAACTTATCACGCCATCTAGTGCAATTTATTTGAACCAAATTTCCTTTTTCGCGTTGTGTGTCCGTGACGTAGGTAAGAAATCTTGCCCGTGTCAAATAGATTTGAACCGCATGCATCATGCACTGACAGTTAGGCAAAGGTGGAGGACGGCCGAGAAAGAGAAGATGTGGCAAGTTGACCTACATGCGTACCATGAGGTGCTAGGTGGCGCGGGAAAAGAATTCCTGGAAGGACTAAGGCGTCGTCCTAATCCTATACAAAGCGACCTTCGCGCGAATACGCGGCCGTGGCGTACATTTGTATGCGTAACGCTTTGTATTAGGATTAGAACGACACGTTAGGAAGACCTTGGCCACTGCAGTGGGAGGCACAACAAAATAAAAATAAAATATGAACATTATTCTTATATTCTAGTAACAGTAAAACAGTATTAATCATCGAGTAACGGGACAATGTAAAATTCTGAAAACATCTGTCTTTGGTCTTCTTTCTCTAATTTTAATTGCAGTAACATGAGGCCGTTGGAGCTACATCTTAACACGACCTGTAAACAAATAATAGGAAAATTTTATCAATCTTTATTCGTGAACACAGGTATTACAAGAAAGGTCTAATGTTTGTATTTCAGTCGAGCTCTATGTCCTACCAATGAAATTGATGTACATATTAGGTGTGTATATTAGGTCGGCATCCAGTCAATTTCGTAGCGGGATCCAAGACAGTTAAATTAATTCTCCGGGACTTCTCTTCTTCTGGCTTTCAGGATTTGCAGTGGTTTGGGAATAGTGCGGTGGGATTGTCCTAATTAAAGAAGACATCGCTATGAATAGTCAGAAGCCAGGAATCTGACATCAGTCTTCCCAAGGCGAATTGTGTTATTTTGTGTGTGTTCTCGCCAAACTTCTTGGCCGCCCTGAAGTTGGCTACAATGGCTGCGCAGTAGTAAATCTTATACAAAAACAACACCGCACCATGCCTTGCGCATCGGAAATTCAACTTCAGATGCGGCCCAGAAGTTTGGCGAGAACTATAACACAATACCCCTTGAGAAGTCTGAAAATCACTTAAATATTTATTTTATTCTGTTTTTAGTATTTGTTGTTATAACGGCAACAGAAATACATCATCTGTGAAAATTTCAACTATCTAGCTATCACGGTTCATGAGATACAGCCTGGTGACAGACGGATTGTGGAGTCTTAGTAATAGGGTCCCCTTTGGGTACGGAACCCTAAAAATCACATGTCGAAAATTGAAAATTTCTAAAATTTGACATCTAAAGGTGCATGAATTGTAAGTCATCTCGATTGCCGCATAGGGTACAATAGTTCGTGAGAGCACCAGCCCTTCAGTTACATTAATTTTCAAAAAAATGTTCTTTGAGTGTTTTCTCCCATACAAAAAAAAAACACTTTTTTTTCTCACGCCTGTTACTACTTATACCACCCATACGTTAATATTACATAAAGGGAGGTATGATAGGACCCCTTTTAAATGGACCCCTTTTCTGCACTTGGACTCGCATTTGGTCCGTTGTACGTGCAGGCCTACTCTTTGTGACAGGGAATGGGCCGTAATCCGTAGGTTCTAAGACATGCCGGTTTCCTCACGATGTTTTCCTTCACCGTTTTTGAGAGCAGTAAGTTCTTTAAGTTTCTATGAGTATGGAGATCGATTTACACTGTGCGACGGGTACTTCCTCCAAGTGAAAAAAAAAGTGCATTATGAACAAACCTTGGTAGAAATAGCGAGTGCCTTCATAATGCTTCGTATGTGATGCAACTGGTACCGCAGAGTGACCGGTGCTTCACAGCTGAAGCTCTGCACCATATCGGAAGATTTCGGCATGTCGATACAAGATCGATCCTGTAAAAGAGCAAATTGACATTTTTTTTCGGTACATGGTAGACATCCCACCCATACGCAGTAAACGTTTTGAAAATACTTTTATTATGCGTACAGCTAAGGAGTGGAATTCCCTGCCGGAGTCTGTGTTTCCCGATAGCTACAATCTAGGACTCTTTAAGTCAAGAGTGAATAGGTTACTTCTAGGCAAGCGTGCTTCATCGTAGACGAGATAGTGGTCAAACGCGAACCTATCGATTATAAAAAAAAAATGAAACTCAATCAATCAACCAGACACAGCTTAATGCCTGTGCTTTACATGAAGCAACTGCCTATCTACCCTCCATAACCCAGTAACTGGGTAACATGATACACTTTGATAAGGTAGTTGTCAGGTTTGTGACAATCTGTAACAGCGGTCTACGTAGAACTGAGAACTTGTATTACCTGCATGCCATAAGTAACAATGCTGACATTCGGATGCTCAGGCGACAGATTGAGCTCGAACACCTCACAGGACCGCTCGATGTCTGCCAGCAGGCCCAAGAAGGCGGGAGCCTTTAGCACCAGCTTGGCTACTTCTTCGGCGTCTTCATCACGCAGTTCCAGCACCGAGTCTGCTGTTTGAGTGGAAATCTCGCAGTCTGTCATCACATTGTACATTGATTGCGGCTGTAAGCTGGAAAAAATAAAGATGAAAGAGTTAAGGGTATGGATCAAGGCACACTCATGACAAAGTCAAAGTGTTAGTATAAAACATAGCAAATTGACCCTTATCTCCACCTTGTAATGCATACATTCCTATCAAGATAAACAAAAGGCGCGCGCATTCGCGCACATCCTACAGTATTTGACGCGTCTCTTCGACTTGACTTGATTTTAAGCTATGAAGGTAGGGGTCAATATGCTATGTACATTTTAAGACCGACGCACAGATAATATAATACTGACATGCAGATGCCTCATCTCATCGCATACAGTAACGGTCCCGCGGTAACTTGCGTCTTTCGACGGACTAACGGACTATTTTGCTAAAAGTACATCAAACGCGGTCGGATAGCGATAGATGGTTTTAGCAGTTGTTATGGTGGTGGTGGTGATGGTGTTAGAACTTGTTTGTGAATTGATTTTTCTTTAAATACGCACGTCTCTTTTTTGCAGGTTTTTCAGCTTCCAAAATGTGTTAAAATACTAATGTAAAAATAAAATACCGCAAAAATTTAAAACAACGCCATCTATTACAATGGATATTAAACAAAGAGAATATAACCACTAGAGAGCTTATAGGCCGATTTCTTCGAAGCACACGACTCACTACCGCGGGCCGGGAGACGAGGAAGAACGCGCGGCTGCAATTGGTCAGTTCAAAGTAAGTTGCGTAGGTATGGCTATCGTTAGGGTTGATCAACTCGATTAAGGGAAAATTGTCGATATCGATAAAATGGATTTTAACATTACTAAAAATACTCAATTAAAATCATATAAATATTATTTAATAAAAATCAATCAATTACAAATATAAATATGTGTGTCGGGGACATAGAGAAACAAAAAGTATTTTTCCAAATCGGTCAAGCCGTCTACGAGTAATCCGGGAACATAATACATAAGAAAATTCGACGAACTGAGAACACCCTCCTTTTTTTAAGTCGGTTAAAAGTAGATAGATATTTTTTCATACATTTTTTATTAAGTTTAATTTTATTATTATCGATATCGACTGCCGCTATTAAAAGTAACAGCACAGATATTTACGATAAAAATACAAAGGGAGAGAAAGGGATACAAGCATTAGAATTGTCTAGTGAAAGAGCGAGACTTTTCCAAAAGACATCAACGCGGGACTCAAAATTGTGCTCGTTTACCCCATCCACCATTTTAACTAGATCCCTGCGGTGTCTCATAATCTGATTAAATTAAAAATAATTTTCGAACTGTTTACTTACCGATGAAAAATTTTGCCATCCTTTTTGTAACTAGATGTCTTGGCATGTTTCCCATACCCCTTTACGGCGCATGAGGGCATTTTTATGCGTTATAATTGCAATAAAAAGATAAAACAATTTGTATTTATTTAGCGTGCATACAGGTCTAATAACTGGACACAACTAAAATGGTTACTAGTACCGAAGCCTTTACATAGGCGACAAAATACTAATTGTTTTCGAGCGTCGGGGCACTGTATGCGCCGTCAAGTGGTTATATCGTCGTTGATATTAAATGATCCTTTCATACATCACATCACATTATCAACCTATTAATGTGCCTGCTACTGCTGGGATACAGGCCTCTCTCTGTGAGAGGGAATGGGCCGTAATCCACCACGCGGGCCCAGTGCGGGTTGGTGGGGATCTTCGAATTTTTGGTTCTTGGACACGTTTCCTCACAATGTTTTCCTTCACCGTTTTGAGAACAGTGGTGGTGAAATAATTTATACAAAGTAAAGCGCTTGCCTGGGTTCGAACCCATGACCTAACTTATTCTTCTCTACCAGTCAACCTCTATATTCTTTAAAATATGAATTAAGATATTATGATTATGGTCATAACATTCCATAATTTTATGCTCAGGAGTGTAATAACATTTTTTATATAAAACAAAGTCGTGTTAGATAAACCAATTATAACTCGAGATCGGCTGGATCGATTTCTGATTTGTTGGATTTATCGACACCCCGAATAACAGCATAGCTATTAAAATATCGGAAATATTAAAGAAAAACAAAATTATGATGAAAAACTCATTTTCCCATACGTTTTGCGAACACAGCGCCATCTCTAATACATGATATAAACGAAACACGGACCAAAATGAACAGAGCTTTCTATACTGGTTCCGGTAATGCCAGTAGATGGCGTTATCGATTATTAAAAAAATCAAAACAAAGTCGGGATAGAGACGCCATTTTCCCATACATTTGTTTGAGTTGGTACGGTGATGCGTGGTTTGTTTGTATTGTTTACAAAAATCTTGCTAATACTTACTTTCTTCGATAAGATAATCACGACTTATTTCTACGCGATACCGTACTACAGCTCAACATAAATTCAAATCTAGGTTTTACAAAAACTTCAGACCTCTGCGATGCTTTTCGATAATGTGTTTCGATAATGCGACCACATTCAAACTCTTAAAACTTTTTAACCATAACTTTGACAAATTCATGGTTTTGGGAATGAACTTTTACAAATTTTTACAAAATCTTGGCATAGTTTTTTTTTTCGATTATCTACGTGGCCGCGCCATCGAAACGCACATAGTTGATAGTGCTGTTTTTTTTAAGCAAAAGTTTTAAAATGCTACTAACTTAATAATACCCTATTAGATCTGCATATTTAAGCCACAAGTCAGAATTAAAAGTGCAGTAGTCTCACAAAGCCTTTTGCTATAAAGGACGATAAACATGAGTTTTTCATTGAGTGGTACTCATTTTATTTTAATTTAAACTTACACTAAAAGTAGAGGTGATCCATCACCCCTGTAGTACATCTTCAAACTGGACTCTTCACCAGAGCCAAATATATTCAAACATTCTGATAAAACTGCTATGCTGATCTGCAACACCGAAACATTAACATTAAACATTAGGTGCAACTTTGTTTGAATTTGATACAGGTAAACATACCGGCGCAGCGGGCGCCCAGTGAGTGTCGGTTACTGATTGATGTTAATTGATGAAATAAGTCTATATGAAAATAAGTCTTAATACTTGGACTTTGACATTCGATTTTACTTAACCATGTGAAACTGTTTTATAAATAATAATCAATTGCATATACTCTTCAATAATTCATTTCATTTAAGTCGTCTCAATCTAAGAAGTCCGGTTTGATAGCTGTAAAAATACGTTATATAAGTTTAAGTTGATGCTTACGAATGATACTCGTTCTTATAGTGTATAGGTAACATAGTAATTAATTAGGATTATGAGTTTGATTATTCGTAAACTATTAAACAAAGTTATCACGGCATGTAAAATGAGAAACTTCATCAGACTTCTTTGATTGTGACGACTTTAGTTCATTTGTGATAGCCGCTGAATTTGCACTGAAAAATCTAGTAAAAATTACTATACGCTCCACCTATGTTGTTCAATGTGTTGCGTTGATTGTGTATAATTATTAATAATACTATAAAATATTTACGTAGTATATTTTTTGGCATTTGAATTGGCAAAAATATTTATTTAAACTTCATGTACTATGGTAATACATAGGCGGACTTAATGCAGCAAGGCATATTCTACCAGTCAACCTTTGGGTTAAAAAGGACACAACAGTAAAAAACAACAACAGTAAATAGCAACAGTAAATATTGTTGATTTTTATTTGTATACTTAATGTGATTTCAGAGAAATAAACAAATGAAACATATATATTATATGTTTTTTTCGTTGACAAGAGGTAGAGGGCTGGGGCTGATATTCGGCGCTGGGGTGCGAAAGTCAGCATGTGCCCCACATGCTGACTTTCGCACCCCAGCGCCGAATATGCGTAAGACGACCCTGCATACTATCAGGACATGCTCATATTTACAGTAAAGCCTTTGGCAAACTGCTTGAAGAACAAGAATATTCTGAGATTTGCAACAAGCATCAAACATATTTGTGCCACTATTGTTTTCACTGAATAAACAAACAAACAGTTACCTTGAACATAACATCCACATCATCTCTGACATGGTACTCGGTGAAGTTATCAGAGGGTACATAGGCAGAGGCCTGCACACATTTGCCTTCTTCTACTGTCAGCTTCAGACCCTCAGGTAAAGCACAGAATACTGCAGACTGAAACATAATAATGTATCATTCAAGAATAGCCAGAAATGCCCATGATACCTAAGAGGTAAAACAAGAAAAGATAATATTTTGCTATTGGTTTTCTATAAATATGAAAGTTGCTAATATCTCTCTTTTTAGACTATAATACCCTAAATTCCAATCTGGCTGGGCAAAGGATATTGAAAATGTAGGGCATTCATTACCTAATTTGTGCCCATGTTCAGATTTGAACCTGGTCTATCTATCTAATGGTTTTATCCATTCTTTTTTCAAAACTTGGCCCCACACAAGGAATTTTGCCTGTTTTGTGGGTGCTTTGCAAACATTTAAACAAACATACACAAACAGCCAGACCGGGGACAACTGTATTTAGACCCACGCGAGACCCAAATCCTTTTCCAAGGATTTCAAATTTCAGATACAGCTCAAGGTAAGTGTCAATTTTACAAGATCATCAATCAAGATCATTTACCCAGATTATAATGATAAATGATTTTATTTCTGTAAGTTGGTTTGTGCAAACACTTTTACATGTTGATCATATTTTTTAATGAGGCAGACTAGATGAGGCAGGCGTTTCCTATCTGACTACTCTGAGAACAAAGGCTGAAACAAACTCAGAGTCTCTTTTAATGTCCAGACAAAATCTTGGTTAGATCATGTGAAGACCATGTAGATTGATGTCTGAAATGGTCTTTTGAGGAAAGAACCAGCCAGATTGAGTGGACCTGTCCAGCACGCATTTGTCAATAAACTTTCAGCTCAACTCAGAATTTAAGGAGCTCAACGATTCAACAAACAATACCAAGGAAAGGACATCTGGGTAGGCTGCATAAACAACTCAAACTGCTAGAGCATGATTAAAAATTAACTGAGATAAATTCAAATTAAAAAGAATAGTCCACATAGTCTTCCCATTCATAATAATTAAAATAAAATAATGTAATACTTTAAAAAGTAAATATTCTTGTCATTGCAAGAAAACCAAAAAAAAAACAAAATTAAGGATGCAAAAAAAAAAAATTATTAGTTGGAGCATCCCAATCCCAAGCCTTTTTGAAATAAAATTAAACATTACCTCCTGGAACTGTATAGCTTTCAGCAAGCTACATAGTGTCTTCCCAGAGTCCATAGATGCTGTGAAATAGTACTGAGAAGTGCCTTCATCCATTATGGTCTTCAATATTGTACATGGATCGCAGTAACATCAAATACTGGTCTTGTGTTACTTCATGGTCAGTAATCCTTCCATGAATCTGCGCGATCCTAGCGGCCAGTACGTGTTTGCAGAGAACCTGCGCTTTCCGTTCTAAAACCTGGTGTTTGAACGACCGGCAAGGACAGAAATTAATCCTTGGGAACACACGGTAACAACGATCGTTTTCGCCGTGGATCTCTATCAAAGTTCTTGTTTTGTTCGTCGTTGTGTAAGCAACGAATGTCGGATACTTTTCCAAGACGTCTAATGCTCGTTCTAGCACGGCTCCGAACACTGAATGTAGTGACAGCAGCTCTTCGTCTAAAACTGATAAAATATGAAATTATATATAAATGCCTATTTGATACAAAGTTTGGTAGCAATTGATAAACATAACCCAACTTACGTTGTTTACTTTCAGATTCTTTTACTCGTTTTTCAACGTGATTTAGAACACACTCAGCAATAACCGGTATTCCAGACGAGGACGAATTGCTCATATCTTCTTATTTTTCATTATTATGTTTCTCACTTCGCTGACGCTGAACTATAAGTAAGTGGTACCAAAGTGGTACCAAAGATTAGTGTAAAAGTTTTAGTGATATTTAATTTTTACCAATTTTGCCGCAACTTTGTTTAAACTTGAAATGTCACTGTCACACAGTCACACTAGTTTTTTTTTTAGATTTGTTCCTAACGGAACAGGCTAAGGTCTGAGACCATGCTGCCTAGTCATCAGTATGAAAAATACTGATGACTAGGCAGCATCTTCTTGAATTCTTTAGTATGCATTAGAATGCGGATGTAACAGATTCTAATGCTTTTTTGGAGTATTTGGCAGCAAATTGTATCGAATCAGCCTTCCCAGTAAGCTTTGCAGAGGTAGTCAATACTACAATAAAATTCTCCGCTCCACTCGCCCCTAAGACTACCCACTGACCCAATATCCACTAGGAATTAATTTGCAAATAATATTAACAGCCGCTGAACTATACTCGAAAAAATCCTGCCAAAAACTCACAGTCGCACTAGTCACAGTGTCACTGTACAGTGGGGATGGACGATTTATGTCGATATTTATCTCTGGTTTCCCTTCAAAACGCAAACGCACGCATATCGATATATTAAAAATACTCGATGTAAACTAATAGATAGTCTAAGAACCAAGTGATTTGTGGGTACAAATATCTCCTGTTACTCAGAGATGTTCCCAAGTATTCGTCGTGGTACACTACTATTCGAGTAGTTATATAATCTTGGGAAAACGATCCAACAATTACTGAAAAACTTTACCGTCTGACTTCTTATCAACTTAACATTCACATTTCAAAGTTTTCAAAGTCATTCACACATTCAAAAGGAAATAACTAAAATTCTCTATGTAACATAAAAACAACGATCAACGATCTCTTTAATCTTATATTGCCTGCAAATATTTCTTACTCTTTCCACCAAATTACTGAACTAGACATTAGGAACTGTATCCAATCCATCTCCACTAAGGCGACCGGTGACGATGACCTTCAACTGCAAATGTTCCTACCTATTTTGAGTGAAATAGTTCATGTCGTAACTCATATTGTTAATTTTTCTCTTTTAAATAACTCCTTTCCTACAGCATGCAAGAGGGCTCACCATCCCAATTCCGTCCAATATCTATCCTCCCAATCCTCTCCAAAGTCCTCGAGAATATTGTTCAGTTCAGAAGCAATTTATTTTGTTATTTATATTTATAGAATCCTTACCAATCTGGTTTTAGACATCGCCATAGCACCGTTACGACTCTAGTCAAAATATCCGATGACATACGACTTGCTATGGACAGTAAATGTCTAACTATATTGATTCTACTGGACTTCAGCAGTGCTTTTAACTCGGTAGACTTTGACATTCTCTTAGGAATCCTTTCCTCCCATAATGTGTCTGCTCCGGTATTTGAGTGGTTCAAATTTTATCTCCGGGTAATAGAGCTTTTTGTTAATTTAAATGCCTGTTTTTTTATACACGCCACTTTCATATCTAATATGTTAAAAAAAAACATCGATGTATTTTCTGATGTATCGATGTAACATGTGCGATGTATCGAATTACATCGAAAAAAACATTGACGATTTTTTTTCAACGTCCATCACTCCTCTTTTACATCTGGTAATGTCCGTCAATCAATGTCAATGTCAGGCAACCTTCACGCCATTGAGATAGGAAAATATGGAGGCGCCGCGATGTTCTATACATACATTAGCTTATACAAATATGAGTGAAATACGATACAGAATGTGAAACATCGTGTTGTTTCATTCTTTCCAATGTAGTAATCGTATTTGACAAAAGAGACAACAATATTTTAGTTGTTGCTCATAATGGCAACATTTAGTTGTGACGTAGTGACAGTTGTAGGTAAGTGCCGTATCCGCCATATTATGTTACGATTTTTGTGCTTGTGTTCGTGGTAGGCCTGCTGTCAAATGGTTGTTTACTTATTGTATTATTGAGATTTGTGAGTGTGTGTGTGTTCCTTGATTCACACAACCATAGCATCGGCACCTTTTTTTCGTAGGTATTTCCAGTCCATACTATTTATTATGTCTATGCTTCACGCCGCTGCCGCCGGGCCGGCGCCGGTTTCAGGCTTGACCTAAAATTTGAATTCAAACTGCTAAAAAGGGGGACGGACGGATGAGGTTTGGGGCTTAGCTAGTGGTGGACATGGAATTTCCTGCTTGGAAGATGTCTAATTTGTGTTGCCAATGCGGGTCAATTCAATTTTAATGTGCGCTTAGCATAAGGCTCCAAGTGAAATGAAACGTATGAAAATAATTTTCTATAGCACAAAGCAAGAAAATTGTGTCAGTTGTCAAACGAAACGTCAAACTTCTGAAGTGGAGGAAAATCTACGAAAATCCTGAAAATCTTTTTGGTCGAGTGTTATTATTATCGGTCTTGTGTTTTGTAATGGAATTGTTAAATATTTAAAAGCTAGAATACTAATACAAATTATATTTATAACCGGATTTTCCGACAGGTTCGTAAATTACATAAAATACATTTTGCAGTTATTAATATTTCACTTCAAATAACAAAGTGGGGTGCGGTTTCAGGTAGCTTATGTGAAGCTATGCCGGAGCATTTGGAACTTCAACACCTTGTGGACTTGTCGGCAGGAAGCGGCGACGAGACCCTACCGAATCTACTTGAGAACAAGAGACCTCTGATAAAAAGATGTCCTTACCTCGGCCTCATACTGGCGACGCTATCGTCTTTGTTCTTTTCACTGTGTTCGGTCATCGTTAAGAGCCTCGTCAACATCGACCCCATGCAGCTAGCCATGTTCCGGTTCATTGGTGTGCTATTACCAACCATTCCCATAGTGATATACACAGAGCAACCTGTGTATCCCGAGGGAAAACGCGTCCTACTACTATTGCGGTCCGTTGTAGGCACAGTAGGCTTAATGTTAAGTTTTTATGCTTTTCGAAACATGCCACTAGCAGATGCATCTGTTATAGTATTCTCGGTGCCTGTTTTTGTTGCGTTGTTTGCAAGAGTTTTCTTGAAAGAACCATGTGGTATGTGGAACACAATTTCCATTATATTAACACTTATTGGAGTGATATTGATTACTCATCCACCGTTTTTGTTTGGTGATGACCCGACAGCGGAGCATAATCAGAATTACAATAGTCTTAGGGGTGCAGTGGCGGCCTTTATTTCAACTATATTTGGCGCTAATGCTTATGTTTTGCTTCGAGTGCTCAAAGGGTTACATTTCTCTGTAATAATGACAAACTTTGGTGCTATTGCTATATTACAAACATTTTTTTACTCGTACTTATTTGGTGTGTTGTGTATGCCTGTTTGTGGCACTGAGAGATTCCTGGTTGTTTGCCTGGCATTATTTAGTTATTTGGGACAAATCTTGTTGACAATGTCTTTGCAAATGGAGCAGGCTGGTCCTGTGGCCATTGCTAGATCAGCTGATATTGTGTTTGCGTTTCTGTGGCAAGTGATGTTCTTCAACGAGATTCCAAGCAAATATTCTGTCTGTGGAGCAGTATTAGTTTTAAGTTCAGTTATGTTAGTTGGTTTGCGTAAGTGGGCATTGGCTTTGCCCACAGATTCCCAACTGAGAAGTAAACTGGGTGCACTGGCACGGTAAACAGTGTTTTATTGAATCTCACTTGCATACGTAAAATTGCCACAATATGTTTTTATGATTATGAATTACTATGACTTAATATTCAGTTGTGAATGGTTCAAAGAACTTGAGTGACATTTGTTTGGAAGACTTAAGACTAACCTGGTTTTTGGCTTTGACAAAACAATTTGAATTTATGGGTTAAGAAATTTATTTCACAACAAGAAATAACAAATTTTTCACTTACATCAGATTTTTTTTTAAATTCATTATAAGAACTTTGACACACAAACTAAGCAGCAATTATTTTTCTTTATAACAAAATCATTTATGCAATAACATTTCACTTCATTCGCAAGTAACACTAATGAATTCAAAATAACCCTCAGTTTCCCAGCTCAAAATTATCACAGAATTAATGTGACAAATTGTCAAGTACGCGTTATCTGCTGTGATTGGTTGAATGGATTTTCAACAGCGTAACTTTACAATCCACCCAGCGCAACTAAAAAATAATTTTATTAATAATGTGATCTATGTCAATAGTCTAGTTCAGATGCCACTTAAATACTATTCTGCGAAAGGTTGTATTGTCGGTTTTCAATTCTGATTGGAAAAGGAACATTACAAATTCCACTATTATTTAGAAACTTCCTGGTACATGTTTGTTCCTTCCCAACACTGATCTGTCCTAATCTCACAACTATTTGTTTAAGAAGCGTAGTCAAGAATATTATCTTAAATGACCCAGTACTTACAAACTTATGTTTCCGACTATCAACTGTATAAGAGCCATTTTTTTTGCTCATCTTTTCAGTCTACCGTAGTGAGTTTTGCTTTAAGTATGTATAAGAATGGACAGAAACAATAACTATTATAAATTGTAATATTTAAGTAAAACCTTTCATCCTAAAAGACTGTTAAGTAAGTCCACTCGAACTTGTGTTGTGTGCATTGGCCTCTATGTATCACTTTGCCTACTCATTGTGTTCCTCATTGACTTTAATAATTTAGTCCTTATATTTATTATTACTAAGTATCATTTATATGGTAAGGATAGGGCGGACCGCTTGATTTTCTGACGCCACAATTTGGTCAAACATGATTACATAGTTCTTACTAGACCTAAGTATGATCTTCGTGCGATCGGCTATCCTTGGGACCGGTCGTGTGTGCAGGACATTAAAAAGTAAACGTTCGGCAGGCTTATTACGTATATTTTGTAAGAGCAAAACGATAGCGATTTTTGCTCAATAATTGCTCTTCCTTACAAAAGTTTTAGAGTTGTTGGCGTTTTTTTTTTTAAATAAGTGCTTTTGACAAACAGCGAGCGATTAGCAAACGTTTGTGTAGGACCTGCCATACGTACATTGCAGGTAATTCCGACTTTTGACATAAAGCGTTTGATCGCTATCGTTTTGCTCTTGGAAAAGATACGTAATAAGCCTGCGGATGGCCCTATCTTGACTATAAATCTATGACATAAATTCATTATTTAAAGTTTATCGTTATGAAAAAAGCTATTTTATTGCATCTATTTGCATAGATAAACCTATGAGTTTGTTACCTGTAGTGTTCCTACATTTCATAGTTACATATCACCAAAGTTATCTAATTATGTTCCTTCAATAGATGAATTCCATATACTTAACTAACATTTTATGCTGTTATATTGATTATTTTGTGAAAATCAAATTATAAAAATATTGTCATTGTCAACTAGTCATGTGTATATTTACTAGTCATTTTAATCTAGATATTATTTTTATGTTAGTAGAATGAAATCTCATAAGTATTTTTATAGAATCAAGAGCATCTGAACTTACTCAGTTCTGTTAAATCTTACTAAATAATCATGTAGGTAGTAAGAATATTATGAATTATGGTCTCTATTTTGTTTAGTAATTCAAAAGTTGAACTAGTCATTAATATTATAGTTATGGCACAATAGTTAATTATAGTTTGTTAAAATAATTTATTGATCCAAGGAATGTTTGATCACCAGTACATGTAGTATAGTTGTTGTAAATCATGAGGACTTATGATAATGAGCGTAAGGTTTAAATTACCACGACGCGTGTTCATGAAATACAATGACTACAGCTTGGCAAATTCCTAAATTTCATACGTGACAATCCCATGGTCTTCGCGGGTAGTGCTGGTAGGGGATGACGTGCGTGATGGCGCGTCCGCGATGATGCGACGACGCGCCTGTCAGGAGACCTCTGTCCCGCGCGCCCGTTTTTCCACCCCCGCTGCCTTACGGCCCCTGTCACCCTCGTCCCAGGGAATGTCACGTACGAATTTGCCAAGCAATAGGTACAATCAACACATCTGAAATACATCAATTTATATTGGTTTTGATACCAAGCTTTTTACAGTTTGTTGAATTGAATGTATGCTTAATGCAGATACTATAAAAAATGTTTAACGGCAAAATTGGTGTTGTTGACTGTACATAATTGATTGGATTGTGATATTTTTACTTCTAGTCATAAAATACTATGTACACTGCTTAATTTAATAAATATAATGTTCAATATTATAAATGGAAATTGTTATTTAATTCGGTGTTTGTCTAAATATTTCAAAACTGAAACTGATAGTTAAGAGATAATTTATATTAATAATGGCGAAATCTTAGCTGATTTAAATTTTAGCGCCTGAAACTGAAAGTGAGTTAAATACGAAAGAAATTACATTGTCTGCGTTTTTTTTTTAGTACATTAACTGGTTCACCACGGATTAAAAAAAAAACATTTTTTAAGAAAGTTATTTGAATATTTCGATAACATAACTTTTATTAGCTTAATGTTGCTATTTTACATTCTGCCAAGCCTAGACTAGGTAGTATTCTTTATCTGAGCTTCCAAGTGACAAGTAGTGTTTGTAGTAAGTATATGGTAAGTATATCATTATTGTATTTGTTATTATAATAAAATAGAGTAGGTAAATTAATTAACAAGAAATTCGATGATCTTCTCAAATTGCATGGTATCACAAGAAGATTGACCACAGTCACAGATAATCTAATACTAGCATACAGATGCCTCATCCCATACAAAGAAACCGTGCCGACGTAACTAGCGTTTTTCATCTGATTATAGATACCGTTTTTTGTAAATCGATCGCGTTCGGTTCCGTTTCACGGTGATAGATAGATCACCATCTATATCCGTGGAACGGGACCGAACGCGATCGATGTACCAAAAATAATCAGTAAAATCAGTACAGTATGGCGGCACGGTTTCTTTGTATGGGATGAATAGGTTACTTCTAGGCAAGCGTGCTACACCCTCGACCACATCACCACTTACGATCTGGTGAGATAGTGATCAAGCGCAAGCCTACACACAAAAAAAAAAGTTTACACCCCTCAACAAAATGGGGTTAGCGAGAGGAAGAACAGATCCTTGCTAGACAAAGCCTGATGTCTGTTAATCGAGGCCAAGGCATCTAAAAAACTGGGCAGAAGCAGTAGCAACCGCAAGCCACTTCATAAATCGTAGCCCTTCCAAGGCTCTGACTGGCGAAACACCGTTCAAGAAATGGCTAGGCCGAATACCATGTGGACATCATCTTCACGTGTATGGCAAGAAGATCTTTGTTTAGAAAAAGAACAAACGAGGCAAACTGATCCAGAATGCCAAAGAAGGCGTATTCATGGGGTACTCGATGACCTCAAAGGCTTACCAAGTGTACATAAAGTGACAAGCAGGTCACAGAGTACTTTTTTATATAAGCATAAAATTCATAAAAAAGATGTATTTTGAAGAAAAAAGTTATAACTATGATAAACTTATCAACGTAAAGGAATATTCTCGGAAACCTGAAAAAGAAAACAAAATTAAAGACAATGATAAGACACATAAGAGGGTACAACCAATAGAAATTGAAAAAAACAAAGAATGAAAAGGACAAAATTTCAACGAGGGGGAAGAAGTTTCTTCGGTAGAAGAAATAGAGTCTTACGATGACACATCAGATGTTTTAGAAATACCTGAAAATGGGAGGCCGCAAAGAGAGAGGCGTCCGCCCGCGTTGACCAGAGATTTTATAATTTGACCAGACTGAAGAAAGTCACCTACTGCCGGAGATATCCTTTAAATCCGATGAGAATGAAGATGATAAATACTGGCATGATTAAAAAAAAACAGAGATTAGAGCACATGTTAAGAATGGAGCCTGGAAAACAGGCAAGAAAAACAAAGACATGAAATAGGTGGAATATAAAATGGTTCTAAGAAACAAAATAGGACCTGACAACAGTATTACAAAGAAGGCCAGACTTGTAGCACGGGGCTTCACTCCACGCAACCAGGCGTTGACTACAACGAAACATGTAGCTAAACTGGGTCGACAAGATTTGTTGTTGGAATAGCCATGGAAAAATATTTGGAATTGAACCAGACGGACGTTACAACGGCGTACCTGAATGGCGAATTAGAAGAAAAGATACTTAAGAAGTATCCTGAATTAGTAACTTAGTAACAGTAGAAGAATATCTAACTAAAATAATGGTTGAAGAAAGTAAACAATAAAATTTAACTTTGTACAAAAAAAACAACAAGTATGCTAAAAGACATAAAAAACAATCCCATAGGGAAAGTTTGTCATCTCATAAAGACTTTTATGGACTCAAACAGGCAGGGAGACAATGGTACAAGAAACTAGATTCAGAGTTAAAGTACATAGGTTTCAAAGCATCGGAAGCTGACCCATGTCTACACTTACTAGAGAAAATTAGATAAAAATTAAATAAAAAAACCCGATTTCAAAAACCTCTAAAAAGCAAAAAGTAACCGCCTAAGTTTATCAGCAGTTTATTTTATTTACTTAGCGGTTCCCCGACGCGAGTACGAGGCTAATTTTTTACTTATTAGAGGTTTTTAAATTTTTATTGAATGCTTTTTAAACTATATATAATATACCTAGTAGGTAGTAGGCACGCTTCAATCGACAATCTATCGAGACACATGACATGATGTTATCTTGCGGAAAAACTCAGATTCAAAGAGTAAAATGCGAATTACTTTTGAACGGTTGAACCGATTTCAATCAAACATAGCTAAGAACACTCTCGACAAAGTCACCTTAATAACAAAAAAATAACTTAATCAAAATCGGTTCATCCGTTTAGCAGCTATGATGCCACAGATAGATACATAGATACACAACAACACACGTCAAACTTATTTCTCTTTTTCCGCCAAAGGTTAAAAAGAGGAGTTAAAGTCATAATAATTATGTAGGTCGAGGATTTGTTAATTGCCTGTTTGTGTCCTAGAAAACTCCAAGAAACGAAAGACCTGTTAAATACGAAATTTGAGTAAAAAAACTTAGGAACACCTGAACGGAGATGAAATCAAACTGAATCAGGAGGAGTTCATAGAAGACAATCATAAAAAAATAAAATGGAAGATTACAAGGCTACATAGGTCTTAAACTAGAAAAAGGAGGAACAGATGAAAGGAACGATCTGTCCTGTAAAAATTTGATTGGCACAATCATGTATCTAGCAGTGGCAACTTGACCCGATATAATGTTGACAGAAAGAAAACATGTTTAATCAAACACTGAAAGTGAACACTGTCGTGTCGTGTGTGTGTTTGCCTTAAGGTTTCCCTAGTCGACGGCACGAACTATTTTGTGCGCGAGGTTAAAATTGCACACTATCTCATCCGACAACACTTGCGTAAGAGATAGATGCTGTGATGAGCAGTAAGAAGCTAGTTCGCGTACGAATTAGCACTTTTGCAAATTTGTCTCTAAATGGATGATGATTTAGGACGAAAACGAGCGCGCGAAATTTTAGTCTTAATTTGACTCTAGATATCATGAAAAACGAATAAATGTATATTTTCAAAATAAAATGATTTGCATTATTGAATTACTAATCTATCCCTGTATGGAGGCCGTTTTGCAATTTTCCTACCATTACATTTTTGTTTTACAATTTTTATGGTATTTATTACCGCTTAAAGATGCGTTTAAATTAGAGTTGAAGGATGAAACTTTCGACGCTCATAACTTTTAAATATTTTATTTTTTTACTTTTTTGTTTCCATACAGGGCTAGATAATGATGAGACAAATTGTTATCATTTTTTATTTTGAACGTACAACGTTTAACAGTGGAGTAATCGCCAGACTAAGTTTGTATGGAAGAATGATCGACTAGTGTAACCTTAAACTATATTTCCCAATTTAATGACTGTCACGGGGAAGAACATTTCAAGTGTGCAAAAAGAGTGCTGCGATACTTAAAGGGAACGAAAAGTCGCCATGAATTACATGGCATAGCTGACGCAGATTGGGGCGCTTGCAAGCTTTACTGAAAGTCTTTTTCGGGCTGTTGCTTTAGATATCCTGGAACGGCCATAAGCTGGATGTCGAAGAAGCAAAAGTCTGTAGCGCTATCGACTGCCGAAGCGGAATATGTCGCATTGATTGAAGCTGCAAAAGAGGCCATTCACCTGAAAATCTATTCAAAGATCTTGGGGATAACTATGAAAACCATAGTCATATTCATAGCCATAGTCATATTAAACGACAATTTAAGTCAGAACACAATGGTCACTTCGTCCAAACACATTGACTTTAAAATGCACATGAAATTGCATAATGGACGGAGATATACAGATTAGGTATCTGCGAACCGAAGATTTGGAGGCAGATATCCTAAAGAAAGCCTTAGCCGGCCTGCGGCTGCTGAAATTGCGGAGCGGCTTTGGAGTTTCCTGAACTCCTGAAGACCACGACGATGCCATGAAGAGGAGTGTGAGTACTGGCCATCCAGTACCAACTGACACTGCATGTTGTTTGTCTTTTTACCTTAGATACTTATAACAGTTGTGTCAAATAAAAGGCGATATCTCTGGTTCTGAGTAGGTATATATTTTAGTAAATCCCTCACAGAGAGACTTTATATATTCTTGAGATTGCACCACAGCACTTATTCGGAGACCCATTCACTTTATAATTTTGAACGTAACTGTACATTGAACATTATGCGTCGGACGAGTTGGGAAAGAGACAAAATACGAGACGAGTTTGGAAACTGACTGCATCAGGACTACATGTTCAAAGTGACGTACCTATTAGTAAAAGAGACTCAGAGCAATGAGAAAGAGAGCGATTTTTTTCCGGCCTTTCTGCGATCTATGGAATTGTATGAAGCTGCACGCATTGCGGAAAAAAAATCACGCGGAAATAGTACTAGTTTTTATTCGCGCGAATAAAAATCGCAATGCATGCTAAGCCTTAGAGATAGCGACGAGATAGCTTTTTATTTTTTTTTTCCTTCGCCCTACTCGGGCAAAGACGAGATAGCTAATGTGACGAGTTGTCATCACATCCAATATAATTTTTGCGCTGCTGTGTCGCTGTCATTGATTGATCTGCGGCTAACTTCACACACACACACACATTCACTCCCTTGACACTAGTTTCGTTCGCGTTTTATATTGTTTTTTGCATGCGTACCAACTCGCTTTAATTTTTCGCTGTATTTTAATTCAGTGTTAAAATCACTTATCAACCATGGCCGATCGTCTTACTCAGCTTCAGGACACCATTAACCAGGTAACGTAAAGTGAATTCTTTCGTAATTTTTGTGCAGCCTCCATGGTGTATTTACATTGTGATTTTATTGTTTTACAGCAAGCTGAGCACTTTTGCAATAGCATAGGTATATTGCAGCAGTTCTCAACTCCCAGCAAGTTCCCTGGTTTCGACCGCAGTGGGTCACAGACGCCACAACAGCAGCAAAATCAGGAGGACTATGCTGTGTTGTTTGCAACGTTGATATCTCGCTGTGCTAAAGATATCGACACGCTAATTGAGTCGCTGCCGAGTGAGGATAGTTCGACCGAGCTGCAGGTGCAAAGCTTGAGGCGTTTAGAGGCTGAAAACAAAGAGGCTGCTGAGCAACTTGAAGAGGTATAGTTCAGTTGATGTTTTAAGCTGTGAAACTTTGAAAGATAAAGGTCCAGTTGTTTACTTTCATTTTAGAATTAAAGAGAGACCTTTGTGAATATCCTACAATGCTTATTAGTTTTACTACCCACCCATTTACATTGGATATTGTTAAGGATCAAACAACATTAGTTTTCAACTTGCATTATCTTCAAGCATCAACCATTTTCATTAACTAGCTATAAAATTGTAATTTATTGTTTGGAATGAAGTTAAAATTATCTTGAAACTAATATTAGAAATGTAAAAGTAAGTCTGTCTATCTGTTTGTTATGCTTTTACACCTAATCCATGATCAAATTTTGATGATTATATTTGAATATTGGATCTTGTTGGAGGACAGTTTTATCCTGGAAATTCCCTTGGGAAAATTTTAGACTTTGCCATGACAAAACTAGTAATAAATATCACCATCATCCTTTTAATGTTCCCACTGCTGGGACACAGGCTTCCTCTCTGTGAGAAGGAATGGGCAATTCACCACATGGGCCCAGTGCGGGTGAGTGGATATCACATGTCTTCAAATTTTTGGTTCTGGATTCTGAAAGCAGTGGTGACGAAATAATTTACACAAAATAAATCGTCTGCTTTGGTTCAAACCCACAACCTGCAACTTGTAAGTCGCAGTTGTTACTACTGGGCCACCACTGCTCTCTTACCTCACCGCAATAAATATAATATAGTTAAAACTGTTTACTAACACATTGAAGGAACTTGTCTCATAAGCTTATAGCCATTATAAACATAAATATTAGCTCTTAGATTCTTTACATTCCATCCTAATGCTCCGTAAACCGTAGTAGTAATTTTAAGTGAAGTCGCTATTTACAGTATTAACTGAATATATAAACAAAAAAAAAAGAAAAGGCATAGACCGTGTCCAATTTGTTGTTAGGATATTCACAAAAAATGCAAAACTTTATCTAAATACTTTGTTTTAGGTGGTACGCCAAGGTGAAATTCTTCTAGAAAAGATCCAAGGAGCCCTCAGTGACATAGCTCAATGTCAGCTCGACATGCAGAACCCAGCACTGATTCTCAACAAAGACGTGAAGCCTCAGTTATAGGGCTCATAACAACACGGTACTGACTACCGTTGTATGACGATGATCTGATATGGACTATAATAAAAAAAATATGTGTTTTAATATTCTTGTACACAAAGATAATCAAAACACTATGTCCTGTCTATTGTAGAGAGTAAGTTTATTTTTTATAGCCACAAAAGTATTGATTGATGTATTGGGCTATACATTCACGGTAGGCGATAAAACTTCTTTAAATCCTAGCTTGTGCTACCTTTTACATACATTATTTACTTTTATATTCTTAGTGTAAAATAATTCTGGACATTAAAATTCATATTGGTTTGTAAAAGGGTTTGTGTGCAGGCATCTTTGCTATTTATTTGTGCCTAAGTTGAAAGGCCGGTATTTATGTGATTTGTTAACAACATGGTTTTTTTATTAAAATGTCCTTAGTTTGTTAGGGAACAAGGGTTAGTATTATTATTATTGTCGTAATACTTAGTTATCAAAGAAGAACTAATGTTGTTTTAGTTTTTTTGTAAAGTAAGATGAATGAGTGGAGTGAGTAAATAATGTTACACAACTAAAAAGCGTTGTTTTTTAAATGTTTTAAATGTTACCCACATTTGTTTAATCAAAGCCACACAGATGGCAGGCACAGTTTTTCAGTAGTAAACTAAAATATTCCTAGCGGTAGCGCCATCTCGTGGCAAAACAATATACTTCTGAGATGTTGAAACGTCAGTTCGGCAACTGTGCAATAGATGTCGTTAGATATACCTACCTGTAATTTTTTTTCCACTAGGGGTAAGCAGACATTACAATACACCCGCCTGCATTACGCTGATTTGTGACACTGCTGTACTTGACTCAATAAAAGCGAGCTTATTTACTAAGACAGTAATATATTTTAAGGCTTGAATGTTTAAATTCCCTACTTTGGATAGTTGAATCGAATCTACATACATAGAAATTACACCTATACAGGACTATGGGAGGTATTTTTTCTATACTAGCATGTACTCACTTAACGCAAAGGATTTCCCAGAACCAGGAACCGGGCAATCCAAGGATTACCATTTTATATGGGGCAATCCTTGACTGTTCCTGGTGATCCTTTCCTTGAGAGTAGTTTAGCAGAGGGCCAGTAATAGCGTGGCGGTTGACAGGAAGGAATGCAAGAAGAAAACGTGTTGCGCCGACCCCAAGTAACAGGGACAAGGGTTAAAAGATGATAATGATGAAAAAGGATTTTCTGGCTTTTTACAGCTGATGTAGAAACCTTTTAGGTTCCTTCGAAATCTCAGTTGTTCTACATTATGTGATGATGATTCAGATTTAAGTGTCGGTGTCTAGGCTAAGGAGAGCGGTAGATTTAGGTACGTACAATAAGTTTCATATCACTCAATATTTAATTAACGCTCATTGATGATTTATAGCCGTGGGCTACATCAAGTAATTTATATTTACTCGTAAACACTTTCACATACACATTTCTAAGGTAATCGCATCGAACCTTTTTTCTGAGGAAGGAAGGAAAGGAAGTTTCTCTTCGACCATCCTGGTTTGTTCCTTGATGTCCGGTTCAAACCGGAGCCCGAAGAACCTTTAGGTACAAGTTAACATTCACACGCGGCCCGCGCCCAGCCTCTCGCCGGCGTCGACGCTTCACTCACCTGCAGTTGATAACCAACCTCTTTGCCGCGAGCACGTTCCACGCTTCACGCTGCCGGTTTTTGATCGCACCTCTTAAGTGACGTTCGATTTCTGTGTTCAATTTTCGAATGCAACCCCGTTCGTTCATAAACTCGTGTTCGAAATTTAAAATTCTACAATGATGGACTCTGAACTGTGTGACTGTTTAATTTTTTAATTTCTGAGTGTTTGTTTTCTTAATTTTTGGTTGGGATTGTCCCCTGAAAGTGTTGAGGGAGTGAATGTGAAATTTGGAAACGACCCAAAGGACTGGGTCTACTGTCCCTGCGCGCTTCTGCGACAGGTATGTTTATAAACTTCATTAGTAGAAAATTGTTTACATAGCCAATATCCGATTTTATCTATTAATTAAAACTTTAAGTTCATTATCGCTGTTAATTGGCGAACGGATTGTCACACAGGAGGAGGCTTTTCCAGTAATTTTCCAGTTTTACGCGGCAATGATATTGAAAACAGTAGTTTTCGCTTCTATCTATGGCAACTTTCTATAATTACATACCATAATACCTGTTAGGATCTTAATTATTTTCTGATTGAAAACGAAGCACATGGATTTTCTCTGGGTAGTTAACTCTAAGAAAATTACGTTCGAAAACACTTACCGTCCTTATTTTACTTTACTATAATTAAACTACACTCGTTCATTACGGAAACCGTGCTAATAGCACTCGGACTTTATGTATTTTAGAGAAAATTGAAAATATTGAATAACTAGCACTGGAGAAAACCGGTCGCCCTGCTGCTCTTTCCCGCCATCTTTAAAGATTTTCTTCGCATATTTACCTGTAGAAATGCAGTTCTCCTAACAATAAATATTCGAAACTATAGGTATCTACTTCATTAGATTAAACAAAAATATAACTTAGAACTGCCTCTTTGGTAAATAACATAGTGGTATTCCTCGACGGGTAAGGCAAACTTTTTTTTTATGCTTTTGTCAAGTGACATACGATGTCAGAGATGGCAAATAGTAATAGTAGTAGTCAACAAATAGTCGATATGTCAAAATTTAAGGGATTGATCACGTGATTTTTCGATATCGCTTGTCAATCTCATACAATTTTGCCTTTTTGACAGTCGCTATGGCTACGCTTTCGATTATAGAATGGCACTTATCTAGGGCCAGGGGGGTGACCATAATAATAATGTCTTTGAGTAAGGTTATTTTGAGTGTGTGTGAGGGACAGATCTATATGTATAAAATTGTATACATCTGTCCTTTACGCACACTCAAAATAATCTTACTCTAAGAGCTTATGGTCACCCTCCTGAACCTATAATCCATCCACATTTCGCCAGTTACGTTTAATTTCCATCAGATTTCCAGACCAGGCATAGAGAAGTTAAGACCCTGGATTTGTGTCTGGTTATAGAAAATAAGCTCAGTACATGGATTTTCTTTCCTTTAAGTCGGCATCATAACCATATTATTTGTTACTAGCTTTTACTCGCGGCTTCGCTCGCAGTGAAGCAAATATTTTTTTTTTAATGTAAAGTATCCTATGTTACTTCTAATACCTCTAAGAATATATGTACAAAGTTTCATGATGATCGGTTCAGTAGTTTTTGCGTGAAAGCCTAACAAACAAACTTACATTCACATTTATAATATTATAAGTAAGGTTTAACTATTTCTTGTATTTGTTTCTCCTATTTCTTACAAGTCAATATCGGCTAAGTATTCTAGTACTAAGAAATAACATACGAAGTATATTTATTTATTAAAACTTTATGTAGAAGTACAAAGGTGGACTTAATGCTTTATTCCTTACATCTATTGTTAGAAATTAATTGCATTGGTCCGTAAACCTCAGAACTGCGTTTTTTAATGTTCAACCAGCGATTTGTGTTAACTGTTATTGGTAATTAATTGCAAATCGACTCGTAGCCGCGTATTTAATTACTAGTGCAGAAAAATAATAGCTCGTTGAATTCTATAATGTGAGTTTGGCCGGTTTGGGCCTAGTTTTTGATAACTAGTAGGTACCTAATAAGTTACTTTGTATCGTTATACTAAATTCGATAACACACCTTGTATCGTTCGTCAGGTGGTGTATAAAAAGGGCGGGCTTGGATTTGAAGCTGTTGATAAATCAGCTATTCAATAACAAATAATGTAAACATATTCGCCCTATGAATGTGTCATGAAAAAGTCTCTAGGTTCTGCCACATTTGTCTTCGGGTTGTGACTTTGTAAGACTTCAAAATGGCATTAAGTTAAAAATAAGTAAATAACCCAAATCACATTTTACGCATCTGCAAACGACTGCATCCCAAATCAAAGCGCATAAACTAAAAGCCTCTTTCAAAACAAAGATCCGCCATTTCAAAAACCACGTAACCAATCGGCATTTACCGAAGAGCTCTTCAACTGTCCGTTGACTTATGAACTGCATTATGTAGATGATAGAAAACACGGATGTCAACGAATGCAAACTTAACATATCTAAGAGATTATTACGTTAGAGAATATATTGAGACGAAAATGTTCGCGGATGCTGCGTGAAAGTGCTGACCCCTTGAAAACCGGCTCGCTAGTCGAGGGTTTTCCATCTACTATATTATGTTGTAATATACACTTTATATGTGAGTGAACTTTGCTTCATGACTGCGTGAGTAACGTTTTGATATTTCTGTTTAGTTTTGGGATCCTGTGTCCGTTTATCTTCCAGGATTGGACAACGTCTCTCTGTACGCCTACCCTTATACTTTGACTAGCTTCTGCCAGCGGCTTCGCCCGCGTGAATGCTTAAATTTATTCCAAGGGAACATATTCCCGGGACAAAAAGTATCCTATGTGCTATTCCAGACTATAATCTATCTCTGTGACCAATTTCATCCAGATCCGTTCAGTAGTTTTTGCGTGAACGATTAACAGACATACAAACACACACACACTCACATACTATCATCATCATCATCATATCAGCCGAAAGACGTCCACTGCTGGACATAGGCCTCGCCCAAGCGTCGCCACACTGATCGGTTCTACGCGTTTCGCATCCACCGGACGCCCGCAACCTTGACCAGGTCGTCGCTCCATCTAGAAGGAGGCAGAAACTATCGCTTTGATAATATTATACTAGCTAGCCCGCGTGGTAGTCGAAAATTATCCTAGGGGAATTTATTACCGGGATAAAAAAAAAAATTGGTCCAGCCGTCTGAGCGTGAAGAAGTAACAAACATACAAACACACACACAAACACTCATAGACTTTCGTTTCGTTTATAATATTAGTGTGGTGTGATTAAGTAGGATTTGGGATCGGCTTTATGCACTCATTCTCAACTCCCTATTTTGAGCTATTAGGTAACTGTATGTTTATTTCATATCCTTTACCATCTCATGCTCTATTTCAACTGGGGGTTGTTGCAGCAGGTCTATCCATGCATTTCTAGTCTAACGGCCTTTGTTGCAGTAGTCCCCGCTTTTCATACCATAATCTTCCACTTCCAAACAATCCATTTATTTTTTGGTCTTCTTCTACTCTGCCTTCCTGGCCTCCGCATTGATTCTCTCCTCTCCCTCACTACTTTCTTATCCTCCTCGGAAAGTCACCCTGCCCTTAAGCCAGTTTGTTTTAAATCAGCGCGGCATTTACCTTAAAACCTATGTAGATAATTATCTATTTTCCGACATTTTAATATCTATCTTTCTAGCTAAAACATTTTTCACATAACTCATTATATTTTACTCATAGTCGAGTTAGTTAATATCTCCAAAGAGTCAAGAGAAGGGCTACAATATTCACTCCGTCCTTGTACATACCTTCACAGCTAGGTTCGTCTACATCCATTAATCACTCACGATGCTAAAACGCGGACTGTCCACTAGTTTTTAAACTATTTTGCAAACTTATTTGCGTGAATAGACTTCATAATCGTGGTTCTATTGTAACAATCATTTAAATGGCTTGTCAATCAATCAATCGGCTAACCGATTGCAGTCAGTTGCTAAGCATAGGCATGTTTACAAATAGCACCACAAAAGCTCTCTAGTTAGCATTGCTTTTAATGCATCAATTTATGTCTACAAATGTTACGAACATTGCACTACGCTTCTTCAATCTGTATAAGTAAAATAATTTATCACTTAAAATCATGAATTCCTCATATTTTGGGGCACAATCAGCCTATAATAATCCAAAGCATCCTCTCTATGATTTAATCCACTACGCGGACCCAGTGCGGGTTGATGGAATATTTTGGGGAGAACCATAGCTAATTCGTTCAGCACGATTGAAAGAGCATGTCGCACTTGTTCAACTATTTAATGAATGTCAAAGTTAGTTGGAGTATCTAAACGAGGTTCAAATATTCAACAAGTTCTAGTATTCGCTAGTCTAGTCTCGAAGTATGCGCCTTGTGATAAGGCGTAGGTTATTCTTGTTCTAACGGTTTGTTAAAGTGGTCTATCATCTATATATATAAAAATTTATCCCTATTTGCCTTGGTTACGCCATAACTTGAGAACGGCTTTACCGAATATTATTTTTTTTTTTTTTACAGTTTTCTAATGTTTTGTAGAAGGTTCTTACAGAAAGAAAACTAAGAAAAAAAATGGTGTGCAGGTAGGTTGGTTAGGTAGGTAGGCAGGATAGGGTAGGTAATATAGGGTAGGGTAGGCAGTTGTCGGGAGCGAAGCTGCAGGGAAAGCTATTACTAGTTAAACAACTATTTTTAACACGAAAGAAGACCAAAGAAACGATGAATAGACTGTCTGAAGAAAATCAATCAATCGACCACATCATCGCTTAACATCAGGTGAGATAGTGGTCAAGCGCGGGCCTATCAACGATAAAAAAAAGATATGTCTAGAAAGATGGTGACTACCAGAAAAGTTGGAAGAAGAAACATGTTGCGACGTCCCCAAATGAATAATTGGGATAACGGCGAGAGAACGATCATGACGTAAATAAAATGGGCCTTACAAAGTTGATGAGATCCAAGAAGCATCTAACTTCCATCAATTTTGGAAAACGAAAGCGCAGGTTTCAGACAATCTCACAGCCAGGAACATCTATCTAATTTCTGTTTATGCAATCCTGGTAGGTATAAAGTGCAGTTCATTTCTTCCGAGATATGAATTTTAGCGGCATTTGTGGATTTATTTTCAACACAAATAATCAGAGTCATCGCACTTTCTTCTTGTCTGTTACTTCATAAATATATATAATATACGTATTTTTATATAGGTATATTATATTCTATGTATGTGTATTTTACCTATTTTAGTATGATATCTATGCACCTACCATGTTGTCTCTTTACCACCCTTGGTTGACTGGTACCTAGAGAATGCTTAAGGCATTAAGTCTGCCTTTGTACCTTTGTGCATGAAGTCTAAATAAATGCACCGATAGCATTTCTGACTGGATCATGTACAAACGTTCAAACCTCGGCAATGATCGTGATTACAATGCCAATAACTATACATTTGAACACCGAACAAAGCTGTTGAGGAAATCCTATTATAAAACATGTTAATGTGTTCTAGTATATAATTACCGTCAGCTGTCTGTTTCTAAACACACGTGGTAGGTAGCTCGCCGCCTTGTGGCCTCCGAAATATGATAATATTTTTATTAAATCCAATGCAAACGTAAACCTCGAATTTCCAGTTATTTGACGATGCTATTCAAATCAATCGACGGTCAAGTGCGACCTGTGTGTGTGAGGTTGGGGCGCCATTTTTGTTTGGATTTGAAATTAGAATTAAAAAGATCCGGGAGCGTGAACAATTTGATTGTATGTCTATGATTGAAATTACTTTGACGGTTCAATTTATTTATTTATTTATTTAATACTTCATGCACACAAGTACAGAGGCGGACTTAATGCCTTAGGCAATTTGATTGTTAGCATTTCAATCTTTGAGACGGAATCAAGAGCAAATTGCAAGAATCTAAATATAAATTCGTTTGTAAGAAAACTTAAGATTTAGCATTAGAGCATGACATATTAATGTTTGGTCCTTAGTTACGTACAGTAGTCCTAAGATGAGCAAGAGATATATATAGTAAAGATAAAATAGCTGAAAAGCTCCGACCTTACATAACAAGGCTTTTGAGCATGGAAAAAAGGCAAAAGTTGGCACTATACACAATATCCCCATCCTCAATTAAGCTTGTATAAATCAGACCAAAAACAACAACTTGTGTTGTCTGTCAACCTTGAATACAGATTTAATCGCCATACCAAATTATCAAATATACTCAATTTTTTAAGCCCACAGCCCCCTCATAAGCTATGGGTCTCCAAATAAGTCAATATTTTGAGTCGTATAAACCAACACAATATTCAAATGATTGTCAAATATAGCTGATTAGGAAGCAAGGACAATCGACGTATTGCTTACGTGTACGCGTGTGGTCGAAGCCTTCACCCATAATGTTTGAGTTTACAAGATAAACAAAAATCGTGTTTCGTAAATTGGCGGTTGATTTTTATTAAAGAGGTAGTTTTATAAACAGTCTCATTTGTTTCTCTCTTGTCTCTATCAGTAAGCAGCTTTATCTTTGAGAGTTGCTGCAGAGTCGCTTTTTCTTGAAAGCTGTCCCCTTTTCTCTTGTTCTTGGGAAGGACCTGAAAGCTTGGGATTCTTCTTCTTTCTTCCCGAATCCTTAAATCCTTTCTCCTGTTTCTGAACATTCATTTTGACTTGTATTCTTACTTACATACTTACACATTTTTTGATGCAATCCTTTCAGGATGATACCCAAAATTAAGAAATTTCAAATAAAACAACTTCCTGTTTAAAACAAAAGTGAGAAACGGTCAAGAAATTTATATTTCGACTAGCTGGCGCCTCGCGGTTTCACCCGCGATTTTTCTATCTTTCGTAATTTTTTATTTTTTATTAATAAGTATCCTATGTTACTTCTAATACCTCCAAGAATATATGTACAAAGTTTCATGATGATCGGTTCAGTAGTTTTTGCGTGAAAGCGTAACAAACAAACTTACATTCACATTTATAATACCTATTAGTATGATTCTCCGCATTTGTCGTTGTCATTTTTGTTTTAATAGCGCCATCTTGTAACTTACCTTGACATTTAGCGCGTCGACACGAGCGTAGATCCTCTTTTAATTTTTTAAATACTTTAATGTCCGTTTCTTTTTATTCTTAAAAATGTAATGGATACTACCTGTTACCATGGTATTTTCACAAAGCTTGCTCTGCATGTGATAATTTTACTGTCACGAAGGGTTTTGCCTTATATAAGATTTGAATTAACGTCAATTTTCTTCTGATAATGTGATGACGTAGGATTCTACAAATAAACCATTTTCATTTGTTTGTATTCTCGAGAAAAGTGTCATTAGCTTCAACTGATTTTAGAATTAAATTTGTCGTATTCAATCGACAGTCGTTGACAGACATCAAATATACCTAATTTTTAACACATTTCTAATACGAGTTTCACTGCGCGTTTCACACATCGCAAATCGAACATAAACGATTCCTCTGACTGCAGTTTGAACTTTCCTAGCCGTTCATTGTTTGGTGACTCGATGTGCAAACACTAAGAAAGTTCAAGGCGGCCAGTTGCATCACAAATGGAGTCATAAAATGTAATGGCCGTAGAACAACGCTGTATAAATAACGTTAGCGCGGCTTCACACGAACAAGCGCGTTTAGCAAATCGTTCCGTATCTTTATTTGGGGATTAACAATAGCATTCGCAATGGTGTACCTATTGTTTGCTCGGCTCAATCGATTAGATTGGTTAGCGAGGTATTTGAAATGTTCAATTAAGATCAGAAAGTAGCGTTCACCTTTTCTAAAAGGTTACAGAAGCGAGATGGTAGGCAATCGTCCACTTTGTTTAGCTGTTTGGAGAAGATTGCTTCAAAATTTACCCTAACAAACTTGTTTTGCTTTATAAGCTGATGATTTTGCTCCAATTCGAATTCGAAGTTCCAATAGTTTAATTTTAAGTTGTAACTATTTGGAAGCTCGAATTTCAATTTGAAGGTCCAATGTTATAATGAAAACTTTATTGGTTTCTGATATTTCCGTCTATCGCACGATTTGTTAAATAGCCCCCTGACGTGTTGCGAAGCATTTTAGAATAGATACGGTTTGCCAAGTGTTTTCCAAAGCGTAGGTATAACAGAATAGTGATTCCGTTTAGTATGATATTGTTTTAGGGTTCCGTTCCTCAAAAGGTAAAAAGTAACCTTCATGTGTCAAAATCTTTTGACGCATATTTAACAATCGCAAAGGAATCAAAACCTACAGAGTATCTACTTATTTGCAGCTGATAAACTGACCGCGACTTATTTCGATGTAAGGGGACACGGCAAAATTTATTTTGTCCCTCAATCCAGTTTATCTTTTCGTTAGAGCAATGTTCAGTGCTTTCATTGTTTATGAACTTCAGAAATGAAAAGAAACTTCAAAAATGTCCTAATTATTTTGGTGAATGTAGCTGTTTATACGGAACCCTCTGTGTGCGAGTCCGACTAGCACTTCAACGGTTTTTTAAGGTTTACAAAGATGTTAATAAACTGATGTATTTTATATTCATTAAACTTACTAGATACAAATCCCATGAATTTGCACTTGCATAAGTCATTGTGTTCCAATTTTCTTTGAAAAACCTATGACGAGAGAAAAGCACATGAGGGCAATATTACATATACTGAGGTTACCGACGACGTCTGCGCAGCAATACAAACACAAGCTGACCAGCTTGAGTGAATTCAGTCCGTCCTGCGTCTGGCCGCGACACGAACGTTCTCTTTCTGACATCGGGGTCTTATTTATATCTCTGTGATCGTTTAACCTACTCAGTGATAGAAATAAAATTCCAAGTTCTATAGGTCCTATTTAGGTAGCTAAAGTAAAGTATCGCCATGTTTTTATTTCTTTATAATAAGTATGACGTCTCTATTGCTATAATCTCATTGCATGAGGGCCTAAATATTGTATCTTTGTCGGAAGCCTACGGTCTGTATTTTCCTTGCCTTCTAACCTTCATTGGTGAACGGATGACACACAGTTTTTCAAAACAAGAAAATAATAGTAAACACAATAAATAACACATGTTTAAATACAAACAACTGTCAGTTTGTTTACATTTTATACAAACATATTTGTTTACATTGCGTTTTAAACTAATGACATCAATTCTCTTATTTATTTATTAACAGAGATATTCTGCCCTTTGTGATGATATTTTTAGATATGCAGAAATGCACTTCTATTTTTAGTTGAATAATGTGGAATTCTGCTGAGCAACAATTTCAAAGAATATTGCTGAAGAAGTATAATGGAAATACATCTTATCTATTTTCACAAACATAATATTTACGCCATTTTATGGGGTAGTTCATTTAAGTACCTACGTTTTTTTTTTCACCTGAGAAATGAAAACCTAACAAGGTATTCAAATTAAAATCTAAAAAACGTGAAAAAAATTGTGTGGTCCCCATACAAAAAGAGCTCTCCATGCATTTATGATAAAAATTTTCGCTCCAAAAACTGCTGTTCACTGCACCGCTCTTTGGCATAAATATGCAATGAATATTTCGTCGAAATGTCAATTTCGATTACATAAACAAGATTTGAACTTCGAACCTCAGTGTCGACGACGAAACAAAAAAAACCAATACGCTACGGTTGACTTCTTTTATTGATTCCAGTGCCTATAAAGGATTTATAAGAAAAGTCTTTGTGTCTATTGCTCAAACGTCGCGACTAGTTCACGTTTGCTGGCTGAATAAGTAAATAGTTGGGTAATGTCGATCCTAAACGAGAGATTTCGCGTTCGAGTGAAATATTTGTCGATCAATGTGGTAATCGGTAGAGTCAGCCGGCTTCGGAAGATGCACGACGAATTGAAATTAATCACGAATTAGTTCATTAGATATATTGGAAAATAATGATGCAATAAATATAAGTACATTTATGTATGTCTAACGAAACAGGTTAAAAGAGGCGAATGGATTTTTATGCTCAACAAAATGATGAATTGTTAACCTATTACAAAATTGTTTAAGCAAAAATATATCTAAGTAACTACATTTATTATCTGTGCTACAGTTCTCGCCAAACTTTTTGGCAGCCCTGAAGTTGGCTACAATGGCTGCGCGGTAGCATATCTCATTCAAAAACAGCGCTGCGCCGCCGCCGTAATTATAATTGATAACTGAATCAGACAATTTGTTTTTGGACTTCATTCGATCCAGGTTTTTGCTCTAGGTTTTCCATGTTTTATGTAAGTATCTACAGAGAGACATCATACCAAACACCTCAAAAGTGAGATCAAGGTTATATTAGTATCTATAATCTTGAAAAACTGAGGAAAAGGGCATACCTACACATCAAAGAACATACCTACAAAACATACCTTAGGACTAACTATACTCCACATAACATTAGACGTTTAAATTAGCCCATTTTACAGCCCGTTAAACCGATTTTGACTTCTATTGCGTTGGTGATATGACAAATGGTAGCTGTAGTAAACTGTTGGTTTTGGTAACAGGTTTATGCTTTTTATGTCATCCTTATAGTTACGGGATAGAACTCAAAATCGGTTGAACGGACTGTAAAAAGATTTGGAGACATGTCTAATGTTATTTCAAATGGATTTTAGGTAGCCCGTAGGTGTATCAAGGTATGCTGGCAAGTATGATGCTTCTGTTATTTTCCAAACACTTTGTTTACATACAACACGACGCTTCTTTTATTCCCGCTTAACATGCAAATTACAAAGAAACAGATCCAATAACACCACCTTGCAAATGTTATTTCAATAATAATAAAACCGTATTGCAATACAATTGTGTTCGTAAAGGCATACAGTATTGCTCAAGCGGGTTCAATGACTGCTCTGCTGTTATTTCAATGGGTGATTACGAGCTAATTCATCTTTAGTGTCATTATCTTTTAATATGGCACGCGTTTATGTCGATTTCTTTTTTGTTTTCGGCCAGTTACAAAAACATTTCTAACCTCAAAACCTTTTATTTGAGGTTATAAAAATGTTTTTGTTTGTCGTCCTAATTGTTTATGGTAAGACGTGATTATGAATTTAATGGCGTTAAATAAAAATTATTCTACTTTTCATAGAGCATTTTTACGGGTGAACGTGCCCACTATAGGTATATGTCCTTCAGGGAAAACAGGCGTGTTATTTTTTTTCAAGGTGCATACCCTAATGAGATCATTATTTATAAAACCGGATAAAAATCTCTTAAATTAATTATGTTAATAAAAGAGTAAAAGCGAAAAGATTTCTCATAAACAAAAACAGCTCGACACGAACATGTAAGTTCGGTAAGCGTGTCAAGCACGTTTACTAAGCTCGGGCGACGAAGAAAAAAAGTTGAAAAAAAAACCACGGCTGCACCTCTTTTCACTTTCGTCTGTTGTAGCGGTATAATCAACGTGGTTCCCGCCCTGTGTTTATACTCATAACTTGTAGTTCGAAATACGAACCTGTTTCAAAAAGTGTTTTAAATATTCAGACCCATTTTTTAGCTGGCTACTTTCGGCGGTTTTTTTTTAATTTTTCGTTAGTCTGCAGGGAGAATTGACTATTGTTTGTTTATTTAAATGTTCGAAAAAGGAAACATCTTCCTACTGCTCCGATTATAAAAATTCTTTCACTAATAGAAAGTTAGCTACACTAGCGTTGAGGTACACATGCTAGTTTTTATATTAAACGATTCCTATGAGATAGGGACACGGCAGCATAACTGTAGGACAATATGACTATTAATTTAACTTTTGGGAAGAGTCATTTTTAAGATGGCTACCTAGTATTCATAGTAGCTGCTTATTTATACATACATATACATTATTGAGACGGCATGGATGACGTGAGCTATTGTTAAAAATAAATCCTTGCGCAAATAAAAGAATTATCAGACTTTCCTCAAAGTTGCCCGTCACATCACGTACTTTTCAATGATAATACAAGCAACAAATAACATTGAAAACTGTTTTCCTTACATTGATTTATTTTAACGAGTTTTTGCCCAAGGACATTATGATTTATTTTCCTAATAAAGAATTCGTATTCATTGCTAATATTACATAGCAAGTAAAAAGGAATATTGAGTATCTTTGGTAATTTATGTTAATTCTCTCTATTTAAATAGGTACTTACTAAACTTCTATCTGTAATATCCGTTCATATGAAGAAATCTATTTTACCCGTAAGATAAAATGTTTTCAACACAAGTTACTTACTATCTAAACAATCATCAGTGCGTAATATCCCAGTTACTATCAACAATCCCTCTTCTCTTAATTAAAAAAACATTCATAACGTACGATAATGGCGGACGCGATCTTATTTATTAGTTTATAATTTATAAAAAGCTATAATTTACAATTTCTCCGCAATGGATAAGAAGGTCGGCCATATGTCGTGTTCAACAAACGATCGCGGCCGTGAAATTCAGAGCGAAAAACTAGATTTGTACCATTAAAACATGATTGTGGTCCGTAATGTGCAACTAAGAGGTATAAATAAGATAATAATCATAACACACTGTACTTTATAGTGCAGTGGACACGGGTCTTTATAATGACAAAGTCAAATGATGCCTTGGACAGAAAAAAAGTTGGCAGCGCAGCGCGGATAGACTACTGATTTTTTTAACCAACTGCCAAAGGAGGGTAATGTGTTTATCAGTCTATGTATATATGTATGTTTGTTTCTATGTGGCGTTCCAGAGTCTAAACGCGTTGTAGGCCAACGCGTTTAGACTCTGGAACGCCACATAGATGATTTTTAAATCGATTCGTCTTAGCCTTGCAAGTGTCACTGGTTACATTAAAATTGGAAAATAGAAAAATGACGGATTTTGGGCGCCATATTGTGGGGTCCCAATTTTTTGTTTCTTCCTTACCAATCGTGTGGGTTAACAAAATAAAGGGTTTTAAGAAGTGATTTCATAAATATATAACATGTTATAACATGTTTAAATAAAACTAAACGAAAAAAAAAGTTAACTAAAAAGTTATAAATAAAAAAAACTAATTTAAAAAATCAAAAACCCGACTGCTTAAAAAGCGAACTAAAAAGACTTAAACAGGAAGAAAATTATGCTGTGCAGTCGGAGGATACATCTGGCTTTGGTCAGCCAGCTCGCGAATATGTATCCTCCGACTGAGCAGCATGATCTTTTAACATCGCTTTTTAAGCAGTCGGCTTTTTCGAATTAACTTTTTTTTTAAAGAATATTTTGGTTCTCAATTTAAATAATGTTTGCCAAAAATGGAGATGCCGATCCATTAAGCCAAAAAAATCATAACATTAAGTTCGATATACGTATAATTTCTTTTTTTGGTGTACAATAGAGTATATTCTATTCTATTCGAATTTATAATACGCAGACATATAATTATTCTGCCAGACTTGGATATTTGATGGCCACTTTATCTAAGTCTAACGAACTTTTCATGGTTACCTGCGTAGTACCCACTTCTCACTATAGTGTTAATAAATTTACACATGGATCGTATTTCTTTGGACATGTTGTCTTCGTTAAAAAGAAGTTCATGTGGCTTCGATTGTAAATCAAACTCCAAAGACAGGCTTCCAAATAGGAACGTGCCGTAAACTCTGGTGTTGTTTTGATTGCGAAAGTAAAGTTTGCATGTACATGTTAGATGTAATTTAAAAGATTGAATATTTTAAGGAATATAAGAATCGAAACCTTAAGTGTCGTCTGGCTGTTAAAAAAAATTGCCTAAAGATTGATAGTTAAAAGTTACTCTAGCATAAATAGTTACTTTAATAAATTATGTTGTAACATACTTTAACTACATAGTGACTGTTTCCCAGACTGCCGGCCAAAAGTCTGTCTAATAAAACTCCTCGAACAGCGTGAAAGGCATTCCGGTGCTAACAAATAACATTTAATTAACATATTATAATAATGAGATCATTGCTAACAAAATCGAGAGACATAGCAAGTGATAGTGACAGATAGCATCTGCATATATCACAGGCTGACAGTTCGAAATTCAAAAAAGTTACGGTTGCTGCTATAAACATCTTGTTCATTGCTTGTGGAACTTATAATCGAAAAGTAAGTTTTATCAATGCGTGCGTAGGTCTGTGTCTAAAACTTGTTCTGTAAAATATTAATGTATTCCTATTGCAAGTGATCGCCAATGTTTTAGTTATTTGACCTTAGTCTGGCATTTGTAAAATAAACAGCCACTTTGGAATTTCGCTGGCAACTATAATATTAATACTTTAGTCTGGCCAATTATTACCTACAAATGATTAAATTGCTGTTAGTTATTTACACATTTTGGTAGACATATTTTTTTTTTTCTTTTTGAGGTAATTAATTATTTGCACAGTTTTTAAAATGAAGCTCTAGCTGAAAATAAAATAAAAACCATGCAGTTCGCAGGCTCTTAATTTTTTCGTGACACAGATGTCATATGTCAATTTTGGCGCGCAAATACAAGTTCTCCATTTTGAAATCAATGTTGTTGTTAAATAATGGAACTGGTTTTAATAATTATGGAAATCGTTTATAATCGTCTGCTGAAATGCTAACAAATTGTTATAGCTATTAATGTCTACATAAATATGTCAATTATCTTTTTGCTTCTGTAAAATAAGAATTAAATATTAAATGAACATCTATAACGTCGCTAATAAGGAATTGACAATAGATAATTAAAATGCAAACGATATTTAATAAGGTGTAATCTCTGGTCAGTATGTTGACATTTATTTTTAAATGAAACATCATTGAGGTGTGACCATAGAGACCAGTGTCAAAGATGACATAATATCTCACAAGCATAATCATTGACATATAAAGAACCTGTTAATGACTTAAATCTTTCATTCTTATTACCTGTACTTAAGACTCATAATCCGGTATCACTTTTACTGTTTATTTAGATGATGTCACATATTGACACTAAGTTCTTGAAGATTTTTTTTTGATCACGTGGAAGGTCTTCTTGTATAAAAGCTAATAAGGATTACTATTGCGTAGCAAAAGCTAAAATATTTGTCGGTAAATTAACATAGCATGGCTAGTAAAATTAATATCCAATGTCAATCAATTTGAAATTGTTAATGTTATCGACGGTCAAACAGAAGGACTTAAGCAGGTATTATGTAAAAAGTGTGTATAATTTTTTCAAAAGGAATAAACCTAAAATTTGCGAAGGCTGGATGGCTTCTGAACTTGACCAGCCTACATTACTGAATACATAAAAAAAAACAATCCATAAACTCCATCTATGGTAAGAAAGATGTTTTACTTCTGATGAGGAAACCATTAATTTGCGTGTTCCGTATGTAAAATAATCTATGTAATTATATCTATGTATCTAGTCCACACATTTACGTAACGCAGAAACTCGTTCACCGTGTTTTCTGTTTACTTATTCAGAAAAACGGAAGTCCGTTCAACCGGAAATGTCGAAATTCATCATGGGAACCGATGACACGCCCTTGAATTCGAATGTTGAATCGATTTTCGATTACAATGAGTCGTTATCGATGAGTTAAGAATGACGCCCGTAAAAATTAGAATGAACTCCTACAATGCGATGCTTAGCGACGGGGCGATGACTTTAAAAAAGGAACAAAACATCAACTAGTTTATGGTGAGCTGTGGTTTTTTATTTGAGAGCATATTGTGGGTAGTTCTATGCATTTAATTTGAGACTTACTTAGCCCTTGTGTTTTTATTAAGCCTACACAGAAAAAAATGCATCAACTTAAATAACTTATTCAAATTACAATGGGGAGAATCCTTTTAAGCAGATAGTTTGCTTACGTTAGGATGCTCCGCCCTCCCCCAGATTATATAGTTGCTTCTAGGTCTATTGAGCCTGTTCAAGATAAAAGGAAAATTATACATACAAAAAATAAAAACAAAAGAATGAAACGGGAACTAGTTATTTTTTATGGTAGTCAAAAAACGCGCTGTGATGTGTGTGTTATGTGTGTACAATATACAATATTATAGCAAATGGCATTCAATATGAAATTCGAATGTATACTTACGAATCGACCTCCACGCAACACCTAAAAATAACCTTTGAATAAAAATTAATCATATCATTAGTATCACTGTCTATGATCATAAGATTCCATAACTTACACTGCTGTGACAGTGCAAGGCATAATGTGTTATATCACGGGTCACGGGGCTATTAAGTTCATAATTTTATTGCAATTGGCTATGATTAAAACAAACAGTATTTTCAATTTCCTTTGAGTCCCTTCAGTATTATCTACAAGGCCCTGATGTTAAAACCGTTTTGTCGATGGAAAATGTAACAAAGAATCGTGTTGTTCGGAATTTGAATTAGCCGTAGCGCTATGCACTACGCCCGTAGCACTACGCTACGAACTAAGCCGTAGTACTACGCTACGAACTACACCGTAGCCACGCTACGCCTTTTAATCGAATAAATTATTTTCCGAAATATATTTACGAGTAGTAGAGTACTTATTAATTCCCTATACATGAGTAGGTCTAGGTAACTACTTTGTTTCGCACGAGCCAGTATCTTATCATAGATAAAATGGAGAGTGAAAAAATTAAGGTTTTAAATTACGAATGAAGTTTCCAAATGAACTAAAACCTGCATGGTACGTAAATGAAATCAGATCAGTTCTAGTAGCTCTAAATACCAAACAGCTGCAAGCCAGTTGAAAATATAAAATAAACAATAAATCATTCTAGATTTTAAGTCATTTATCTTGTGTAAGCAGAAAAGTGGTAACTAGCCAATTACTCTTATATATACTTCGCTGTACGAAAAACACGCAAAACCAGCAGTGTGATCTCTTTTACCTTCCTGCTAGCCTGATACACCCCGTCTCGACGTTTTACATAGTTCGGCAAACTTGTCTTCATTCAGCCAGAATTTAGAATAATTAGATCACTAGTTTCCAGTTCTATGAATTCTTCTTTATGAACTGATTTCATTCGGTGCTGCTTTTCCTCCTCTTTCATATATCTTACCAATTAGCCATCACCTATATTAGTTTTCACCCTCTTTCTAGCTTGAGGTACCTATTATGGTTCACACTTCGATTACGTGTTACAAAATAAATGATTTCCCAATAATTGGCACCGAATCAAGTTCATCAAGATGGGTTGTCCTCGCAATCGCGTTAATACGTCACACTCAAGCATTCTTCAATTGTTTCAATTAGCAAACAATGCTTATCCACCAATATTGAGAAACGATAACCCAATGGAACGAATCATTCGAAACTTCACACGTAAACTTTTATATAAATCAGTTAACATATCAATAAGACACACTATAGTCGAAATTATTGCCAGTTACCAGTGTTGCCACTACGTAACGTTAATCAGGGAATCAATCTATTGCACGCAAGACGCAACGACGCATTGGGGACGCATCGGACGATTGCGTCTAATAATAATCGAATAATTAACTCTTGAATTATGCAAACATGAATATACATGGAATCGTTTGTAACAATAGTCGCCGTGAATGGATAATTTTTGCGTTTCTTTGATAATCTTCCCATGGGTGATGATGTACGTGATGGGACGCATCATTGGGCGCGGTTTGCTTGGCCATAAATATTGTTTGAGACGTAGAATGCAGGAAGCTTGAATACTTAGGGAAACCCGGAAAATACTAAGCAAAAAGGCGTGGCAAATCATTATTGCTTATTGAAGTTCTTTTTTTAAACTTTAGGTATTTCCTGTCTCACTGGGCTAGCGACTTTCAAAAGATTTATTAAAATAAACATAGTTCTCGACGCAATAATATTTAACAAAATACTAAGCCTGTACATGAAGAAGACTTTTTGATGGCCCCGTAAAAAAAAAACCAAAAACTATAGGAAGTAAGACCAATCCCAAATTGCACAAGTTTCAAACAAAAAAGGTTTCTCTTAGTTAAAAAAATCGATAGCTATCCGTCCCGTGCAGCAGTAATCCGTCTCCCTCAATTAACTCATACAGTCTGCATGAGCAGTGAAGCCACTCTCACTTTTTGTTTCTTTTCTAGACCACTGAGGAAATTAGACCAGAAACATTTGATTTAATGATACCAAGAAAGCATGGGTTAATTTGCGTTTCAATGAAAAACAAAAGCTATTTTTTGTTGCTACGTTTTTGATTGGTTGGTATGTATTTTACTATTAAATTGAATTAGGTCAGTGCACATCACACACAGTCATGTATTTTTTTTAATATGTGGCTACTATTAAAATTAATAATAATTGTTGCCTTTGTTGGTTTATTCATAATTAATTTAAGAGCTCTCTCAAAAAACTAAAGATTTCAATCGTTCGTTTTCATCAGAAATTCTGAAAACTTTTGTCTACATTCTGACAGATACTCGTATTCACTTAGAGCATTTTAAAATATGAGCTTGTTTGTCCTTTCATACTAAGCTATTAGAATGTATTGGTAAGTGACATCTTTCTGTCAACGCATTCTAAAGCTGCAATTACACTTACCTAATAGTATTACAAGCATGCAATGCAACAACGTTCCAATTTGTTCAAAATCACGTAATACGTCCAAACATATAATTTGTAACTTGAAACGTTACGAAATGGATATGCGACAGTCTGATATCAAATTGTCAAATGTTGGTTGTTTTATTGAACATGATATGATTCGTTTCGTCTCAGTGAAAGTAGGTTGGAATAATTTGGAGGCGTGTGCCGTCAACTGGAGTCTTGCATTAAATAGACGATTAGCAAAAAAACGCCGACTATTATAATAATATGTCGGTTAGCTAGTCCGCATAACTTGACTGAGAGTTGAGTTGAGACGACTACGTAATTTAAACGAAAACGCACAAGTGTTGGGAATATTAGATTAGAAACGGTTGAGTTCTTCATGCTGTAAGATGTTTTTGCCATCGGTTTTTACCTCTTTCGTGTACATTTATCGAGCGTGATGTGTAATGGATGCATGTCTCGGTTTGACAGCCCGTATAAACTCGAATAACCACTTTTACACCACGATTGTACAAATAAACACCCTGATTTACAAAACCCTGCACAATCGAAATTTATAACCTTGCAATCCAACGTTAATTAGCCGCTACAATTATAAAACGATATATTTAATCTTGAAGCTGACACTTACACCAATGAAACGCACATCGCTGTGGTATAAAACGCTGCGTTTCTGTCGATAATTAGGCGTTGACACGCGATGCGGCGCGGTATGCAGGCGTTCGATTGTCTATTGCAGAAGCTCCTTAACATTCCGCCATGTTTATTTTAAGACATTCGAAGTTTGAATTACGAAAGGAAGTAATATGAATTCGATAATCTGTTTTTTTATTTTTTTTTATCCTTTTACGTCTTGATAAAAGTAATTATACCAGTTATAAGGTTTTTTTTACAAAACAAAACGTGTTACCAAACTCTTTCGTAATAGTGTTCATTATTGGAGCGAATACATTATCGTTAAGAAATTTAATTACACGTATAATGGCTATCAATACGTATGTAGATTGAAGATAATGTCTTTCGGAAATGTGTGTGGTGGTAATGTCAATAACATATTAGGACGACGAATTTAAAACGTATTTTGTTCAAGGAATTCCACTTTAATGGATTTGTGCAGTATAAGAGACATAATCTAGTGAGTATTATGTTCAGTCTCTCCTTTCAACTAATATTAACAATTTGAAAGCCTTCAATCACCACTCAACTGGAACGGATTTGAATGAAAGACCATGACATGAAATAGAAAGAAGATTTTTTATCCCCATAGTGCGTTCCTTCAGAATACATTTCAACTCTCATGCAGACGACATCTGGCCAAAGCTACTAAAATCATTTTTTTTAACATCACTTGAGAAAATCCTCAGAAAATAATTCCCGAAAAATATTGCTTACCCACAACGCACCAAATTGCAGATCACATCTTACAATATTTTAGAAATTAAAAATTTTTAAGATACTTACAGAAATAGATCAATTAATCACCTTCTTCAGAAAATCTTCCGCATTCGTTACGTTATCTTAAAACCACGTTTGTAACATGTTCCACACCGTTAGACCGTACACATGATGGACTGAGAAAATACTATGTGTTCTATGCCTTATGTAAGGGTATCATCACGTTTATGACGTAAAGGTAAGATGGTATAAGCTAGGTATAGCAGTTACGTTTTAGCAAGGCAATAGCGGTCATTGACCCACCTGAAATTATTGACATGATAACTACAACCTAAAAACTTGCCCTTTCACTGATCACCTAAAGACGCCCGTCTTTAGGTGATCAATGAAAAGGCAAGTTTACTCTATCGTAGACCACCTCATCGCTTCTAGGTGAAATAGTAGCCAAATGTAGGCTTCAGCAAGCCTGCAATTTGCTGTTTTCTATTCAAATTCAAATTTAATTTCAAATTACCCCAGTAAACTATAAATTTGTCAATCTGAAGCACATAACTAATCGACATCTTTCATGATCCTGGTCATATTTTACTAATGAAGATACAAAGTTGAACGATACATAGTTTATTTTTCGCGTTCCCATGAAGAGATGTCAGGGAAAGGGCAATGACCGCTATTACAATGCTAAAACGAAACAACTATAGGTAGTGTTTAATTTTGATTGGCAGCCTAATGTGTTATGGGGTAATATTGTAATAAAATTGTTTTGTTCAATTGCTTGTAGGTAAGATGAAGTAGTCTGACGGCTATGTGTTATGGAAAGCGTACTTAGTTTGAATCAATTTCGATAAATTGCAACGGTTAGCAAATAAGCGTTTATATGTTATTCAACGAAGCTCCCTTCGAACCTCACTCAAATTGAACTCATTTGTTTTAGAGTCTTGTTATGTCGATCGATTTTTGAATTACGAACAATGAGGGTATTCTGAAATCATGTACACTAGGTGGCATCACTGAGACGTGAGGTCCAAGCTGCTGTCAAATGCTTATTTATTGACATTATTTAAATTGACGTCAACGTCATGTTGATGACTTATTTTACGTTTTCCAAGTAGAAGACCTCTCGCTAAAGTGGCGCCATCTGGTAGCGTAAATTTTCTTGAAAACCCTCATTATTTAATACCAATAACATCTTCAATCTTGGCCAATAAATGATCCTGTAATGCGATCTTTGTAAACATCTCACCGTGAGAACTTAGTTGGAGTGAGCTTGGGCTAAATTGTCATTTCACCTTGATTAAATAGATTGAGACCACGTGATGTGAGTTTCTTTACAGAATCAACAGACTGATTCTGAAAAAATCGTCAGAAATCACAACCCGGAAATATATATATATATATATATATATCTACCTATCCATCTACTTAGCTGTGAGAGATTCACGTTGTTAGTTGCTTAGCAAAACATTTGAGAATCGAGAAACTGGATAAAGGCATAAGATTGCCATTTAATAAATCCTGTTTAGCACCCAATAACTCTCGTAGCGTGAAATATTCTCAAAGAAAACCAGATATTTGCACAATTAAGTGTTCAAATACCAAATCTAGAAACTTTCTTAACGATCACGAGTGCTGGCTGCAAATAACCTTTGTCAAATAAATCTCGTAAATTAAATTAAACAGAAACGCGTGTAGAAAGCATGAAAATCATTTATTGTGTATTGTTAATTGTTTTGTTGGCGTGTAGAACAGTGGATAGAATATACATAGTTATAATAATTTGCACAATGTCTTTGTGAATTCTCTGCGATGCACTCATGCGCAGTGTAAAGGTGGTTTCACAATTGATTTATGGATTAATGTTTATAAATAAACTAATTGTGATATCAATATTGGAGCATGGATTTCGTTTCAAGATATACGTTTTTGTTTTTCGGCTACATTTGTACTTGGCAGTGGTGCAGGCTATATATTCGCCTTTCACCTTCAAAAACAAGGTGATAAGAATCGAGTTGTGTGGTGCCTACGCCTCTGGTACTCAGCTTTTTTTATACAATAGAAATAATGACTAAATGATTTTTTTGATCTAGACTAGAATCAAGAGCAAACCCAAAAAAGTAAAAAAAAAAAAAATGTAATGAAGTAAACAATGAAGTTATGAAACGATGTGGTAGAGATTTCTACCACATCGCTAACTAACACTGATTGGCTGTCCTCCATTTTTAAGAGCGAAGCATTGCGTGCGCACTAAACAATCGCTAAGTTATTGGGACGCCATATAATTATCGTAAGTAAACGTCCATAACCAATAATAATACTTACTTTTTCACGTATGTATTGTCAACAAGCCGTGGGATTTCCCATAGGCAAAAATGTCAAACTTCATCCCTTATTTAACAACTTTTTCTGCAAGGGATGTATTTTCAGAAATCCTTATTAGTGCACACCTTCGTTGTATGATTAAAATTAATTGCTTCTACATCCAGCGGTTTAGAGTGTGAGTCCTCACTCAATGAATGAACGAATTTGAAGTTTTATTAAAAGGAAATAACGCAATATGCTTCAGTTGAATACGTGATTTTTAAATCACAACGTCCAAAAAAAGATGAGAACTTAACAAATACGGAAAGTAGTTGTTGTGAGAAGTTTTGACTGTATGCTAATGTAATATCAATCATGTCTTATACAATAGAGGAAATTCAATCAGTGTCAAAGTATTGCGTCAAAAAAGCAAATAAACTTCTGAAGTGGTTTTAAATCCGCTTTATTTAATATGCATGTTGTTATGCGCGACCATTTAGATTCAATAATAATACGTTTGATTAGGTCAGCACTGAAAAAGAATAAGTAGTTTTAAAATGTAATATAGCTAACATATTACGCAAGGAAAAGATGCATGGATTATATGAGGACTGATTTGAAACAAAAGGAAGTGGAAGAAAACGTGATGGCAGACAGGAGTCTTGGGAAAAGGGCGGAAAGATGATGCCGATGATGATGCAGCCTGTCTAATTGATCCCGTAACCGCAAGCATTTCTGTTGAACAATTAGATTTTAAATTCAACCCCTTGGGTGGAAGTGTTCATTTAATAATGCATATTTCCATACGGGAAAAAATAGTCTTTTTTTTGGGTCAATCCCACCACTGCAAGTCTTGGGCCAGAATTGACAGTGGCGACCACCAGAAAAGCACCGAGGCAATGAAGCCCGACGAAGACCCGGCGAATGAATTTAACTGTCTTTGAGCCCTCTAAAAATAATATCAGAAAATAATAAAGGAGGTGTAGGAAAAAATACATAATTTCCACTTCCCTCCATATTATTATCAAGCAGGAGACAGAACAAACAAGGCCCATAGGAACAAAGGGTCGTTTACAACTGGGATACTACACGGTCGCCAAGTCCCAACTGCCTGGAGCAGTTGGGACTTGGCGACCGTGTAGTCGCTATTGAGGCTAGACATTTTTTATATACGTTTTTTCGAAATAGTTTCCAGATGATAAATATTTCAATAACATGATTATAAAATAAATCGTGACATAGTCAACGATGTGTAGAGGCACTTATTTAGTAATTGTGTAATATCAATATATTTGAATTTATATTACTGTATCATTACTTCAATATTAACTATTAGGTATAACGTGACAGCGATGGGTGTAACTATTGCTTTACATAATATTGTAGGTGATATATGTAAAGTATTATATCGCCTGTAAGTGTGATTGAATTAAATTTTGTAATATTATAGGAAATACATTATAAATCTTATGTATTATATGATATTAAAGTAGTATTGGTTAAATTATTGTCAATAAATACACATTGAATAAAACAATAAGTGGTTGAATCTATTTTTGACCGAGCGAGCGCGAAGCGTCTCCGTTTCAGCTTGGCCAAAAATGCTTTCTTAGGTCCGGATGACCGGCATTTTTTCTCTACAGGTTGCATTTCTAAACCGATTCTTGTGAAATTTTGTGAGCAGATTCGAAAATTACATGGATTTATAGTGGTTCTGTGAGCTGTAGATCTCGCGAGTCTGTCTTTTTGATTTTATTGGAGTACCCAGTGAAATTATATTACAAAACAATCCAAAATGTACGAAATAGAATGTACAAAATTTTGGACTTTCTCGCGGGCGGACCCGCTGGCTGAAGCTAGTAATTTATAAAGATATTGGAAGTACTAATACCACCCGTGTGGAGCCGCGGGCGGCAGCTAGTAAGTCAATAAAATCAATCTTTAATTCTCACTGGCCTAATTCTGAACAATTGTTGCTTCAATTGTCAAAATACACAATGTCATGTCGATCGCGATACGTTCGAGTCGAACCGAGGAAAGGCGTGACTCTTGTTCACAATAAACCTCAACGAGTAGGGTTGGCCAACGATATGATAAATATCTTTCGAGAATTAATTTCCTTTCGAAAATCTGAATATCGATATCGAATTCCTTGGAAACAAGTGGAATGACAATGTGTCTATTGCTGCATAGTAGGACTAGTAGGCTAGTTGTGTAAACTAAAATTTTATTTTACACGAATAAAATTGTTTGTATTTCGTCCAACAGTGGACGTAATCCGGTTGAAATGAGGAGGAAGATCTTGGAAAGTTTCCACTGATCAGATTGCGAAAATTCATACCTACACGGATATGAAGCTACACTATACACTATCGTTGATATAGAATATTTTAACCCATTAATATGAATGATATTTAGTATCCGTGTTACTAGGCAACTGGGCTTCTCCAAGTTGTAAACGACCCTTTGTGCCTATTGGCCTTGTTTGTTATGTCTCCTGCTTGATAATAATATGGAGGGAAGTGGAAATGATGTTTTTTTTCCTACTCTCCCCTTATTCTTTTCTGATATTATTTTTAGAGGGATCAAAGATAGTTAAATTCATTCGCCGGGTCTTCGTCGGGCCTATGCCTGGGTTCTTTTCCTGTGGTCGCTACAGTTGATTCTGGCTCCAGGAGTTGCAGTGGTGGGATTGTCCCAAAAAAAAGACTATGTTTTACCCCGGAAATCGGTTCCTGTGCGATTTTCCCTCTGGAGCGAAGCTGCAAAAAAAAAGCTAGTAATAAGCTCTTTTTTCGGAACATTTGCGTTGTGGTTTGTGGTATTTTTTTAAGTTGTTGTTACAGAATGTCTCGGTATAGGCCTCCTTTTACAAATTGCACTATTTTATATCTCTCGTAACTTTTTTTGTATGTTGACTCGCTGCGAGCTTACTTGTGAATAAGGTACCTAGGATACAATAAAGATACCTCCATATCCTCATCATGATCCATAAAGTCATAATTATTTCCTAAATTCTGACTGCAACTCGTCCAACCCTGGTTGCCAACAAAAGAATCCATGACGCAATGATTGTATTGCACTTGTAGCCGATATAATTGCGTAACGATGCAGTGCGGTGAAATTTGATGACAGCTCCTTTTGTGATGGCATGTGGCTGCCACTTAATTTTAGTGGTTTGTGAGTGATGCGATATTTTAACAGTATTGTTACATAGTAGTCATATTTGCTTGTTGTGTAATTTTATTATGCTACTGTACCTATCAGTGTTACCCAGAGGCCATTATCAAAGAAAAAGTCATCCCAAGGGAAAATTCTTTCGGGATAAAGAATCCTATGTATGTCCTACACTAAGTTTCATAATAATATCTCAATAGGATTTTTTTTCAAAATTGGTTTAGTAGTTTCGACGAGAAAGTTTAACAAACATACAGGCAGACAAACAAAGTTACCTTCGCATTTATAATCATATACATAGGTATATAATTGAACCAAAAAATGTAAGAAATTCGGATGGTATCCTTATCCAAAAAATCATATTCATTTTAATAAAAGTTACAATCAAATGCGTAATACTAAAAATTTTAATTACATTAACAAAGGAACGACCAAATAACAATCCAAGTTTGATTTTAAAAATAAATGTTGATTCAATGACGTCATTATAAACTCGATTACAATAAAGAGCTAATATGTTTACGAACAAAACCAGATTTTCATCAAAATTTTTATAATAATCTGAATAATACAAATTAAAACCCATTTGTTAAAATTCTACAACTACAATGTTTTTGAAAAGCTTTCTGTTTTAAAGATTTTTCATTGTTTTGTAGCTGCATGAAATGGTTAGTATAGTAATTTTTTTAATAACTTCTTCATTTAAGTTTTTTTTTTTAAGTTGAACGGTAACTAAAAGACCTGACTCGAAGATGAGAGCAAAAGTACCTTCAGTTTCCACAGAAAGTACAAACATACTGCTTTAATAGATCCTTCGATAGTCTTCTGTATATAAATGGTTTAAAGCAATTTGCTGAAAATAAATATAGACCAATCCTTCAGTTTGCAACACAAACGAATATAGACAGTTTTGCTCATGCCGTTTTCCATTTCAAATGTTTTTCCTTCATTGGTATAAAAATATACCTATAAAAATATACCTATTATTTAATGTTCTGGAGGTTTTTATGAGTCCCAAATAATTATAGAACGTATTTTTCTGGTTTGGGATAACCAAGGTAGCAATAGACATGGTCTGAAAAATTGTCAAATATAAGAGGCAGTGGGCAGGGCACATTGCTTGCAGAATTGATTGCCGAAAAGCCGAAAGGTTCAGAACTGGCGACTGCGTACCGTGACGCAGCATTGGAAGTCCTTCCAAGGCTAGTGAGGGTCGTGGGAGTCCGCTGAAGGACAGGTCGATGTGCCGCTGCGAAATGATGATGATTACTTAAAACGTGATTGGTTTATAATGTAGGTCGAAGGGCGTCTTCACAAACATTGTACAGGTTTATTCGACGTGATGATCAATTTACACAGGCATGAAGTACGTCGTTATACCTTGCAATATTTGTACATCTGTTCAAACTGTATTTAATTTTGTAGATGTTCATATGTGACATCATTTGGCCATGGTTTTGTTCAAAACAATGACAAATTAGTGTTAATAGTTGACGCTGAAAAGTTCAAAATAACTACTACTATTGTATTTAGTCATGTATCAACACCTTGAAATTGCCTGGATCTGTTTGTGTATTAACGATTTTATTTCATTTTTTGTGTAACAATATACTTATGTCAGAAGTATTTAACTAATATACCTTATTACATATACAAAAATAAAATTCATTAAGTACTCGAAGTACTCCTTCCACATCGCTGTCATCCGGAAATATACCCAGAAGACTGGTAGTATCGCCAAGTTGAACAGTAATAATGATTTTTTGGGCAAAGAACGAGCCAATCTTCTGCTCACGAAACATGTCGATCAGTCGGCGAGAAATATCCTTGAACATTAATATAACCCTTAAAATACATATCGGGTGAAAAAAGACGCGCAATTTCGTAGATATTATTATGTGGAACAGTTTCAAGTAAAAATCATCGTAAACAATATGGTATTATATACTAACATACTTTAACGTTTCACACATATTGTTTATTTCTTTTTCATGATAATAATAATTGTTATTATACTTAAATGTTTCTACATAGTTAGCTTTATGTTCGAATAGTAGAACGAAATAACGATATTTTTATCATATCGTAGAGTTTTAGCACATTACCATCTGCAAAGTAGTATTTTCTTCAAGATTTACCAATAAGTATGTTGAATAAATTTTTACATCTTAAATATTAACCGATTATGCAAACTATATATTAGAATTATTGGTATCAGAACTTCAACATTCATCAAATAACCATCACATTAACAGCTAATCATAAATTATTGACAAATCAAATCTAAACCGGCAGTTTATCTCCTTATAGCTGAATCGAGCAAATTCTAAAGGAAGTATCGTTCACATTTAATAAAATCTTGATTGAAAATACCGAAACAGGTGCATAGCTTTGCAATCTTGGCCCAGTAGGTACTAGGAACGCAGGAAGCCAAGAGAATTCTCAGTTCTGAATGCGTGTGGCAACTACCTTAAATGTCTCGTAAATTACTTCCATTTTGCATATAACTGGCGATATCTTGGAAGTGTTTAGAGCTACGGCAAATAACTTTGGAGCGGCTGAATTAACTGATTGCAAAGATAAAGATGGAAGCTGCTTGTATCGAGCTATGAGTGGTTTATTTCATTCTATCGGTCGTTTTTAATGGCGTTTATCGTGATTATGAGATTGTATAAGCATATTGCAATGTGCTAAATATTGCCTAGGATCACAGGATCGCTTTTCCTGGACCCTCATCTTTATGAGTAAACTAGATTCTGCCCATGGCTTCGCCGACGTGAAAAGTCTTTTATTATCCCAAGGGAACATTAAACCGGGATGAAGTTCCTCCTTTTTTGCGTGATTGAAAAACAAATATACAAAATTTCTCATTTATAATATTAGTAGGATGTATGAATTTTCAGGAGTTTTTACAAGGATCTGTACAATGGAAGTCACAGCGTTAAAAAAGTAGAAGAATGAATTAGTAAATAAAGGAGCGAATATTTCAAGAACATAGCACTCGAGATTTGCAGAGTTTGAAGAACTTTAAAAGTCATCGGTCAATGCCATGCCGATGTTATTTACTGTGGTTAAACTATACTTACAGATGCACACTTTATACTCATTTAGAAGCAAAATGCTGCTTCTGCGTGCCTTACAACTATTACTATGAAAATTATATCCTTTAAAGTGCGGCGAAATTAACATTTATTGTAAATGACGTACAGATAGCGCATGTGCTGCTTGTTTTTGTGCAATTTATGCGCAAATGCATTGCGCAACGTGTGATGTGAACTGCGTATTATGCATATCGGTGTTTGTGATATAGCAATCGTTAAGGGTTCAATGAGAAAGCTTTTAATAATGTATACGTGTGGTTTTCTAATGTGATGAAGGTAATGTAGTCCAAGTTGCCTTGAACTTGCCGACACAACGAAGATAAGAGGTAGCAGCTACTCTCCATAAAGTTGGTGCATAGTGGTCTAACGTAAAAAGATCTTTTGCAAGCCCAATGGCCTGACCCGATAACCCAAGACTGTCTTTCTTAGCCCAGAAAAGTGAGGAAACTCGAACCGAAATAATGAGAAAAGGGAAGTACAAAGCAGAAGAATTTTTTTCTAACGATTCCACGAATTCATCTATAAGTTTCTTCGAAGTGTCCAGGAGATTATAAATATCACGGGCAGGAGCGAGGAGCGAGCATGTTTGCGCTAATGCGTCCTGCTGTAATCTCTGATGCGTCTCGCGTTCCTGGTTCGTCATGATTATGGTATTATCCCTCGGGATCATTCGCTGTTGTAGGCTCTGTCTCGTCAGGTTAGTACTTAACCCTCACGTGATGTGTGATTTACTCTTCGATCTATAGTGTACCTTCTCAGAAATCTTTTAATACGTATTATCCTGAAGCTGTCCCCCTGTTCGGTAAAGGTCCCTTCTCTTCTTATACAAGAAGTCTTGCATGGGAAGAACCTTGCTTCTGTAAGTCCAAGTTTCCTCACGATGTTTTCCTTCAACGATGTCAATGATTTCCAAGATAAATGGCAAAGTAAGTACCATTAGTCTCGCAGTATTTGGTTCATACCGGAACAGAACCCATGCATTTTTATCGTTAACGCCTACTTTGTTTATGATTATACAACGATAATTGCCGCGGATTCTTCCGTTTATAGATGCACCATTGTCTTCACCAGTCGATGAATATTCTCACCACCTTAACGATCAACTGTAAAGTTGTTATCAAATCAACTGTTATAATTATCTTACTTATTATTCTTCGTTGTATCAATAATTCCACAATTATATAAGTTTTGACCAGAGTTCAGTCACGTCAACAGCGGTACTTCTTACTATATATACAGAGTTGATATGACAGAGGGGCATTAAAATACACTACGTTACTATACGTGTCTAGTGTTAATTCGATAAGGTATAAAAATCAAAAGCACCATAAATGAGTTTTTTTTTTCAAACAGACTAAATAGCTTACAAATCAGAATAAAAAGCAACCACCCTATGTAAACAAATTTAACTGACCTTAGATACCTAGGCGGTAACAAAGCGACAAGCCGGCAACAACGCGTCGTAGGTTTTACTCACATTTATCGTGTTCAAACTGAGCAAAAACTTAAAAAATCATTTGCGACTTAACTATTGCTCCTATTTAATTGATTTTTGGTACAGAGCTTGAGAATGGTACCTAGTATAGGCAGTATCAAGGAAAGTCCCTCTGTCGTATCAACTTTTTATACATTTTTCATACACACACTAACACATTTTTTTTTGGGTTTAGTATCATACAATAACTTCTCCGCTCTAGGTGAAGCGGCAGGGCGTGTCAAACTTGTACTGACTAATATCCACCCGTGTTCCTCCAGTAGCCAGGGCCGCGGTTACCCTTTTTAAAAAATTTCCGCGACCCAGGCAAGCATCGGCCCTAGCGGACCCCGTTAGCTTTTGCTGACATCTCTTTGATGCGCGCGTGGAACACTATGCGCCGTAGACTCGGGCTTGGTCCTTATCGGACGGTAATCTATCCATTACTCACCGTCCGCAAGCCCGCGCCTACTGTGGTCTACCGCGCCATCATCGGACTACCAATCGTACGGCGATGTGCCATCGATACATGGTGGACATCCCACCCATACGCACAAAACGTTTTGGGAACAATTTTATTATGCGTACAAGAGCAGCTAAGGAGTGAAATTCTATGCCGGAGGCTGTGTTTCCCGACAGCTACAATCTAGGGGTATTTAAGTCAAGAGCGAATAGGTTATTCACCGATGACTAATCATGGCTTACCCTTAGCCTCCCCAGCCAAGTTTCAAACGTTTCGTATCGAATCTCTTTCTGCGATCGTTAACGACTTCCATTTGTATGGACTGACAGCGTGACTTAACGTTCAGATGTGTCATTCCCATACATTGATTAGTTTTCCACTAGCGTTATCGATTCTAAAATATATAAAAAAAGTAAAACGCCTATAACTTTTGAACGGCTGATCCGATTTTCATCAAACGTAGCTAAGAACACTCTGGACAATATCACATCTAAAAAAAAAACGAAATGAAAATCGGTTCATCCGTTTAGGAGTTATGATGCCACAGACAGGTACACAAACACACACGTCAAACTTGTATTACCCCACTTTTTACGTCGGGGGTTAAAAATGCACGGCTTTAGGTTCTCACAACCATTTATTTTTAACCCTATTAGCGTACAACAGAACTTAAGTGCAAAGAATGCACATTAACACTGCGCATGCGTGATTAAGATTTTCCGATCTCTGACTAATCACGTAGTTGCAATTTAAAGTAGGTAAGTACTGCTTGCATATACAATTCAAACGGATGTTGCAGGCATTCAAGAGCTAAGTGGGATGCTCTTTGATATTTTGCTAAAGGAAATGCAAATAGGGTTAAGAATAGAAGAGATAGTTAGTTGTGAGACTAGGATTATATGAAAGGGTTCTGTCTAAATAAGCGTCAGGGTTTTCCAAGTCATCTAATAAATATTACATAAAAGACCGTGATCTTCCTGATGGGTCGACGCGATTCGAGCAATGTTTATATCATAATTAACAATTTATTGTTTTTTTTTCAGGTAACGCATCGTTTTCATCTACTCTACTTGTGTAATTTTTGGAGATTTTAAGGTAGGTTTCGTTTTTTTGCACTGACTGGAATTAACTTACCATACGGCACACAGTTTCTGGAACAAAAATTATCGCAAAATTGTCTTGTATTAGCAGTGATTGATTGGATTATTTCATCCACCTGCGCGTTTCCCAATTTATTCGTGGTCGACAACAGCATGTATTCTACTTTTATACATTTTATGATCTTAACAGACACCACGTTTTTGTCTTATCTACAGCCAGTTGCAGCAATACGTTTTATTTATGAAATTATCAGTTGTATTGTAGATATTGTTATTAGGGATTTCGGTAAAGCTGACTATCCGGCTACTTTCTTAATTGGCGACTAGTCGATGACTATTCGGAAAAGAGTTTTGACTACCCGGTTTCTTACAGTATACTGGCTTCGTATGTATTTCTATATAGGAGGAAACAAAAGACACGAGACGCTCGCAGGCGGCGATTGCGACTTGCGCGCGAATCAGCTGTAAACGAAGCGTCACGGAAATTGCCGAATACCCGCAAAACCGTGATCGGCTTGGAAAACTAGTCGGCCGACTAGTCAGCCTCTTTAAAACCTACTAATCAGCTAGTCGGTCAAAGTCATAGTCGGCACATCTCTAATTTGTTATACATACTAAATTGACAGAAAAACCGCAGTTTAATTCTTACCTAACTCAGAGCTAAATTACTTACGCATTAAAGGTATTTACTATAAATCTTAAAAAAAAACACACACTAGCTCACAATAAACAACAACAACACCATATTTGTCATACAGAACGAAGGGCTAAGGAGAAAATTACTAACATATATACAAATGCATATAAATATATATAAAAGTATCTAAGCTACGGATGGCCGTCCGCTTTGATTGATCGATTGATTCATTATGTTTAGATCTCTCTGTGACAGCGAGAGAAATCGATTTACACTTCCTGTAATAAAAATTGGAACAGTAGTTTGGTTTGGTATCGTTTTAATATAATCATGTGTGTGTCTGTGAGTTTGTGTTGGTACGTACCTACTTCTTGGGTTGCAATTTTATACTCAAATAATATTTAATGTGCAGAAAATCATTAATCAATCAGTTTTGATGAAGTTCTTAACTTAAAGGTTGTCGTTAAGTGTAAGTTTAACCTTTAATATTCCCAGGTCAATAATCATCTTCGTGATCTTAAGTACCGCTATCCAACATAGATACTGACTCAAAAACACCTACGCCTTTAAAAATGTCATCATCACTTGAATACCTCCTATTATATAATGCTTAGCTGAAAGCTCCTTTTCAAACAGCCAGCAATCTATACTAATAATATTATAAAACTGAAGAGTTTGTTTTTAACTGAATTACTGGTTCGAATTGAAAAATTCTTTTTGTGTTGGATAGTCCATTTATGGAGGAAGGTTATAGGCTGTATAACATCACGCTACGACCAATAGGAGAGGAGCATACATGAAAAAAGCTGCAAAATCGGGAAAAGTATTCCTTTTTGAGAGCTTTCGTTGCGTGCGCTGTGTAAGTGGTTAAAGTTACGCAACATTCATGTATGTCGGGTAGGTAGGATAGGGTAGGTAGGTAGCCAGTTGACGGGAGCGAAGCCCATGCGTATGCCCCACATACCTCCATCACAGACATTAGGCCTGTGCTTCAGCATTGGGAACATTAATAGGCTGATAATGATGATGAACGCGAAAACACATGAAAACTTCCGATCTACATATTATATGAAAAATTCATCGGAAAATTTCGCCTCCTTGATACATAGATAGATACATATATTTATTGCACACAAAAGAAACAGCACTACGCAAAAAAAAAAAAAATAACAAAAATCCCGACTGCTTAAAAACCGAACTAAAAAGTCGGAAACAAGAAGAAAACCATGCCGTGCAGTCGGAGGATACATATGCGCGAGCTGGCTGGCAAAACCACATGTATCCTCCGACTGCACAGCATGATTTTCTATTCTATTAGATATCTATTTACTACGTTTAGTTAATTTATTTTTAGAATTAGGTTCATTTAAACGTATAAGTGTTATATATTTTTGTAATCACCTTTTAAAACCCTTTATTTTGATATCCCACAGGATGGGCCTGGCAAAAAAAAATTGGGCCGCCACTATATGGCGCCCAAAATCCGCCATTTTTCTATTTTAATATAGCCAGTAATACTCGCAGGGTTAAGACGAATCGATTGACGTAAGAATCATCATAATCGGCCAACGTGTCTCTAAAACACCACATAGGAAAAACCATACATACATACATAGACTGTTAAACAAATTACCCTCTTTCGGCAGTCGGGTAAAAAATCACAATTACACAAATTAATATGCCTATTAAGAGCGATTCGATGACTATCGACTATCACCCCAGGCGAAACATAAAAGGCACCGAGGAAAAAGTGTTATAATTACAATACCGCAGTTCCGAATAACCTTACGAACAACCTGTCGTTTTATGCACAAATTATGATAATCAATCTTGTCTAGTTCTGCCTTGCCTCGTGAGCTTGTGACGAAATCCTTAGCGTTAATGACTCGAAGCTGTTTAAATACGTGTAGCTTAGTTTCGTAGCTAGGACAAGTTGACATTACGAGAGCATATTGGTGTGTTCGTCTGAACGTGTGCCTATACATGAGCTAGCAAAACGCAGGGTGGATGACCTGACGGGTCCCAATTAGAAAAAGTCCCAACTAATTAATTTAACCTTCAATATTATTCTACCTGAAAGAAGTCCACTGCTCGTATGTCCACCATAGGTCTTAACTCAAGCGTCACCACATCGACCAGTCTTGCACTTCCCGCATCTATCGGTCTCCCGCGGCCTTCACCAGGTCACCGGTCTACCTTGTCGGAGGCCTTCCAACGCTGCGACTTCCGATAACCTTCAGTGATTTTGGCTACAAACACCTGAAGCCGCACCCTATCTTTTTCCTAACACACTTGATAACACGAAATCTTTCCAAACCCTACCCCACATATTTTGTAAGTCGGAATCATCCAACGGAATAGACGCACCCTACTCATTTCCTAATGCACTGGATTGCACACAAATATGTGCAGTGCAGTGCAGTAAAAGGAGCGTAGAACATTCGACGCGGGGGACTGGCGTCGGACGCATGCACGGAATGCGGTCAGCCGGTGTAAACATTTCGCTTGGATTGCCGTCGCGTTAAGTAAGTGGGACCTTTAGAGTTAATGCTTGGTTTGTGGAGTACTTTTAGGTTTTAGAAACCTTTTTGAGATTGTGTAGGTGTTAGTGAGGGAGCACCTAGACAAGTGACATCATAATCATCGAAAGCGTGGCAATAGCGATTGTCAAAAAGGCAATATTGTAGGCTTGACAAGCGATATTTAAAAGTCACGTGACCAATCCCTTTCATTTTGACATTTCGACTTTCGCCTTCGCTGACAGTGAATACCAATTGTCTAGCGCCTGTTAGCTATCCATTGGGTAGGTTTAGGTAAAATAGTATTGTAGTAATATCTGTTATTCATAATCTTTGATAGACATTAGTGGCAGTCAGAAGTCTAAAAGTGACAACCATACTAAGGAGTATCCTTTGTAGTGTTACCTGCAGGCTTATTACGTTAGAAACAGCAATCAGCAATCATCGCGCGATCAAACGCTTAATGTCATAAAAGTTGGAAGTAACTACAGTGTAGGCATGGTAGAGTATAGACAATCGTTTGCTAATCGCTCGCTGTTTGTCAAATGTACATATTGCTAAAAATAAAGCATAAAAAACCATAAAACTTCTTAGATTTAAGAGAAATTATTGCGCAAAATCGCTGTCGTTTTGCTTTTGCAAGATACGTAATAAGCCTGCGGGTTCCTGGATCGTGCATGTAGCAGATGCCCTCTATAGAAAATACTGGTGTTCAGCTGCTAAATTGCTGCGAATAAATTGACACAGATCATTGAGTGAGTTTACCGATCTCTGATTAACATTCAGCATTATCAAGTTCAATCCACTTGAAACTGCTAACGACACACACCTGTAACCAATCAATACAGACTTTAGATACACTGTTTATTGTCATTTACATCAACATAAAGCGCACACAATGCTCTTTTATTATATTTATTATGTGACATTGTTGTCGTATAGGGCCTTAACCTTACTCCGGTGTGGTGGAGCGTGACGGTGACCTCTGGTGTCAACATATTGTCAAGTTGGAGAACAATACTTGACACGTTGGAACTAAGGGTCATATTAAACGTTGTTGGAAGCGTAGTTTTAAAAGGTAAACTAAAGCGGGTTATAAATGGATTTATAAATCAATCAATAGTAGTCTGTCGAAGATAGAATGGAGCGTCTATGGATAACTGTTAAGCCTACTAGGATGCTCCGTATTTGGGGTTAATTGATCCCACCTGAAACCATTCATTTATCCTGCCTCTCTCCTATGTCTTTTTATGATAAACGGGATTCTGAAAATATTAGTCAAAAAGATCTAATGAATAACTAAATTTCTATGAAATTTATTAAGACATATATTTTTAACAGACTGCCCAAAAAGGAGGAGATTCTATGTTCGACTGTATGTATTGTTTGTGTGTTTATTCACCGATTACTCCGTCAATTAGAGACCGATTTTGAATTTTTTTTTTTGTTTTATATTGTATACTCTCGAGGTGGTTCCATTATCACCAAGTCAGGATCAGATGAGGGGATCCTATGGAAATCGAGAAACCGCCTCAAATGTTATAAGTAGGTATTTTCATCAAAATGTGCAAGCATGCAATTTCAAAATGTGGTGAAGTGGAACTGATGAAGAAGACTACAGATGGCCACTGGAGCTTTTAAATGTTAAGTTTATTTTGGGTATGAGATATCTCGAAAGGAGCTTCCTCACTGGGAGCATTCTTTCGTGAGCATTTGTAAACAAGCAATCGTAGACGAACATCTTCCCGGAGAGTCCAGCATTCACTTATGAGCAAAACTATGAACTTTCGACTCGAACATTCCCTTGCGAGCTTGGAACATCCGAATACGATCTTGTTAAATGTCATTCATTCGATAATATGATTGACCAAAAAGGTCACAAACGCATGATCAAGGAACTGTTCCTTGCTTTACAAGTGGCCAGTACTATTCCTAAATGGATACTCCTTGGATACTCATTCATTTCATTATCTAAGTACTCGCTTTCGATCGTTTTATTTGCGTGAACATTCGAATGCGAGCCGTTGCCGCGAAAATCGTTGCGACGTCCACACCGGCCGAAGTTCACGCTTGCTTACAGCTTTGTAACGCTCGGCTCAACGTCCACACCACTCGAATGTTCGACGTCGAATGCTTACTACACGTGAATGCTCTCAGTGAGGACGTTCCTTTAGTAAAAGGATTTAAAAACAATAATTTATAATGAATCCATCGTATCCCACTGCAAGGCAAAGGATTCCGTCTATCAAATTTTTTCACTCTTTGTGAACTGCAAGGTTTTTGCAACTTCTACCCAATCGTTAAGATAGCCTACCACATCGTCATCGTCTAGAAACATTAATAATTTAAAAACGATACAAGCTCTACTTAAAATAGGTTCACCCATTATTTACACATCATTCAATCGCCACTATTCTACACTTCCGCCGCATTCAAGGCCAACTTTCAGTTTTTCTTTTGCACTCAATACGTCTATTTTTATCGTCATTAAATCGGGTTTGTCATTCGATATCGTGAAATTCGCGTGTACTCTTTTACTCGCTAAAGGTTCAATAAGCATGTCAGTTTTAAGATGGTTTATTATGCTCTGTGTTAGTCAGTTCTTGGATACTGCATAACTGCGTGGGGTGGTGCAACCAAAACTAGTGTTTTGAGAGTGGAAAGAGCACAAAGAGCCATTCTCAAAGTCATGGCTAAACAACCTTATAGGTACCCGACCACAGAGTTGTACTCTGACTGTACGGCAACTCTATGTGCTCTTTGCTCTGAAACTTTAAAAAACGTGCAAAAAAATACTATACAACAAACCTTCTTTAAAAAAAAAAATATTCACGAACCGAGTAAACCGTTTTACTTGCAAGTTGCTGCTAACACCATCTATCTATCGCCATGGAACGGAACCGAACGCGATTGATGGACAAAATATAATCGGTTTACTCAGACGAAAAACGACGATTCGACGGTTTCTTTGTATGGGATGAGGCATCTGTATGCTAGTATTATATTATCTGTGGTAGTATACAAAGACGTAGGCGACTAATTAATTAGCTAAAATAAATTAAAACTCTCTTTTTATCCATTAAACGTCTAACAAAAACGTTGTTTTATCAATTACAACAACACGCGATGATTGAAGCGTTTTCACTATTTAACCACGGCTAATGTAACTATTGTAAGTTCTTATTAAATTTCAGACGGATTATCGATAAGATTGGATTTATTATCAGTGCTTTCATCTTTTACTATCACTCAATATCTGTTAATATATTCATCTAAGTTACTACACGTTTTAATATAATGGAAATGTTGAAGAAAGCTCAATTTCCTTTCTTATTATGTTATTGTATTCATGTTTTGTACAAGGTTATTCAGTTTTGATTGACAATTTAAATTAGGTTTGGTGAAAGAGAAAGTAATATTCGATGATTTTAAATATTTCAATACAGGAAAATCATTTATACTATTTTGAGGATAACTTTTAACAGAAATATTCTTGACAGCCCGATCGTTGAAAAGTACTTCAATTTAGTACAGGACAAAATCAGCTCTACCAATTTCAGGAGAATATTTGTGATATATCCTTTTCTTGATTTGACAATATATCGTTTTCTTTCTGGAAGTTTGGATTTATACAACTTATATATATCATTACCTACAGTTTTGATTTACAAACTAATGCGATAGTGTACTACTTACTTAACCTAACTAAATTATACATTTGAAGGTAGTCTTTGTGAATGTAAATGGACAATGTAAACACATATCTATTGTTTGTGTAAATGTCTTACCCATTAAGGGCAGTTATTTTCTCACAGGCCACTTGCATATAGAATTCAATATTGATGCCTACAGTCCGTCAAATCTAAGAAGTCCGATGACGTTTCTCATTTAACTTGCCGTGATAACTTTGTATGAAAGTTTACGAATAATCAAATTCATAATCCTAATTAATTACTATGCTGCCTATACACTATAACAACGAGTATCATTCGTAAGCATCAACTTAAGTTTATACAACGTATTTTTATAGCTGTCAAACGGTACTTCTTAGATTTGACGGACTGTAATAACTAAATTGGCGCTGGCCGGGTAGTTTGATAGCAATAACAGCTACGTTTTTTTTTCCCCGACTGCCGAAGGAGGCTTATGTGTTTATCAGTCTATGTATGTATGTTTGTTCCTATATGGCGTTCTATAGACCGAATGCGTTGGCCTATTTTAATGATTCTTAAGTCAATCGATTCGTCTTAACCCTGCGAGTGTCACTGGCTACATAAAAATTGGCAAATAGAGAAATGGCGGATTTTGGGCGCCATATTGTGGGGGCACAATTTTTTTTCTTCCAAACCCATCGTATGGGGTATCAAAATAAAGGATTTTAAGAGGTTATTACAAAAATATATCACACTTAGGTATATGTTTAAATGTAAATATTTCAAAAAAAAAAATAAGTAAAAAGTTATAAATAAAAAATACATTTAAAAATTACAAAAAACCCGACTGCTTGAAAAGAAAATCATGCTGTACAGTCGGAGGATACATCTGGTTTTGGTCAGCCAGCTCGCGTGTATGTATCCTCCGACTGCGCAGCGCGATTTTCTTCTTGTTTACCTCTTTTTAGTTCGCTTTTAAAGCAGTCGGGATTTTTGTAATATATAACATATTTTTTTGAAATTAGAGGTATCATGAGGTATAATGATTTACACTACACTTCTACTTTCAAAAACCAACCAATACACCTACGACTCCACAAGGGACAAAAGTACAAATAGCTTTCATATTCCCATCACACAAAGCCGCCCACCGTCTCAACGCTAAGTAATTAACTAGCGGACATAATTTCACAGACACGTGAAATAATTTCATTAATTAATCGCGTCGTTCGAGCGGCGGGTGCGGGCGCAAGTGTCACGCTTGTAACAGAGAAGAAAAAGGGCAGAAGGTTCATTCTCAGTTACCACCTATGCGCACTAAACGTTTTGGGAATAGTTTCATTGTGCGTACAGCTAAGATTGTGAAAGTTTGGATAGATGTGTGTGTAGAAGTGTGGATGTATGTTTGTTACTCAATCAGGTCAGAACGGCTAAACGGATCTGGATGAAATTTTGCACAGTCTGGATTGGAACATAGGCTATTTTTCACTCCGGTATAAATTTCCCTTGGGATAAGAAAATACTTTTCACGCGGGCAAAGCCGCTGGCAGAAGCTAGTTTAATATATAAATGTAAGTTTATCTAGAGCCCCTGATCAAACGATATCACTGAATCGAAGATAGAGAGATGACAAGCAACTTAATCCTTGCCCAATATGAACACATAACAAGCTGTAGGTATAGTTTTTAGCCTCTATAGAGTGGAATTTCCTGCCGGAGTCTGTGTTTCCTTGTAGTTACAACCTGGGCTCAAGAAAAGTGACATTTTAGCAAAGAATTCTTTCTTTGCTAAAATGTCACTTTTCTTGATAGCGATTCACTTTTCATGATAGCGATTGGTAAAATTTCAAAATTGTATGGCATTATCAAGTGCGATCGAAATTTGATGTAATCAATCCCTTGAAAAAAATACACACATTTTGGGATTTCGAATATCACCATCGCTGTTATAATTACATTTTTCTAGAGCCTGGAGGTCTTTAAGGCAAGAAAGAGCATTACCTGTCGTACTGTATGGATCAGAATATTGGGCTGTGAAAAAGATGGATGAAAAGAGATTGCATGTAGCAGAGATGAAAATGTTGAGATGGATGTGTGGAGTGACGAGAATAGATAAAGTGAGAAATGAATATGTTAGAGGCAGTTTGAAAGTGGCGCCAGTGACAGAAAAGTTGAAAGGAAACCGCTTGCCGTGGTATGGTCATGTGTTGAGAAGGGATGAATCACAAGTTACTAAAAGAGTAATTAATATAAATGTGAATGGATGGAGAGGTAGATGAAGGCCAAAGAAAAGATGGATGGACTGTGTGAAGAGTGATATGTAAGCATATCACTCCTCACACAGTCCATTCATCTTTAATAAGGGAGTCAGTGATTGCGTGACGGGGAACAAGACGGTATGGAAGAAGAAAACGTGTTGCGCCGACCCCAAATAACATGGGACAAGGACAGAAATATGATGAGGGTAAGTATGCTTAATCTATGTTAACATAATCGCTTACCATCGGGTAAGATGGTGATCAAACGCGAGCCTATCAGTGATAATAAAAAAATAAGTTTGAAGTTGGTGCGTAGGCTGTAGAATCATTGGCTTTTCTCTAATATCTTCTTTGTAGGAACACAAATATATAGTTTTTCGCCAATTAGTGACGTTGAAGTTAACGATGAAATCGATTTAGGATCTCAACGGACTTAATTTCTGTTTTGAGACTAGAATCTATAAATATGTAGGTGCTCCCTACAGACATTTTACAGCTGTGTTTACAATTATGCAGTAAGCAATCAAACATTCGGTCACGTTGCGGTCACGCATGACTAGTGAAAAAAAAACAATCCAGCTACAATGTTGCGCGCACTATTGTTGAACTTTTCTGACCATTTTTATTCAGTACGACAATTACTGCAAATAGAAGCAGTAGCCATTATTTAGCAAACAGGAAAGTATACTACAACTATTTTTCAATCTCTCTCGGCAATCATCCTGTTTCTGAATAAAAACGAATACTAATTTCCATGTCCGTCAATTATTAGATTTATCGTGTATAAGAATTTGAATGCAGAATTAAGTACTTTATTATTGTTTTGTTTTAATTTCCTTGTGTAATATATAGAGCTGTAAAAATAGCTGCTTTTCTTCCATTTTAAAATAAATTAAATCATGTTAAAAGATTATTAACAACTCTGTATAATTCCAAGTTGATTGAGAGCGTCCGGTCTGCACCAAGTGCAAAGGGCAACTGATAGAACAAAACAAACAAAGAGTAAAATAATAATATAAATCCGACGACTGACGAAACACGAAATTGCCGAGGGACAGATTAAGAAAATTTTTGTACTTTACTAAAATATATAGACTATTATTATCTTTTCCAAAGGCGATCATGATATCTTTATCATGGCATTTTTATGCTTATTGCGATAGGTATCTGAATAATGAGGTCTACATTTTTTTTCTTTTTTTTATGTGAAGGCTCCATACACAACTGGCGTAATGTTTTATGTTATATGTATGGAGACCAAGGGTGGTCCTGGATCGGTCACGGTGTACAGTGTGTTCTGGTGCGCCGGTAATGTGGCGTACTCCCCAGAGGAAGGTCCGGTGACGGGTGACGGACAGCCGCGGTGGGTTCGCGGTGAGTGCTAACGCTTGCCCGTGTTCCCGCCATAAGCGGCACAGGTGGACATCGTCGAGTTTTAGTGGGTTGGAGTCCCACATAACTGCAGGCGCTCCCCATAGTAGTGCAGTATGTATGAGCATTTCTCCATGAAAAACAAAAAAAAAATTGAATATGTGTTCATAATTCAGCCAGGGTTAAGTTTATTGTCAATCTATATATCGTCAGTTCAGAGGCTTTATATAAAACGAAGTCACATTCCATCAGCGATAACAATTGACTATAGTCCTAAATTTTTGGAAATGACCACCTGATATTTCGGTAGCACATGTCAATCCCATACGTTTTGAACTTTTTGACAATCTTCATCGCTGATAGTGTCACTTAGCAGAGACTCAAGAAAAAGAATGGAAAAATGACAAAAATATATAGGAACAATAAGCACTATCGAAATGTTACGTGATCAATTCTTACATTAGGTATTTCGACCATTGATATCGCTGACATCAAATGACATTTGGAGATACGTGGAACAGAGTGTGAAGTCCCGCAAACCTTCATAGAAAAGGGAGGATCCTCCAACCAGACGAGTGTTGTGCCTGGCCCGTGCAACTGCCCAACGGTTATTGTCGGATTGTTGTATGTGTCATCTACTCGTTGTTCATTTGTTAGAAATAGACCTTCTGTAATTAATTTTATGGTGTTTCCAGCATTGTGCCGTGTGAACAGGGAGAAAGCCGATGCGTTCGCAGAAGATACACACAGCTGGGACATGTTCATACAATACTCTATAAATATACTTACCTATTTATCTTCCTACCTTGCTGTCTTATCTATGGGGCTTTGTTGAGAAAAACTGACTGTTTTTTAGGGATTTCACACTGGCTGTAATTATTTATATAATTTTAAATCTGAGGTGGCACAACACTTTTAACGCAACGATAACGTATAATCTTGAATTAAAAATAAATACACCGACAATATAAAAAATAGAAAAGGTAAAACACACTATTTAAAAAAATTGGAAAGACCGCAATTGTCAATATCGTATTAATTATTTAGTATATTTCGTAAGACAAAAACTTATGAATTAAATTTTTGCAAGGTATTAAGCTGAATATACGTGCTTATCCTCACCGCAGTTGCAACCGGTTTAATGATGGCTTAAGAATTTACGTAAAGTATGATTCCATAACGAAATATAGGTAAGGTAAAAGTCTTTAACAACGAAAACTTAAAAGGTAAGCTATACTTCATAATTCTAACACAAAAAATAATATGATTAAAAATATGATACTCCAGCCACTCGTCGAAGATCCGCGCTGGACAAACAAAACTGCCTTCAGTAGTACCCCTCCAAAACTGGATTACGAACTGAGATCACGTTGAAAAAATAAAGTACGGTTCCGTTGAAAGATGTTCGGAATCGCGAAGATAGCAGGTACACCAGAGGTCATGTGCTCTGCCCGGGTGTAAAGCCGATGTCGGCTCAACTGATATCTATAGACAAGGAAATAAACAGTCAAAATTATGAAACGAAAGGGCCTAAGATACCAGAACAAAACGAAATTCCAAAGAATAATTAGGAAGAAATAATATTACTTGCCAATTTTGATTTATGATGCATAAACTCTTGTCAACGCACAACAAGCTCAGTCGAAGCGGTATGCGGTCCGTGGACTCTGGCGCGCTCTCTGCCTGAACACAAGGAAAGTGTTCCTACCGTTCCCGCACAACGTTTGACATAGCCATGGCCGTAATGCAGCTTGCAATTTCATAGATAAGTAATTTATTAGTTGGTTTACGAGTTTACGACTTAAGACTAACGTGTTTTACTCTTGGATTTCAATCTCAAGATTTTTTTATGAGTCATCCAGTCAGAAAAAAAAATGTCTTTTCTTTTCTTGACAAACTAAATATCCAGTTTTTACAAATTAAAAAGGAGACTAAAGCTAGGCGTATAGTAGGGATTACACTACAGCATTTAGAAACTTTTGGAATAGAAGAAAAGATGGCTGCAAGGATGGATGAATCGTACATTTCATTAGCTCGTAAACTGACAAGGCCAATCGACGGTTTGGCGAGGGCCGCGGTTGTCTGCTGGTTGTGAAAATCACAGGACCGGATTTGTGGTGACGCTTGGGAGAGGCTATGGCCAGCTCCTGTGGACATCTTTCGGCGCAAGTTAAGCAGTTAATCTTTAACTGGCCAACATCATTAATTAGCTCATCCATTTGCCCAAAACGCATTACAAATCAATGTTATGTAATTTTGTTGTTAAGTTTTAAAAAAATTGGCTCCGAGACTACTTACCCACGAAGTCACGCACACTTTGAAAATACAAATTCTCCTTCAATATCTATTTGTAAAAAATGGCTTGCAATAAAATTCTCGTATGTATATTATTAAATGTTGAAAGTAAATAACCTCATAAAATCATTCATCCTTATTAAACGCTACCAATCGTGACCTTCGCTTTTTATTGTCATTTTAATGTAATATTAAATCGTTACGAAGGTGGAAACCTATGTTGCAATATTTGGGAATTGTTGCCTGCATTTATAGAAATTTGCAAACTCTATACATGTGTCGAGTAAGACTTGAGATGTCTGCAAAATTTATAAATAATATTTATTTGCATTTTCGATTAGGTCAAGTTCGTAGCAACAAGCGAGTAAAGGCTAGCAGAGAAACGAGATGTAAGATAGCGATATCGCATATTCATTGCATGTCTCTCTTCTGCAATCAGTTCCTCATTACTACCCCCTTTTCTGTAGTAATCTTAAAGAAGACCTAATTGTGTAAGTGATTTCGGCAAGGCAAAGCGTTTTAACGCTATCTAAATCGACCAAACACATGCGAGATGAAAGACGCGATGTGGATTTCCATCTATGTGATTGGTCGATTGATAGCGTCAAGCATTTGCTCTGCCGCAATTCGGCTGCTGAACAACTATGCAGAAATCTATCAACCAATTCAGTCTACATATTCATCTGTTGGTCTAACTTATACATACCTCTTGCATGTTTCGTTTGAACAGCTGAAGGATAACTTGGGACTAGGAAGCTATACTATAATCGGATGCCAAAAAATTTACTACAGCAAAGTCCAATACTATTTAAATCTGCTTATTTTGTCAAAAAAAATGGTCTGCCTGGCACATCGACAGAAACTGCTCTTCAATTTGTTATTGAATACAGTAAAACTTTGTGACATGACGTCATTCGAAATCAGACAGTACAACAACAGAACACCTCCTTTATTGATCTTAGGGATGACGTGATGATGTTCTTATTTATTTAAAGCCGAACCGTTGTCGCAATTTCACACTTACATTTTTGTACGAAAACAAACCAGTTTTACCTTCATACTTAATGACTTTCATCCAACCAATATGACTGACAATAGGCTAAAATAATCTTCTTTTAAACCGATTTCTGTAGTGCTGACTCATTCGACTTCGATGATCGACAGTTAAGTAATTGCCTTCGACTTCCGAAGTCCCGTCTTGTCAGAATGACGCCGCAAAGTTTCAAAGGTTCTGTTTGAAGCTTTCTCTGAAATATTTTGTTTAATATCAACCTATGTAGATAGATAAATGTGATGGTAAATATTTGGATACTCGAAGGTACCCGTGCCATTCTACTTTTCAACGGACAAAAACCTGTCCAATTATACTTTATTTTTTTTTAACTTTTATGAAAAACTTATTTATTGAATGTATAACACGTTGTAGAGTTATTTGATAAACCTACTATCGTATAAATTACGAGATTATTAATTTATTTATTAAATTGAAGACCGTTGTTCTTCATTGATAAAGTTATTCAGTACGTGCAAATTGTTTCTCGAAAAATAGAATGGCCCACCTAAATGAATATGCGTGTGAACATGAACTCTTCGCAAAACTCCAATTCGACTAGAATTGTTAAACCGCACAGATTTCAGAAGTGACTAATTTGTAAAATTCAATAGTGGAATTACTCCATTTGCGATAACATTAGACGTTTAAATTAGCCCATTTTACAGCCCGTTCAACCGATTTTGACTTGTATTACGTTGATAATATGACTAATGGTAGCAGTAGTAAACAGTTGGTTTTGGTAACAGGTTTATGCTCTTTATGTCATCCTTATCTTTACGGGATAGAACTCGAAATCGGTTTAACGGACAGTAAAAAGATATGGAAACATGTCTAATGTTATTTAAAAAGGAGTTTAGGAAGTTTGTCGACCTTTAAAATTGGAAAAAATATTTGACAAAACTAGCTCTCGTACCTATTTCTAGATTTATTTCCATCTGAAAAACTAAAATGGAAAACTGAAAGCATGTCGTGACGTTGCCTCATATAAGTTTGAAACAACCCTTAGGGAAACAACATAAAAGTGTAGTCAGGTGTCGGAATGGTTCTACACTATTTAAAGTAGTTTCTAACCCTAGATATATGGGTGGCCTCACAGGTCATTGGCCCCGGGAAATTTCTTGAGGAACATTTATTAAGTTCACTGTTTACACCACAGACATAAATCTAACTAGATGACGTGATTGTATGTACTTCGCGTGCCAAAAAACGGACTAAAGTTACGACAAATAATTGTAATCTGAGTTTTTCATTTAGCATTATCGGCACCGGATATCCACCGAAATCTAGAAAAATGCCTTTTTATGCAATTTTGAGCTATAAAGAATGTATAGAAAAAGTTGTCCAAAGCATTGGAAATGTTTTCTTTCATTGGTAAGCAAATTTGTTTTTTAATTGTTTTTGAAAAAGTGGCACGCTTGGTTTTCAAACCGATGGAGGAACGCACGTTATCTATTTAGATCTCTGTCTGTGGTTTACACCTTTGATTGAACAGCGTTAGTGAATGCTCTGCGTCTCATCAATCTTGAATTTCGTTTTGGATTTAAAAGCATGAAATATGTTTATAATATTCACAACGAATCTTTGTGTCTCTGAATTGGCTGCAAGACCCTGCGCAGTAGCATTTTTTTTTTGTCAATGTTGGAAGTGAAGATAGCATTGTATAAATGTCTCTTTTACTCGCTTACGTTTGTCGCATCATCCTATCTCGCTTACTCTATGCAGTATACTCGATGATAAACTGTTTCTTGCGCAATGGTTGGCAGCTCCAGCTTCAGAGATACAAAGATCCGCTGTGAATATTATATTTGAATTGATAGTAGTGATGCTTGAAAGTTTTCGTAAGAAATAAAATATAGACCAGACTGAAATACGAAATACAATTCACATAAAAACATTCATAAATAACGATTCTATATTTCATTTTTTACTTACATTTTTTCAGTATAAAACTGGATATTGTCCTGAAATTAAAATGAAAATGTAATAAATAATATTCTATGGTCATTGAGCACGTTTCAAGATACTTACAAAAAACAATACTATTTCATTTTTTTATGCATGTCTGTTAACAATAATTTCAAGTGGGTTGATTGACCTTTTCCATTTAATTGACCTTTGTTAATTATTTTAGACATGATTGTGTAATGATTTGGTCATTTAACGGGTATCCAATTAATTGTTTTGACGTAAATGAGTGCTTTTGTGTATGTGTCAATTAAAATTGGAGTGTTCATTTCATACTTTGAAATGACTTTGCCAATCCTTTGAATAGTTGTTTTTACTTGTTATAATTAGTGTTCGTAAAATTGTTTTTGTGGTCATCCGATGATGGACTTTAACATCCTAAATACTTCGAATGTTGAATCGACCTTGTAGAAACTGCGTTCAATTTAATTGATTGTTTTCTATTGCAATATGATTATTAGAATTTCTCTACCTAAGTACATAATATTTACTTTACTCTTTAGCTTAGGAGAGGATTACGTCCATTTCAAAAGGCTTGAATAAGAAAGAACATTTATTTTACTTAAAGCATAGTAAAGTCGTGATTAGAAATGTGCGCAAGCACACTTCTTTACGTATCATTATATACATGGTGTTAGAAAACGTCGCGACTAGTTGCCACGACTTTTACAAATAGGGTAACACCAATGATATTATATATATACTGAAGTAGATACGTTTTACCGACGCCTGCGCGGCAATACAAACACAAGCTGACCATCTTGAGTGAACTCAGTCTGTCATGCGTCTATTGCGTCTGGCCGCGACACGAACGTACGTTTGAACAGTATATTTATCTCGTTCTGACAACGGGGTTATATCTCTGTATTTATTATTATTATTTATTTATTATTTTATTTTATTATTAAAAATAAAGAGTGATCTTTCTCTATGATCTTCTAACCTACTCAGTGTTAGAAATAAAGTTCCAAGTTCCATAGGTCCTATTTAGGTAGCTAAAGTAAAATATCGCCATGTTTTTATTTCTATAAAATGAGTATGACGTCTCTATTGGTAAAATCTCATTGGGTAACTATTACTATACATAACTTGCTTCTTTCACTTATCAACTAAATAAGTAGAAGATAAGATACCTCGTCTTTTTAAGGGTTCCGTATCTCAAAAGGTAAAAAAGGAACCCTTATACACACTTTCTTGTTCGTCTGTCTGTATGTCCCTATTCGGTGTATAAAAAAATCAAGCTCCTGAGTCAACACGATAAAAAGATATAGGCAAAATTAGATTTTCGCGAAAACTTGTAAGTACCAAAATTTACCTTAATTTTCAACTTTTTTTATTTGTCGGAATTTTCCCTTTACTTGTGCTGTAAGACCTTGCTTTTAACCAAAATTTACAATTCTAGGTCAACCGGAAGTACCCTATCCTACTACCCTATTCCTGTTGACCTAGAATGACGAAATTTGTCAAAAAGTAAGATCTTACAGGACAAATAAAGGAAAAATAAAAAATAGTTGAAAATTAAGGTAAATTTTGATACTTAAAAGTTTTCGCGAAATTTCAAATTTGCCCGTATGTTTAAAACTTAGCCACCAATAAAAATGATACCAATATTATTATTGCGGTATAATGGGTAGGTACGGAACCCTCGGCGCACGAGTTCGACTCGAACTTGACCGGTTGTTTTTATATAAATAGCTTACTTAGAAACGAGATACTATTGAGAGAAATATTAATTGTGCATATCGAGAATTCGCGACCTCTATGCCTCTATGGCACCTCAAAAGATTTTAATGACTTGCCAAAATGATTGTCTTTATACATCTGAATGTAGGACCCCAGCATAAAAAGACGTAGACATCTTATTTTTTTATTGCTGTTTAGATGACCTTTTTAGGTATCAACTGTAAATCAGACGTGTTTCCAAGGCATCAAATTCAATAAGTAGGTACTTAGGTACCTATATTATAGACGTAACGTAGGTACGTCAAACGCTAGAATAAGAATTTATTAATATAAAAAAAAGAATGACTGTCTATCTATAATCTAGCTAGAAGTATATTTCTGGCAGCTTTTAGCTGTAACTTAGCGATCCCTTGAGCAAACAATCTTCTTAGGTATCTAGTAGTTTATGAATTCATATAAATATAAATTCTATACGTTTCTAGAAACCGTACTGCGAGCTGCTCGCCTTCGATGACAAAAATAGAATTTCCGATTCCGTATTCAGTTCCGACGCGACTATTAATACGATATACGACCTTCATCGTATGAAAGAATACCAAATCTTTTGCGTACTTATTGGCTGGAAAGACTTCAAGTGTCACTCAACCCTGAAGTCTTTAAAGCTTTCACAAGTATCTATGATTTACGTCTTCAAGAAGGTTTTTTACTCTATGGTTATTTATATAGGACCTTTTCTAGGGCGTGTCGACACCGTACCATAGATAAAATAAAAGCGACATAACCTATGACAATAACCTATAACATAGTCCAAACAGGTTTTGTTTCAAACTCACGGAGAAAGCGATATCGTTTACATTATACTTTTTATTTATTTTGTTTGGTTAGTGGCCAGTCGTTAGTGAAGGTTTACGATGTATGCGCTGAGTTACATTTGTTATAGCGTGTAAGCGATAAAAGTGTAGATTTTATACGATTGATTGTTTGGTAGCGCGCCTTTGAAAGTTTTATAGACCGACGTTTCGTCGACTAATTGATGGAATTTTATATAGAGTGTTTTTGAAAAATAATGTGATATTTTAAATCCTCTTGATAATTTTTACATAAGATAACTTGGTAACTTTGGTCTTTGATTAAATTTTTTTTAAAGGTACTTGAAGAAATGACTCGATTTGCGAAACATGAAAGGATGTTTCGCGAATCGGTTCATTTCTTTAAATATAAAGAATCAACTTGTATCTAACTTCAACTAAGATTCCTTTGGACCATTATCACTTTCCATGGCGGTGGCATGTAAGGTCAACACTCAACATCATACTCAGACATATCTACACACAAAGGTAAACGATTTGCCAACATAGTGTTGTTGATGGCAATTACCCTCAACAAATAGATATATAACTATTTACCTTGTTGCGAAAAAAAAGACTTTAGTTTTTAAAATAGGTTTTATTTGCCGCAATAATTAACATTTGTTAATTTGCAAGGTGAAGGTCAAAGTCCTTACATACAATGTCTCTTTCTCAAACATAAAACGGTAAACATTGTACCTAATTTATAAAATTACAAATATTGCAAAAAAAAAATTACAATTCGCTTTAATAAGTTCAGTCACCCAATAATCGTGTGAAAACGGCTCTATCAAAGATTCGTTGAACAAAAGATTCCAAAAAACAGCTAGCTATTTTGGAGAAGGACCCAATAATTTTATCTGTGTTTTTTTATCTACTAATTAAGATATAGAGCTCATCACTATCTTTTACTTACATAAAAATCTAAATTAATGCCGTAATACGAGTATGTAACGTATATCTTAAACCGTTCTTGGTTCAAGAAACATGAAAGTTCATGGGGTATAAATCAGACCCGCTTTGCGAAAAATGGCGGTCATTAAACAAAATAGTTTTGAATTTGATTCAAAATCGATGGAGAAAAATGTTCCGAATAGTTATATAAAAAGAAACGGTTTCAGAGGATTTTATTTTTCGTCTGTATATTTTGTTAAAAATGAGGTCGTTTTTTACAGTTAGGTCTAAGGAAATACTATTGAAAATCGACCCCTCAAAGAGGTGCAAAATTAAAGATTGTGTGAAAGGTCGTCATTTATGAAACTTGGAAGTTGGTATTTGCTACTTTGACTTGAGTTTAGAAGAACCTAAGCATAAGTTGTATGATCATCCTTTTTTGGAAACTCATCCCATACAGCCTGATTACACCTACCGAGTAAAGTGGCGAGATATTAAAATGTCACTCGGCCGAGACAGTGCTGTGGCCGAAACAGTCAGTCAGTTCAGTTTAAAACCCGGTAGCCAAATTCGCGGTCAAAATTATATGTACGCGCCGAATTGCTAGTTTGCGAGTGGTCACCGAGTACACACCGAGTGCGTGTTCGAGGCCTTAATGCGAGTTTTTACTCACACTCAATCGCGTTAACGTAAACATCCATTTGTATTGAAACTGGATAAGCGCCGTCTGGTGATGGTAAGGAGAAAACTTTTCCTTGTATACAGTGTGACATAAGCGATCGTTTACGTTATCACGAGTGAGTACGTTAAAAACTCGGCATAAACACTCAGATCCAGTGAGAGGGCGAGCGAGACAGTGCGGGGAAGCGGAGGGGTGGATACTCGGTTTAGTTAATAGAACGTGATCCGAGTGACTCTCTCGGCTTTTTATTAGGTCAAGCGCTCGGCCGAGCACTCGCCCATGTGTTTATACATACCGAGCGCTCGGCCGAGGACACTGTCTCGCGATTCTACTCTGGAGATGTAATTAGGCCTGTAGGTACGGCCTCAGGAGCCTTACGGACTTTGCCGATGGGAAAACCCATATCGGGCACAGTACGGCTTGTTTGATACTATTTTTGAACTGTAGCATTCTATTACATTTATGGAAACGATCAACCTCATGTGCCAAGAAACCATTAGGTAGGTAACCAAAATAAGTTTAAATATTTTCTTTTTTCTAAAAATACTTCTCTGATTTAGGAATAACAGTATACATGATCGAGGACTTTTATTTCTGAAAAGACATTTGTAAATAAATTGTTATATAAGACGATCACGAATGCTCTGGAAATAACGAAATGATCGGAAGGCATGACCGGAAAAAAAATGGCGGAGGGTCCTCAGTTCAGTAACCACAGATAAACGATTCAATTGAACCTTTATAAATGGCACCGTTCTTTTTATTTCGCTGTTGAAAAAAGAAACTGATTTCCGATTAGTCTGTGGATCGCAAGCATGGAAGTTTTACGCGAGTTTCTGGCTATGGTTCCCACAGTCAGGAAGTTTGTGCTTTGTAATTGAGATCTGTTGAGCAGCTGTGGATGCCTGGTAAGTAGCAAAAGAGGTACAATTATACATTTTTAAGATTTCCCGATTTTTGACTGCCATCAAGAAAATCTCTGCAAAATCAATGGAATTTCTCGTTAACTCTTCGATCAATTAAATTAAAGGTAGGTGCTTTTAAATATATTAAAGGTTAAGTTATAAGTTTCCAAAAATATGATTATACAATTAAAAAAACATAAAAGTTACGTTATTTTCTTAACAAAGTGAAAACTACAGTTCAATAGAAAACTTAAGGTTACATTAGTCGATCATTCTTCCATACAAACGTATGTCTAGTATACATTTAGTAGTTTTTTCATGATATCTAGACTCCCAAAGGTCTGTTTATAAAATTTCGCGCGCTCGTTTTCGTCCTAAATTATCATCCATTTCGCTACAAACTTGCAAAAGTGCTTATTCGTACGCGAACCAGCTTCTTACTGCTTATCACATCATCTATCTCTTTCGCACGTGTTGTCGGATGAGATAGCATGCATTTTAACCCCGCACACAAAATAGTTCGTGCCGTCGACTAGTGCAACATTAACTGTCAAATTCAAATTGTCAGTTGGTTTTCGTAGAAGATTCGCAGTGTTACTGACCGCTATGCATTGTTCTTAATATAAATTAAATGTTGTTATTTTAATTATTTTATCATGATAATGACTGCAGGAGGCAGTTTAGCCGCATCCGGTACCTTGTTGCGGTTCGTTGCTCTCATTCTGTCTACATTACGTCATCATGTTCGTAATGAATGTATCTATGTCTAGGCGTTGAGTGCGTTCTCGTTTGTGCTTATATTTAAAAATGAGAAAACAAAGACAAACAGATGTTAAATAGTAAATAGGGTCTTTTTTGGGATGGGAGTTTAGAACAAAACTTAATTAATTTACGATATATTATAACTCACAGTAATTATTCAGAGTTTGTCGGACGCGAAACGCACAGGATCGATAAGTGTGGCGACGCCGGGGTAGGCCTATGTCCAGCAGTGGACTTCTTTCGGCTGAAATGATGATGATTCAGATGTGAACCCCAAATGTGAAAACTATCAAAATAATAGATCACATAGCTCGATTTTGGAAAGAGATAATGACCCTAACCCTAGTTTTTTAGCCATGAATAACTCCTATATTTTTGCTTAAGAAAAAAATACTAATCGTTAACAATGGAATGTGAGAACTAAACTTATGACTTAAAATCATTTAAATACACGCAGTAGCTGCAGCAAAAAACATTTCCTGAATTCTTGAAGAATTTCCTCAATAGTTATTGTACCAAGTAATATTTCCTGCCTAATATAAACGATGTAATAAATATGAAACATGCACCCAACTATAATGAAAAAGTTTTAATTGTTTTATCTTATGCAGTACAAAAACCTAGCCGCCAATGGCGCCAATCATCTAATAAAAGTTCACTTTTTTTATTCACAAATGCACTTAAGAGTTAAATTATGTTTATATCCTGAAAGATTTTGACAGATTTTCAAATACCTGTTCCAATTTTAAATTCAGAAAATGGAATCGCGCCAAGCCAATAGACAATTCAAATCATAGTTTTAATGGTGCTATTAAGAACATAAGCCGTAGCGTGCAGCGTCTGATAAGGGTAGGTGCCGACATTCGCCTTGACACCACCTGTTATGCTGTTACGAGTTATAAAGATTTAATATCAGGCTTAAATAACTCTAATTCACGTGAGATTATGCTTTAAATTACAATGATTATGTAGATTTAAGAATGATGTAGATAGAGCTCAAATCGGAATATATAGTTTTCATTTTTCTATTAAGTAGTTTACTGTACCTATTAACATTTTAGATTCCTATCTTTGTGCCTATGGATTATTAGAAAAACCATCCGATCAACCTAATTTATCTTTACAACACAGCATAAACAACAAAAGTTTCTTTGAAAACTTAACAGAAGTTTTACTAAAAAGTATTCATTCTAATGTCTTGACAGTTACACAATCGAATTATTTCCAAAGCCAGGAGACAAGGTGATGGTTCGCGTCCTTAACATCTTACACATAACACTCCGCCTTCAGTTCTGACTGTTATGAGGGTTTGTCACGCCATCCTCCGTCTCACGGATAAGTTTAGCTTCAATGTCAAGAAGTTTTCTTGAAGAAAGTTTGACGCAACGTGCTTGTCGGGCACCGCGTCTGGTTAACTTGGCAAAACTTTGCGGTGGAGTCAAGGTGTTGGAAAACGGTGTTTTGCTAGATATACTAGCTACAAACTTTGACGGTGATAAAATTCAAAATAAGAATTGAAATTTTTCTTTCCAGAATAGTTTAATCTATGCCAAAGCTCTAAATCTATCTTCTGCGTTGTCACTGGTATCTTATTGATTTTTTTTATGTGTTCTAACTGTTTTCTTCGTTGTATTTTGTATTGTTTATTGAGTGTATATTTGTATGTATATTTTGTTCTATGTTTTGTTATTGTTCCTATGGACAGAAAGCCTAAAATAGACGTTAATTTAATTTAAAGTATGGAATAAGTATGTGCTAAGTATATAGGCACTAAGTCAGGTAGCCAAATGTGTTAACTCAACTTCCTAACTTAAATAACTATCTTCTTTGCTAAACATAGCAAATACATTAACGTCATTAACTGAAAATTCCCCTGTGAATAATAATCGCGCTAGAACGATCGAGTGCCGGCAAAACTATCGTCTACACACGCGATGTCGAAAATTTAAACGGTTTTATAGCTGAGTTTGCTCATTCCAACGTAAATCATCGTAAAGTCTGTTGGACATAGTGTTGCTTAGCTCTATAAATGATACCAAGCACTATTTTTAGGTACTACACTAATACCCGAAACGTCAAAAAAGCTTGTGGCCTTAGAATGTTTCTGCAAAAGTGTCACAATAAGACTTCTTATAACAAGACATCAGGAAGGTGGGTTAATTCAGATCAAAAAGCATTTAACTATTCCTTGGTCCATTCTATGTAGAGTTGTGACAGTGCTTTACCCGGTCGTGGGACAGTATTAGCAAAAACAAAAAAATAAAATAAATTAATGCAACAGAATCAGACAATGGATCAGGAAAGCATGAGATCAATTAGTGCAGGGGTAGCTTAGGATGCAATGCAGAAGACCAAAATTGACGAGATTTTTATTTTAAGATTTTTTTTCTATCAGAGTGGAATATGGAGATAATGCAAGCATAGCATAGCTTGAAGTAGCTTTTAACCACAAAACTGTCGCTTTGCAGTGCGACACGTACATTCAAGTACTTTCCAGCTTTAGATTAGGCATTACCGACTAATTTTCTAGTTCAAACTGGAACTAGTTAGGTACAACTAGGGCACCTTTGCTGTACACGATACCGGTATTATCATAATTCACGTGCACACGACAGCTATATTATTATGAATGTGAAATATTTCCTCATCTATTTAAACTCTTTAAACATTTATTGCTGTAAGCACTTAGCAAGATTTGTGACGAGAATAAAGAGCTTTTTTTTTTTTAATAATTAGTTCCAGAGGAAAATATTTTGAACTTGGAATAGAATTTTCTTTTTTGCAATTTGCAAGGTTCCACATTTTCTAAAAATAGTTTCGCGAGTTCGAAAGCTTCAAAAAAGAAAAAAAAGGAAAACCAGATCAAATGAATAATTTGAATTTCGAATTGAAATTAAAAATGCTGCGAACACTTTTATAACTTTTATGTACTTTTATTTTGAATTTATAATTTTGCATGTTGAGTGTCAAAACTGCATCTTATCAGCAGTTCACTATTTAATTTGAATGCTTTTTGAAGAAATACATCTTCCAGTTTTTTGTACGCCGTATTTAGTGGTATTTTAAGTTTTCTATAGACAGGTAATATTTATTCTGTGGTGAGTATCCTACTGGTATCCAGCATGTGTTCTAAAGAAATTCGTACATAGCAAGTAATTTTGCTGGGAAAACGTATTTCATCCACACATACTTACTTACATATTGCCTATGCACCGCTTATGTTTCAACTTTAATTGTAAAACCTACTTTTTTAAGTCGGTAATAAAATTAAAAAAGGTTTCCTAATTCCTGGTGTATTCTTAATATTTTTTTCTAAATATCTATTATCATTCATAACAGATTAACATTATATTCTTGCCAAAAATACAGCACTAGTTACTTCATCGTTTAATTTTAATAAACTGGCAAATTTAATCGTTGTAATTAAAACGTTGGTTTGCAAAAACTAGAGTACTCAGTAATGTTTTGTATTATAAAAAGACAAAGTCTTGAAACGGTGTCTATTTTAATGACTCGATAATAAAAACGTGTATTTTGTGCATTATAATGTACCTATACAGAAAATCTTTTGTTTCTTTCTTACTTAATTTTTTTTTTCCTGACCGGAACCTATATTCAGCCAGATCTTATTACAATAAATAAAATGGAATGTATCCTCATTTGTTTTTTTTTTCTTGACCAGTAAAGACAGCCTACAGCCAAATAAAGACAAGCTTCCTATTCTATAGAATTTTATCGCATTCATCTCAAATCATTTTGAAGACGTAAACTGCTTTTGTCTAATTGACGCTAATTGATTAACTAAATGACAAGCGGCTGATGACGATCAATGCTAATCTTTTGCGTCCATCACACAACCGTCTCAAGAGATATTGAAGATAAAAGATGTAGTCCAGGCGTTTGATGACTGAGTCATGAAACCAGGGGCATAGCTACCGCCGTATCTGCCGTATCAATTATACAGGGCCCCCGGGCCACGGGGGCTCCCGGGCCACGGGGGCCCCCGACGTGCGTAAGCAAAAATTAATAAAAACTTCCCAAATTTTCTTTTCGCCTATCAGACCTTTCACTGTTGTCCATAGAGGCAGAAACTTTAAAAAAACTATAGTCATCATCAGCTATACCTAAATGATTTAATATAGGTATCAGTTTGGCGAAAAAAAGGCAAGCAGAGTCTACATTTAATTTGAATTGTTTGTAAAAATTTTGGAAAAAGTGACAGATAGATTATTACGAGGAATTTTTTTTTTAATTTTATGCAATTTTTTTTTCTTTTGTGAGAAATCTTTACCGTTCATAAGGGCCCCCATCCAAATTTTTATACAGGGCCCCGCCAAGGCATGCTACGCCACTGCATGAAACTATTATAAAATAGTTTGATTTGTAGAAAATACTGTTTAGATGTAAGTAGGTAGGTACTCTATTGTTATATGATGCTGTTAGACGTCCATCATGTTGATTGTCTTAATAGGCAGGTATTGTTATTATAAGAGAACTATTTATAGAACAATGAGCATCATTTTCAGGAATCAGGAACTCCATTATGGACAAACGGTAACTGTATTTTCTTTATCTTTGGTGCTTGTTTATGTTTCAACGTCAATGTCATTGAAATGTGCAGTGTTGTCGGTACGTATATACTAATAATACTATTTGAAACTCGTTATGTATCTGGTTACCTGAAAATATCGTTATTTGGAAATAAAACGTAGCTTACGGAGGAGGTTACGATTCAACAATAGTGGATGTCACTAAGTTTTTTTAGATTGTGTTTATTTTTTTAAACACGCTTTTATTAGCTTGTTTTCAATATTTTTTTATAATTTGCAGAAAGAAAAATCAAGATATTGATTTTTAATATGAATAAATATAAATACGTAATAGGCAGAGACAAATAATCTCTACCTATTACGTATTTTCGAAAATATCATCATCTTAACCTTCGTGACTCCTAATCTTAACTCTTTCCATAAACAATAACTTTATTGCCTCGTACTGACGGCAAACTGATAAGTACGTGGCCCCACGTTTGTTCAGCTCGTTAGGAGATGATCGCTAGTTTCTATGTTTGCCTGGTACCTCAGGACAATTATGTCAAGCGAGAGTGCTACCTGCCAACTGCCACCAGGACGTACTGTATTATCTTTTAATATATTACGTAGAAAAGATTTTGCTAGCATTCTACTTAGAGTTGATACTACTAATACTTGATACTTATGTACTAGTTACTGCCGGAAACACCATAATATATTAAATTAAATATGGTGGTAACTTGTATCATAGAGCATACTAAGGAAAGCTCATATGCCCAGATTCTGTTTTCAATTTATCCCGGGATTCTATGATATCGAACTGTGCCTAGTGCAAATTGATAGTTTTAAGGGCACTAATAAATGATTCATTGGTGCGATGACATTTGATGATGATGTATGACGGAGTTTTGGAAATCTAAGCTGTTATAGAATCTAAACACATTTTCCCTAATTCTTATTATGTTATATTGTGACGAACAGTAGCAATTCAATAAATACAGAAGCTTCAATAAACAAAGGACTCCACAAACTTCTTTACACACCGAATCCTAAAGCACATCCTCAATTTAAACGATGTATTATAGCAAAAACGCGATTATTATTTAATTTCCTTAACCATTTCAAATTACTTCACATATTGTCAAGGTCGCTTGTAATTTGAATTTAATTCCGTTGTTCCACCACGGTATAAAGTTCATGCGATTTTAATTTCAAAGATGCATGAAGGGCAAAAAAGATACGGTAGTTTTTTGTCTTTCTTAAACTACTGCATTGTTTTTGTATGACACACTTGTTCACTTCATGCATAGTACATATAGTAGGTAGATACATAATAGTGCCATGCATGGACGTCCACCATCTGTTAAATTCAGGACCCTATACATCTTAGTTTTCAACTCTCACAATTTTTCACAGAACGGCCATTTTGCGCAAAGAAAATGTGTTCAACTTCCTAAACGAAGATTTCATCCTTAAACATCTCATGAAGCATGCAAGCAAATCATCTAATAGCGGTAACAACTTTGAGTCAATGTGACCCAAACAATTAATCATTACGTCGGATGCGACATGTCTGCTTTCGAGTTACCCAACTGATTCGCTCAGGAAGTGTGAATATTGTGCCCACTAATTAGTAACTTTGACAAGTCGCATGTTATGGCTGGTTATGGCATCGCTCCTTTCGCTTTATATAACGTTCGTATCGAGAAGATTCAACCACGTACCAATTAGCAGGGTTCATCCAAAAGAGATTGTAATGGGTTTGTCGATTGGAAATAAGTAAAAAGATGTTATTTGCGCACACACAACAACACATCATACAACAAACAACAACAACACCGAACACCAACAACATCGATAGCATCATTTCATCATTTCTACACAGTCTATTGTAAATTGTTCCTGGCCACAGTAAACTTCTTGAAGATAGAAGTATTGTGGCTGAAGCATAGCTATTAGTCTCAAAACTGATGCTATTATTCTTTATTAGCCCAAAAAAGGTGTATATTTAATGCACCAACCACTCTCTAGACCCTCATTAACATTACTGTGACCAGAGTTAACCGCGAGCACGTGACAATACCGTTCATCCATACACCAAACGTCATTTTGACAGGTTTATTTGACAGGTGTCAGGTGTTTTACCGTCGGTGACCCAATGAGGTTGGTTCGCACGGTGCGCGCGTGCGTCTGCGATCAAAGGCCTCGCCGACGATGCAGCGATGCTATAACCACTCCCGCGCCGGTGAATCCGTGCCCTTTCACTTTCCCGTAGCACAGTTCCATTGTTTCACGGCAATATCGTTTAATTTAATTATTGTTTATTGACTTTAATTTGTATAATGAACAGTTCACGGGATGTGCTAGCCATGGCATTACATAATGATCATGAATAGGTCAGAAAAAAGATTAATGATCGTGTTCGCATGCGTTATTTTGATGTCTATCAAAACAGATTTTAGTTTGTAAAACATGCCTACTGGATCATTAATTTTAATGATCATAATTTTGTGAAGCATTGTTTTTAAAGTAAAGAACATTGTTCTAGGCGGCTTGCTGATTCGTTTGACCTCTTTTCATGAGAAAAGCTCTTGTTTAAAATCTATAGATTCCAAATGAACGCAGAGATTGATTGGCCTTCTGCACTTCAGGCCATGTTTGGTCAGCAGACCAAATTAGGATTTTATCGTTTATTCCGGATTTGCGGGCATTGACCTCAGAGGCTCTCATATAAAACTTTCGTATCGTATCGACTTCACACTGCAACTCGTCACTCCCACAAGGCGGGCCGACCCGCCACGACGGACGGTGGTTCCGCAACTTTTTGCGGCCCGGGGCTCTTCGGAGAAATGAAAGCTGATGCACATAGATTCGCACCACTCCTACATATGTCGTTTGTGAATCGCACCCAGCATCGCTTCCGCTCCATACGGAACTGCGAACAACACTGGCCACTAACAACTTGTTTACATATCAACTTTTGAAATTGGAATGTAGTGGGGCGATTGGCGCCAAAACACGGCAGCCATATGTATTTTATTATGCAATCGGAACGGAACCAATTTAGTGTCATTGTATCAGTTGATGTTATTGGATAATGACTATAAATTGGCGAGTAGGTAATGCAGTTTTTCTTTTTTTTATTACAATTGTCTCAACGTTTATACAAGTATTTTAAACAGCCTATCGTTAAACTGAATGTTTTCTGTTAGTCTGTATCTTCAGTGAATTATTCGAATTTTTTCCAATCCGATTTTATTTTGTCGTATTTTTCTATGCATTTTTTATATGTATATGCTGTGGCCCAGCAGAAATGCGTCTATTTAAATTGAGATACAAATTTACAGTTTCATACCCCCGTAGGACTCGTAGGTCATAAAATACAAATGAAATATGGATGAGATGTAAATATTATCCGGAGTATTATCCGGAAGCGTTACGTTACACAGTTCAATGCGAAATATCTGTATGTATTGTATATCATTTACAACGTGAATCGATATTATGCTTTATTGCAGCAAAGCTCTTCGCTCCGGTGGTCGTTAGCTTTTCTTCACCGCCCAAAAACATGACCAACCTTAAGAATTGAAACGAGAACTTGATTCAGAAAGGACGTAAAGCTCATAATCGATTATCGGCGCTTCAAGAATAATTGCTCGTTTGTTTTTTCCATACTTTATGGTTCTCGCCTTTAGAGAACTTTCAATGTGAAAGTAATCGATAATTATATATTACATAAACTCGTGATTGCGTTTGGAAGGGTGGACCGTGGACGCTGAGATGTAGAGATTTCGTTAAAAGGTAATATTGTCGGCCATTAATATCAAGTTTTTTCACGGTTCAATGTTGCTGCTATTTACGGTTATTGCAGTAAAGTTTATAACTTGTTTAAGTTTTGGGTTAGCATTAAAGTTGACTGAAGCCGTCGACGGATCGATTTATATGTTTGTACATTTTGTACCTGGAGTCTGGGCTGTAAGTCAGCTTCGCCTAGCTAGGGAAATGTGTTTTTACTGTAATTTGGGGGATTATTAGTCCATTGCATGCTGGGTGCGATTGCGGTGCTCCTGTACAGACTATGCCCCACTTGCTGGAGTGTCCCGACTGTCCTTCACTTGCACCTTGGATAACCTGTATAGGGTCTCTGACGCTGCAATAAACGTGGCCTCCTATTGGGCTCAAATAGTTTGATCAAATGTACCATCGAAACTTTAAGAAGACTGTAATTTGTTACTGTAGTCCTTGACAATGAGTTGGTTTTTTCTTTCCAAAAATATCTGGCCAAATATACTAGCTAAATATCCAAAAATATACTAGCTAATACTTTGGGATTTTCTCAGGAAATTAAGTATTTTATTGAGGAATTTATTGATTAATATAGTTTATTATTTTTCAGATGGGTCCTATCTTATTCCTTAACCAGCTGTGCCCGCGGCGGGTTCTGTTGATTATTCTCTAACACACAGGCTATTTTTTTTTGGAAATATTTTCGATGTACAAAATCGACTTCTCTACAGATTTATTATATGTATTGATATTGTGAGTTCTACTTAAGGTACTTACTCTAAGACGAAAAACCCCAACATTTTTGCACAGCATCTTAAGATAATTAAGAAAATTCCCAACGCGTTTTATTACGGCATATCAAACATTACAGTAAAATAAGTAATTGCAGAATTCTAGAACAAATATTTAGTTCTTAATTGACTTACGTAATTTGATCTTCATAAGATTTCGCGGTAATTATCTAATATTTACCGATGTTTGGAAACGAAATAAAGATGAGTATCCGTGTGTGGTAACGTGGTAAGTCTTTGCTTTATTTCTGTATTCAGAATGTACCAATGGTTTTTCATATTGGGATAGTGTTCTTTGGAAATAAGCGGGTACTCAGAGTCCCGAAAAACTGTCAACCAGTCTTACCAAGGGTAGGGGTTGAGGAGGTCAGACACTCCATTTAAAATACTGGTATTCAGCTGACCCTAACATACTTAGGAAAAAGCCAGGCAGGTTGATCGATAGGGTTCTTAAGAAATAAGTCTACCTAATGGCGGCTACCGCGTATGAATTCGCCGCTAGAGGCGCTGGGGTAGCGTAAGGTCTCCGATATATCAAACGCCACTGTTTGTGTTGTGAGAGGGTATTTTTACCCGACTGTCGAAGGAGGGTAATGTGTTTATCAGTCTATGTATGTATGTATGTTTGTTCCTATGTGGCGTTTAAGAGACCAAACGCGTTGGTCGATTTTGATGATTCTTACGTCAATCGATTCATCTTAACCCTGCAAGTGTCACTGGCGTGAAATTGGATAATAGATCAATGGCGGATTTTGGGCGCCATATAGCGGGGGACCAAATTTTTTTCCTTCCAAACCTATCTTGTAGGGTATCAAAGTAAAGGGTTTTAAGAGGTGATTTCAAAAATATATAACACTTATATGTTTAAATGTACCAAATTCTAAAAAAAAAACACTAAAAAGTTGTAAATAAAAAAAGTTATTTCAAAAAATCTACAAACCCAACTGCTTGAGAAGCGAACTAAAAAGACGTAAACAAGAGGAAAAACAAGCTGTGCAATCGGAGGATACATCTGGTTTTGGTCAGCCAGGTCGCGAATATGTATCCTCCGACTGCACAGCATGATTTTCTTCTTGTTTACGTCTTTTTAGTTCGCTTTTCAAGCAGTCGAGTTTTTACATTTTTTTGATTAACTTTTTTTCCTAATTATATTATTGTTGTGAATATTTTGCGATACCTCAGATTAGTTATGGCAAATGATGAGATGAGTTACGGATCAATGAATGCCATTGCTTTAAGGTATTAAATATGAATTTAATGTAAATTTGGTTTTCTCGCCCGTAGTAGGTATAGTTCTCGCCGAACTGCTTGGCCGCCCTGAAGTTGGCTACAATGGCTGTGCAGTAGTAAATCTCATACAAAAGCAGCACCGTTTCGTGCGTTGCGCATCGGAAAGCCAACTTCAGGGTGGCCCAGAAGTTTGGCGAGCACTATAGTGCAATCTTTGAAAGCTATACTTCTCTGGACCTTAGTCAACGTTCCAAGTTTAAACTGACGTTATTCATCCTCATTCTTTTAACTCTTTCTGTCCTTCTATGCGAAGAGGTTTAATCTCTGCTGTTTGGAACCCGTTGTCTATGGTTGTTTAATAAAACTTCCTACTATGCTGAACCTACGTAAATAGAGTAATAAATAGGTAAACCGCGTGATGATACATGATTGAAGGAAGTTAATCAGTGAAATGGATCGGAAACGAGGAAATATTTCTTTCCACGCGCTATTTAAAACCTAATTGCCCTCAGACCATCAAATTAACTTGAAGCGGGTTATGCTCACACTGTTCGATTAAGTATGGAGCTGCTGTTTGGAATGTTGTAGGAATGTTTGGTTTGATGTAAAAAATACATACAGTCGAATTTAGAACCGCCTCCTCTTTTTGAACTCGGTTAAAAAGGAGTTTTTTTACGGTGACAATATTAGTACCGAAGTACCAAGGTGCCAATATGAATCTGTACTGTTCCCACTGTTCAACTCCCTAGTTATTTTACGTAACACCCCAAATTTTCTTGTACGCTGAAAAAACGTAGCCACTATACTTAACTGACCAGTTTAGATCCTCCTCAAACTCAGGTAACTTCAGGCTCAAAATTTTAACCGTTATAATATGCCTTCATCTGTTTTAATATGAATGCTTCCATAATAGTATCCACAACTCTCCGCAAAAATAATATTTTTACCGAAGCCACATCACAGCATCCTCACGTCAAAGAAATGGGGTTTACATTATATGTGATATGTAGTTGAATGCATACGACTGCATACAAAGGCGCGATGTATCATAGAAATCGTGTTGTCACGCGTCGCAGCCTGACGGGAGAGCTCTTCCTACTGTCATGTGACGTCACTATACACGTCAGCGTCGCATGAAAGTACGCGATGTGTGAATTAGATTTGTTAGCATTCCATTTATGAACGCAGCCGTTTGTCTTATTTTATTTTTAGTCTGTGGTTTAGTTGTGTCTTGATTTGTTAGCATTCCATTTATGAACGCAGTCGTTTGTCTTATTTTATTTTTAGTCTGTGGTTTTAGTTATGTCTTGATAAGGTCTTGATTTTGGTTGGTGTGGAATGAAAATGAAAGAAAAATAAATCGTAAAATGAACTGCAATGACAATTTAATGCAAAATATGTGAAACTAAAGTACATAAAACGCATATTGTTTTGCTGTGAACAACTTTTATAGTTTTTCGTAGAACATAATAAAAACAACATTTGCAGTCAAAGTCGCGTTTGTATCAACGTGAGAAAACATAAAGCTATAAAAGGAGAAGAGATCGCAACAAAACAGACGAAAAAGAAGAAAGAATTAATCTCATTTTGACGTATCAATCAGCGCCACAGATAATAAAACGACGGTTCAAATTAACCGAACTGTCATACAAGATAATAATAAAACAATTTAATAATCGTATCATCAATCAGTTATCTGCGATCTCACTTTCACTGGCGGCGAATAAATGTGGGAAGAAGCGGCTACAACGTTCGGCAAATAGTTTCCGTTGTTTATTGAGATGCTTCTGATATGTTATGTGAGCCTGGTATTATATAACATACAAGTTTTTCTCGCGGCTTTTCTCCCCTTTTTCGAGATAAAAATTGGCTAATTCATATACGGGATAAAGGTAGTGTATGATGAAAGAATTTCGTAATTGGATCACTACTTCCAGAGAATGCCTACTTGCAATAGTAGATTCATTTGTCCTATAACTAGATACACAGAGAAGTGTATATCTACAATCCGTTTCGTCAGTTACGTTTAATTCTTGAGTGTAGTCCGACCGAAAGTTCGGTTTCGGTTTCAGTCAAGATTCGGCAAAAAAACGAGTTTCTGTTTCGGCGGCAAACCTGCCGAAATTACGACCGAAACCGAAACATCATTCAGGAGTTCTCGCGCTGTGATCGGTCTTGTTCGGCGCGTTAAATTCAAGCGAGTATTTGTTTGCGATAAATGAGGGGTTGTTATATTGATTATCATACCAATAAGTGAAAATATCGAAGACTGTATAGCTACGTGACTTAGAAAATAAATAAAGACTAACTGATTATAATAACGTTTTCTTTATTTTTCCTTCAAAACATGATCCTTGTAAGGAAGTTTCGGTTTTGGCCGAAACTGGGACTGTTGCCGAAATTCGGTTTCGGTCTCAGTCGTAAAAAACCAGTTTCCGTCGGACACTAAGTCTCGAGTAATAGAGTTCGTCGTGAAAATCCAAGCTGCTACGGAAAAATTCTGATAAAAGACCCTAGTAACACTTAATAACGTCTAACCTGGAGGCTCGCACTTCCAAAGTATAGTAGGTATGTGTTATATAATTTGTGATATAACGGCTCTTTAATCAAATGTGTGTGTGCTACAAAGGCACGCTACTAATGAGATAGTTAGCTAAATTGTTTTTTGAGGAGTCATTGGCGTTCAAAACACTATGTAGGTAGATAGTAGATCAATGGTTCAGTTTGAAGTAACATCTATTACTGGTCTTCTTCTTGATTATTGAAACGTATTTTACTCCATATTTTGGAATGCACTTCTCGATCTATCCCCAATGCTCCTATTGACGCATTACAAATAAAATGCAAATACAGTGATGCGTTTGTCTACTGACTGCTGGTTTATTTTTTATTCAGCCAGTCCCAGCAGCAACGCTGTTTGATAATTTGTCACATTGACTCTGAGCTCATTTTATTTTCAGCAACTACACCTAAGTAGATTTTATTCCATTAAAATGATAACGGATCTTCGTTGCCTTTAATTCATAATCAACATCAGCCTTTTTAATGTTCCCTCTGCTGGGACACAGGCCTCCTCTTTGTGAGAGGGAATGGGCCATAATCCACCACGCGGGCCCAGTGCCGGTTGGTGGATGTCACATGTCTTCGAATTTTTGGTTCTATGACATGCCGGTTTCCTCACGATATTTGCCTTCACCGTCTTCGCCTTTAATTATGCTATTAAAAATTACGTAAATATTATCAAAAAGCTCCAATTGCTCTAGCCTAACTAAGTAAAACGCGTTTTGTTTTTCTAATTAAGTTTTCCTATTCCAAATTATTATTTGGGCGGATATGGCTTGATGACATAATACGTATTTGTTGATAAAAAAATATTTCATATTTGGAATACTAATTAATTATTTCTGTTCGCCTAGTTAATGTTTGCTAATGAAGATGTGTTGTTTGATAAATCTACATCATTAAAATAATTGAGTATGCGTATTAATTTTGTTATTTTTTTGTTACAGTTGAAAACTGCGACGGACGTTGAAAATCGTAAGTTAACCTATGTTTATTTTTGTTCTAACCACATTTTTTTAGCTTCTAGGAGGTTTGCCATTCCTAATCTAATAAATTATCCAGTCAAAATGACACTTCGACTTTCTAGACTAGATAAAATCGACATCGATATCAAAGTTCACAAGCAAAAAGTTTAATTAAAATGTGTAATCCGACTACAGTTTTTTTTAGCCTATGTTACCCGGCACCACCCGATATCGTTTAAACCATATTCAACAAAATAGGTTGAATAATTTAGGCGCTAAGGAAGAACATACATAGACTGCTAAAATCAACGCTTGACGATGCGCGATTTGGTATTGACCACGTGTCATTTCGGTAACGCTTGACAATCCTATAGGTACATTTAGGACTTGCTGATAGATTATATCACTTTGTCTTGATCTTCGGGTATCAATGGCAGAACCAATGCTCCACAAAGCGAAACGTTTCTTTAACCCACTGTGCCATGATGTCATGATGTCATGTGAAGATTTTTTCGCTAGTTCTGATTTTTTTTTACAAGCTTCATATTACTTTTTTTTCGTATATGTGTCCTGTAACTAGTAATCGAGTTATCAAGCACTTCGGGGAGTGTGCGTTGGAATTGCACGATCTAATTCCACCTAGCCCGTTACATCATCGGACTACTAGACGTAAGATGGCGCCATCGGTACATGGTGGATATTCCCCATACGCACAACGTTTTGCAAACACTTTTATTATGCGTACAGCTAAGGAGTGGAATTCCCTGCCGGAGTCTGTGTATCCCGACAGCTACAATCTAGGAGTCTTTAAGTCAAGAGTGAATAGGTTATTTCTAGGCAAGCTTGTCTCACCGTCGACCACATACATATTTTACTTTGGAAATATTAAAATAATATGGCACTATGGAGGTGAACTCATGATGGAACGGGAAGGTGGCCAGAGCAACTCCCCAACCAGACAAGAGAGTACCATCGTGTTTGGGCTTTTTGCTCATTGGATATGTATTCCCAAGCTATGATAAATTTCTTACTTTTTAGTCTATTAAAAGCTTGTTTTAATAAGGTTTTTACTTCAGGGCCCTATTTTGCCCGAAAATGGCGAAAAATGCGAAAATGGCGGTTTTGACAGCTTTTCAAAACATGTCAAACGGCCATTTTTATTCCTCAGTTAAGAGTTATCAGACTATTGAAAAGTCGGCCCATAATTATGTTATTTTTTTATGCGAGTCATATTTCCAGCAGAGTTCCTAATGTCAGCTGATTTTCACGAAGATCGAGATCCTTAGTTTACTTTCATCACTCATGTCGCTGATTATTCCCAAGAAACCCAACAGATTCATTCATTCACACTTCTCGTGCATTTGTCTCACAAGTCGTGTGTAAACTGCACGAACTTGTATTCACACCTTAAATGAAGACAACGTGTCTGTAACGTGTCTCTAGTTTCCTTTACTTTCACATAATATTTGTTCGTAGTTTAGTGCTATAGAAAAATATTCTTCGTGTGGAAACGAAACTCCTACTCCAAACGCATTTGAAATCGTGGTTTTTAAGTACCCATTCCCTTGGTGGCAAGATTAATTTGATCTAGGCAATTCAAATTCTGAAAACATTGCGAAGTAAACTTAGTCCTTAGGATTAATTATGTCACCGCCTATCACAGTTCTCTTCTTAAGAGGTCTTCTGGTTCCTATATTACTATATAGGAACCAGAAGACCTCTTATTTCCTCCTCCAATATGGTACCAATTAAAAAGATATTCCGTAAACTAAAAACAAAGAAAGATATTTATTGTGCTCCTATGTTATTCTTTTTAACCGACTACCCAAAAAGGAGGAGGTTCTATGTTCGAAATAATGTTTTTATTTTTATCATTATATTTTTTCATTTATTGTTGTCAAATTTGTACACTGTGTTGTCAGTGTATTTTTAAGCATCTTCTGAAGATAATGTATCATCAAAAAATAAAACATAGGGGCATAGTAAATATCTTTTTTTTTCAATTCATGGAATATCTTTTAAATTGGTCCAATGTTGGCGGAGGAAACAGGCGTGAGCCAAACCTCGAATTATGACTTTTTACTTAGGAAATTCAGTAGGATTTCTGCGTACGCATTTCCTCTTAAGGGCCTACAACCGCTTTAGTGCTATACAACGGTAACTTTCTAAAGCATATTCCTTAGTAACGGCTAGGTTAAAAATCTATTAATGTTTCATGTACTTAAATTATTTGTGAAACATGGTTTTTTCGTATAACAAATCATTGCATTAAAAAAATATTAACAACACGATATTTTTTCACTACTTTTGGTTACTCCTCCAAAACGACTTAAATGTTTAAAAAAATATTTATATAAATGAAATGACAAATGTTAATATAAGAATATTTTGCAAACAAAACTGTCAAAAAGGAGGTTCAATATTGATATTCTGGTTCGGAGCGGGCGCACGGCCAGTACTGCGTTAACATTGGGGAATATAATACGCGTTAAGCTTAGTAAGAAAGAAAGGAAGAAAAATTGTTTAATTGTCACAAAACGTCATACAATATAAATATATGCTTATGCTAAACTCTTAACAGTAGTATTAGTAGTACTTAAAGTAAGTTAGCAAGATTATACCATTGGGAATTCTCTAATTTTTGTTTAGTTTTATATCAAGGGAGCGGTGCTATTATCCTCCATTTTCGTGTATATTCCAGTTAGTTTGATGTATTTACAGTTCTTACGGGCGTATTCAACGTCCAATACAACATCCAATTTACATAGAATAATTTCATTATCCACCGACCTGTGTTTCTTATCTTACACGCGTAAAAGATTTATTACTACCTTCCTATCTATAATATTTTAATGATCGCCGAGTACTAAAATAGTGGTAAAATGTAATATGTCCTAATCACCTGTGTATGTCTACGACTCGTAAATATACCGTTTATATGTGCCTATTGATGGAAATATATAAAATTATATTTCATAATATAATAGTAAAGTATCAAGTTTACAGCTAGTCTCTATGTTGCTGATTGCACGCACAACATACCGAAATATTTAGATAATCATTATTTTGATGTAACTCTAGAAATTTTATCTTTCTTTAATCTGTACTAATATTATAAAGTTGAAGAGTTTGTTTGTTTGAACGCTCTAATCTTAGGAACTACTGCATGGTTGGAATTGAAAAAATCTTCATTGTGTGTTAGATAGTCCATTTATCGAGGAAGGTTATAGGCTATTTAACATCACGCTACGACCAAAAGGAGCGAAGCATAAATGAAAAATGTTGCAAAAACGGGCACAATTATTCCTTTTTGAGAGCTTCCGTTGCGTGCGTTGCGTAAGCGGTTAAAGTTACGCAACATTCATGTTTGTAGGGTAAGTAGGTAGCCAGTTGACGGGAGCGAAGCCGCGGGGGGGCAGCTAATTGTAAAATATTTGCGAAGGTATTTTACATCTAATATAATAAGAAGTGTTAGGATTGAACCCCTTATATGGGGTGCTTTTATCCATAAAATTAAGTGTATTCAACGGCCTTAAATTTAATTATTATAAAACCGTACACATTGTAAATGACGAAGAGAATAAAGCCGTAGGGAAAAAACAAGTGATGACTAAAAATATTCTAGTAAAGTTTTCAGAAAACAATTAAACATTGCACAAACTCTTAAGATGAAATGCAGTCGCAGACATCCGACTGAATATCATCATCAATACATATAATAAATCTGTAGAAAAGTCGTTTTTTGTACATCGAAAATATTTCCAAAAAAGTAGCCAGGGTGTTAAAGGATAACCAACAGAACCCATTTCCATTATTTTTTGAATGTTTTGTCTATCTATCTGTTTGTCTGTTTATTTGTGCACGCATCACGTAAAATGTACGAAAGCAATGTTGATAACTTTTATACATAAAATTGTGCGTAATATTGTAGTACATATTACTTAGTTTTTGTTTCATTGCAATTGGTTCACTCTATCAAAAGTTAGATGAATTTAAAGTGGTCAAGAGGTAAAATTATCACAACACACGCAATTCAGATACTCGGATAGTTGAACTCCGTACTTGATAGATGACGTTGTGCATTTCAAGTCGTCTTAAAAATAATTGATAGGTAGGTAGGGTAGGCAGGCAGGTAAGTAGGGTTGGGTAGGCAGGCACTAGGCAGTCAGTTGACGGGAGCGAAGCCGCGGGCACAGCTAGTACTAAGTAAAACGTCATGAAGGTTCATTCGAGGTTTGACTCTCGCCTGTTTCCTCCTCCAATATTGGACCAATTTAAAAGATATTCCATAGACTGAAAAAGAAAGATATGTACTGTACCCCTATGTTTTCCTTTTTGATGATACATTATCTTTGGAAGCTATTGAAACCTCATAAAATGCTCAAAACTGCACTGTTAACAGAGGTCTAGTGTTGAAATTTGACAACTAAAAATGAAAAAAGAAAAACATAGAAGCACAACATAATGTCTTTTTTATTGAATTTATGTAATATCTTTTAAATTTATCAAATGCTGGAGGAGGAAATAGGTGAGAGCAAAACCTCAAATTATATTTTTTTACTAAGGAAATTCAGTCAGAGCTCTCTGCCCGCATTACCTCTTAAATGTTCAAATAACGCTTTTCATTTTCTCGTTGAGAAAAAAAAAACATCGTCATTAAGTAAGACGTCTTTCTAAATACTTTGATACTTAACACTTGGCAACTTTAAGCGATGAGTGGCAAGGAGGTTGGCAGCACTGAGTAGATTTCATTTTACCTATTTACATGTCACTGGTCATCCGTTAGATAGAATTAATTGACTATTGAATGTCAAGAGCTTCTAATTCCTGTGCATTTTCTTTTTATTTGATGTTGATCAAGCAAGTCAGTTGTTCATTTTCTTTTCTTTTTGTGTCTGAATGTAACATATTTACAAACACGTACGTAGACTCCAGAACTATATGCTTTCTACAATACTGAGGTGTATCTGTTGATTTGTTAAGAAAAAAACTTGCAGTATAGACCTAATTTTCCTCGTGTACCTCGCTTGGATTTAAATTCAAGTTTTTATTTGCACATAAGATATCTATTGTAAACTAAATATTTGCATCTTATGCAGTTAAATGGATAGGTGGGAATGCACAAACTCGTTATATTATTTTTATATCTAAACATCAAACTTTTGTAAAACTTTCTTGTGACAGATAGATTTTGAAATAGATTTAAACCGATCTAAGGTTTTTGCTCTTTACAATATAAATAATAAGAAAGGCAGCTTATGTTTTTTATTATCATTTTTATAAACAATTTCTATCTGAATTGAAAATCTCTTTATATTCTAGTCTTTAATAAATAGCTTTTTAGTTGATTCTGCTCGAGGGTTTTGGAATTGCGCCAATGTTCTTTATTGACAGAGGAAAAACTAAACATGAAGCATACCAAAAAATAATAGGTTATAAATCAAGTTTTTTTATGCGTCATAGTGATTGAGGTCTCATTTATATTTCTAATAAAATTACAAATGGACAATTTCATAATACGAACGATTTTAAAGACGAATACGATTCGCCATCAAACCGTGAGCAATTATTCGCATAATAATAGGGACCAGCAATTATTGATAAATTACTGTTGCAATAGCTTGCACCTTCTCGTACGTCGGGTCACGAGTAGTTTAACGTACATTATATACACTAATAACTGCAGCAACAATGGCCATTTTGAAATAATACACTTTTACGATTATTAATTATGCCTCAATCGTGTCTCGTGCGTGATGCCCAAACAGTATCGCTATCATCACGTCTTTCATCGATTAGAAAAATTGATACAATATTACTCGATCAGGATATCCGAATGCACGTTTCGTTCTGACAGTTCTTTTTTTTAATCAACGCAAGGTCGCATTAAATTCGGCCTATTGCAAAATCGGTCAGTGAATGTGAAAAATTGTGATATGCATTCTTGTTTTACAATTTAATAAACGGAGAAGTGTTTAATTTTTTTTGTGATTGTTGTAAGTTTGCCTTGTAACTTGTAGTTAAATGTAAACATAAGTTGTTATTCAATTAGCAAACGAATTTTGATCAGAACAATCTTTTGTTAAATGATTTCCTTCAAGGTCCTGTCGTGATTTCAGATTATACAGTTTTTAATCAGTAGCAGCCTATTAAAAATGCTTAGGATTTCGTTTTTCGCAATTGATTAAGTAAAATATTTGTGTGAAATTGCGATTTTCGGAATTGTTTAGGTAGTTCGTGCCACATGCAATGCATCGCTCACGGCAAGTTATATGAACAGGGTGTAAAGGAAAGGTGCCATCATGTATTTAGCCGCTTCTGGTCATGTATTTGAACCAATTTATCCTAGGAAGTAATAGACAAATCCCAAAAAAATATTGGATCTTCCATACAAAGTTGTCGTCAGCTGACCAAAATTTGTATTGGAGATACAATTTATTTATTGACAATTGACAATGACTTCCTTGGGGAAAGTTCTTTTTATTCATGGGCCCATGCAGTTCTAAAGATATGATCACACCTTCCGTTACACCCTGGATAAGCCACTAGCCAGTAGTCAGTCACCAGCGCCAGTGTTTCCACTCGCATTCAATTATTCCAATGTTCTAATTATCACCAATTACTGCAAACCAACGATTTGTCCGCCATGAAGTGTTACCAACAGTCATTACGTTGCAAAACCAAATGCCAGTCCACTTCAGACTTTACTGTTATGTGAATTGATTTAAATTCAATTAAATCGTCGTTTGTTTGCAAAACCATTTTATTAGTGGCCAGCATTCCAATGCTTGCGATCTTTGTCAGTCATTACTCTCTATTCTCTATATTTAAAAGCAAAACATTTTTTTTTAATTATGCTTTTTATACTTATTTTAAAAAGTGCTTATTAAAAGTTTGTCGGCGTCGCTGTCAATGCGAAAAATGCCCAAAAGGCAGGCACTATTGCCCTGTTAAATGAAAAAAAATACTATTATCTTATTATTTTTTTTCAAATTATGTAAGAACGACCATCTTTAAAAGATTTATTCTCAACTATCGTATCGTGACGATAATGTATGGCTGTATAACATTAGCTGACATTTAAAAAAGTTAAGGCGTATTGTAAGAGCGAGTTCTCACGATACGTTTACATTAATGATATTAGATTGTATATTAACGTCTCACACTTTCTTCCATTTACACACTTGTAATTAAATCAACTAACGTCATATTGTTTTGTTGGAGAAACATTAATTAACATTATCTCTCATCTGGGAAGATTTTGGCCACCTACGGCATCTACTGTTTTGGTAAGTATTTTATTAGTTTCATGTTTGTTGTTTTCGTCATCATTATACCTAGATGGATACGAAAAACGGAGCGTAAATTGCGGGTTTATTTTCAATGGGGAGAGGGGACATCTCGATAACTCCTATTCCTTACTTTATTATAATATATATATTTTTATTTAGGTATGTATTATACAAAATACATATGTATGTGTATTTTAAGCAACTTATTATTCGTATTTTTTTGTTTTACTTTTTTGCTGGTCACAATTTAAACAATGCACCTGCCATGTTATCACTTCACCACCCTTGGTTGACTGGTAGAGAATGCCTAAGGCGTTAAGTCCGCCATTGTACCTTTGTGCATGAAGTTTTAAATAAATAAATAAAAACACGGGACGGACTTGAATTGGTGACGCTGAATGCAAAACCTATCCTACGAGTATGTCCAGTAATTGAAGTCTTTTGGTTGAAATTGTGGTGATTAAATCAGCTTCTACGCTTGGCGATACTTACTTGGCGCATCCCAGCCGCTAACGGAGCAAAAGAGGATTGTCTTACCCCCGGTTTCCAACGTTTCGATTATCGCAAAATTAATGTGACAAATTGTCAAGCACGCGTTATCTGCTGTGATTGGTTGTATGAATTTTCAACAGCCAATCACAGCAGATAACACGTGCTTGACAATTTGTTAAAGTAGAAGAACATATTTACGATTTATGGTTCATAATCGAATATTCCAGCAGATTTCCAGCTTTTGAATTTCCAGCCTCATTTTCGATTCTTCTTGTATGTACTATCTACTTGATTTTAGACACAATAACATCTGTGGCCTAACTTTATATAACATTTAGTTAATTCTCCGATTCAGAAGCATTCGACAAAAAGTAAACTAAGTAGGTACCTATTGCCACTCCACTGTTTTTTTTCTATGATAATTCTATAATGTGAGGCTGCATTTATAGTCACCGAAATTTATGCGAATTAACGCTGGACTTAGGTATATTATAATTACTAGCTTTCCCCCGCGGCTTCGCTCCCGTGGCACACTCAACAGGAATAGTTTTCTGAATAAAAAATAGCCTATGTCACTCAGGAATAATGTAGCTTTATACTGGTGAAAGGATTTTAAAAATGGGTTAAGTAGTTTTTGCGTTTATCCATTACAAACAAACTTACAAACTTCTCTTCCTTTAAATCTCATCAAACCTCTTGATAAATCTTCCAATCATACTGGTCCCCTTCTCCGTTTTACATAATAATGTAATTAAGATATATGTACGGTGAATTTGAATCAACGGTTACATAGAAAGGTGATCTTTAGATAAACTTTTATGACTTTAAGTGAATATAAATATCGTGACTTTATGCTAATGCAAATTGATAGATAGCTCTCAAAGTCTGGTTAAGAATGATTGGTATATTTTGTTTAAGATTCTGTATAAGAAAGCTGTCTCTAAATACTTATAATATACGTAAGTACTGTAGGAAGTTCTAGAGATCCATGGACCGGTCGAAGGTTGGAAAGCTCCAATAATATTACACTCGAACTTAAAATGTTTTTGACGGATCTAAAACAATCGACTGGATCTACTGATTCCTGAAATTCGCATGACTCTTCAAAACCGGCTAGAATATTTTTTCTGCAAGCCTGCTATAATGTCCCTTGTGTCATGAGACCTTCACAGTATCTAAACTATGTAAGACTTTGTTATTCCACCAAGGAGTTAAACAATCCCCATTCACTCATCATTATTTTATTATACCAACAATATTTTATTGCACACCTATTTATGTTTATAGCAAAATTCTATGTTTTATTATATTTCAAACATTGCATCCAACATGTTGTCATCGTGCCCTTGAATTCCTGCAATGATTGACGCACCATGCATAGACAATGCGACGTGAATCATTCTATTTTATAGCAAATTGTAGAGTATTGATTGTCTGTGGTCCATTGTTCATGCATGTATGGGTCATCTGCATCTGCATATCAAGTTAGAGGTTCTTCTAAGAATAATATTTGCGGTTCTGGTGATGTTAAAAATAAATCAAGGTGAGTTCCTTGTTTTGATTGGTGAATATTGATTTCTGAGCCTATAATAACTTGTGGTAGAGATAAACAGTGTTTGTGTGCAAGCATTCGAGCTAATAAAAACACTGACAGCTGGTCATTGGTTTGATTGAAAGATCGTTGAAGAATTGCCAATAATAAGCTTTCGTTATTTGAACTCAAGTGATACTACTAATGAAATCATTGTTGTCATGACACACTGTATATTTTCTATATTTTCTCTATGCCAATCATTGGACATCTACAATTTCAATGAGTCATCAAATCAGTCCCTCGATATATCACAAGGCGGTCCATCATAATAAATAACAGTACCGCTGTATCATTATCATCCGTCTATTATGTCTATGGCACCGAACGAAAGTGAACTTATAGCAAAAACTAATCGAAACTTTCATTTTCATCTTATTGTATCAACGCTCCGTAGTTGTGCCGTTAAAAAAAGTAATCTTTATCATCTGTGCGCGGGAACGTGAAAAGAGGTAAAGAAATCAGACAATTGTGTCAAAGTAAAGCGCGTGCTTGCTGATTGCTGCTTCTTAGGCAATCCTGTTTTCAAATTTTTATTTATTTTTTTGTAAATGACCGAGTTTTGGTCACGTTTTGATGATAACATTCAGTTTTATGTAGCTGAAAATAATATTTTTATACCCGTAAAACCTTCTAAACGTTACTTTTCTAGGTCTGTTGCTTTTTTAGTAACCAGACATGGTTCTTTATCTGACTAGATTACGGCAATACGTCCAAACAATCGATTTTGAAAATGAAAATCTTACAAAACGTGTTCGTTTTCATGTCTACTGTGTTTAGTAAACTCAAGCCAATACCTTGACCAACTACATGTGGCAATTTTGTTGTAACGATGATAACATTCTCATCCGTAAACAATACAAACTTTTTGCTGTCACATCGTCCTATTGTTTGCCTGTCAATATTAACATTTTTTGCGACAGTCGTTGACCGTTTTGCGGAAAGCCAATGATTGGTCTGGGCACGATTGCAAACAAATACTGATGGTTAAGTATTGTACGTTCCAATTACTTCCTTGTTGAAATCTTTAACAATTTCACTAAGAAGCAGCGAGAAATCCAAAACATTGATTCTACGCGATTTGTTGCGGTGTCGGGGACCTTTTTAATTGGTTACGTCATCAATTCGCTTTGGCTAATCTGTGGCGCACTTTGCCCATTCATTCGCATGATTCGCATTATCCGGTACTGTCATTTACAATGGTCCGGGACGCATTAAAGTAGATTTGCTTATCCTTCAATTGTAAAGGTTTTTCTTGTAATGCTGAAATGAGTGAGAATTGTATAGGGTTTGTATATTGATGTATATTATGGTACTAGAGTTTAGATGGTTTCAGCAATATTATTATTTTATTTGGAATATATAGCATTCCAAATAAAATAATAATATTGCTGTTTAACTAAATGATCATATTGTCGATGTCGAGAATGTACGGTAGTTTTGTTATTTAAAATTGGATTAATGTAGCAGTGTCGTAGCAAACTATACTATTTTGTATTTCTCTCTAATTCTGAAGCGGTTTCAAAAGGAAGTGAAACATGGAAATCACTCTTGAGCCTTTACTGTATGCCACAGGACTAAGGGCATCCTTGCCTTCGAAGTTATAATGTTACCAATACCCTATATTTTGCCTTTCGGGGACAATCTTTTAGGAAAGTGTAGAATTTGATTCTACATCTCCTTTTAGGTCTACCTTAACTTTACATGCTCTCTTTTTTATTTTTGATACTCTGAACTACCCACTCCTGGAATAAGGCCTCCTTCTTTCCATTTCTCTCAATGTTTAACTGTCTTATCCAACGATAATTCAAAAATCTCGTAGAATTGCATTCCACAAAGCCGGGCCCAAGAATGTCCATTTCTTGCATATTGACGTCTGTATCTTTGAAAGCTCTCATCTCAAGCGCTAACTGACTGGGTATAACATCGGAATTCAGCACTTTCCCACGTACACATCACTGAACTTTACTTCCTGATGCTCATGATGAAATATCGAAGCTTCTTCACGTTATATAACTTTTAGGTGAGGATAATCAAGAGGATTTTCATGTTATGAAGCATCATTACGATTGGTGTTCGAGTCCAATGTAGGTAAGCAAAATCTCAATTCTTTTGTTAGCTCAAAATTTGTTTCGCTCCTTGGCAAACGCCTACTCTTCCAAGCCTCAGCATATACACTGTAATAGTAGTTTATGCAACTGTCATATAATACGGATTGATAATAGTTTCACACGAGTGTTTTAATACCTAATTATATGCCGTTGCATACACTATTTTATCTTCATTCATACAGTTGAAATAAAACAAAAGTGGAAACGGAAAAAATATGTGGTAGGTATGGCGGAAAATTTAGATTCACATATCGTATGACTGCGCAGCGCGCGTGTCCATAAACAATGACACAATTTTTTATCATTAAGCCAATGAGTCCATACGCGCCCATAAATTAAAAAGTAAAAGGGTGCTATAAAAATTAAAAAGTTATCTTAAAATCGAAAGAAAATGTTGTACTGTAATGGTTTTTACTCACTTTTAAAACTTCCAGCTCCACCATTTTGACGTCGGCGCGCTGCTTTTTAACCAATTACAGTTTTGTTTTTATATCCTCAATTATACGCTTCATTTCTTAAATTGATTATGCAATCCGTAGCATCATTTAGTTGTATATTGAATCATATAAACTCGTATTTGTGTTAAGAACCGTTCCGTTGTGTTTATTTATTTGCCTTCGTTTCCGAAGTGGGGAAGTGCTTCATCAGATTGCTATTATTGACCAAATTGAGTATCAACATGATTGATATTAAATCTCTGGTCATATGTAGATTCTTTAATTCAAAAGTGAATAGGTAATTTCTAGGCATTAGGCAAGCGTGCTTCACCGTCGACCACATCATCGCTTAGCATCAGCACCTGTAGCCAAGTTAACAATCTACAATCAATGTATGACACATCCGAACAACACACATATCCGTTAAAGATTATAGAAAGAGATTCGGTACGAAATGTTTGCAACTTGGCTAGGAAAGCAGGTGAGATAGTGGTAAAACGCGAGCCCATCAAAATTAAAAGATACTTTCTAGAAATAGATCGATAAGCATGCAAAATCGTCATTAACTCGCAGGGTCATAAGTTACTCCGTATTCCTCTCCAACATTCCCAAGTTTACCGACAATCAGTTAAACCGTCACTTCCCGATCGCCGTGAAATCTCAAAATCATCTTCGCATTACGACACATCATCGTCTCCGGCACATTTGCGTACAAAAACGCGCCTTATCACTGCATTAGTAGCGCGCCTCGCACCTGTGGGAGCCGGGACCACACATCACTACACAGCTGCCATTTTCTACTTATTTCTCATTTGCCTACGCCTTGACACTTCCTCGAGCGTATCTATCATTCACTTACTGTTATCGTGTAGCGGGAACCCGACAGTGAAGTAATCGGTTGCTACTTATTTGCATTTTGAGACGTCCAGTGATTTATTGGCCGCATCTCCGCCATTGGTCGTGGTCTTGAACATAGTTATATTGCAGCAGCCTTAAGTTTTATTAGCAATCCTTAACGCTTAATTAGTGTTTTCTTAAACGCCTATGTACGGTCACGCTTTTCTTTATGGGCTACCACAATAAGAAGGCCAAATGAGTAATTTCGCAGTAATTCAGCTGGACATTTTGATGATTGCGGTATGATGTCGCATAGGTGTCAAGCAATTTATGGCTATATTAAAAGCCCTTTTGAAATATGCAGCAACTGCTTCGGTATCGGTTTTATAATGGAACACCCAGAAGTTATGTCTATGAGACTGCCTGGACAGGACTGGACACGAAAGGTAAAGGCTTAATGATTGAAGACAAGACAAATAAGCCAGACCAATTGCAGTGATTACAAAGGCACATGAAACGTCACGACACTTTCTTTAAAGTGGCAATGCATCTTCAATGCTTATTTAATGCAGCTTACCAAAGGTTGCAAATTTTTATTTGTTGATGGTTAAACCTTTTAGACCTATGAAAGCAGTGACAATAATTTCGCTGTCATCGATACTAAAGACTAAATATCTATTTTAATACCAGTTCATAATAATTTGTACCTACCTATGAACTAGTAACTAAGCTTACATATCGTGATGCGTTCCGATGCTTACTCGCTCATCAAATTGTCAATGGATCATTTATGATGTGCCATATCTAATATAATAAGTCCGATGAATTTGTTCTTTTGTTCCAACACTATAATCTCTAAAACTACCCGTCTGATTTGCATTTCTTGAGGAAGCTTCATCATCATCATCATTCCCCGAAAGACTTCCACTGCTGAACATAGGTCTCATCCAAGTGTCACCACATCGATTGGTTCTGTGTGTCTCGTTTCCAGCGGATTCCCAAAGCCTGATTGCCCAACTGAATTCGGCTAGGCAAAGTGTTTGACCTCAAGAAAGAGTATGACATATACTCTTTAAATGATTAGGTATTGCCAAAAAAATGATTAGGTATTGCACTCTTTCGAAAAGAGTATCTTCATCAATGAAGGCATCCTATTAGGCTGCAGGTCATCGGTCCACCTAGAGGCTTTCCAACGCTCCATCTGCCGGTCCGCGATAGCTACTCCAGAACTTTTCGGCCCCATCGAGCATTCATTCTGCGAGCCATGTGTCCATTGCCACTTAAGTTTGGCAAATCTTCGGGCTATGTCGGTAACACGGGAGGAAGTTTATAGACTAATTAACATGACGGTACGATCCTTAAGAGCCGACCAAATCAGAAAAAATGCTTAGCGGAAACGAAATAATAGCACGGGCAGGTGAAACCGCGGGTCACCATTTTATTGATACTGCAGGATCAAGCAAAGGTTAACATATTCCATCGTTGCAAGGAAATCGTTTTGCGATTAATGTCCTTGTGTTGAGGAATTGATTTTAAATCGGTTTTTGACACTAATAGCTTTGAATCGAAGGGCCGACGATTGTTTTTGGGACATATTCTGATGTTAACAATTAAAAAGTAATGTTTTGTTCTAATATATAATTTGGATATTTGGACTGCAAAAAGATGTGCCTTATCGATTGATTGGTAAGCAAATCTGTGATGAGCACGGTTTGTCTTTGAAAAACAACTTGTTTTTAGTAACACTACACTTATTACAAATTCTCAAGATTTTTGTTCTGTCAATCTAGTCTACGAGTATTTTATCCTGGAGCAAAAGCTTTGGTTGCTTGGGTTTGTCTAATACCTTCCCTGGTGAGAAGAAAAGATATAGTCGACGATGTCCACTTATAAACTCTGAAGATTTCTCATACATATGAAAATTTCTTTATATTTGGAAATGACACATTAGACCACTTGGCAGACGGTTTTATTTTCTAATTTATACCTGTGTTTATACTTTCTGTTTGCTATAGAAATAAAATTCGCTCACTTATCATGGATTAGCATCTCAGTGTCACGTTTTGTTCCACTTTTTCTATTTTTACTGAGAAGTCTGCTAATTTATACAGTGATAATGATAATAATGTTAATGAACTTGTGCCTAGAAAAGCATGAAAGTCTAAGAAGAAAGATTTTTGTAGAGATTTTGACGATTGTCACTTATTTGGCTAATGTATCATCATCATCATCAGCCATTTTTTTAATGTCCCACTGCTGGGACACAGGCCTCCTCTCGTAAAGGGAGTGGGCTATAATCAGGCAAGCGGGCCCATTGCGGATTGGTAGATGTCACATGTCTTTTAATTTTTGGTTCTAGGACTAATGTATCTTCGTTAAATACAAGGACTTTAGAATAAGTAGGTAATATTTGGTGAATTTGATATTTTTGTTAGGTTACTAGCTAATCCCCGGGGCTTCGCTCCCGTCAATTTGCTACCTACCTACCTATCTACCCCACTCTACCTACCATACCCTATCTAACCTACCTACCCTACCCTATCTACCCTACCCTACCCTACCCTACCCTACCTAATCATGTAGTACATATTTGTTATATATAATCAATAGTTTTCTCAGCGCACGCCAAAGAATGAATTTTATATGCAACATTTTGCTACTTTGCGTTACATTATTGCAATTTACATAAGAATCTCTAATTTTTATGGTCATAGTGGCTCCCACATAAAGGGTAGAAATATGTTGTCAAGGACATTTATTAAGAACTATTTAAGATAATGCTACGGTAAATTATATTTGTGTACCTATCTCCAACGGTTTAGACAGCGCACGCGATGATACGAGTAGCTCTCAGAGGGCAGATTTTTTTCCGACTTACTTGAAAATATCAAGTTATATCGTTATATTATGACCAAATTACAAAAAATCATTATAATTTGTAGCCAATGTGTTATTCTGATGTATAACCTTTATTACTGTGAAGTTTCATCCAAATCCGTTTAGTAGTTTTTTGCGTGAAAGAGTAACAAACATACATCCATCTATCCTCACAAACTTTCGCATTTATAATATTAGTAGGATTTGAAAGACAGTTGAAATATTTACTGTTAAATGGAAAACAAAGCTCTCGACAGACTTGAACATTTCCGAATAACTTAATTAGGTTTATATATTAATCAATTCAGCCTATTGCAGCCCACTGCTGGTCATAACTCTCCCAAGTTGCGCCGCCTCTCATCCGCCTTCTGTATCCAATCTGTCAGTTACCTTACTAATATTAAACCTTAAACATGCAGTTTACCTATTCACGCAAATATTTTTAAGAATACAGTGTATTTACGTCAAAATTCTTCTGTAATTTGTTAATTGCCTACGATGTACGAAATGTCTAAATTAAGTTATCTAACTCGCGTGATAATACATCGAGATACAACCTAGATTACGAAATGAATGTTTCTAATAATTCATTAGAACCTGTTAATTGCTTAGCGCTAAAAAAGCAAAATTATTGTTTGTCTTAGATAACGATGGTCGATAACTATTATATCATACGTTTGACGTATTGATAAGTGTTGCCAACATCATAATATTATGTCACTGTCTTGTCAACCGAGTCCTAAATGCTAATTTTTGAATAATATATTCGAAGGAACATACTATAAGCATATTCAATGATTTTTAATAAGTTATGACCCAGTTGACGTGTTAGAACGATAACCGTTGATAGTTGTTTTAAGACAATTTACGCCATTAATACTTCAGTTTCAGACCATATTCGAACTATTCGAAGTCAATTTGAATGTCCTCCTGTCGACTCAGTCGCCCTAGCAAAGGATAAACACCATTATTTAGTGCCATAAATAACAAGGTATTACTGTCAATTTGGTGATGCAAGGTGGAGTCGAGTTCAAGGAATTGATTTGGAATAAGGGCCTAATTAATTCTAGAAGGAAAGGCCATAGTATTTCCAAGTACCCGCAGATTTACACGTCATTAGGCGTTACATAATTTTCAATACGTTTTCACCTTTTGAACTTAACCAATAAATATAATTCTAAATTCAAATCTGCCAATAAACAAACAAGTGCATTCCGTTCGGGTTGCATCGTAAATAATCGAGTAACATCGGACGCGGGCATCTGGTGCCCGTGGGAGCGGTTGAGCGCGCAATCTCACGCAAGTGGCGAGTCAGCGTTATTGTATGCCTGGCTTCCTGGTTGCCTGGTACTTTTGTTTATTAAACATTACATTTTATTTTATTTGAAGAGGAATTTTGTAAAAGCTGACTTCTATTTTATAGCGAAATGCCCACGAAGTGCCCACGTTAGTTCCCCAAAGGAAATTGGAAATACATTAAATTATTTTACGAGAATCTAACTATATTCCTCCACGAGTTTTACACAACAAATAACCATCTATTAAATAACTAGGTTGGTGGTTAACTCTACGGTGGATACTGGCAGCCACCGTTATTTGTTTATTACAAACTTACATAATATCGACATAATAAAAGACCGACTGCCTTTAAACTACCGTCCGATGTACGATCACAATTATAAGGGATAGCCACCAGAAATATTATCGATTGATTTTCATCTTTATCTCGATTATTATAAAGTTGTAAATATATGTGATGTATGTGTATGAAACATGGGTGCCGCGTGAACGTTTATCATCTACTTTCTCAACGCGATATAAAGTAAAAGTAGAAGAACTTGGCGCGTCTGTGACGCTGGTGGGTGACTGTCACACCGTGGCGTAACTTTACGTGTGTTATCTATTTATCACGCTTTTTATCAGTATGTTTTTATCACGGAAATACAAACATAACATCACGCCTGCTTTCCCCGAAAGGTTACAGAGATGCAGCTAAAGTACAAGTACAACCACATCTCACATTTTGAAATCATTGTTTTTCAAATTTTCACTGATGTTAAATCATACACTGTGGTAGTAGATGGATCAATAATATCGAACTTGCTGAACTTTGAACTGGAACCATTTTTGACGTGACAACGTCTTATAATTCGATGGAGCCGGCTGCACGCACGAAAAAACATGACTCATGCGGCGTTACCTCGCTCTGAGGCGTTCCATTTAAGGCTTGAAGTGCAAGCGAGAGCGCGGAACGAGCGACAAAGAGGCACAATCGGCCTCCGCGTTCGGCAGCGTTCGACACTGTCTCTCTCCTACTTGAGTGAGCGATGCGTCCGCGTGGACAGCTGCTATACAATAATACATTTACATATTTTCGTCAAGTATGAAGTGCAGTGAAAAGTGAAATTTTCTTATAAAAAATGCAACCATTCCATCAGTATTTTCATATGACGTTGTCACGTTCAACTATCGTCAGTAAACCGACTTTACAGACAACCGATTTTTTTATATAAATCACTTCTTTTCGAGTCGATGGAAAACTCTTTAGATATTTTGGGACCAGTAGGCAGCCACGACAATAGCAGCGTTAGTGGCGTTCTTTAGGTCCTCCAAAGTGCAAATGTGTGGGCACTTGGGACACTCCAGCATGTGTGTCATATTCTGCACTCCCATTGTGTGTCAGACGAGTCTATAAAACCCCATTTCGCCAAATTGTCTTTGCAGCAGCCTACCTGGGTATGCAATCGATTGAGTGTTTTCCATAGAGGCCACTGCAGTTCACGGCTAGGTGGCAGGTGTTCCTGGGGTTTCAAGAAGTTTGTTGATGGTGACTGAGATTTTCCCACAGCTTGCTTCTTAGTGTCTTCTAGTGGTCTTGAATGGCCTGTGTGCAGCGGAGAAAACTCTTCCGGGTCTTAAGTCTACCCGGGGCTGTAGTGTGATCATAGAGGAGATATCGGGAATCGGATTCATGGGCTTTTCTCTAGCTCGCATGCAAAATCCTTTCAACTCACTAGCAGTTGAAGGTTTTAATTTACTAATTAATCATTTCCACGCACATTGCACAATTCAAGAACAAAATCATTAAAAACAACATGAGGATGACCCTGATAGCATTAGTTATAATTGATTACAGAACCTTTCATGACTAATTAACTACCTCGTTGATTTAATGGTAACACACGCTACCGCTGAGCGTGAAGTCCTGGGTAAATTAATATAATTTAATTTATAAAAAAAAACGTTGCCCCACACTATGATTTTTTTCCTGTATCAAAGGTGCGTTTACACACATTTAATTTGTACCCGGTTGATGCATTAGGTCTTGCCTGTTATATAGGAATTTAATATAACTTTATTCAAAGGATCAACGCGGTCTAACCCTATAAATGACTATATTTTCTGTTGCTGTAATAAGGTTCAAATAAAAACTTTTACTCGTCAAACAAAAATACAGCTATTTCCTATCTGACTACACTGAGATGATAAGCAATATGGGAACAATCTCTTCACCGGTTACCGTGTCTTTTTAAGTTCAGTCTTCATCTTGGTCCATTCAGACCAGTGGCTGAAATAGTCTTTTGAGGAATGAACCAGACAGATTTGAGTGGACCTGTGTGTCCAGTTAGTGCACAAATTTAGCTATATTTGAGCTAATAATGATTTTAAATGTTACGATACAGTGTAAACATTCCTCTCAGCGTTAATCAGTCGGAATGCTCACTTGCGGCGTACCGTGTGTAACGTCTAAACGAGATTGGCTAATTATCTCCGAATTATGTGTGCCTGGTGGAGCCGCCTAGCCGTGGACGTGTCGCACGCTTTCTATTGATTTCTAATGCTTTTTGAAATGTCCCAACTTACCTATTTAATAAATCGATAATTGTTTTTTTTTGTAATTATAATGTAATTTTTGTGAATTAAGTAATTGAATATTTGGTTGAAATTGGTATTCTATGGGATGTGATGTCATGCGGAGGAAAATGTGATGAGAAAGGTATTGAATATGAATGTGGCTATGAGATAAGGGAAACACCAAAAAAACGATAGATGGTCTGAAAGATAATATGGCTGTAAGGTCGGTGACTATTACTGATATGACGAATGAAACAGAAGTATAGAAGAAAGAACATATTTGATACAACCCAAAACTAATTAGAAAGAAAGAAAAATTATTTATTTGTGACCCACACAGGCAAAACGAGTAAGCAAAACACAAACAATAATAAAAAATAAAAAGAATTGTCCCCGTGCGAGACCAAAAAGGCTCCTATCTGCTGATATTCTGATAGGGCCCACTGTTGATGCCACGGACACATTAACGGAAACGGAACATACAATATTTAAATGAATAAAATAGAATAAGATAAATAAGAACAAAGAAGTATAAACACATAAGGTGAGTTACAGTATGTAAGTGTATAATGAAGACAAATATATAAATAAAACAAAATAAATATACGACCAAAATCCCGACAGGTTATTGGTACACATTGGTCGGCAACAGGCGGACCGCGGTCCTTATCTGGACCACAAAAGGTCGAAAATTGGACCACCTAAAATTGACAAATAATTTATCTACCAATTAAATTTTAATAATATTGTTTTATACCTACCTGTCAAAATTTTGAGGTGATGTTTTAGAAAAAAATGGATCAAGGTCGCAGGTATAATTTTATCGTATTAATTTACGAATATCTTACATATTTGTGTTATATGTATACATCACCTAATCTTACATAATATATGATTTTTGTTTCTGGACCTCGATAAAAAAAAATCCACACTCTCCAGACCCTTTTAAAATTACTTGACGACCTCTTATAGGATAAATAAGTAATTTAAATAAGAAGCAGGCTAAAAAAAATTGTTTTATAAAAATGATATGGCTAGGATGGAAGTGAATACAGTTAATAAGATTGTTCTCTTTAGTCAAATAAAATCAATCGAATAGACAAAAGGAGTATGCAAAGACCGTTGCAGGTGGCGTTCTTTGGTCTCTGTTTACCTCCATGGGAAAAAGGCGTGAGTTGATGTATGTATGAAAACGGCGTTAGGTACTAAATTGTGCAAGCGATCGAGGCGAAGTTTTGTTAAAAAAAAACACCACACAAGCAATGAAGCAAGTGTACTAAACAGGTGGTAATCCAACCTCCTTGAATAGAATAACCATGATATTTATCTACGGCACCTTATGGTAACCTAGTTATAGCCTTACACCTATCCATGTAAAATCCATGTATGTACTTGCCCACATATAAGTGAACACTTGTTCAACGTTAGGAAATCCCATAAGGTAGGAAGTATGTGTCCGATAGAAGGTCATTGAACTGAGCTCAAATACCTGATCGATATTATATTCTAATTAACAGCCATAAAGCCTTTGAATATATATTTTTTGCTACCTATAATCTGGTCAAAATGAAGGTACAATATAGCTTGATCTCAGCGAAAGCTGCCAGTATCAATACAGTAACAATAACGTATACGTCAGTTTGACATATGTCTGCGACATATTATGTCAAACTGACGTATTCGTTATTAGATCAAGCTATCTTTTATGAAGTATAACAAAACACTGACAGCTCAATCGGCTGACAGTAGGGGTAAAAATTTGTATTTTTAGGTTCCCTCTAATCTAATCTTCTAATCCTATGGAATATAAATCCACCTTGGATATTAAAGTGTCTTTTCACTTTTGAATGTTTTAATACAATGAAAATGCTTCCATAGCTATTTAAAATTCTTTAACTAAAATATATACGACCTTAGTTGGTGGCTTCCAAGATGGTTGCTTTTTTTTTCCCGGATATCACAATAGACAATTGACTTGTGCAATATTAAATTTGTGTTGCTATACTTATATTCTAAATACACTACAGATATTTTATATTCTCAAACTATCTTTCATCTGTGCTTACTCATTAAATCGATGTAAAACAACACTATATCGTGTTCGTTTTATTATTTTAAAACATTTGATGTTGAGTAGAGTGTAGCTCTAAAAATGTTCTTTTTGACTGTGTTAGTAAACGTGTCTTCAAAATGGCTGGAATGTAGTTTTTTATTGACTGTCTCGATGGTCTATTGGTCGCAAAGTGCTATTGCCAAAGCTAACCGTCATCCTGAGTTCGATTCCTGGCTTGGGCAGCGTGTATGAGATTTCCATCTGGAATTTTTCAAGAGTAACCCGGTGTCTGGATGTGTGCCTCTTTGATGGCGATGCTGCCCATGACTAGCTAATCCTTTAGGGAATGTAATATTATGTTAAGGTATATTTTCAGTTTTCATCCCAAACGTTATATTTATATGAAATTCATTAAAAATCCAACCGATTTCTGAGCTTGAACTGAACTTACGCATTAAATAATCTGCATACAAATGATTATTTATGATTACGCTAAACACTAAATTCAAAAACCAAATCAAAGCAGTCTTATTCCGTATGCTTTTTAGAACTTATCTCGCCAATAACTAGGAAACGAGGACCTTCGTCATTTGTAGAGAAATGGCAGTGAACAACCTTTCCTAGAAATGCAATCATAACGCGAGTGCTCATAAGAAAATATATAACGTCTTATCTTTATAATGAGAAACTCGTCAGTACACAAGTTTTCACTTTTGTTAATGAATCCATCTGCATACATAATCGTTGGCGGTGATACAATTTGCAAAATATGCCTAAAAAGTTTTTTTAAACGATATTTTGTAAAAAAATTCGTAAGCATTTTGCGTTATCCTGAATCCAGCGCTTGAGGAAAAGGAATTTGCTTTTCTTCCAAAAAATCTGCAGTAAGCACAATCGATCACTTTCGAAATCAGGTGAAATGATCAGGTGTAATTTTTTCAATTTATGCCAAAATCCTAAGTCAGTGAAATATTATTTAATCACTTCGAGTCCTAAGTAATTAATGAGACAAACTCCACATGAAAGCGGAATTAAACCTTAAAAGTGTCACATAAGCCATTACTAACGATGTGACACCAAACACAACAGATGCACAAATTTACCGCTACACTTCACATTTACGAAAGCCAGTCATATTCCAATGGCATAAGGTCCATTTAGTTTATTATAGTTGGGTAATTAAGTTGGTTAATTTCACAATAAGGGTATTGTATGGTATTCCCAGGGAGATATCACAGTTTCCCGAGAAGAACGAGAAAGTTGGCTTTCTTGTGAAGATTTCAGATGCAGATGTTGCTTGTCTATTTAATTGTAGTACAAGATTAGACACAATTAGCTCCAAATTGCCTAAGAGATTGCTTCCTCATCTGATTGTGGCGTGTGCAATTAGACTAGACTAGTGCTAGCGTTTCATATTTTTGCATAGTAATCATTCTGCATTCGTAAGTAATGACGATAGTATGCAACTAGACAAGTTTAAAATTAAAGACTTTTTTTTTTTTGTTGGCTCACGCTTGACCACTATCTCACCTGATGGTTAGCGATGATGTGGTCGAAGGTGAAGCACGCTTGCCTAGAAGTAACCTATTCACTCCTGACTTAAAGACGCCTAGATTGTAGCAATCGGGAAACACAGACTCCGGCAGGGAATTCCACTCCTTAGCTGTACGTATAATAAAAGTATTCTCAAAACGTTAAGTGCGTATGGGTGGGATGTCCACTATGTACCGATGGCGCATCGCCGTTAGTCTGGTAGTCCGATGATGAAACGGGCTGGGCGGAATTAGATCATGCAATTCCATCGCAGACTCCCCGAAATGTAACCGATAAAAAACCGACAAGCTGGCAACTCGGCGATGGTGTTCAAGGCTTAATCAGTTATTCTGACAAGCTATTGTAACCCATTTGCTCTAAAATTATAGTAAAATCAGAGTATTACAAACATATTTTTAATCTGCCGTAAAATCGTTGTTGTTCTTTACTTTTTGTATGCGTAAAAATCGCGTTAGGTCTCGTTAGGTGTGTGAAATTTTTAATTAAATGTCATGGTCTAAGAATTAGCTTGTAACGTAATATTTAATGGTTAATAACAACTTCGTGTAATTAAATATCACGTTTACATAAAAAAAAAAACCGTAAAATTAGAAAGAAAACCCACGGATGGTGTCGCCATTTTGTTTTGGTGACAATTTTCCTGTCACTTAAAATGTGTTGTAAAAGTCAATGCAAAAATCTAAGGGTGTTGTGTAAAAAAAGAATCATTTAATTGGTACTTTTATGTAATCGATGCGCACGGCTATAATATCATTGCTTTACTATATCTGAATGTGAAGCCCATAACATTTAATTGGAGGCCATCAGGTATTATATTATCTCCTGTTAATGTGTTTATGTCAAAGTTTATTCTAAACATTATAATTAAGGGTCTGAAGTTGTAGTTATTTTATAAACCGATCGTCAAAGCTTTTTACAGTCATTTTTAATTCTAAATTTCAATTTGTAACAGAGGATTAAACTAATTAGTTTTTCATTCCACAGTTATTTTCTATTTTTTGCATTTTACTAATTTTCTTGCTATAAAGATAAACCTTCTATGAAACTCATCATGCCAACAAATTGCTCTAGAAATAAACTGTTTTAAGTGATGTTAAATTCACGCTCAATTAAAGGAGAATGCCCAATCATCTTCAAGAACGGACTTAATAATCCCATACCGGTGCACTTAATTACACACCGTGCAAACCGATGCACTTAGCAGCTGTGAATTAATTTCACAGTTCATAGCGACCAGGCGACTGTATCGCTTCCGCATGACCTGTCCTTGTCCTAGCACTTACTGGGTAGGGCTGTCACTGGCTTTTTGTAGTGTTATCAGTATTAACCTTTTTGTTGATCTGTGGTTAGTGATGGTTGGATAAACCGAAGATTTAAGTGAAGTTTTTTTAAAGTTCGTAATTGTAGTATGTACCTTCTGTTGTGATTGTTAAGCTAATCATATTGAAAGGCAAATTACTTAGATGCAAAAAGTTCTGAATGACCTTGTTGGAAAATTTGAAATGAGACATTTCATGGTTTTAGTTTTAGGTACTTTTCTTGAAGCTTGATTTTAATTGCTGAAAATGAACATTCTATTAGATTCTAAACTGTTCTACTAAACTGTTAGTCATCAACTGTATATTAGGTATAGAAACTAGGCTCTGCATATAAATCTAGACATCATAAACATTTCTCACTGATTCATACATCATTAGCTCCATTTCTGTTTAGAAGTCAAGGTGTACCGCTGACTTATTTATCGATATCACCATATTAACAACCCTAGAGGGGTCATTTCATCTTTTTTAGCGAGGCCTACCACTCTGTCTGCCCTTTTATACCTCGGAAGAGATGTATAAGGATAAGAGCCACTTCCACATGCGTGACCTAGTGTAAAGGACGGGCTATATATAACCTCGCCTTAAATGGCCGTGTTCCAACAATGTCGAGAATATCTGCCCTGCTTTAGTAATTTAGGTCCAATTAACGACGTTACTGTCTATGCTACTAGTGGGTTGTGTTTTAAAAATAGATTTATAGTTTGAATTTAGAAGTCCTGATAAACTGCATTTGTTTTTTTGCTAGTATTATTACAATTTCACTTAATACTCGTACGATCTCTTTTGTTAAAAAAAATGTATTCTTTTATTTTTATGCAGCTCGCTAAAGCTGCTGTATTGATGGACATCAAAAAAGATTGCTTATTAATCTAAATATTTAAAAGCCATCATTATTACTATTAAGCTATTATGTAACCTATCTATCTAGATAAAATGATGCACTTTCATAGAAAAAAACACTAGACAAAACTTTAATTTCGTACCAACTAAAATTATCCCAGTAATCACGTATAATGACGGCCAGAGACAAATAAACAGGTGCTTTCTGTATTTTAATAGTGAAGTGATATCAAACTGTATAATTATGAGAACAGGCATTGTCGCAGAGAAAACAGTACAATGCCTACATGTGAACTGCTGATGACGATACTTTGTGGTGTTCCGCGTCTTCGTTATTACTGCAATTAATTTTATATTCAAATAATAATATATTAATATATATATATATTTTTAATTTTTTATATTTTTTTTTTTTTATTTTTTTTATATATTCTTGTAAATTTTCGAAATCATTAGTATTGTTTGGCACTGGACCACACTAGCTCTCTCTCTGCATGTCTCTTTCTTCTTACTCGACTAATCTTCCTGTTGAATAGATTATTGCGCTCCGCTACGAAACTTTTTCGTAGCAAATTTTTATAATTTAGGAAAACCACATTCAGTCAGCGACAGCGATTCTCAAAAATCCAAAAATTTATAGGATTGACAAGCCTTATCTGAATCTCACGTGATCAATCTCTTCTATTTTGAAATTTCGGCAATCGCTTTTCCCGAAATAATAAAACTTTGTCTAGGATGTTGTGACGTAACTTGTAACAGTAAGATGCTTGATTGATTAATTGACATACAAAAAAATACCGCAACGAATGGTTCGTAAAAAAATATGAATAATATTAATTTTACTTGACATAATAATTAAATTTTACGACATCCAATGATTCGATGGAAAAGTATTTCTAGAGCATAAAGAACCATCGTACCTACACTATATTAGGATATTCTAGACACACGTATATTTAAACCCATAGGTACCTAGTATTGTTTCATTATCTGCCTGCCTTTGACCCATGTTACTTGGTGGCGCAACACGTTTTCTTCTTCCATACTGCCCTGTCACGTCATCACTCCTTTTCTTTCATATCACTCCTCACACAGACCATCCATCTTTTCTTTGGCCGTCCCCTCCCTCTGCATTGATCCACATTTATATTCACTACTCTTTCAGTAACATGCATTTCATCCCTCCTCATCACATGACCATATCAGGACAAACGGTTTCCTTTCCTAGGTACCTAGTATTGTTTATCTAATATAATTACGGTTCATACTGATCTAGTCGTAACCCATAAATTAATATGCGTCACCATTCTCTTGCCACATTACAATAAGGAAACCGGTGTTATGTAAAATAAGTCATTATTAATGTTAATATTCATCGCTTACCTAGTTTTCATATTTGTTGGCGACGAAAAATTTATGTTCTGGGTAAAACAAATATTACTTATGTCACTAACTCTTAGTATAATCAAATTAGTTTATTAGTCACGTTTAAATAGGCTTTTGACGCCCAACAGGCCTCTACGTTTAACAATATTTGTGAATATATTGTTAAACGCTATAGGTAAATCGATATATATACGAGTATTACATAATGATGGTAGGTATGCCAACGTAGCTTAGATACTTAGTAACTAGTTCAGAAATTTCCTATGATATCATTTTTCCAGAAGATTCTGATCTACCTACTAAACCTCATAGCTGTAGACGTAAACTATGTTTAGATACTCATAAAGTCATTATCATTTAAATCATCTCATTTACCTAATATATCCCACGCCCAATAGGCATACTTTACACTAGTTTGTCAAATCTGCGGAATAACACGTACATAACTCAATTTCGAAACTAGAAAACCTAAAAAACAAGAAATTTTCGTAACTTATTCTCAATTAAGCAACAACCATTGCTGATGATAAAATTCATAATTAGTATTGTGACCAACAATAACTCGGTAATCAGATAAGGCATCGCTTTTGTGAGTTACAAAAGTTCACCCAGTTTCTGGGTTGTAACTCGGATTCTTCTTAAGTCGGAAATGCACTACATATTATGTAAAGTGATCTCTCATTTACTATTGTTGTGGAACCATCTCGAAGTATGGCCCGAGATGTAGGCGATAGCGTTTATAACTGATAAGATGTAAGCAGGTTATGATGTATTGTTTAATCGCTGGGATTTGGCAAGATTTGATGGGTGTTACGGCCTAAAGTGGAGAATGTAAATATTTGTGTGCAAAAATCTAGTAAAGCATCTTTTAATATTCTATTCTAAAACACTCTTGATTGTAAACCTTCAGAGATTAAGCTTCTAGCAATGCACCATTTATCAGTCTAATCTAATAAAATAGGGTTTTTTATCATACTTGTAAGCCTACTTGAAAAGTTGAAACTAAAAGATTCCCATCAAAATTGCAACTCTCCATCCAAAGCCACGACTGATTTATCACAAAATATTGCAAGATAGTTAAATAGCCATTACTAATACAAATAACATAAATAACCACACAGGTTTGTCATGTCAAAGAAAGTAGGCAACACGTTGTACGTAACAAGATCCTTGCCTACTTGACACATAGGCTCATTTTGAAATACTTTACATAACCTCCTTATTTTCACACAGTTGGGTAACCGCTTATATTCGTATCTTCAACCACATCATAATTATGTTCTCTAATTCATTGCTCATCTTGAGGAAGTGTTTTTGCACGAAATGTCGCACGCTTACGACAAACCATTGTCTTTTATGACTTTTTTATATTATTACGCTTTCTCCTACATATAGACTTGCTTCATTTAAGATTTTTAATGCAAGTACTAGTAGTGAGATGAGGAAAAATGGAGTTGTGTAAGTTGTTGGAAACGTAATTTATGATGAAAAAGTAGTTAACAAGAAGATTGAAAAGTTGACATATGAGCCACTCAGCGAACTGAAAGCTGTTTGCTTGAACGCAACGAGAAAAGCTACACTAACTTGTATAATGGTGATGATATGATGTTTTAGTAGATACTTGCGGTACAACTTGCTAGAAAAAAGAGATAGATTAAATCAATACATAAGCAGGTATGGATGACAAATTATACATTATAAAACTTCAAATAGGATACAAACAATCTCAACTAAATATGATTTGCGGTGCATTTTATCCATAGTTTTTATAGCCCGTCATTGCAGTAGCCAAATAACACTTCAAAGTATAAAGATTGAAAGAAAGCAAGTGAAAGCAAAGTGTTAAAGCCATAATTACGTTTGCTTTTAAACTAAAAACGCTAACACGTTTGAACAATATTGATAGTTAATTGATTCGAAATAGATTGCCAATCGTTTAAGACTGGCATCGAATTGGAATCGTTTCAAATATGATGCAGGCGGTAATTGATCGTAATTATTTAAATATCGATTTGTTTCGAACCATTCATGATTCATTTTATATTGTTTTATGAAATTTTTTACGATTAAGGACGCTGATTTTTTTTCAGCTCATTTAAAAAGCTTTCTAACTGCAGCTTGGAAATAAAGATGGATGCAATAAATTCCTTTTTTAATATCGCTTGAGTTTAAACGGCTCGTAAAAACATCTAACACTAGGTCAATTTTAATTGAATCTAGACTTTTTATTATATAGATTTATTGAACTATAAACCATTTATTAATGATAAGAAACACGTAGAAAACAAAGCCCATAGTTTTGTTGAAATTCGTTATTTATGCCTATTTTCCTCTTATTCCAGAACAATGACCGTAAAGAAAACTGCCCGGACGGGTGGCTTCGCGGCCATGGTTGCGCGTCAGAAGATGCACTCCGCCAGCCAGCAGCTCGACATCATGACCATCACCAAACCCTCCTCCCTTCAGTCCTACAACATCGTCGTCGGCTTCAACGAGAAGGACCAACTACAACTACTCACTAAAGAAGACATCACAGACGAAGACAAAAAACAAATCAAAGACTACACAGAACTTAAACCTACCAAATGTGAAAATATCTCAATAGACGACATTTCAAATTGTGTCAATATCGAGAACTATCCCAATTGTGACAACACTCTAGTCTTTTACATAACCAAAAACATGAACAAAGAAGCCATCGCGCTCAAGTTCGAGAACGAGCAGGACTTCAAGAGGATATACTTCACCTACAAATACTTCAAAATGCGGAACCGATTGACGAAAAACACGAACAACTATTCAAGCAGTGAAAACTTGTTTTCTAAAAAGAAAACTTATGATATTTTCAAAAGCAGAAAGAATAGTATGGACGACTACAGTTTATTCGATAAGGGACGCAATGATTACGACTTAATGCAAACTACGGACAACGATGGTGTAACACACATATCGGTGCAACAGAAGAATAACTTAAACAATCGATACGAGCAGCCTATGAGTCTGATCGGAATAAGGAATGACGTGAATGAGGCTGGTGAAATAGACAGCATAATATATACTGATATTGAGATTCCTTCAAAACCAGACAGGAAGAGATTGTTTCACAAGAAGCCAAAAGCCCCTCAGCCCCCAATTTTAAAAGATAGTCAGCCAAAAGTGTTGAAAGGAGAGTTCGTGAGAGTTAATGTCGATCGAGCGCCGGACATAATACCGAAGGATAATAAGCTGAACAAGATACCGGATATTCTCATGTTCAGAGAGAACAAAAACAATAATAAGAAGAACGCGACGAGCAACATCTGGCCAGCAAGTAATAAAGGTGAGTTTATCAGTATTTCATCAATCTTATCTAAGCTCTTTATATTTCAGCAGTGTGTCATTATTGACATTTCGATTTAAGTTTTAGCGCTGATCGTATCATTAGGAAAGATATGATCTGCGCGGTTTTGTGCTCTTCGGTTCGGTTGGTTTTATAATATTTTGGATAAAATCGAACGTAGAATAGATGTAAAATCATTAAAATAATGTACCTACCAAAATTTTGAAGAATGTACAAGTAGTTAGTCAAATAAGATAAAAGATGAAAATCAGTGTTGTCGCTAACCGACAAAGTTTAAAACCCATCAAACTAATGGTTACCGCACCGTCAAAATGAACGGGTAGTTTATGTCTCATAATACCATAGTACATGTCATCATTATAGAGGAATCAATAGACAACATGGAGTAGCCAATATTGTTATATAAGTTACAGGAAATGTTGATGTCAGTAGTTACGTACGAGAAGTTAATCATTTAGAATTTCCATAATTCAAAAATAATTTATTTTATGGGCAGTTTATTATAACATCTAATGAGTTACAGCCTCTATGATTAGCTCATCCATCTGTGAAGTAAACTTGAAGATGGCAAAACAATAGTCAATTTCGTCATTACAACTTATTGTTCTACAAAACAGCTTCCTGGTTTCGTAAAATGAGGTAAAATGAGTATATTCTTAGTTTTTGTCTTTCCTTATTTTAATCATTGTCCTTGTTGAAACCTTCGCCATATTTTTTAAAAGGACTATATGTGGCAATCATACTGATAAACAAATTACAACGGGCTTTATTAGTTCCTTTAGAGGCTATAGATATCCCACTTCCACATCCTCATCATCATCATCATTTCAGCCGAAAGACGTCCACTGCTGGACATAGGCCTCCCCCAGGCGTCGCCACATTGACCGATCCCGTGCGTCTCGCCTTCCCGCAACCTTAACCAGGTCGTCGGTCCACCTAGTGGGAGGCCTTCCAACGTTTCGTCTTCCGGTTCGCGGTCACCATTCCAGAACTTTTCAGCCCCATCGGCCATCCGTTCTGCGAGCAATGTGCCCTGCCCACTGCCACTTAAGTTTGGCGATTCTCCGGGCTATGTTGGTAACTTTGGTTCTCCTGCGGATATCCTCATTTCTGACGTGATCACGCAAGAAAATTCCGAGCATAGCCCTCTCGACTGCCCTTTGGGTGACTTTAAGCTTTCTGATGAGGCCTATTGGGAGCAACCACGTCTCGGCCCCATAGGTGATCACTGGCATCACACACTGGTCATGAAGTTTTGACTGGTCATAGTTTTTCCACATCCTGCAGCAAAAGATTTATAGATTAGTTGAGTAACATACCGTTAAGTTCCTGATTCATTTGACAATAGGAAAAAAACATTGATTAACATGAATAAACATTATTTATACATTATTAATTTGAAACAATGTATATTCGTATTATATTTTTTTTAACTGTGCAACATCTTCAGCTTTAAAAAGAAAATCTCTTCTAAATCTTTGCTTTTATCACCAGCCTTGATGACTTTCATCAGCCTATTTTACAGAAATCGTTGTTGTGTTGTATTAAATCGTAAACAAGCCAAGGCCAATGCCCATCGTGTTTGCGTAACCGGTCATTCACTTGCAGTTACATCTCTGACTGTGTCACTGTGGTAAACTATTTGTATGGACAAAGTTACTCTGAGTTCATCTTTTAAACATCTAATAAACTCGTTGCAAATTGTCTGATGCATGTGTTTAAAATTAATAGAATAGGATTGCCATTATGATGTTATCAAGAAAAAAAGCTTTCGGGAATCATACAAATCGGAATTATGAAATTTTTTTGATCAAGATACTTTTTTCCTCTTAAATCTTGGGAATTAAGCAAACCATGACGTTGCCACCACTTTCCATAGCAAGCAAAAACCGTCTCGTTTCTTATAAGAAATAATAAAATATAATATTGATGTTAGATGAGATGGATATAATTTATTACATGCAAGGTGGATAAAAATTAAAACAGATTTCAACCATAGTGGCCAACGGTTAAGCACATGGTGATTTGGGCAATCAGTATTTGACATCTCTTCCGTTATTGAGTCTTAAGATCCTATTTTTTTTTATAACGTGCAATAAATATTACTCCATGTATTTATCTCTCCTAACTTTTTCTCTGTTACCACAAATCCTAGATTCGCAATCTATTACAAAGTTCTACGTGTGACTATGTATTGCTGTTTGGTATGGGCAGTGTTCAAGTAATTACGTTGCACTATCGTATGGACAACATTGCGTACCTCGCAGGTTTGTTTAGGAGCCGCATCACGATCGACCCAGTCTTTGTTGTCGGTAAAAACTAATGGCTGCGGTGCATAGGTCGTAAGCGTACGTTTATACGCTTTAATGAGACCACCGGAGATATTAGCTGTTTCTTTGTAGCATCTTAATTTTCTTACTTTGATTTGTCATTGCTGTTCTAAATGGTCAAGATTTTTATGTTTTTACATTTTACTAATTAGATCTCAATCATGTTAAGGCGAAATTCTTGAATCAAGATTTTCCATCGAATTAATTATGCTTGTGGTGATGATCAGAAGCCCCTTTCCTCTTCTCTCGACTCAATTTTAAACCTAGAAGCCATTACTTTAGCAGTTTGACGTCCTTGTCTTTTAACAGACTAATCCCTACTGCAAGATGATATAACTTCTTATTCCACAGAACAAATCTGCAAGTGAAAAATTTCACAGTCCATTGCGTTACTCACGAAGGGCTAATCAAATTCAGGCGCCGTGATTGGCGGAACCGATTTATCAACAGTTAACCTACGTCACTATTACAACACCTAGCGTTCGGACGACACGGTTGTTTATACATGCTAATTAAGTATTCTATATTACCATATAGGGAGTTACGTGTTGTCACGAAGGCATATATTGAGTTCTAAAAATAACCATGCTATGCCGTCAGACAGACTTAGGTAAGCGGCAGATTCTGAAACGCTGTCAACTTAGACTAGCCTATAACGACTGATGAAGCAATAAGAAGCCCTTGAGGATGTATGGACATAGATTATAATCCAGCAGAAATCCATGAATTGTTTGAAAGTAGATATGAAATCAATAAAAAACAAGAGCTCGTAGCGTGTCTTTTTAAACAAAACACAAGTGAGGAGACTTAACCTATATAAACTAGCGCAGAAAATCTCTAAATAATCTACGAAACTACGAAGATACTACTCGTAGAATTTGTCATCATACTTTTCAAGTTTGAATTCCTAATCCAGACACGACAATTATTAAGCAGCTAAGAAGTATAAGCAAATGCTAATATATGCGTTATAGGCTTGTGCTCTGAAGGTCACAAGCCAAGCTTCGGTCTAATTTTAGTCTCTATTATACCTAGAACTTTGGAGCTATTAAAATATCTATCAAAATTCAGGGTTTCGTCATAAACTCAATTTGATTATTCCTCGCAATAGGATTGGTCTTCGGCAATAATGAATCGTTGAATGTTAACAAAGGCAGAAAGACACGAACCAGCGCAGGCGCAGCTATGGCTGTGAGAAAACTAGTCATGCTTTATTATGTCCTCAGTAATTCGCTAGAGCTTAGATTGTTGTCGAGCACACGTTTATTGCAAATAAGTTTGATGTCCTTATATTACGACATAATTAATTAAATAGTTTTAGTTATAAAGTAGTTAAATATCACTAAGATTACATACAAAATATGCGATATTTGTGTTAATTCTGCGATAGTTGTGTTATGTATCACCTCTGACCATCCTATTTTCGAGAGTTAAATCGGTCTTTGAAAAATACCTGTCGAAGATTTAATGTCTATTTTGGGTCGTGTACTATCAAATAATAGTATCAAATCAATCGTTCTGCTAGAAAATACTAAGTTAATTTACCAAATTCATCGTTAACCCAATAAAAAAATCCTTGTTGAATATTTTAACACGCTTCTGTATTTTATTGCCAACATCTTTACACCACGTCTGTCCTCAAAAGATCTCCACTATAGTGAAATTAAGCAACTATCTGTTTGTACGTAAACCACTCCACGCATGGCATATTTCTTTAAGGTCAGTGGCTAAACAATTAGCTTTGTTTATAATAAGCCAATATATATTTAAGGGTGCTTAAGAATAATATTTGCTTGGCCTCAATTAACATGGAAAAGTGATTTACGTAAAATATTATGATCGTGTATTGATTTCGGCGGTATTGTAATTTGATCACGCGGTAATTGTACGTACCTAGATGCCTATTTTTGGATTTCGATCAGATTTAAATGAATTGACACCATTTTTTCTACTTCTTCATCTATATTGTTTCGAATCCTTATTGGTAAACCGTCATGATGATATCTTCAATCCATGTTATTTTGGTGACCGATAATAATAGTAGAACTATAATATACAGCTTAAACTTTAAAGGTACCATTACTACCAATCTTCTTTTCTGGGATTGGTTATGTTTCTTCGTTACCTAACTACTAATAGTATCTGTGACACTTAATGATTTTGCGAGAAACTTCAGTCGGACTTAGTCATGAACTCCGCAACCTTTTAGGAAAGCAGATTTTTACCTTTCAGATGTCATTCACCTTCAGGTTACAATACGAATTCTGTGCTGGTTAACCTCCTCTTCAAGATATATCCCATTGAGGGAATCAAGATCTTTTGTTTCTTCAGATATCATATTAAAGCTACCATTTTATTACATTCGGAAATACTCGTACACACTCCAATCGTACCCTCCATCCATTGCACTGGCAAGATATTTTGCAAAAGATAATTTAGTAATCGTATAATCAGTCCCTACTTCCCAATAAGGCTTATCGTATAGACTGCATGGTGCAGTCACGTGCCAGAACATAGCGTGGCTAATCACAGTCTTGCAATCGGCGTGTGTGCAACTAACCCGACCCTTGTTTTGATATAGTAGGAGTTATGTAAGGAGAATTGTTTTGTGAAGTTTTCATATTAGGTATACGATAGTTCTGTATGACAATTTCAAGTATCACAAAGTAGCATAATTTACATTACGTTTCAACAATACTCCTTATAACCAGGAGTTTAGCAGCTGAAACATTATTGAACTAATATAAAATAATAATGATAAATTATTTGATTAATTAATATTGGCTTATACGAACTCGAGAGACAGATGCATATATTTATGCATCAGTGTCTCGAATAAAACCCAAACTCGTACTCGTACCTAAGTACGAGTACGAGATCCGAACCTACGAACATGTACCTAAGTAGTTCTGCTACATTTACCTAAGTACATGTTCGTAGGTTCGGATCTAGGTTTACATTGACTGCTCCGTTGGTTTATGGTCGCCAAGATGACTGCTGAGAGCGGGATCTTGCTTGTTCCCAGGCCGAGAAAAGTTCAGTCGTGAGAAATAACAATATGTCGGCTCCGATCCCGACTGTAGTAGAGTGTTTGGTACACTAAATAATAACCATCATACGTAGTTGGCTAACTTTAAAAGGTCATCAGACTAGTGTAAAATACCCAAGTACAGCATGGAACAACCGCAAACAGTCGTAACTGACTAGCATCCGTGTCACCGATGAGGCTCGTCAGTTACAACTGTTTGTGCAACCCACAGACGAGGGCACGCTCGTAAAAGAGGATTGTGTTAAGACAAACGCCAGTTATACTGTGAAAGATGATAGACCTTTCACAACATATAGGTAAGTGTTCAGTTTAGGGGCCAATAAAATCATAGATAGTGCCAGACAGCCATTTAGTCGAGCCGTTCCTGTCAAATTGTTGTATTTCTTCGTCGACTTCCCGTTATAAAAGTATGTGAAGAAAATCATAAAAACGAATTGTTTATGATAGCCCTGAGGCTCTAGACAAGTGTCGCTTGATGTCAACGATGGCGATGATCAAAATGTTAGGGATTGATCGCGTGAAATTTGGCTACCGTTTGATATTTCCATATTTTTTTTCATTTTTAGTGTTCTGTACGCAAAGGGTAAAAACGGAATCCTATTACTAAGACTCCGCGGTCCGTCTGTCTGTCTGTCTGTATGTCTGACTGTCACCAGGCTGTATATCATGAACCGTGATAGCTAGACAGTTGAAATTTTCACAGATGATGTATTTCTGTTGCCGCTATAACAATAAATACTAAAAACAGAATAAAATAAATATTTGAGTGGGGCTCCCATACAACAAACGTGATTTTTTGCGATAATGGTACGGAGGGTCTACCTTTTATAGCAGAACTTTTTGTTTCATAGTATTATATTGCATAACAACGGATAGCATAAACTTCAATTCGCAGAAAATCGTTTGGCATACACTCATTTATCATACATTCAAAACGCATAATTCTGTAAGTCAGAATCAGCTTTAGGCATAAGTTTCATTTCGATAGTCATTAAAAAGCAGAACCATCATATCACAGAAAGTTAATTATGCCAAATAAAATTCTGCCATCGTAAAAGTAAGCCATTGTAAGTTAAGCCGAAAAAAGTTATGCCTTAAAAATATTTGTTTAAAGAAGATTATGCCAAGTGTTTTATGCCAAATAAATACGGAGCATCAAGATTCTGCCAGATAGAGGGAACCTGGTACGGAACCCTTCGTGTGCGAGTCCGACTCGCACTTGGCCGGTTTTCCAATCGCTATCGCCTCGCTTTCGTTGACTTGTCTAGGGTCACTGTTCAAAATTACCTACAACCAAGATAAGATTTAAGACATATTTATTCTTGCTAAACGAGTTAACACCCCGTCACCACCAACTGCCATAACTAAAGACATTACTTTATGTAGCTCTTCTCGTCTACACATTACCACACCTTGCAATAAAAAATATTAAGTGCCTGAAAGCGAATAAAGCTATGGGAAATATCGAGACACCAGACAAAGTAACTGTTAACCCTTTTTAAGAAATTACAAATATAGTTGTCAATGTTAGTCGAATTGTACATTACCGTTACATCAACACATTTTCAATCATTGAACATGGAATCAACGACACGAACAAGAAGACATCACATTTACTTGATTAGTACTTTGTTTTATTACGTATTGATGTCTGTCTGTCTGCATGTTTAATACAAGTACCTTAACTTGCCTAACCGTATATTGCTGATTGGTCCATACCACATTGGGCAAAAGGTACTGCAAATGTCAAAGGTAGCAAATAGTGACCGTAATATAGTCTCTATTGTGTAAACCATAAGGTTCTGATTGTGAAAGGAAAGGCGGTTAATTGAAACTATAGCAATAAATAATGGGTTTTAGTACAAATAGGAAAATCATCATCATAAAGTTTTATTAGGTATCCTATCTTACTACCTATAAATCGTACCATGCAGGTTTTTGCCAATATTTAATGGTGTTCATATAAGCATGTATAGAAATATTGTGCAAATGCTCTAACTGCTGAATTAAGCAGTTGACATTGACAACTTAGGACAGCCTAAAAATTTATTTGTGGGCAGAAATGTACAACCACGCCAATTTGTGATGGTAGAAGTATGAAATAATCTATGGCTGCAGAGATCAATTTTGTTTCATATAGTGTTGCCACATACCTATCTAAATTTTTAAAGCGCAACTGCAAAATGACACAAGACAAAATCAAATAAAGAAAAAAAAAATAAAGGTTTCCCCTCCATTTTATACTATCTTACGATGCATTCAGGATGTCAAGATGACGAATTTTAAGTAAAATCACAAACAGTATAAACCATTGCGTAAAGTTATGCAAATACGGATGTTCGAATTTTAAAATTGACAGCCCGGAATGTCTTTGTCAAAATTAGTCAACCATAGTAACCACAAAGTGAAAGAGGTAAAACGATTCCTTAGTGATTCATCTACTTTTTAATAAGTTAAGAAATTCAAATCTGTACAAATAAAGAGTACGATGACTAACTGAGAGGTAGTTAGGTAGCTAACACGAACCCACTGAAGACAATATTACTTATAATAAATCTGGAATATGATAAAGAAAAGTTTGTCTAAAGCGTTGGATGATAATGAAATACAAGGTTGTAAGATACCTGACTAGATATATACTTTACTGTGTACCAAAATAGTTGCATAACTCTTGAAAATGGTAGAAAAAGACCCAGTTTGGGCTGACCATGAAATTATGAGACTTGGAAGAAGAACAAAATATAAAGGCTCAGATTCAAGGAGTTATCAATGCTCGACCTAAGTCCATCGGGTGGGTTTATGTGAACGAAGTCGCAGGCAAAAAGTACTATACAGTAACTCCAGTGACACAAAAAGTCATGCAACAGTTGCCAATAGTCACGGAAGCAAGGAGTAAAGTGACACGCGCGAGAATCGAACCTGCCCTTCATGGTCGGATAATGTAACATATACGATTACTGTAACCCTGATATCTTGTTACAATATTTTATTTATTTTTCTTACTAGTATGAGCATTATGCTTTTCATAATTATGATTCAGAAAATCCTAAGAGTCTTTATGGTTTACTGATGTTCAAAATACAGTTAAATTTGGTGTTCGTGTAAGGCAGAGTCCATTTCCTCCTTTATAGAAATCTGCTTAAATATTGGCATACAGTTGTAAAATCTGCTAATTTTCGGGAAACGATAATCTTTGACCATTATTGAATAAACGACTTACAATCTCCCTCTCACATGAAATGCTTTTTATTGTAGGTATAGTAAGTCTTTTGATCAAAATATCCGCAGGACTACTTTCATCCTTCTTAGACCTGTAGTTTAAATGAATCATTCGATCTTACTTTAGGGCTCTGTACTAAGGAAGTCCTGTTGTGGATGTAGTGATTATTATTATACATATCGTTCCCAGTGCCAATATAAAAGCCATGTTCAGTTACAACACAATCCAGGTTTTATTTCAATATAATAAATAGCTGGTCGTTTTACGCTCCTTTATATCTAAAGCTGGTTCTTAGAAAGCTGGTACTTGAATATAACTATAAAATTGTAGTCCTTTATGGTTAGCTAATAGGTAACGGTACGTTTTTATGATCTTTGTGGGTACAACATTTAGATTTTTATCTCATTAACTCTGTTACTACTTTTATGTGGTTTCACCAATATAAAATATTATACGTCTCGTTTATAATTGATTTTATTATGACTTGTTTCTCATTTTCCGTCTGAACGTACATTTCTATTGTGCCGTTACTCTTTAACCATTATGAAAATAAATTTATTTTTTGCACCAAATTCTCATATGCATAGATCAGCCATTACACATATAATTTATGTAGCATTTGACAGTATTCATTCCGACCCATCATCGAATAGGAATTTAGCAAATATACCAAAAATGCAGTTCAAATATCAAGGCTTTATTTTAATTTTAGTTGTAGCCTGCTGATTGAATTTTGAAGCTCATCTGAGCTCCCATATTGAAATTCACTCGTTAATTCGAAGGTTGCATTGTGTACCGGTCGAGTTCGGAAGGCAAACTTGCGAAATAAATGAACTTTTAATATTATAATAACATGCTAAGTGAAGAGCTAAGTGGAGGTCATTGATGCGGACATAGTATAGTCCCTACACGATTTGAAATTCTCTGCAGCAAATATTTAAAGGAGTAATCATAGTTGACTGCTATGGTATATTGGTCCCAGAATCCTGAAAAACCCATTGTTTTTCAGAAAATATTTTTAGCATGGATAATTGATAGCTCATTTATGAGGGGAATCACATTTGTAAAAGTTAATTAAATAATAATATGGTAGTAGTTGTAATAGCAGATATTTAAAGCAAATGATTAATTTATGAAGAATTTAGTTGAACGACTAAAAATTTGTTGGATCTGCTTTACCAATATCTCTTTTGGCTATCGTCATTCTAATGCCTAATAGTTAATATACCGTTGTTTTCATTGTGTAGTAAACGCTGATTAAAACATGTTGTAGAACAAAACATCACCTTGCCATTTTGAATACAGTTCTTATCGCAGATCTAACTTTTAAACTATCTGATCCATCAATAGTTTTATTGAGATCGCGATGTCAAACCATTTGATTTGAATGCTGGTACATATCCAATGAAAGATGAAAAGGCAAGTGTTGCGGTATTGTTACTAGGTAGGTATAGGGGTACCCAGTTACCGTGTTGTGGAGATTAGATAGGCAGATACTTCATGTAAAATGACTGCTATTCAGTTGCATCTGGTCTGACTGGAAGTCGAACCCAGTTATGAAAAAGCAAGGAAAAGTACTACAAACGTCTAAAAGAATAGAAAACAAATAGTCATAAATCTATATTTTCTTCAAAAGGTGATTAACCAGATTCAGTAAAACATATTAGTTGGCACTAAATCAGAATTCTTATTGTCTTGTCTTTAAATGGAACTCACGCCTAACGAGCTATGCTTGCGCTAATCTCACAGATGTGATTAGAAAGTAAGGAAGTCTGCTAGAAAATACACGAGACTATGTAGATGACGTGGTTGTATACTCTGTCTCTAAAATCTAAGCAAACGTCTCCGTAACATCTAAAATTCCTTCTATCTAAGTACGAACAAAGAAATAATTCACTAAATTAACGTCAAAAATCAACATTTTCCTGTCAACATCGGCATCCTTGCAATGTGATCAGCTAGGTCATCTCCATCACTCATGTCTCGAAACTCGCAACCCATTCGTATGCGCGGGAGCACGGAAGCGCGTGTGTGTTCCGAATTTAAAATCACAACTGATGTAACGCTTGCATCTAATTCGGAGTTATTAATATATACCTACAAATTACGCAGTTCTATCATATAATTATGTACCTAAAACCTCATTAATATTCGTACTCATTATACTTATGTCTCCGATACAATTACTTTTTTTTTAAATGTAGGAAGTGAAGATTCATTTTGTATAAGCAACATGCAAATTAAGCACGGCTTATGTGAATAAGTGTTTTACGTCAAATATTGGTAAAGACGCACCTTGGTTAATAGCAAACAGTATGTTCAATACGGAATTTATTGAATACTGGTTCTTTTCGTATTGGTGGCTCTCATAATATTAATGTTAGTCTACTGAATATTTTGGGCGTGTTGGGTCATGAAATATGTAAAAAAATGATAACAGTTGGTCTTTCTCAATTCCAGTGACCGGCTACGAGTCTGACCGCGAAGAGTGGAAGAGCAGCCGATCCCAGTTCTCGACGACGGCCTTCGACAGCCTCGCACGACCAACCAAGATGGCGATGGCGCTCACACTACGGAAACCCCAAAGATTAGAGCCAGTACCCCAGTATTACCGAATGCCGAGTGAACAGAAGCCGAAACTAACGCCGATGCCATTCAGACCAAACAACTTCCTCCAGCGACCGCCCCGACTTCCCCGACCGAACACAGAAATGAAGAAAAACTTATTAAACACAGATCACAGGAAATTCACATCATTACAAAGCCTGGAAATACCTAAGAAGTTAAGCGAGCCGAAGAAGCAGCAGCAGCAGATGGATCCTAAGAAGAATAACTACACGAACATCTCACACAGAATAACAGGCTTGACAAATAAGTTACGAGATCTGGGTAACCCGAGCAACACGATTGGTAGATTTAAGGCCCAGTCTCACGGAGACGTGGCTAATCTGAAGCCGGTGCTGAAGATGAACGGGCACGACGGATCCAAGAGGTCGGTAGTCAGGACCTGCAGTGCAGAACCACCAAAGAAAGTAACATTCAGCGCTTTTGCTACCGTCCAAGTTGTGTAGAATATTCCTGATATTGATTTTAGTGCTAACTGGTCTGATTTTGCTAATATCCTTGATATACTTGCTTATGTTATCTCCAATTATGATTATGGAATTATTTCAAAGAATAAAGGAGAAGCTAAATTCATTGGATATTAGCAAGATCAGACATAGTTCATCGATTGTATCTAACATATTAATCCAAGGACTGACTGATTATAAGAATATTATCCAATGTAACAGTAGATTGTAGATATATCGTCGGTCATCGTTGATTTGTAAAGTTTAAACAACGCGGAGGTCAGGCCGGGCATTCTGTGTAAATATAATTTAAAATAGCGTTTCAAGTCAAGAACGCGTAATGTAATGTTTAGTTTTCGTAATATCTTCTTCATTTTGAATCTGTGCAAAGATTGCTTGTCTACTTTTTTCTTCTTGAGAATCTAAACAACTTTTGCATCTTCAGTATTTTATGCTTCTTGTATTTAATATATATGTTCCGCCGATAAATCTTATTCTGCCAAAAAACATAAATAATTTTAAAAAAATATTTAAGTATTGCGTTATATTAAAATATGTATAAATAATTGTATTTATGTTAATCCCATTAAAATTCTGAAATCATTTAATTCTGATCTAACAGTTGAGAAAGATAAGTCAAACCTATGTCATGAGATGTCATAAATAATCAATTACGACAAAATTCACGAAAGTTTTAACTTTACAGACAATTAAGTAATCGTTTCGCAAAAAATGAGGTCGATATCAATCATAAAGTTCTTTTTTTAATTTTATGTTGATGAATTTATGATCACATTCTGTGATTGCTCATAAATATATCAAAATATGTATTTCAATTTTGCCGTGACTTGATAATATTAATAGACGTAGCCTTGTATACCATATGTATAGTCCTTGCAATTCACTAGCACGTGTCAGAGGAATCTTCTACACCACACATAAAAACACCTTTGGTACAATTTTTTTTTACAAAAAATACGTTACGTATGTGAAACAAATCAAAAACGAGGATTCATACCAATGGTAAAGTGGCATTTAAGAAAAAAAAAACGGTGCGAATCTGTATTATACAGAAAAGACATAGCAAAAGCGCATAATACAGTTTTATTGCTTAAGCAAACCGTGTAACTCAGTTTTATTCACAAAACACAGTTAAATCAGCTAAAAAGATCATTTTTTCTCCTGAATGAATGAAAAAATATGTCTATTTAGACATACTCGATTTTACGACGAAAAGGGCAAAATTCTAATGACTGTCGCATGTTCGTGGAATGCATCGACTATAATAATGTGTACCTCACGCGTCCCTACATTGCGCTGATATTATGAAATGCCACCAATCTTTGTGTGCGAGATTGCTGTAGGTCAGTTTCAGGCAAATCGTGGTTATTCGACAAAAACATTTATTGTTATTTATTTATTCTTTACGAATATATATTATAGACAGTAACGACAATATAGGCTTCAATATTTTGTTCGATATTTTTTGCTCGAGTACGTCTATATTTAGTTCACTGCTTCTTTTAATATATTTCATGAGTTAATGAGGAGTTACTTACTAATTTATTTATCAGCAATATTTATAAACATATTAATTCTAGAAAATACTCCAGTACTCTAGTTTCCTTAACATTTAAATAAAGAAAACTTCTAACTTTACATAAACTAAAACATGATGTCGAAAAATTTCTCTGCATTGCTATCGACTGGTAAATGTTCCCAAAAGACTGCAGTATTTAAAATCGGTGCTTGGATTAGGTACATCATTCGCATGTAAAAATATTCCTAATGAGTCTTTTCCTATATTGGATATTATCTTAATATATAATGTGGTATCCTAGTCGCTAAATTTTTGAACTAGGTAAAAATATATAAACTACCAATTTGCAATTTAAAAAAAAAGCTAAACGCCTTTTTCTTGTGTGATCTGATTTGCTTTTGTGTTAATAACCTATATAGCCAGACGCATATTTGTCAAACTTTTAGAAGTTTAATAATATTATGTGTATATAAAATTATGTGAAATTGTATTTCTATTATTATAATGATAAACTAGTTCCATAAGAGTGTGTTAAAATATTTCTATAAGCATATTTAGAATAATAATATAATTAATACTTGTAAAATTGTAACTACTGTAAGTATTATTAAATAAATAAAAGTCATAATTAGTTTGGCATAATAATTATTCGCATAGAATTACATTTCGAATAAGTTTTGTTTGTATTAATTATTGTGTGTGCATTAATAATAACGCTGTTTGATTTATTTTGTTGTTACTACTTGTTTCTTTAGATTTTGTTTTGAAAAATAATAAAATGTTTGTTTATCAAAAAAACCTTTCCTTTTATTGTCCTGTCTGATGAAAATATCAAAGTCAGGTAAAGAGCGAAGTATTGAAGACTAGACGTAGCAATATTGAATATTGTATATCATCTCGATGATTTAGATTTCACATTTTAGTCGACTAGTGAACCGCCCCAGCTTTGCCTGGGTCGTAACATCTCACCTTGCCTATAATCGAAGCCATCTTTCAAATGGTGAAAGATTTTTTCAAACAGGTGCAGTCATCAATCAATCTACCTAGCCTTTTCCCAACTATATTGGGGTCGGCGTCCAGTCTTACCGGATTCAGCTGAGCAATAGTGTTTTACGTGGAGCGACTGCCTGTCTGACCTCCACAACCCAGTAACTGGGTAACACGGTACCCCTTGGCTAGACTGGTGTCAGATCTCAAGCTTCTGACTACCCGTAACGACTGTCAAAGATCTTCAAATGGCAGCCGGGATCAACGGCTTAACGTGCTTTCCGAGGCACGGAGGAAATTCGGTATGTTGAAAATGGTCACCCATCCACGGACCGACTTCGTCAAGCGTTGCTTAACCTTGAAGATCGACCCGCGCGGCTGTTATTATTTAGCAACGAGCTCCTCTCCTCTCAGCCGAAAGACGTCCACTGTTTGACATGCTGCCCCCAAGCGTCTTTACATTGACCGATCCCGTGCGTCTCGTATCCAGCGGATCCCCGCAACCGCAACCCTGCAACGAACAAAAGGTGTAGTAGGTAGTTCCAGAGATTACCCAGACGTGAGGACAAACTCACAAAATTCAGATTCTCTATTTAATATTAGTTAAGCAGCCGGTGGGAGCTCGTAGCAATTTTTTTTTTATTTGCTTTCGCTTGACCACTATCTCACCTGATAATAACTGGCACACGGGTCGATCTTCAAAGTTAAGCAGCTTTGCCGAAGTCATTCCGTTGACAGTTGAACATACATTACATACCGAAACTCCTCCTTGGCTCTGAAAGCCCGTTCCCGGCTGTCATTTGTCGATTCGGCAATCATTACTGGTCAGAAGCCAGTAAACCTGACACTAGTATTACCAAGGGGTATCGTGTTACTCAGCAACTTTATTGTGGAGGTCTGATAAGGAGTTGCACCATGTAAAATACCAACTAGTACTTATACAGCTCATACTGGGAAATAACCCCAACATGATTGGAAAAAGGCAATGCCGAAACCAACGTAATTGGAAAAAAAATTAAGTAAAAATCTTTTAAAACAAGCTTTTAATGGCATTAAAAGTACTAAATGTAATATCGTTTGTCAATACATATCTAATGAACCCAAACACGATGGTGCTAATTTTTTTGGTTGAGGAGTTGCCATGGCCACATTCAATCATGAGATCAGCTCTACAGTACCATATTATTGCAATATTTCCAAAGTTACATTAGGACGCCATGTCGAATGCCAGGTAGTGCTTGAAAAATCGATGTCTAGTTGACGGACACACATACAAATAAAGCTTGTTTCTTCAAGGTATCTAATATAAATCTTGTTAAAAAAAAAGCAGATAATAGGAATGCTGCAGCCTTCGAAGAAGTCTAGGGCTTTAAAAACCTACAGTAAGTGCCAAAAAATATTTGAATTCTTACTAACTAAATACACTACACAAATTTGGTACAGCACATAATGCATAAACATACAACGTACATATATCTAAAATACATCTCGTTCAAATTTTTCCGGCGATGGCAGAAAATTTGTCTGCCAATCTTGCCGCTGGACGACCAACATTTCTTCGCGCCTTGCATAGAGCGGATTCCCCAGGTCATCTGTCCACCTAGAGGGAGGCTTTCCAATGCAGCGTCTTCCGGTAAGCGGTCGCAGAATTTTTTGGCCCCATCGACCATTTTATACTGGAAAAGGCTAGTAGACTCATAATATAAAAAATTACATATAACTTTAACAGACATAATAAAAGTGTAAAAACATCTCTTTTACAGACAAATATTATCATAAATCATAAACAATGACATAACTGTATGATTAAGAGCACTTTACATACATATATTTGGACAAGTTATCATTTTAGTATACAATGTCAGGGTTATCATCATTGTTATCAACAGTCATTAATCTTGAGTACCAATGGTCATTTTTATTTGATTTGAGAAGACTTTGCTTCCCTTTCTTTGGTTGAATAAAGGAAAGAGAGATGCAAACGTACGCTCGATTGGCTGTAACATCATATTCGTGTTATGCGATTTTCATGAAGTTTCATATTCAGTGTTGTTAAAGCAGTCGCGCAAAAAGGTAGGTCTTTTGAAATATTTTTTTCACATCTATAGAATTTTAATTTATGTAACTTATCAGAGGAATGCAACTTATTTGTCTTTTGATGTAGACTATGCATAGTAGCCTAAAACTTTCAATATTACAATAATAATATCATCTACATTTATATTAATCTAAATTGTTTCACAGTTGCGTCCATTCAGTGCCTACAATTTATAATGCCTAGTAAATCAGTAGTGATTGAATAAAGATTCCCAATCGTATTTACTTAAGACAGATCACTAACAGCCTTAGACTCGGCTTACGATTTCTTATAATGCACCACCCATATTTTTCCTTATAACGAAAATCTGACTAGACTTTTCCTAACTGTATAGTGGGAGGCTTTTTACTTTTTTTACAATGCGTGCTGAAAATAATATCTTTTTAATGTTTTTTTTGTGACAGTCAGCATGTCCCTGGTAGCACAAGCGTTTGAGGCGAGCAAGATCGTGCCGGATGTCATCCCGACAGCACCCACAGCCAACATTGAGGTAAGAAAATGTCTAACATTTCACTGGCTGATTTTGAATTTTGTACTTTTAGGGCATTATATAGAAAAGAAACTCAAGCTCATTTAATACCAAACTGTTACTGTCCTATGAACAGTCATAGGACAGTAACAGTTTGCTACAGAGCAAAAGACTCTTCTTAAACAGACTATGCATGAGCATTATCTAATCACATTGACGCTTGGCCAATGCAATGTTGGCGAATTCAAATTTATATGAACAAAACTCCAACATTTATTTAAAATTTCTAACCATATTACGAGTATAATGATTTGTTTAAGTATAGATTAGCTGATTCTAAATTCAGATTCTCCATTGAAAATTTGGTTTAAACATTTTTGTAAATATTATGACTTGTAAGGAGTAAGAAAGATAAGGAGTTTTTCGATCGCAAATGGGACTACAAAGCGTTGGACCCTCGTTCGATTCCTGTGTTATTGGCTTTCCCAATTAAATAAAGAGAATTTCAGTAGTTTCACAGTCGATAACATCATTGCTTACCATCAGGTGTGATTGTGGTTAAACGCGAGTTTCCCAAACATAAAAAATAGTTTGTGGTTCAGATGGAGTTTGTATTTGTCTGTCTCCACAAATGCTAGAAATGAATGAGTTATGAGAGTAAGTACCTAATTACTAAGTGCTTTCCGAATTCCGAAAAGCTAATTTCGAGACGCGCCTAATTTGTTATTACCTAATCATTATCAGATTATTGTATCATTACAACTTATCACAATGATTGATTCACAATTAATCAGTGAAATTTTTTTCATTACTTACATAACAATATGTGATATAACATAAATAACAATTAGCTGTAGGTATTAACATCATAGATAATCTGTCTGTTCGATGTCATGCGTCTCTAAATTAACAATTTGTCTTAATATGCTAATATGATACAAGGAAAAACTTTTTTACAAAAAAATACAGCGACTTAAAAAAAAAACATAACTTTAATTTCGGAAGTCGGCGTTTCTGTTTCTTCGTTTTTTGATACCGACGAAAACAATCCTAGTTATTTACTTAACCGATGACTTAGCCAGAATTTTGTTTGTTGTGATAGTAACTATGCTGTGTCACAGATAATATAGTACTAGCTAAGTGTAAATTCCGTGAAATACTTAAACAAGAAGTAGTCTTCTGTCTACTTCTTATTCATTGTTTTATGTGTTCAAAATACCCGGAACAAGTTTTGGAGCCTAAAAGAAGTGCTTTAAGTGAATTAATTAAATTAAAGAAAAATATATTTTCTTCTTGTTTGGCGTATTGCCTTAGTCAAATGACTTACGCATGTCAAACTTGGAAATCCACAAACATAATGAAGATTATCCGAAGAGTAATGGAGAAAAGTATGTTGAAAATAAGCCCGTAATTTCTCTATTAGAATCTTGTCGTTCTCGAAAAGCTTGTGACTAAATAATATCAGCCGCTCTGGTCGATCTTCAAGGTTAAGCAACGCTTGCCGAGGTTGGTCCGTGGATGGGTGACCATATTCACATAGCGAATTTCCTCCGTGCCTCGGAATTTCGCTTAGCCGTTGATCCCGGTTGTCATTTGAAGATCTTTGACTATCATTGCGGGTAGTCAGAAACCTGAAATATGACACCAGTTTGGCCAAGGGGTATCTCGTTACCCAGTTACTGGGTTGGGGATGCCAGTTAGGCAGTTGATCTTGTAAAATACCGGTACTCAGCTAGTTTCGGTAAGACTGAAGCCGACTCCAACATGGTTGGGAAAAGGCCACGCAGATTGATTGAAACAGTATTAGGTACAGAAATAATCAAAAAGTGCCAGAGATACAATGCACATCTACATACTACAGCATTCACTGATAAACTCGAATCAGACGGACGAACATTATGCAGGCAACAAATACCTACTAGCGTAGAAATGTGTGGCTAAATTGTTTTCAAATCGAACGACTGGCACGATAACATGCCTGTTTTAATATCCAAGTACCTAGTAATTGTAGTGTGCATAGAATTTACCTAGGTATCTTCTATACATATATGAAGCTAAGTAGATAGTTGTAATAAGGTATGGTTGACAGAATAATAGCCATCGAAATGGACTAGAGTTATACCGTCTTCATTCCTCTCCACAAAAAGTGTAGCAATTGTTGTATTGCACCGATCCAGCCATGCAAGTAAAATATTATTGCACAACCTTAACGAACGGCTGAAGGCACTGCTGTCGAAAGAATTGCACAGGAATAAACTGGGATTGTGAAGGGAAAAGAAACTCGTTAGCAGATTTTCATCGTTCGCCATGTTATCGACAAGGTACAAGAATTCAACAAGGCGACCTTCATATTATTATGCTTTGTTGATTCCTCAAAAGCGTTTGAACCCGTGAAATTGCCAACACTGTGAAATACGCTACTGGAAATGGGCACACAAAAACCTCTTGTGCACTTTCTTAAAGAACTCTACGAAGGAGGAACTGCATCAGTGCGAACAGACAACCACGTTTCGAATGTCTTCCATCCCAGTGCAGGTGTCCGCCAGGGATGCTTCGTATCGCCACTTTTGTTTACAATCTACATGAAGGTCATTATGCGAATCACCCTCGAAGACTGGACTGATGTTGATTATTTTTGCTGACAGAATTTGTCTAGGCTCTTCTTATCCTGTTTGGCTTTTTATTTTTAAACTGGTTCTTGCAAATAATATCTACCTAATGTCGTTGAAAAGCGTCATACATAGGTACTACATAGTTTACATTACACACGTTTCACAAGTGAATCTAGAACTGAATGACACGATATTTAAAACGCATACTATTCAGTCAGGCATATTATAAGTCGGAGTATTACATCGCTGATAAAAATTCTTGGCTCAATTCTAGTCCTGCTCCTCAAACATTAGGGCGTAAACATAAGTGATAAGCAGAACATTATTGCTTTAAGTATTGTTGGCCCTGCTGAAGATTGTAAGAATATATTTTTGTATTGTATATATTCAATTTGTTAGTATTATATAAAAATGCACAGCACATGTAAGAGTACTATGAAACAACAAAAAAATCTACTATTTACTATACCTATATGTCGTTCGTTGAATTGTGTGTGCCCTGGTAGTTCAGAGTATGTCATACTCTCTCTAAAGTCTCTCATGGTGATGCATGTTTTGGATCATTCGTCTCCCTTTATGATGGTTGAGCTGAGTAGTGTCAATCCATGCGTCGTGTTCGTGAACGGCCAACCATCAGTTGGGATTGGTCATAAATTACCTGCCTCGGCCTGTTTTTAATTACGTATTGTATTTATGAATTGTTGGTTTTACTCTAAACGCTTTTACGAATACGTCTTTTTGTATCGTTCTCACATGTATGTAATTTAGCAACAAGAATGAAGTTACCAAATACTTGTAATTAAAACTGATGGAAAAGAGTGTCCGTGAAGTTTCTTGCACATTCATCTCCATAGAGACCTACATGACACTTGCGAATGTGCAACTAGAATCGCCTTTTGTTTTAAAATTCAAAAGAACCTTTACATGGATTAGTTGAAATAAAATATTTTGATTTGATTTGATAGTCTTAGTATCTAGGTAATCAAGAAGCTTTTTCTAACATGATTCGGACGCAAACTTAGACTTCAATCAGCTTCTGACTATTTCTCTTTTAAGTCCCACAAACGCTGCAATATTTAGGGGTTCCATGCTTAGCAGACCAGTAGACAAACTAAGCAGAATCTTTACATAATTCAAATCACTGTTATCCTGATACACTTTTATATGTTGTTTTATTGTTTCCAGTTGAAATATCCCAGTGGTGCTATCGCGTCCCAGGGAAATGAGCTGACTCCCACACAGGTGAAGGAACAGCCCAGCGTCTCCTTCAACTCTGATACCGGCAGCTTCTACACGCTCATCTTCACAGGTTAATAGACTTTCTGTTTGTATTAGCAACTCGCACTGTGAGAATTTTCACTGCAAATCGGCGGTCTCGATTTGCAGTTAATATCTTCGATCTGTTACAAGATTAACGGCCTTAATCAAAGTTACGGGGTTTAATTTGTTCATCTTTTAATTTTAAGCTAAAAATCCATTGGTCTTGAAAGATAAGATCCCAAGAAGAAGAGACACAAGTGGAATTAGTACTTCCTTCGATATGTACATAAATTATAGCCCATGTGTTATTCTGATGTATATAAACTATAATACTGTAAAGTTTCACATACATCCTCATTAACTTTTATAATATAAGTAGAAAAGGATTATTAATACAAAAATTAATTTGCAAAATTTGTGTCGTAGGTATTCAGAACTATATCTTCTGAAGTCTGCAGATCTTGGCTTAACCGCAGAATTTATGGGCGCTGCGGTTGTTGGTTAGGCATCTGTCTACCTAATGATTATGTTCTATGCATACCTATTCAGAAATTCAGGTTATTAGGTGTCGATAGTTCCACGTAATTTATGTTTTGCTTCGACCAGAACTCAGCCACTTTGACAGCCTTAGCGCGGGCCTCGCTTAGGTCTTTCATGGTGCAAGTATTCTTGCACAAGGTGCAGGTATAGTTTCACAGCCGTATTGTGACTATTGGATTATCCCCGTCTGACTAGCTTATACCAATTTAACATTGCTATAAATTCCCTTCAGACCCCGACAACTACGACGGGCCTGAACCCGTGTACCGCGAGTGGCATCACTGGCTGGTGGGCAACATCCCTGGTGGTGACGTCAGCAAGGGCGAAGTGCTGTCCGGCTATATCGGCTCCGGCCCGCCAGAGGGCACCGGCATCCACCGCTACGTGTATATCTTGTACAAGCAGCCCGGCAAGCTCAGCTTTGATGAGAAGGTCTTGACTAATAAGTGAGTAAATAGCGCCCACATATTTTTTCTAATCTGCCTCCTTGGCTTTCATTTGAAGATTTATTACTCCATTTTCAGTTGTGGAAGCCGACCGGCAGAACCATATTTAAAAAATAAAGTCTATGTCACCGATTAGGTTGGAGCCATATTGGGCTCAAATCTTTTATGACAGACCTTGAGCAAGTCTGAATAAGGTATAGTCTGTCAAACTCATGTTAATTGGGTGTGGTATCGTATTTGGCTGACTGAAATACAAAGGTAGCAACAAGGTCATCAGCCATTTTTGAAGTCATAAACCATGTGTATTTTGATAAATTAGTTAAAGAACATCCCAACACTAGTACCTACTGATCCGTACGAGCCAAACTTTTAAAATTGTAAATAATAAATTTATTCCACATTTGGCACCTGCGAAAAATATCGATAGGTGTAATACCTCAGGTGCCATTCACTCAGGTACTGTTAAAGCGGGTGCCCAAAGTGCAATACGACTAAAAAGTCATCTGGCTAGCTTTATTTTCAGTAGACTGTTCAGACTATCATGATTAGCTTAGCAGCGCCTGCGGGCATTGTCTTTGCAACGGGCGAAACCGTAAAATACTACCAACAATTTGCCGACTAAAACTTGTAGTTTAGACTACAAGTTTGAATGTGATTGTGAGCTTAGGCTCACAATCACATTCAATCTACTAAACTGCCTCGTTGGTTTAGTTGCAAGCGCGAAAGTGTTCTTGGGTTATACCGAAATTGAAATTTCATAGTAGCAATCCGGACTCTGTACTTGAGCCTGGTTGGAGGCAATAAATTCGCCCCTGTTACATGGGAGTTAAACATAACAGCAGCACTTATGCAATAATTTAAGTGAATTCGGCAAGGCAAAGAGTTTGAACAATCGACCAATCACATGCGAGATGAAAGATGCGGTGTGGATTTCTGTCTATGTGATTGGTCGATTGTTCATTTGTTCATACTCTTTGCCCTTTGCCTTGCCGAATTCACTTACACAATAAGGCTGCTGGTGAAATGTGGCTGTACTGTAAGTGCAACTCTGTTTAATCCTTCGGGGAATATAGATTAAATATTTGTAATCCCCTTGTTACCAGGTCCATCGACGGTCGTGCCGCCTTCTCCACTAAGAAATTCGCGGAGAAGTACAACCTCGGAGCGCCTGTCGCCGGCAACTTCTACCGCGCGCAGTTCGACGACTATGTGCCTCTGTTGTACAAGAGTCTCGGCGTTTAGATCGTTGTTATGTAGTGTTTTGTAAATATTTGTTGTTTTTATAAGTATATACTTGTGTTTAATGTGTGTGAAGTTTTATTTAATTAACACTAGCGATTGACCCGCCCCGGTTTTGTAAGGGACAAATTATATATGTCATGTACCAATTGATTAATCAAAGCACTATGTATTATGCCCGGGTGTTATGAATCCAGTCATGTTAAATCGGGTAATGCTACTGATTTAAACTTCTATATTTATCACATTTTCTGGTTATTATGAATGTTGCTACGTAACGGTTGGGAAATTCGATAATTATGGTCAATGAATTAGTCCAAGAGGGAGCGAAGCTAGCACAGGAACTTTGGGCACCCCGACACGGATAGGTTAGGTTACTTTAGAATCTGCAGACAGAAATAGAAGCCCTGCACAGTGGGAATCTTAAATGGAAACCGTATCAAAAACTCTTGCGTAGTTTAGAACAAGTAAGCGAAGAAAGCACAGGAGTGGGACTCAGGCTGTCGTAGGATCTATTTGCTCTGTACTATATGTGTACTAACTTATCTACTAAGCAAATGCAAAATCTAAATAATAAAGTCACTCAGGAAACTACAACCAGTCTGGCGAAATTCCTATACAAACAGAACGATACGATTGATGAAACGAACGTCCTTTTTAATTGCGGCTATAATCCGCAAAAATTAGGAAGAACACTGAGAGCTCTGGTGTTGTATCGGCCTTGACTCTTCAACACATAGACTGATTACATCGACCGCCAATTTGATTGTCACTAGATTCCGTAGCGTTTGACAGTTAGTTTGTTAAGGTTTCCTAAAGTATTGTTGCGTTTATATTGCTTAAAAGTGTATTAATAATATCGAAGTTAATAATCATTTTGTTGGAAGGAATTTATTGTCCGTTTGTCATGGAGTGTTTATGAAACAATATGAGAAAAATAACATGCGAAATAAGTGGTTTAAAAACATGCCAGGTTGGTGATAACAAACGTATTTTTATGGCATAATTAGTTATTTATTTCTATAAAGAAGTCAATTCCAGTGCAATTTCTAAATGTTTAGTGCATTTTATCAAAAAAAAATAACATGAACATTACATAGTGTTTACCTACCCATCAACCTGGATTTATCGACATCGATGTTTAATTAGGGAAATGACAGGAGAAGCCTTTGTTTAGCAGTGGACAACTACAGGCTAAGCTGATGATGATAATGGTTTTAACACCTTAACTGCAAGAAAATAAGACACAATAGAAAATGTATTGTTTGTCGGTCACCTGGCAGTTTAGATGGTCATGTCAGTATATTTCATGTATGTATGATGCACGGCCTTACATTTAGGTATATATCGTTTTTATGTTACAGATCCTTTAACATCGACCTCACAAACAGACATCATACTTGAATCGGATTCTTCTATTGCAACTTAGGGAACAGTGCAAGTTTCATTAAAATCGGTTCAGTAGCTTTTGAGAAAGAAAGTTAAGTGTGTATCAGTCACTATTATTATTTATTGTTATTTTTGTGTAACTGTTTGTTTGCCCAAACTTACTAAATAAATAAATAGCAAGGGTAATTGTTTAATTCGTTGAATAAATATGTATAAACAATCTGAGTTTATTTTGTCTTTTATTTATTCATTACGTGAATATAAAATCAAATCCCAGATTCGCTGCTGTAGCAGATATCGATATCGATAAATTTTCACTAGTCACCACATTCCATCACTAATAATGTCATTATGTTGGCAGTATGTATTACGCCGTGGTTAATTTAGGTTGGTATTGGTTTAGGGGTGCACGTTTCATAAATTTTGTCTGTTCGTGTTTTTTCTATGGCAGTCCCGTCTCTTAAACGTACTTTACATACTTTTTGGCTACAACAAAGGGATAATATATTAAGGAACCGTCAATTTATTTATTTATATATATAGTTGTGTTGATTATGGCCCGTTCCCTCTCACAGAGAGGAGGCAAGTTTCCCAGCAGTGAGAACATTATTGCCTGATTATGATAATGCTATGCTTATGCTTAAACGAATAGGTATTAATTCTTCACCTTAGATTAAATCTCTATCTCGTTTATAACATAAATCAAATAACTCTTAGAACTCTTAACTAATTACCTACATGGAACTTAACAGTTTAAGAGGAGCTCGTGACTAAATAATAACAGCCGCACTGGTCGATCATCAAGGTTAAGCAACGCTTCACGAGGTCAGTCATTGGATGGGTGACCATTTCAACATACCGAGTTTCCTCAGTGCCTCGGAAAGCACGTTAAGTTTCTGGTCCCGACTGTTATTTAAAAGTCTTTGACAGTTGTGACGGGTAGTCAGAAGCTTGAGATCTGACACCAGTCTAGCAAAGGGGTACCGTGTTACCCAGTTACTGGGTTGTGGAGGTCAGATAGGCAGTCGCTCCATGTAAAACACTGGTAGTCAGCTGAGTCCGGTTGGACTGGAAGCCGACCCTAATATAGTTGGGAAAAGGCTAGGCAGATTAATTGGAATTTAAAACTTGAACTTATTAGGGAAAATGCGAAAGGTGGGTGCACCTCTCCTTATCTCTTCAGACTGTACAGGCGTGATGTTATGTTATTATGCTAGTAAGTACCTATTATAAAATCTATGGTTATGTCTTAGCATAACATATTAGTATTTGAGCTATCTAAAATCTGCAAATAACATTGGCTTAAATCTTTATAGAACCGCAAATACCCACAGTGCTTTAGATAAGACTTCTTAAATCTGTGTTTATCGGTAAGTGTCTAGGTAATTATGTAGGTAGACTGCAGTCGGAAGATTGAAATAAAAACCAAAGTATTTTAAAACGAACTTTATTTACTATATATTTACTATAACTAGCTGTCCCACGCGGCTTCGGTCCCGTCAACTGACTACCTACCTACCCATTTACCCTACCTACCCTACCCTACCTACACTACATACATGATTGTTGCGTAACTTTAACCGCTTACGCAGCGCACGCAACGGAAGCTCTCAAAAAGGAATAATTTTGCCCGATTTTGCAATTTTTTTCATTTATGCTCCGCTCCTATTGGTCGTAGCGTGAACTTATATAGACTATATTCCTCGATAAATAGACTATCCAACACAAAAATAATTTTTCAATTCCAACCAGCAGTTCCTGAGATTAGCGCGTTCAAACAAACAAACTCTTCAGCTTTATAATTTTAGTACGAGTATAGATAAGATTACAATTACAGGCAGTATTACAGTACTGCCTCGTTTGGTCTAATGCGAGCACGCGGTAATGTCTAGCATGAGACCCTGAGTCCCGAGACAAGTTATATTTTATAATCAAAAGCTTGACGATAGCGATCGGAAACATGTAAAAAATGTATGGGAATGTCAAACATTATCAAAATATCAAGTGATCAATCCCTTGCATTTTGACATACGAGTATCGACCAACGCCATCGCTGACATTCAACGACACTTGTCTAGGGGAACCACGTGAACCGAACCCAGGAGGGGTTTTACCAGTCGACCTTAGGATGACGCAGAGATAAAATATGGTAGGTGCAACTGCATGAAAAAAGAAAAGAAATATAATTAAAATAATTTATTGTATATATAAATATATACTTAGATACAAACATACACATAAATAATGTAATTGAGAAACCATAACCAACAAATCAACTGTGTGATGATTTTGCAAACTGCCTGCGAATATGCTTGCGTGCCTTCAATTTGAAAGACAACCGACTGGTTGCCATCCTGATGTTCTGAGGGAGCGCATTCCAAAGGGAAATCGCCTGGACAAAGAAGGAGGAATGAAGAGGGGCATTGTAGAAGACGATTATTGATGAAGGGAAGATTTTTACTGTAGATCCTCCTCCAATGCTTACTTCACTAGCGTCAATACCATCACAACACCTGTAAGTGCGATCACATTCGAGTTCAGCGTCGACCGCTGACCGCCGCTCGCGCCGAGTTGCCGGTACAGAATGGGCACATAGTCGTCGTACTCAGCCTGGAAGAAGTTGCCCGCGATCGGGTCGCCCAAATTGTACTTCTTGGCGAACTTACTTACCGAGAATAGTGTACGGTTGGCCATCGACCTGGGAAGGAGAGTAGATTATACTGATTAAATCTAAGTAGGTATAATAGCCTAAGAGACGTGGAAGATCGACCTTCACCTATCTGAAGTGTTCTAGAAGGCTCTAGATAACTTGATGAGACATATTTTTTATCAAATATAATTTGTTAACAAACATTTCTATGGTAACTCGCCTGTCGAAAAGTTTACATAGCTATTTTTAATTGAATTAATTTTAATTAAAAAAAAATATACATTTTATTGCAGACTCAAAAGTCCATAGTTTTGTTAGTATTATAAATTACTTAAAAACTATGTTAGTAACACACTTAGACACGACTTTTTATTTATATTGTTAGTACACAATAATTACAAACTTATGTTAGTAACAAACTTGTTTATGTTGTTAGTACATGTTGTATGTTAGTAACAAAACAAAACAATCAATTCATGTATTTGTTGCGCTTACTTGACGCACCGGGTACATGCACATGTCCTTTTACCCAGTGCGCCATGATGGCGCAACATGGCTTATCACGGATGACCTTCAGAATGCTGATGGGGCTCCCACAATCAATTTTCTATCATTACCTTCACTCTTTTCATAACCGAATGAATTTCATCTCAACTGATAGTTTTTACACACGGAATATGCCTAGGTAGGCTTGCCTACTTATTTCTGTGCATGGCTACCTGGCAAGCAGATGTGAACAGGTAAGTCAATATGGGTAACCAAACGAAATTGATATCATAAGTAAGTTATTTTCTCGAAAAATATACATTACCTTGAAATAAGATTGGTAGCGTTTCCAACTAATAATAAAAAAAAAACAGGGATCCAACCCCTACCAGCTTTAACCACTTTTAACCCCCTCCTCCTGCCAATTGATACTTGATCCAAGTCGGATCCTCTCTTTTCACTGGAGGTTTGTGGGACTACCCTTTTCCGCATAACTCCATACGATCATCGCATAAAAAATGCGACCGTCGCGTTTATTTGTATGGTTTAACATAGAAACGCCCTCTGTCTTCATTCAATTTCATTCCTATCCAGATATAGCCTGGCTGGTTTCTAAATTGAATATGTGGAGTTAAGAACGAGATAACCCTACGTTAATGGCAACGTTTGACATGTTTTCCGGCTAAAGTCATTTGACAAAGACTCGATCAAGTCCTTAGCTCTCAAATCTGAGGTTAGTATTGTCATTTGCCAACTGACCTGTTCGTAAGCCTAGGTTCATTGAATGTCATCTTGTAAGGCTGTTCGTATACCAGGAGCACATATCTGTGCAGGCCGGTGTCCTTGGCCGGACCAGCTCCGACATACTCCGCGATAGTGTCGCCTGCATCGATGTCGTCACCGGGCACGTTTACTACGAGCCAGTGGAGCCACTCGCGATACGTCGGCTTTTCGCGGGACGGCGCATCGGGATCTGGATTTTTAAATTCAAAACATACTATTAGACTAAACTCGGTGAGAAGGTTCTCATTTAATAACATGCAGTCTTTAAAAAATAAGGGTTGAGCTCGCCTTTGTATATAAACTGTACAAAGGCTATTATCGAAAATCAAAATAAAAATAGTTTATTTCAAATAAAACTTAGAGGTACTTTTGAATTGTCAAACAAAAAAACAAAAAACATGACTTTAGTTGCAAATTCGAAATTGTTGCAAGAAACTCCACGGACACTCTTTTCCATCAGTTTCAATTATAAGTTTTTGGTTACATCATTCTTGTTGAAAAAATACATGTACCTATGTGAAAATAAAACGGTGCAAAAAGACGTGCACGTAAAAGCGTCTACAGTTACAATTTTAACAAAAAAAATGCAATAACAGATCGAGGCAGCTAAGTTATGAACTATCCCAACTGATGGCGCCCTTTCACGAACATGAAGCATGGATTGGCACCACTCAGCTCAACCATCATGAAGGGAACCGAATGATCCAACACATGTGCCACCATCAGAGAGAAATTAGAGAGAGCATGACACACTCAACTACCAGGGCACACAGAAATCAACGAACGACACATAGGTACAGTGAAGCTAGGTACAGTGTGCTGTGCTGTTATAATATATAATACTTAAAGAAATTGAGTTTACACTTTTGTATTTTTATGTTTTGTGTAAAATAAAGAATAAGAATAAAAAATCGGTATATAAAGGACAACGCACCGCGGCGGTGGGAGAGACGCATAAATGAGCAATAAGACAACAACACAATAGGTACTAACCAGTCATCACGACAGTGCAAAACTGGTCACCCCCGTTGTACCACGTCATCAAAGGTTTGTCTTTAACCTGAGTTGGAGTCAAGACGTCGCCTGCAATTAATACTCCGTTGGTTTCGACGCCTGGGTAGGTGACCTAAAGAGAAATGTATAGATATAAAAAAAAAACGGAAGTCGGTTGTATTAAAACCCGACAGTTCAAAAAAGGCTGCTTTTGGATTCGAAAAGATCGCGTGTTGTTCAATCAATCAGAAAGCCATAAGCTAACGAATAATTACTTCTTCCAAAGTAGGATATTCTACCGATGGTGATCATATTTTTGTTTTTTTTGCTATTTTGCTGTCCTGTAGAGTATTTTTGACTTGGATAACCACGAGCTGATGGTGATCACCGGGGTGGATTTAGTGAGGTAAAAATCCCACACTCCTCGATCTTTGCCCAAAACGCTGCAAGGGTCTTTTGAATCTGTTCCCTCGTTAAAAAAAGGCAATTTCACAAACGATAGGTGGTACGAGTAACCTAATCGTGGTAGGATATGTACTTAGGTCATAAGTAAGTGAATAAACATTATAAGGCAAATCTATTTTGTGGTATAAAACTTGAGTAAAGTTGGAAAAATTGGGTACCAAAAGTGAAAAAAGTGGGTGGGTAAAAGTGGGTAGTGGGTACCATCCTCGTTAGGGAAATGGTGCATGTTTTTTTTATTTTTTTATAGAATGAAGTATGAACACACCCACACATACACACACACACACACCACACACATCAAGCACATACACACACCACTCCACATCATATCATTACATTCCTGCCCTTGACCCATGTTACTTAGATAAATGATTAACACCTCAAACCTAAAAAAACAGACGCTCCACTCCACACCCCAGTTCTCACCTACCTTTAATTGTTATTTTTTATGAATTAATCTTATTCTTGAATAGTTTTTTGATATTAAATTGTGATTGCGACGATTATGTACCTACCACCTAGTGTATATGAATGCATATATTGCATAAAATCTTACCTGAATACTGTCTCTCAAGATACAGGTTGCCCTAGTTTGAAAGGTTCATTACTCAATGGAATTCTTACAATATAGCTGTACGTGTATGTAAATTATAATGTAACATTTTTTGCACCATTAAACATTTTATTATTTTATTTATGTTACTTAAGGTCAGCGGAACAGTCTTCCATGGAACACGTCTTCTTCCATACCGTCCTGTCTACCGTCACCACAGATATAAATCTAACAAGATGACGCGATTGTATGTACTTCGCATGCCAAAAACGGACTAAAGTTACGATCAATGATCGTAATCAGAGCTTTTCATTTAGCATTATCGGCACTGGAAATCCACCGAAATATAGAGAAATGCCTTTTTACCCGACTGCCGAAGGAGGATAATGTGTTTATCAGTTTACGTATGTATGTATCTATGTTTGTTCCTATGTGGCGTTCCAGAGATCAAACGCGTTGACCATGCGTTGGCATTGGCATGATTCTTACGTCAATCGATTCGTCTTAACCTGGCGAGTGTCACTGGCTACATTAAAATAGGAAAATAAAAAAATGGCGGATTTCGGGCACCATATTGTGGGGTACCAAATTTTTCTTCTTCCAAACCTATCGTATGGAGTATCAAAATAAAGAATTTTAAGAGGTTATTTCAAAAATATATAACACTTATATGTTTAAATGTCAATTCAAAAAATCAAAAGACCCGACCATCATGCTGTGCACTCGGAGGATACATATTCGCGAGCTGGCTGATCAAAACCAGATGTATCCTACGACTGCACAGTATACTGCTTTTTATGCCCTATTGAGCTGTAAAGAATGTAAAGAAAAAGTTGGCCGAGGCATTGGAAATGTTTTCTTTCATGGTTTCATACACATGCAGGGACTTGCGTTATCTAGTTAGATTGATGTCTGTGACCGTCACGCTATCACTGCCTCCCTTTTCTTTCATTTCACTCCTCACGTAGTCCATCCATATTTTCTTTGACCGTCTTCGGAATTTTTGCTCATAAATGACCAATATAAAATGTAATGTAACAATGTTTGCGCTTAAGAGGTTATCTCTTTTGGATAATTACATGTTATCTTAATTGCCAAATATTATATAATGAAGCAATTTAAATTCGGCATCATACTTAATATTATAAAGGCGAAAGTTTGTGAGTGTGTGTGTGTGTGTGTTTGTATGATTGTTACTCTTTCACGCAAAAACTACTAAAATCTGAATGAAATTTGGCCCAGAAGTAGATTATAATTTGGAATAGCACGTAGGATACTTTTTATCTCGAAAATATGTTCCCATGGCACAGATAACATAATACTAGCATACAGATGCCTCATCCCATACAAAGACACCGTGCCGACGTAACTAGCGTTTTTCGTCTGATTGAAGTGATTATTGTTTGTACTTCGATTGCATTCAGTCCCGTTCCCGGGGATAGACAGATGGTGTTAGCAGCTACTTGCAAGTAAAAGGGTTTACTTGGTTTTTGAATATATTTTTCTTTAAATTCAGTGACGATTTGTTTTATAGTATTTTTTTGCACGTTTTTACAGTTTCTTGTACCAAGCGCAAGTTCGATCATGCATGGAGTACTGCTCTCATCTCTGGGACGGATCTGCCAAGTACCAGCTGGATGCACTTGAGTCGATCGAAAAACGGGCTAAGAGGCTCATCGGCAATGAAGTACTGGTCGAATCTAGGCTCCAGAACCTCGAACATCGGCGCCAAGTTGCCAGCCTGTCGGTTTTTTATCGGTTACATTTCGGGGAGTGTGCGTTGGAATTGCATGAACTAATTCCTCCTAGCCCGTTCTATCATAGGACTACAAGACGTACGGCGATGCGCCATCGGTACATAGTGGACATCCCACCCATACGCACCAAAAGTTTTGGGAATACTTTTATTATGCGTACAGCAAAGGAGTGGAATTCCCTGCCGGAGTCTGTATTTCCTGATAGCTACAATCTGGGAGTCTTCATGTCAAGAGTGAATAGGTTTCTTCTAGGCAAGCATGCTTCATCGTCGACCACATCATCGCTTACCATCAGGCGAGATAGTGGTCAAGCGCAAACCTATCATCAATAAAAAAAAATTAAAAAAAGTTTCAGTACACCTAAATGTGTTACAATACAAATTTAAACAATCGAGTAGAATAGCTCAGGAATTTAAAACCGCGTCATATATTGCCATCAATTTTAAATGATCCATTCAAATAATCTTTAATGTGTGAATTAAGAGCCCAACATTTAAATTATTCCATAACTTTGTGCTTGGAAAGTTAATTTAACAATAATACAATTTTTATGTTCAATTCCAGAAAATGTTAATTTTACACACAACTCGATAACAAATCATCCCACCCATACGCACCAAAAGTTTTGGGAATACTTTTATTATGCGTACAGCAAAGGAGTGGAATTCCCTGCCGGAGTCTGTATTTCCTGATAGCTACAATCTGGGAGTCTTCATGTCAAGAGTGAATAGGTTTCTTCTAGGCAAGCATGCTTCATCGTCGACCACATCATCGCTTACCATCAGGCGAGATAGTGGTCAAGCGCAAACCTATCATCAATAAAAAAAAAAATTAAAAAAGTTTCAGTGCACCTAAATGTGTTACAATACAAATTTAAACAATCGAGTAGAATAGCTCAGGAATTTAAAACCGCGTCATATATTGCCATCAATTTTAAATGATCCATTCAAATAATCTTTGAAATGTGTGAATTAAGAGCCCAACATTTAAATTATTCCATAACTTTGTGCTTGGAGAGTTAATTTAACAATAATACAATTTTTATGTTCAATTCCAGAAAATGTTAATTTTACACACAACTCGATAACAAATCATCCCACCCATACGCACCAAAAGTTTTGGGAATACTTTTATTATGCGTACAGCAAAGGAGTGGAATTCCCTGCCGGAGTCTGTATTTCCTGATAGCTACAATCTGTTAATAGGCTCGCGCTTGACCACTATCTCACCTGATGGTAAGCGATGATGTGGTCGACGGTGAAGCACGCTTGCCTAGAAGTAACCTATTCACTCTTGACTTAAAGACCCCTAGACTGACCCCTAGACTGTATTTAACATTTACATTGGAGGTATGTAGACAACACAGTCGACGGCGCGTAGTGTTCCACGCGCGCCTCATAGAGATGTCAGCAAAAATTGATGGGGTCCGCTAGGGCCGATGCCTGTCTGGGTCGCGAATAAATTTGAAAGAGAGTTACCGCGGCCCTGGCACAAGCAACTGAAGGAACACGGGTGGGTATTGATTTCCCAGGCAAAAAAAAAAAAAAGAGTTCCTACAGACGCATTTCACCAGTGATGCTGTAGTTCTAGTGATAAATCCATAACATTTCGGCAGTTTGAACATTGCCATCGCTTACATCGAATGTCATTTGTCTAGAACCTCAGGTTATACATATCAGGAAACTTATACTCCGCCAGAGAATGCGAGTCCCGACTTCAAAACACCGGAGGTAATCAATTCGACATGTATGTATGTAATATTGTTGGAATTGCACAATATTCCCATATGTTACTCTATGTGGGCTTCTAAACACGTGTGCCAAATTTCGTAAGTGTATGTTTGTATGTATGTTTGTCCACGCATTCCTCCGAAACTAATTATCGGCTCGTGACCATTCTTTTTTATTGGACTAGGTATCTCTCAAATTAGCAAATAGTGCAAGTTTCACCAAAATCGGATTCAGTTCTATTTTGAAAGATACAACCGAACTCCTTAGCGACAAACTGCACTGTAAATTGAGTTATTATGGATATTTTTTCAATCCTCTAGGTACCTTACTATAGAACTTGCTCACTTTTTTGTGTTAGTGTACTAAAACTAAAATGAATGAAATAAAAACTTTTTCACAGAAAAATAAACCGACTTCAAAGGCAAACTACTAAAAAGTGCAAAATAACTTTCTTTTCGCAAGTTGGTGTCGAAAAACTATATAAAAAGAAATCTCCTCCTCCTCGCGTCGATTCCCCAATGCTGGGGGTCGTGACCACATCACCTTTAGTAAGTTGTCACCAGGCTTACGGGCAATATGGCCATAGAAGTCAAATATCTTGCGGAGACACACATTCGAAAATCTAGGCCTTTTTTCAATTTTGAGGTCCTGCAATATCGAGATGTTCGTCCTGTGTGCCATCCACGAGATACGCAGCATCTTCCTGTAACACCACATCTCAAAAGCCTCGATGTGTTTGCGATCAGCGGCTTTTAGAGTCCACGTCTCTGCTCCGTTCCAGAATATGGAATAAAAAGAAGTACTAAAACGAAAAAACCGGATTCCAAAACGAAAGTTATTTTGCACTTTTTAGTATTTTGCTTTTGAAGTCACTTCATTTTGTTCGTGGAAATATATGTTAATTACTTACCGGCATATAATAACTAGGTGCGACGGACAGTACATCAGGAATAATTTCACTTTGAGTAAAAGACTCATTGAGTCCATAATTTTGGGCTGTCACAGAACTTATCACGAAAATAAATAGGACTAAGAAACACAACCGACTCATTTTGGTAGTAAAACATTAATGTTGAACAAACTAGACGGGATCTTAAAAATTTCTGTACATATTTATATAATAAAGATACATAAGTATATGTATCTTTTTTGGTGATAAATTTTATATTAATTAGGTATGATATAAATGCTCTAGATAACTTGCTTACAGACGCACCACTGTATGATATATTGTATAGTGAAGTGGACCATTTTTAGAGTTCCTTAGGTACCACAAAATGAAAAAATGGAACCTCTGAACGGATCACTCGCGTGTCGTCTGTCTGTCACAGTCCATTCACTCCGAAACTATTAGACCGATTGAGTTCAAATTTGGTACACATTATGTATGTAAGTCGGTGACCCAAAGACGGACGTATAACGTAAATACATGAATTTTTAGCATGGGGTCATGGGGGGTAGATTAGAAAATAAAAAAAAATATCGTAGGTGAAAGGGCTTGTTGCGACAGTATCTATTTATTTAAGAGGATGATTTATTTTTTTATCAAGTGACAAAAATATATTAACATATACAGGGTGTCCCAGAAATCGACGTCAAGCCGTAAATGGGTGATAGACCAAGTTATAACAGTTCTCAGAAAAATACGAAAAAAAATCTATCTCATGTTTTTAAAAATTATGTTCACTTTAAAAATTTACTAAAAAAATCAATCCCTGTAATGGTTCTTTAACTCCAATTGCTACAAATCCCATAATTTATCTAATTTTTTTTATTATTACGTAATTTTGAATAATGCTTGTGTAGATTTTTGCCTAAAATTCAAAGCCAACTCCTCCTAGTTGGAAGAAAATTAAACTTTTTCAAAACCAAATTATTCAAATTTACTATTTCGCCCAACTTTAACTGACTGTACTGAAAAAAAAATGTACTACGCTAGTTTGGCAAGTAACATGAAAAATTGGCGCATTTAATAAGGATTCAAAAATGGTGTAACACTTGCTAGATTACGTTTTCAATAATTGGTCAATTTTTTTTTGTAAATAGCCTCGGTTTTTACACAAAATGTCCATACTTCCTTAAAATGACTTTAGCTTACCTAAAGCTTTGCTAAACTCCGTTTCTAGTTCGATAGAGACGTTACGTAATTTAAGAGCAAAGTTATGATAGTGACTCAACCTTTTTACTTTAAGTCAGGACCAGTTTTCTCATCTTAGAAAAAAAAAATTTAAAAAAATAACCAGACCTTTTTAAGAAGATGTCGTGCTTGCATTGCCGTCGAAGGAAGGCAGTTTGAACATTTATTGTAATAAAAAAAAATTAAATCTGATAATTTGTTTTTTTTTTCTAAGATGAGAAAACTGGTCCTGACTTAAAGTAAAAAGGTTGAGTCAATATCAACAAAGTTTTCGGCGAAACGTGCTGTCTAGGAATAGAGATTTCTATTAACTTAGCTTTCTTTATTTAGTCGTATCGTACAAGCGTGTTTCTATTTAACGTTCCACACTAGAATGACAGATATTCTCACTATGACAAACGACATCAGTCATCAATACATATAATAAATCTGTAGAAAAGTCGTTTTTACACATAGAAAAAAAAAAAAAAAATTGTGTGTAGGATAACCAACAGAACCCATTTCCGGCATTTTTTGAATTTTTTTCAGTTTATTTGTGCACGCATCACGAAAATTGTACGAATCCAATATAGATAAATTTTATACATAAATATGGTGCGTAACTTGAAGTAACTTGAATTACTTAGTTTTTGTTTCATCGCAATCGGTTCACTCTATCAAAAGTCAGATGAATTTATAGTCTTCAAGAAGTAAAACATACGCAATTCAGATACTCAGACTGTTGATCATTACCGTGGTTGAACTTCATATTCGATAGATGGCGTTGTGCATTTGGCGAATTTGGTGGCAAACGCTATATGTAGAATCAATGACATTTGACTACATTCCTTCAAATATTCAAGGGTGCCTTGAAATATTCAAGTTTGGCTAGATTAAAAATAATTATTCAGGATCCAATGCACGAGACTAAAATAATACGTTTTATGAGGTTTTAGGTCCTTTATCATAATACTAATGCCAATAATGACGTTGAGGTGTGTGCAATGTGGTTCGCAATTTCGTCGCCGCTACTGCCCGTCTGAATAACTTAATGATAAACGCGGTGGTCTACTACACCCAAGGTTGCGAGTTCGAGTCCCAGCTATTTTATATAATGTCGCCACGGAGGCTTATATTTGCTAATTCATTATCCAAATTAATCATTTTAATTGTCAATTAACACAAACTCGTTTATCCTGTCATCTCTGAGATACCACTAGAACTATTTCAATGTCTATCTAAGTTGGGTTTTCAGCGCCATCTATTGGCTTATTGTGGAATCAGTTATTGATTTGTTTGAATGAAGATAATTTGATAAGCTAATTTCAATGTTTAATTAATACGAGATGTTTAAATAAAACGGGAACACTTATTGTAGGATTTTTCGATTTGTTCTCATTTTAACTTATGCACATTTGATGTGTTTGATTATGACCTAATGTTATTCTAATTACGCAATGTTGTCAACAATGGCGGATGTTATAATTTCAATGACCAATAACTAGATTTAATACGAGAACTAAACAAATTTGAGTAAATGATTAAATACTAAAAAGTCATAAGACTATTTAACACAGCTTTGTAATAATGAGAAACCTTCTGATTAGTAAGATTGTCAGATCACCGGAAACTTGGATAGTTTTATGATGAAATGACTATTTTAATAATAATCTAAAAACAACTTTGTATTTGTGAGTATTGGGGTTGTTTAATGTTAAAATAATTAACTGAACAGCATTTTAGTATTGTTTGCTAGCTTTATCAACTATCCAAGTAATTAGTGTCTAAACAAAAAACAATATGGAAGTACCGCCCACTTAGAACGCGCATCGCGCGTGCTGTGTGTGTAGAATAATAATTGTTTAATAAATCTGTTTGATTAGATGTTTGAAAACCTAAAAAACATGTAACGCTAATTGTCATAAAGTGATTGTGTAAACTATAAAAAGATTTAAAAGAGTGTCCTGGAGTTTCTTGCTAGATCTTCTCCAGAGACCGACGAGGGCTTTGCGATCTAGCGAGCCACATAATGTGGTTTTAGCTTCAAGTTGTCTGAAAACTCAAAGTGTAACTAAGTCAAATAAATACTTTGAGTTGCAATCCAGTGTTGTGTGTTATTGAAGTTCACCCGTTCCTATCAAGAATGAAGAAATTGCCTCTATGCATTGAAGTTGATGATGGCGGTCTTATCATTCATAGATACTTCGTCGTGACATTATATTATATTTGGATAGGTATTTTTTGTTTTCGTTTCGGTGTGGTGTTCTGGAGTGCTATTAGATGGCGCGCAGCAAATCTGTCCTTCTTTTTTGTATGAAGTCGATATTCATCCCCTAGGGTAAAAAGTATTCTGTACAGCGAACGCTCGATCTATGTAGGTCTAGTCGTAAGTAGGGTAGGTACAGGTAGGCAGGTAAGTAGGGTAGAAATTGAAGGGTTACAAACCAATTTACTCTTCAACGACAACTACAGACTGCACACGCTGAAATTGACACATTGACAATAAACCCTAAAGAAGAGGACTATAGAGCAAGAAAATATGATTAAAAACCTAAAAACTATTTGCACTGATTCAGTGGACAGTTCGAAAAAAAAAGCACAATTAAAATCAAACGTAAACACCAGCGTAAAATTTTGGATCAGAAAAACTTAAATGTTACTTGTGCAGACTTGGGCTTGCAACTTGAGGAGGATCTCACAACAAACGTGAGTATTACAGAAATATCAATTATTAGTACGACGTCAAATAGTAATAGCGTACACAAAAATATAATAGATCAACCAAAGAATCCAAAAGTTATAAAAAAGGCTAAATAGGATTTGCATTTTGAGTATCAACGATAAAAAAAAAAAACCATAACCTGTAGCAGAAACTACATTTTCTCACTTATTTATTTCTAACTAAATATTGCCCGCGAAATATGTGTTTTATCATCCCAAAGGAGCACACTATCGACATAAAAACCTATGCCCTTTCCAGGGTCTCAAACTATCTCCATAACAAATTTCATCTTAATCGGTTCAGCAGTTTAGTCCTGAAAAGGTATCTAACGAAAAAAACAAACAACAGAGTTACTTTCGCATTTATAATATTAGTTTGGATTGAAACAAGAATTACATTATGCTATTGACCTCGATCTAGCCTAAGTGATAGATGAGGTCTACGATGGAATGAGCCAGCCCAGAAGATGTCTGTTCACTCTTGCTTGGAAGGCTGACAACTCAGAGATGGCAAGAAACACAGATGTTGGCAGAAGTAAGTCTTGTAAGGATTTGTTCTTTAGGTTCCGCTGTCTCCTCCTAAAGGCCGGGTGCTTGGTTAAGATTGGGCACTTTGGTGTCGGACTCAGCCTGGTAGAAGTTGCCCGCGATCGGGTCGCCCAAGTTGTATTTTTGGGCGAAATCGCCAATCGAGAACAATGTACGGTTTGCAGCAAACCTGAAAGAACACATTATATTGTAAGTAAATAGTTTGATCGACCTCTCTTGATCTTCTTGTTAATCCTGTCGAGGGGATACTACAGGATTACCAGCAAGATCAAGAAAAGAACAAAAAAGCAATGATACTCTTGTGGTAATGGCCGCGCCTAACAAGTTGTATTTAAAGAGGTCATGTACGTATTCAAACCCAGGCTGAGGGTGATCACTTTTCTTTGTGCCGTTTAATATCGTCTTTATGAGATTATTAAGCTTTGTCTCTCTACGTGATGGCAGCGCATCTTCGATACCTAATAATGCAGAGGCCCATGTCAGCTGTGACCACTAACTATTAAGCAGGTCTTCTACTTGTTTTTCTATTAACGTAAGAAAAACAAAGAACAGTCATGCAAACATAACATATCTACCATTAGTTTTTGACGGAATACAACTAGAATGGAATAGAATAACGTTTATTCGACAAGGACACAACAGCAACGCATCCAAAGAAGGTAAAAAATATGAAAAGAAGATAAGTAGAAAAAGTAGGTATCTACAATCTCAACCTGAGCCTTACCAACTCAGCATTTGCTGGGTGACACATAAAAAATAAATATATTATATATTATATTATATTATTATATTATAAATGGAGCTCAAATGAAGTTGGGCAGGACACAAGGCAAGGTTAGGTACTGGCAGGTGGAGTAGCCGATTGACCAAGTGGAATCCAAGGACTGGCAGAAAAAACGTTTGTCGTCCAGCGGCCAGATAAGCAGACGACATTGTTGAGACAGACCTGGATGAGGTTGGCGCAAGAGCGTGGGGATTGGCACAAGAAATGAGAGGGTGAAGTCGGGCTGCGAATGATGATGATTATGGTGATCAGCAACAGGGTTCTAGCTACAGGTGGTCAGGGCTCCTGAGAGAGCCGAATTTTTCTTAATATGTCTTTAACCATCTCGGGACTCGTAAGGCGGGACCTCCTTTTAAAGGCAGGCCAGGGGTAGAAAACAACTCGCACAGACCTTGTTAGACAAGTATCATGATATGTGATACATAACATGAAATATGAAAAGAAACATACCTACATAACATTCTTAATATTGTTATTAACTGACCGGTTCGTACCTAACTATGAGTTCCTGAACATCCAATGCTTTATTTTGCTGGTATACCAGAAACACATATCGGTGCAGGCCGCTGGTCACGGGCGGAGCAGGGCCGATGTACTCAGCGATGGTAAAACCGTCTTCGTTATCATCTTTGGGGTCGGTTCCGGGAACGTTGACGACTAACCAGTGTAAAAATGAGCGTAAAATCGGCGACTCGCGAGAAGGTGCATCGGGATCTGGAAGTTTAATTTTACATTCAGATATTTGGAACAAGCCTGTTTTATAATAATAGGGTATGTAAATTGATTTATTTGTCAGGGCAAAAATCCGCCAATTAATTTCAATAACTTGAGTATAAATCAGTACGTTATCCTCAACGGTTGCCACTCGACACAATAGGTATGTAGATAGACCAATTATTACGACTAAAGAAGTAAACTTAGTAGTTACTGACTGTTTACCCGCCGTGCGTCGCCGGACTAAGGTAACAACTCGACGCAATACTCACCGAACATCACAATGGTGTAAAACTCTTCAGTGGCACTCCAGCTGAGAGTATCGATGTCTTGCAGATCTATTGGAGATAGCACATTGCCTTCCTGAACTTCCGCGCCGCTAGTGTGCCGCACCTGTATTTAAACATTATTTGCAACACACTTGCTCGGAAAGTGACCCTTATTTCATCGCTTTTAGGACCATAAACCGAGCTATAACACACACGTGCAAAATAACATTACACACTAGTGCGTAATAGAATTATCCCTACTAAGTTAAATTAGTACCTTTCTGCAAATTATATGCGAGTAAACAGAGCATTTTCAACTTAACCGTGTAATACAGTATTTTTTTTAAGTAATAAAACAGAGGTTTTATGCCGCTGAAAATCTATATACATTTTTGGAATAAATAAATGTGTACATCCTTAATTAAGTCAAAGAAACATTTATTTTTATAAAATTATGTAAATTATTTATTATAATTTGTTATAAAATATTTGCATTTCATCAATTAAAATTATAATTTTGAAGTAGGCTGTATGTTCACTCACCTTAAATTTGGCGAGTGAAAAAAAAAGCTTGCGCGCCATTTCCCATTATTTTCACATTTTGTTTTTATCGTATTTGTCGCTGTGTGGTAAATTATTTTAGAAAAGTTAAGTTTTCGTGCAAAAGATGAACAATTGAAACAGTTTATCCCGCAATGGAGAGAGCTATGCTCGGAGTTTCCTTGCGTGATCAAATCAGAAATGAAGACATCCGCAAGAGAACCAAGGTTACCGACATAGCCCGAAGAATTGCCAAACTTAAAAGGAAAAAAAGATGATGATGATGCGAAAAGCACAGGACCGATCAGTGTGGCGACGCTTGGGAGAGGCCTATGTCCAGCAATGGACGTCTTTCGGCTGAAGTGATGATGATGAACGCGGCCAGAAATAATAAATGAAGCACAAAATTCAAGCGATAGCCTAATCCCCCCAAAATCTAGAGAAAAGTGCTTAGCTGCCTACAATAGAAGAGCAAGAAGCCAGCCAGCCCAGTCATTTTCTGAAAATGTGTTTTGGCATATTTCTCAGAACTCGCCAATACTTAAAAACCTAGCTCCCTGTGGCTCGGACGAATATATTTGTCGGAAATATTGGTTTTTGAAAGAAGCTCCGGATAGTCAGTACCTAGCAACAAAGGTACGTTGAAATAAAATTTGAGTGTCTGTTTTTAATATTGAAATAACCGTTTTTTACTACATGTATATGAATATATATACGGTACATACACCAAAATAACATTTTTTACAATTTTTGTCTGTCTGTCTGTTTGTTCCGGCTAATCTCTGAAATGGCTGGACCGATTTTGACGGGACTTTTATTGGCAGGTAGCTGATGTAATAAGGAGTAACTTAGGCTACGTTTATTTTAGAAAAAAATATTTTATTTTAGAAATTTGTTAGGCGGAACGAAGTTTGCCTGGTCAGCTAGTTATTAATATAAACGTATCTAAATAATCGCGTAACCTTAGCATAACTTCTTAGAACTAATTAATTGATTTAGTAGGAGGTTGCCTTAATCATCATCATCATCATCATATCAACCGAAAGTCGTCCAATGCTGGACATAGGCCACCCCCAAGCGTTGCAACATTGACGACGGTTGGTTAAACGGCATTGGTTGCTTTAATATTCGGTGTTATTGGTGCGTGTAGATGACAAGAGCTTTATAATATTACAACGAAGGATGTAGCAACCCAAAAGCATACTCTATTCATAACAAGGCGAAAATCAGTGACAAAATAACGCAAGCCATTAATTTGGAGCTTTGGCTACAAATTGATGGCTTGCATTCTGGCCAAAAAGGTTTTGTCCCGAACCACAACCATGTACATCTTTCCTACTGTTCTATGATTTGCCTTTGTCGCAGACATTTACATAGAAGAAAACGAAATTATCTACTAAAGAAGTGGCAAGCACCAATGTAACACAAATTGAGAAATTGCCATCCAAATCAATCCAATATCGCTTTGCTAATTGTACTTTCACCAATTGTTTTAATAATTAAACGATATAAGCAATACATGTTTGTTTTTTCCTAGCAAATTCGTTTAAAAACGTCGTATGAAATTCGTGAGCTCTGCTCATGACACGCTCGGCTGAATTACGCCCTCGCCTACGGCTCGGGCTGCAACCCACAGCCTCGTGTGTAGCGAGCAACTTAGCTCACTTGTATAATGATATTACTATTTTGCAAATTTACTTGTTTAAAGTTAAAAATAAACACATAGATTGTTTACATAGGTGTACGTTTTACCTACGTAAATGTATGTTACATTATTTGGTAGGTAGATACTTAAGCAACTGAATCAACAAAATCTTGTCACATGTTCATTTTCAGATTACTTAGGTGGTGCCTACAGTAATCTTCAATCTTTTGGACTACCTATCAAATGATGTAAAAAAATCGTAGTTTGCGAAAGAAAGCACCCAATTGCTTGAATAGAATGTCTATTTGATAAACGAGCGTATATCAACGTAGGAAGGTATTTATTATCTATGATTAAGTATTTTAGATATTATTTAGATTAATATTTTATACTTAATAGTATAAAATATTAAGCTAAAAAATATTAAATAAAATATATTATTTAGCTTAATATTTTATACTTATATTTAGATTTAGCCTCTAGATACCTCTTTGATTAAGTATTTTAAACAACAGATCAGTTAATAAAAAAAAATACACCCACAAATAAAAAAATATTGCCTCCCACAAGATAGACTGACGGCAGACCAGCAGCTCTATTGAGTAGATACTTATGAAAAATCGACCAATCACATGCGGGATGAAAGACGCGATGTGGATTTGTGACGCGATGTGATTGGTCGATTTTTCATACTCTTTGCCCTGTCGAATTCATTACCTACGCAATAAGGCTGCTGATGAAGGTTGTGGGAATAGGACGCATGGGTCGTTTGTGACGATGATTGATGAACTGTCTTTCGGCTGAGAGGACGATAGAGACCGCGAATCGGTAAACGTAAGGTGAGACGCCCGCAGGCTAGGTGGAGCAACGATGTTTATCTACAACTGGTGGCTGGTAACAGGTAGATGAGACTTGCCGATAATCGAGATAACCGGCGTGCAATTGGAGAAGCCAGCAGTGGACTATTGAAGGTTGAGATGATGATAATAGAAACATTTTGAAGACATTTTTTACAACTTACCGATAAATATCCTGCAGGTTCGACGGTTAACAGATCGGGGATAATGTTATGTTTTAAATAAGCGTTGCGTGATACTTGAAAATCATTGCCTGCTACGTAATAATTTACACAGGAAATAAGTACTAAGAGACACAACCGGCCCATCTTGAGGGTAAAATGATAGTGGACATAACGAAGCAGATGTGTAACACCTGTATTTGTTCAATATTCTATCTTAATCGATGATAAATTCGGTAATAGTAGTTTAAGAAACTATTGCATTATAATAGTAGATTATTGCATCGAGTGCCTGATTTAGAGCCCTAGCGTTAGCGAGGGCTCTAATCTAACAGGCACGAGGGCAATATAATTTACTTAAGGCGAGGTGCATAATCTGCTTTTCTTTCAACTATTACCTATTTAATTATTTGTTTATTCATATTTTGATATCCGCATATATATTTAACGCTTATTTCACGCATTTAAAAACATTTAACGCATCCACGCACGTTATATTATTACTAGATACCTATTCTCAAAATGGCGTCAACAAGACAACCAAAAAGGAAGACAGCCAGTGATGATGAACACGAGGTTTACTCAAAACTATCTCTTCTCGAAACTAAGATGGAGAATCTTTACCAGATTATGCAGAATACATACGATCTTAGCCTAAAGGTTTCCGATCCAACATTTCAATCGCAATTTCTATAAATTATTTGCACGCATTCAATCGGTAGATATTATACGATCAAATTTCATGGATACTCTGGACTCGTGTGTTATGGCTCGATTAGAAAATGATCCATCCGCAAAACCAAACTACGCCGCCTTACAATCCTTTGACGAACTGTATTGTTACGAAAAACATACAGCATCCACACTCACACAAAATAATTCTATTAAAAACACTCAAGATAATTCTCATAAATATGATTTGTTGAACCGCAAGTTACCGCCTCTCAAGTTAGTTTCTTTTGATGGCTCGCCATATAATTGGTCGACATTTTACGAGAATTTTAAAAGTCTTATCCACGATAATCTGCATCTCTCAGACGCCGAAAAAGTTCAATATTTAATAGGTTCTTTGTCCGGCAAAGCATTAACCGTTTGTTCAGGTATTATGCCTACCGCTAATAATTATCTTATAATTTGGAATTCTCTATTAGAAAAATACCAAGATACTCGAGTACAAGCTTCCATTTACGTACAACAAATAATAAACTATAAACCAAATCAATCTATCGATACATTTCTCGAACAATTTTACTCTGCAGAAGCCGCTTTACGCCGTTTAAATATTGACAATCTCTCAGACTTTATTATTACTCACGTCGCACTTACTAAACTCGATAAGGAGGTAGTGAACTTGTTCGAGCAATCGCATAGACATATTCAAATACCTACATTCAATCATCTTTCTAAATTTATTAAAGAACAAAGTAAAATACAAACGCTACGTAATCCTAGCTCAAATACAAAACCTTTTTTGACTCAACGCTCCTCAAATAATTATAATAATAATACATCAAATTCTAAAACTACTCGAGCTTTCGTCGCAAATACTCATTCACCCGCAATACAAAAACGCTCATGTAAAATATGTAATGATCCTAACTCGCATCCTCTATATAAATGTTCATTTTTTGTTAATCAAGACCCGCGTACTAGATTTGAAATAGTAAATAAACATCGTTTCTGTCGTAATTGCCTAGGATTTCATGATACTAAATTCTGTAAATCAATAAATACTTGTTCCACATGTCAACGCAAACATCATACGCTCTTGCATGTAGAAAACTTTCATAATATTTTCAAAACCAAACCGATGCCCCCACGATCGGCAGTCGAACCTAACGCACCGCCGCTGAACTATCAGTGTGTCAACACGCAGCCCGCGCCCCGCGCCGCTCCCTTCACTACCGCTCTGCCTGCCGCGATCGTGTCGAATGTTTCTTCGGTCGCCGCCGCCGCTGATAAGTTTGCGCGACAAAATTTAAATGATCTTGCGTTATCAATGACCGCTTCTACTTGTAATATCGATAGTAATAGTACTACAGTTTTATTACCTACTGCTTCTGTATACGTTTATAAAAATAAGAATCCAAATAAGGTTCGCGTGTTTCTAGATACAGGTTCAATGAGTAATTTTATCACAAAGTCGTGTTGTGAACGCCTTAATTTAGTCATTACTCCTGATAACTCAACCATTCTTGGTATAGGCCAATCTAAAATATCTGCTATTTGATTTACGAAATTTAAAATATTTACCCACTTTGATTCACGCTGCTCGTATATTATCCATGCTCGCGTAATAGAAAATATTACCGACGGCTTACCTAGTCTACCTATAGATACGTCAAAACTAATTCACTTACGCAACTTACCTATGGCTGATGATGCATTCCATTTACCGGCCGAGATCGATTGTCTAATTGGCAACGAGTTATTCCCGTTCCTATTAGGCTCTAGACAGACGGACTGCATTTCAACTGCAATCCAACTGCAAATTTGCAGTTCGGATGCAGTTTGTATGCAGTTGACACGACTGCAATATAACTGCAAACCTACCGTCCGGTCCAATTGGAGTCGGCGTGCAGTCGTGTGAACTGCACACCGACTGCAATCGGACTGCAATTATTATTATCGGCAGAAGAAAGGATTGCAATTACTTTGAGGTAAGCTTTTAACAATTTTAAACATTATTATTTATATAGCAAAGCTCGATCTGTCGCCATTGAATAGGCATTATGAATTAAATCACAAAAATAGTTACTTAAAAAATATATATGTATATAAACAGAAGAAAATGATTAACCGAATACGTCGTTTATGTATGAGCTATCATCGCTGCAATTATGATAACCGTGCAGTCCAATTGCAGTCGGTGTGCAGTTCACACGACTGCACGCCGACTGCAATTGGACCGCACGGTTGGTTTGCAGTTCTATTGCAGTCGTGTCAACTGCATTCAAACTGCATCCGAACTGCAAATTTGCAGTTGAAATGCAGTCCGTCTGTCTAGAGCCTTAGGAAGTGGAAAGGTTACAATACCCGGTTCATCGGTCGTCGCTGTACAGACTACACTAGGTTACATTGCCATGCGTAGGGCAGATTGTGATAACCGCTTAGATACTCGCACTCCTATCTTCCAAAATAATAATACATATAATAATAAATCTTTTTTCTGCGCTACCGCATCTAACTCACTTGAAAATCTCACTCAACGCTTTTGGGAATTAGAAAACGTCCTTGATAAAGTTCACAGGAGCCCTGATGATGAGGCCTGTGATCTTATCTTTAACGCTACGCAATCACGTGATGGTACTGGCAGATATACTGTACAGTTACCGTTTAAAACTCCATATTCTGAATTAGGAAATTCTTACGCTATTGCTCACCGTTGTCTCATTAATTTAGAAAAGAAATTAGATTCGCATCCCGATATTCGTAAAAATTATAACGCCACTATTCAAGACTACATAGATCAAGGATATCTGTCCAGAGTTGATAAAGCCGAAAAAACTCACCGCGAAATGGTCGCTATGTTTAAGTCCGGCAGTTTCAATCTTATAAAATGGGTCTCAAATAGTTCTCAATTAATGGATAAAATCCCCGCTTCGCATAAAAATCCACAAAATATTAATTTCGACACAGACGTTAATTCAAACGTGAAAATTGTAGGTATGCAGTGGAATCCTGTAGAAGACACCTTTCAATTTAAAATTAACGCTATTTCTCTCATATGCACAAAACGCACAATTCTCTCCGCAACCGCTCGTCTTTTCGACCCGTTAGGTCTTATCGCTCCCGTGACAGCATTTATGAAGTTACTCGTTCAAGAATGTTGGAAACATGAACTTGACTGGGATAGTCCAGTACCTACGCATATTGAAAATAAGTAGAATCAATTCCACAACGAACTCACTTATCTCGAACAAATTAAAATCCCGCGCCATGTAGGTATAACTTCGGATACTCACGTGACACTCCTCGGTTTCGCAGACGCTAGTGAGCGCTGCTATGGTGCAGCCGTATATTTAAGGGTTAGCGCTAATGATATAGATCACGGATCTGTTACTCTACTAACCTCGAAATCACGCGTCGCGTCGCTTCACTCAATAAAATGCCGCTGGCTCGCTTGGAACTATGCGCTGCACTCTTATTAGCTAATCTTCTCACCGCTGTAAAGGATACTCTAAGCAAACGCTGTCAAATTGACAAAATTTACGCATTCTCTGACTCAACCGTAACACAAACGTGGATACACTCACCCGCATATAAATTTCACACATTTGTCGCAAATCGGATAACGGAAATAAATTCTAAATTATCCGCTAAACATTGGTTTCATATTAATGGACAAGAGAACCCCGCTGATATTGTTTCTCGTCCTATAACGCCGAAATTACTTTCAAAACTAGAATTTTGGTTTAACGCTCCTCATTGGTTCTCATCTCCCATATGGCAATGGCCTATTAAAACATTTGAAATTAATTCTAATAATTCGGAATTCATGGAAATGAAAACTACTACTCTATCCGCTAAGGTCATTCAACCTGAAACTACTCGTCCTATTCAAGAATTAATTGATCGCGTCTCTAGTTACTCAAAATTACTTCGCATCGTAGTATTTATTCTACGCTTTTCTAAACGTCTTAAATCTCATGGATCTATAACAGTCTCAGATTTAGATACCGCTGAAATATATCTCATAAAATATGTCCAAAATTTACACTTTTCGGAAGCTATGGTCAACTTAAAATCAAATAAACCAATAAATAAAAAAGTCTTAAAGCTTAATCCATTTATCGACTCTTCTAATATCTTACGAGTAGGTGGAAGATTAACTCACTCTCAACTCGATTACGGCCAAAAGCATCCGATATTACTACCGCAAGAAGATCGCGTAGCTAACCTCATAATTGGTTATTATCATATCGTTAATCTTCATACAGGTCCCGCACTTTTATTATCTATGATAATAGTTCACAAATGTAATAAGTGTTTTAGACTCAATCCAAAAAATATTACCCTCCAATGGGTGATCTGCCCGCTTTTCGAGTTTCAGACGTGAAACCATTTGTTCACACCGCTGTTGACTACGCTGGTCCTTTTTTCATAACTCATATTCGCAAACGTGGAATCAAACGCCAAAAGGCTTATATTTGTTTATTTGTATGTTTAACGACTAAAGCATTACACTTGGAACTTGTTTCTGATCTTAGTTCTGATTTATTTCTCGCCGCTTTTAAGCGCTTTAGGTATATCTCGCAGAGGTCCTGTTTCGCTAATATATGGCGATGGAGGTGCCAATTTTATTGGAGCGAAACGTAAACTCAATGAAATTTACTCTCTCATACAGTCCAAATCGCATATTAATTATATTAGTCAACAGTTATTGTCTGAGCATCGCGTACAATTTAAGCATAGTCCGCCTTATGGCCCGTATTTTAACGGACTCAGCGAAATAAGTGTTCGTTGTGTCAAAACTCATCTTTACAAAGTCATAGGATCTCAAATACTCACTTACGAAGAATTTAGTACTGTGCTTGTTCAAATCGAAAACTTGCTAAATAGCCGACCTCTATGTGTCTTGAATTCGGATCCTTCCGATATTACCGCATTAACGCCTAATCATTTTTTAAACATAACTCCACTCAAATTCTTACCCGCTGAAGATGTTACCGACATCGCTGATAATCGCTTATCACGCTATCAATTACTCAATAAAATAACGCATTCATTTTGGCAACGCTGGAATAAAGAATATCTTACGTCTTTGCAAGAAAGAGAAAAATGGAACTCTCCCTCAAAACCTATCGAGTTTGTACTATTGTCGTAATTAAAGACAATCACTCTCATCCTCTTAGTTGGCCTCTAGGGCTAGTAGATGTAGTTTATCCTGGAAAGGACAAAATTATAAGAACAGTTAAAGTAAAAACCGCGACTGGTTCATATATAAGGCCAGTAGCTCGGATTTGTCCGTTACCTTCGCAGTAAATTTAATATTAATCACTTTTTTTTTTAATATTACTACTCTTATTCTCCTTTAATATCTTAATTCTTAAATTGTTTAGAGGAAACCTCTAGTCCGGGGGAGTTGTCTGCGCCATATTAAAAATATAAATTAAATATTTACTCACGCACTCAAATTATTAAAATAGCAACACTTACATTCATTTCACATCATTCAATCAAATACACGAGGACCAATCTTTAACTCCCGCGCACACCTTTTCCTACCCCCTATTTCCGGTCATCCGGTCATTCCGCTCGTCAGTTGTCAAAAAATCGCAACTCCGGTAACGCGTGTGCGCTCCCGTTCCTCTCGCTCTCAAAAGAAAACTCAAATATAAGTGTTGTGTGTGACAAACAGACTCTGTGGGTGGCTTACCAGCATTCAACTATAGTGAAAACTCCACTGCTAAAACTATCGAAGGACATTATTATTCAAAGCTCCAATCCCGCATCCGTAAGTACCTACCTACTGCCCCTTTTCCGCTGCTCCCACAATATTAATATAGTAAAATAAAAATATTTGTTTTTTTCGATAAACATACCTTTGTAGCCAAATATATGTCACCAAGGGATTTATTTAAAAACATCTCTACGTTTTGAGCTGTAAAAACTTTAGATTTTTTGCTTTTAAACCCATCCGATGATCGTTTCAAAAACGCTGTGAGTTTTGAATACCTATTCTTTGCACATTGTATCTTGTGCTAACAGTGGATTTTAGCATTGAGTATATGGACCACAACGAAGATGGCTTCATTTTTTTGATAGTTCACTAAAGTAAGCCAAAAATACACTCTCTGAGAACGACTTTGCTCCATTTCTATCTTTCCAATCAATAAATTTCTCATAAGATTTTTTTTACCCTTAAAATCTCGAGTACAGTACGTAAATTGTACTCGAGATTTTAAGGGTAAAAGATTTTCTATAACACTGTCGGCTTCATTTAGAATGTTTTCCGGAGTTGATGTGTCGCTAGATGATTCCATTTTAATTCGGAGCCGAAGCACTCAAAATCAGATAGTCTCACACTTTATCGTTTCCAAAAATATTGTCAAGCAAAATTAACAAAGTTCCCGCCAAATCACTTTTTTAAATATCTTTCATTATTAAATCAGAGTTAGCAGCAATCATTTTTTAAATTTGGAACAAGTAGGATAGAAACGAATAATACGTACGTAAAAAAAAGTATTGATATCGGCTGGCTGAATAGAGCTAATCCATTGAGATTGGCACCTTTTGGTGCGATTAAAAAATAAACTGTGCAATAATGAAATTTCATACATTTTTATTGCTCTAGAGCATTAAAGACTCGCTTTGTACTGAGTTTTTAGTGTGATTGTGATGAAATTAAAGCATAGTTGGAAGAAAAGGTTATTAAAATATGAGTGTGTGTTGGTTTTTAAAATTATCACACGAATGTTTTAATACCTAGTTATGTGCAGTTTCATACACTACTTTATCTACACTCATACATTGAGATTGAACCTACTAAGTAAAAGAAAAAGTCAAAAGAGTAAGAAAGATTTAGTACAGTAAAACTTATGAATTGCGCCAAAACCCAGTACATCAGCGCATTAACCGCGCATGCGCTAAAGCGGACATTGCCACAGACAAGTAAAAATTGGAATCAAATTTTTTTATAATAGGTACTATAAAAAAACATTTCCCTTCCGCAGTCGGGTAAAAACGGCGCGCCCCGCATATGCTTTCCATTACAAAAAACTTAATTGATGGAATCTCCTTGGTGATATTAACTTCTTGGATTTGCCCTGTATCGCAATAGAAAAAAAAATGTTTTATAGCATTACTTAGGTACTTAGAGAAAATAGTAGTTTATGTTATGGTCATTTATTAGGGGTTATTAAAACACGAGCGTCGGTTTATCTCATGAGGCGAAGCCGAATGTCATAATAATAACACGTGAGTGTTTTAATACCTAATTACATGCCTTTGTATACTATATACTATTTTATCTTCACTCATTCAGTTGAAATAAAACGTAAGTGGAAACGGAAAAAATATGTGGTATGGCGGGCTATTTAAATTCTCATTCCGTCAATGCTTTTCTACATTAAGTTAATGAACCCACCCATAAGCGTAAAAAATTAAAAAGTAAAACTGTGCTATAAAAATTAATAAGTTATTTTATCATACAGTTGTTTGAAATCGAAGGAAACTGTTGCACTGTAATGTTTTTTTTTTAATTTTATCTATCCACGAATATAAAGTACGTGTTTACACAATATTTTTTGAATTCATATTTGGAATATTACGTTGTGAGTGTAGATAAAGTGTTACATTAAGATTCTATTTTTAAATTTCGGTATTGCATTTATAAAGTACTAGCTTTAACCCGCGGCATCGCTCGCAGTGAAGCCAATAATATATATATATTTTTTTTATAAAAAGTATCCTATGTTACTTCTAATACCTCCAAGAATATATGTATGTCGCATCATGGCTGGCCGATAGATGCAAACCATCGGGAAGTCAGGATGTATTCCCTTAGGTTAAGACATCGTGTATGGGCAGGTCGGTGGGTACAGTCGTGCAAATGAAATAACATAAATTATTCGATACACTGGGTTTATTTAAATAGTTCACAGTTACAATCTTGCTCACTAATATTACTGATCGATACCGATTCTACAACGTCTTAGCTCCAAGGCGGTCAGTACTCAACTCTTATATTCCGTGTCCCCTCCACGCAGGTCGTTAGAGAAAGCGCGCCACAGCGTAGTTCTTGATTTGCCGACAGGTGGCGTGCTCGTGATTTATTTTGACTTCCGTACTATTGACTAAACCCGACATGGCCATCCTGCGATACAGGCGTCCTCGTCTGTTCCTCATTGTCAGGTTTTAACAGTGTATCGAATCATGTGAAAATCCTCAATGGATGTCCTCAGCCCTTGGGGAAAGCTGAGGGGTCTGTCAGACTCTTACTGACTAAAACCACATGGTGTTCTCTAGGCCGTAATTCCTATTGAGAGGCGAGCGTGGAACACAGCACGTCGCCTTCTCGGGCCTCTCTCAGGTGACAGACTCCCCAAATCTATCACCCGCAGGCATTATCTTCTTGTCCTTGCTCCATGCCATCTCATGTCGTGTTGCGCTACACGTTCTTAGTCCACTCCGTTCTACCAGTCTCCCATCATACAAGGGAAGTTTTCTGAAACACACAAAATCTCCACACAGTATTCGCTCGTCCAATCCTGACTCATACTCTAGGTGAGTGAGGAAACATTTTGCATAGTTACATATCGAAAGGATCACTGGTCTAGGTATTTCTTTACAACAGAAAACCCCTACAGTTACAATCAAGCTGGTCTAATTCGTCACCCACTAAAGCAGATGAGACTCCTACGGCGCAGTTACAATCAAGCTGGTCTGAATCGTCACCCACTAAAGCAGGTGAGACTCCTACAGCGCAGTTACAATCAAGCTGGTCTGAATCGTCACCCACTAAAGCAGGTGAGACTCCTACAGCGCAGTCACAATCAAGCTGGTCTGAATCGTCACCCACTAAAGCAGGTGAGACGCCTACAGCGCAGTTACAATCAAGCTGGTCTGAATCGTCACCCACTAAAGCAGGTGAGACTCCTACAGCGCAGTTACAATCAAGCTGGAATAAATCGTCACCCACTAAAGCAGGTGAGACTCCTACAGCGCATCACAGATCAACACCCACAACAGCAGGAGTGGTCCTGACATCCCATTTACAAAAATGATCATCTTCCACAAAAGTAGAAAAAACCACATACTAATTGATCATTCCAAAGATTCTATTATAGCTTCGGAATTATCTACACTTAAGGTGCGAGAGCTTATGGAAAATCTTTCCTCCGACTCCGAGGGCGTATTATTAATTACAGGTACAAAAGACATACCGAACTCATCATCTGTCGTCACGGTCCATTCATCATCATCATCACCATCATTTTCGCAAATTTCCAAATAACCTTCTTGCCCTTTAGACCTTTTTACCTTTTACTTAAATTTTACTACCCTTAAATTTTTATTAGCAATTTTATAAATTCTGTTAATCAAAATTAGAATACCAAAATTATTTAAATTTTCGTAATGAGGGCATTCAGTTGGCACACAGGCTCACAGTTGCCACACAGGTCAACAGCTGCCACACAACGCTCGGCTACTCCTGACCAAAGTAGATCATTGGGTTCGTGAAAATAGGGAAATCTTAGAACTCTACTTTTTAACTGAATCATTACCCTGGGCCATGTACCACAAATCGATCCAAACCAACTTTAAAAATTCTGCTGCTGCAAAAACTGTCAAGCTTAAAGAAACCCTCGAGTAAAATCTTCAACGCCATGGCCCTCTAGCCGACCAGCAATTATATTGCTCTCACAACGGTCTCTAAGACCCTGATCTCCACCAGAATCCACTGGTACGGTCAATCATAATACATTCGATAGACTGAATTACTCGACACTTTAAGCTTGCTCATCATCATCAAAAATCCTTTAACATCAACATCGACTGGTACATGACCCGCTGGCATCTTCCCTAACCTACCGCGTGCATACTTGTAGGTCCTAAGCGTTCCTATTTAAAGCTTTCATTGTATAACTATCACTGTCCTGTCATAATCACCTATCGCGGACTTAATAAAGGGCCCATTTAGTTTTTACACTAGAGTTTCCCACACAACACTATTGATTTGAAAAAGATCCGACGACCAACAACTAAATAAAGTAATTGTAACATTTCCGTTAATCTTTACCATAATTCAAAGGCAATGCAAAGGCAATCCAGAATTTGTCGCATGAGTAGACATGTTAATCAGATTTGGTTTCACTACCACTGTCATCTACTATGATGTCTAATTCTCAAGGAACTTGGTGATCGGGGATCCTTCCCAAAAGATTCGCACTTTTTACTCAAAGACTTACATACCGACTGCTAACAAAAGGGAAACAACTAACCCTGATAATATTAAGGAGCTTCACGAATTAATTCCAATCAAATATCAACAGTAACCATTTACTATCGCTCACTACCTCAGTTTTTATGTAAGGAAAACGATCGCGAGATCTACTGCTATCCTAATGTTACTTTGAAAGTAAGCAAGTGAATTCAGATCTGAAGACGGTGGTCGTAAATCGTGACGCAACATAAGATTTGTTCTGAATACACGTAAATGACCAGTACCGTTACTAACTCGATACAATTGCGATGGCCCTACGACATTACTAACTGGCTTTGTCACTGAAAATCTCCTTCTTATGGGATATCTCTTCCTAAAGTTCGTATTGAACCAAATCTTGAAACTATACTGCCAATAGGAAACTCATTACCTAACTACTTGCTTTTTACAAGTGTCTTAATTACCTAGTGATAGTGCTAGATATAACCACTACCAATTCAGTGATCAAACATGAACACTTAAAACTCGAAATAGCATCTCTTCAGTAGAGAACTTTCCACCTCACTATCGAAATAACATGGAAGCGACTCACCGAGTATTCCATTTCAAACTTGCGCGCTCCCAACCTCAAACTGCTAGTCTGCCGTTCCTCCTAACCTCTCAGATGTTGACAGGTCAGCCTTCGCATACAGCATCTGAACTGCTAGCAGCAGCAGAGGCTCCACTGCGACACAATATGGTATCTGAAACATGAAAAACACTACGAGAGTACTTGTTTACACGGTTATCTTAACCATACACAGCTTTGATGGAAATTACCCGGTGTAGTAACCTAAACCGGCACGGCAAAATGGGTTATTATGAACACTGAATGTGAATGCAGAGACCCTGTCCAAAACATGAACCACACATTACAATGTCCCAAGTGCCCAGGTAGGTATTCTAACTTCCAAACAATGATAGTCAGCCAAGGCCAGTCAAGGGTTACCGCCAGTGATAGTAGAATAATAACCCTTCAACAACACCCAACTTGACCATCGATAACTAACATGAAATTATAACCTAACATGGGCCACCCCGACGATCCATTGACCGCCACAAAACCAGAATTTTGAATAATGAACACTCTTGGCCATAGTCAATAACAAAGTGAAAACGACTCACCAGATTGGCTTAAAAATCCATGTGTATGGATCTTTCCACACGTCCACACCCTCCTCCTTGACCTGTCCAGCTCCTTGGTTGTTGCTAGCTTCCTTGCTGCTCCGCTCTAGACTGGTTTTTTTTATTCAAGACTGAGGGTAGTCGCAGAAACGAACCACTACTGTTTTATTTTCTCAACTGACACCGCATTTTTTTGCAAGAATGTAACCGCCATTTTCACTAGCATTGTTTTTACGTGTGATCTCATTAGCACGACCGAATCCCAATTCTGATGTCACATCAAGGCTGGCCGATAGATGCAAACCATCGGGAAGTCAGGATGTATTCTCTTAGGTTAAGACATCTTGTATGGGCAGGTCGGTGGGTACAGTCGTGCAAATGAAATAACATAAATTATTCGATACACTGGGTTTATTTAAATAGTTCACAGTTACAATCTTGCTCACTAATATTACTGATCGATACCGATTCTACAACGTCTTAGCTCCAGGGCGGTCAGTACTCAACTCTTATATTCCGTGTCCCCTCCACGCAGATCGTTAGAGAAAGCGCGCCACAGCGTAGTTGTTCTTGATTTGCCGACAGGTGGCGTGCTCGTGATTTGTTTTGACGTCCGTACTATTGACTAAACTCGACATGTACAAAGTTTCATGATGATCGGTTCAGTAGTTTTTGCGTGAAAGCGTAATAAACAAACTTACATTCACATTTATAATATAAAAAATAATATTACTAACATTTATAATATTACTAGCTTTTACCCGCGGCTTCGCTCGCAGTGAAGCCATTTTTTTTTTTATAAATAGTATCCTATGTTACTTCTAATACCTCCAAGAATATATTACAAAGTTTCATGATGATCGGTTCAGTAGTTTTTGCGTGAAAGCGTAATAAACAAACTTACATTCACATTTATAATATAAAAAATATAGTCTAGATGTCATTGTAAACTCGTTTTGAAGTTTATAATTCCAATATTACGAGAGTAGGTAGGATAAAAATTTATTCGATATTTATGTAAAGCGCGATCGAAATCTTTTTTACAAAAAAAATACTACCGACTTCCAACTAAAAACACTACAAAGTGAAAAATAACTTTCCTTTTCGAAGTTGGTGTCTTTGGTAGGTACCAATTTTTTTCGTTATGGATACCGACTTCGAAGTTGTTGTTTTTTTTATTTTTTTTTACCTATTAAGCAACTTGCCTTTAGTGAGGTACTTATAATGCCAGAATAGATTATCCGAATACCATGAAACTTGATCATAAACGGTGAAATGAGAGTGTATCAAGGTGAACTGTACACATCTGCGTACCCCTTTAGAGCGTACTGGCGTGATGTTATGTTATGAAATGGTATAAACAATAAACAGACATGCGGTTGCAGCAATTCCGAGAGATTTGCCGTCATTTATTGAAGAGTTCTGCTGTATATCTCCGAAGGTCTTCATCAGATCTTCACCAAATTAAAATGGGACCAATTTCGAAACATACTCTAACAAACAAAAAAAGAATTTTCAAAATCGGTCCACAATTGACGGGAGATATCGGTGAACATACACAAAAAAAAAATAACTAACTCGAAGTCGAACATAGAACCTCCCTTTTTTTTGGGAAGTCGGTTAAAAAATAATTAACGCGCCTTTACATTAAATTTTGAGTGAGGCAAGTTCGTGTAACCGAATTCCGAACTCCGAACGCATCTACAATCTTTTATCTTTGGCTCCCACTGATCTCTATACTAACTGAAGGCGTTGGCACGTAGGTAGAGAAACCAGAGAAAGAGAGAGTGGTTTCTCAGTCTACGCGCTGGCAGCACGTCAAAGTTGTTTTTAACAAACTGACATCTAGAGAACTTTTTGGTCTGTTTTATTTTTGTTCGGGATTTGGTATTTTCAATTAATTTGAGAACTTATGGTCCTCAAATAATTAACAAATGGTTTGATTTTGGTGAAAGCTTTTTTGGTATTTTGGATATCCAAACTTTTAATTTAAAACAAGAGGTTTCCTTTAATGACTGTGAGACAATATTAGAAATTCTAAATTTACGAGAAAAATGGAGCATCGAAATGGACAACCTTTACTCAGAAACAACGACATTGAATGAAATCTTTGCAAAAGTAAAAGATTGTAGTGAGTTTACTGAAAAAATCACAGGGCAAAAATGGCAACATATTTTAAAAAATACTGAAAATAACTGCCCCAATTTATTTAAAGTAATTTCATTCCTGCTTTCTATTCCCGCCACTTCGGTATTTACAGAAAGGATTTTTTTCAAATATGATTTCCTAATAGCAATACTACATACTACTACATTTCGAAATGGTATAAACAGAAGTAGTATCTCATTAATAAAAAAATAGCTTTTGATTTCTATTAATTTAAAAATTGAACGTAATAAAGCATATGACATTTTTATTTCAGACAGAACATTGTTAAAAAATGCAGAGCAAGTGCAAAGAAATTTAGTATTTTATAGAAAAAAATAAGTAACAAATATATCATTGTCTATTTTTTATATTTTTTTTATATGATACTGTATTTTTTAGAAGTGTACTATATTTTTTTATAGCTTGTTTTGAAAAATACTGTATTTTGCTGAAAAAATGTTGGTATCCCTAGCTCAATCGATAGTTAGCCAACTGTGATAATTTTCCAGCAGGGTCTAACTTTCCGCTGAATCGCCTCAGAACCCAAATAGGAAGGTGTAACCCAAACCTCATAAAATGGGGCTATCTCGACGGAACAGCGGCAGGGTGTGCATGTGGTGCTTTGTCACAAATCATGTTCCACCTCCTGTCCTGTTCTCTGTGCCCCAAAATGTGCAACCAAGGTGACCTATGCGCTGCCACCGAAGACGCCGTGGAGGTGTCCAAGTTTTGGACCCAACAAATATGAACGACTGTCGTGAACAGCTCAATAACAACGGACTTCTATAAAAAATATAGAAACAGGTTGAACTCAAATAAAAACATTCTAAAAAAAGGAGGTATGTATGTAATATTCTTGAAATTGCACAATATTCACACATCTTACTCTATGTGGGCTTCTAAACACGTGGCCAAATTTCATAAGTTTATGTATGTATGTTTGTGCACGTATTTCCCATTCTTCTAAGGCTTTCCTCATTATGTATTCACCATATATATTAAAGAGAATAGGAAAATGAATACACCCCTGTCTTTCCCCCTTTTTCTAGCTTGAAAGGGCCTGGGATGACGTCATTAATACCCCGTCTTGGTACAGATTAGCGATCAATGAGACGAGGTGTTGAGGTATACCCGTCTCTTGTAATATGATCCACAAGCAATCCCATCTGACGTAATCAAACGCCTTCGAGTAATCGATGAAACACATTAATATCGGCGTGATGAACTCTCTGCTTTTCTCAATTATTTGCCTCACATACACAATCTGTTCTTTTGTGCCTTGACCTTTCACAAAACCCGCCTGTTCAGTGTTAACTAGGTATCTGCCACTGAAGGTACGATTGCAGTCGGCCGTTGATTACGTAAAACATGACCTTGCTGGCATGAGATATAAGTGCGACTATCCGGTAATTCCCGCATGTTCTAGTGGAGCCTTTCTTGTGCAGAGGAATTAGTAGAGACGCTTTCGAGTCAGTACACCAACTGCCTGGTTTCCAGACTTGATTGCACAGGTCAAATTATCTTTATCCCTAGATCCCCTAGGTGCTTAAGCTCTTCAGCAAATTTTTTTTCTTTAGCGGCTGATTTGAGCTTGGCATTTCAGATTCGAGGATTTCAGGTTCCATGCGTTGCCTGTCTGCAAACGGGGTACTTGGAGCTCGTGCTGCAGAATCAGCGTATAAGTTTTTACAGTATGATCTCCCATCTTTCTATAACTTGATCTATCTCGGTCAAATCTTCCGTCCTCACTTTCTATGGCCCATGTTTTCGGTACTAAAAAGAGAAAATTAAAATCTTTTTCACAAGAAATAAACAGACTTCCAAAGGAAAACACTAAAAAGAGGAAAAATAACTTTCGTTTCGGAAGTCGGTGTCACAAAACGCCAAAGAAATAAGAGGTAGGTACCAAAGACAACGACTTCCGAAACGAAAGTTATTTTTGCTCTTTTTATAGTTTTGCTTTGGAAGTCGGTTTATTTTTTATGATATGTTTTTGTAAATAAAATTCTTTCTTTTTCGAATCGATGGTGATTGATTTTGTTTTGTAATTCAAAACAGAAGCACATTTCGATATTATATTAGCTTCGCACTTTTAGAGACTATTGTATCGAACTGAATTTCAGGTCCGATCACAATATGATACAATTCATTTAATTATAAAAAAAACTAGCTGACTCCCTCGGCTTCGCTCCCGTCAACTGGCTATCTACCTACCTACCCACCAACCTTGCCACTACCAAATAATGAATTTTATAGGCACAGTTTTGCTACTTTGGGTTACATTATTGCAATTTTCATAAGGATCTCAATTTTTTTTTAAACTTTTTATAGCCCTATACTACTCGGGCTTAATGTAGCTTTCCATGGGTGAAAGAATGTTTAAAATCGGTCCAGTAGTTTCGGAGCCTATTCGGTACAAATAAAAAAACAAACAAAAAAATCTTTCCTCTTTATAATAATGGTATAGATGATTTGTACGCATGGACCATTACATGTTGGTCAATATTTACCTAATATAAGGCAGCATACCAAAATAAAACAACATGTACAGTGCATACCACTATAATATTAATAACCCCTAGAAGACAATTTAGAATCATCTGCATACAAACTTTCACTTACCTACTCATTATTAATGCTGTAGTCGTATCCCAAGGATATGACACAATACCTGCTATCCGGCAAAGTTAACAAGACGACTGTCACTCAAGTAGACGGTAAGTCTGACTTCCTTGGCCAGGTTTCTTAGTAAAAAAAAAAAACAATTTCGGGGGTAAAATATTAAAAATCTTTGAATAACACGCGCCAGGCCACATTTTAATCTACCCATATCTTTTTAAATTGATATAACTCGGTCATGGATTCAAAGACGTTATTCAACACATATATGTGTGTGTGTTTTTGTCCTGTATATATATTTTTGTGGTGTACAATAAAGAATATAATAATAAGAATAAATATTTTATCAAGATAATTTGCCATGATTATATCTTTCGTTGTAAAATTAGATTCTGAATTCTGAATACGCCAGTAATTCCGAAAATCATAGAGCATAAAAACGTTCTACGTCCGCGTCATTTTGGTCAGCAATTATTCTTTATAAAAACAATGTCTGGCAAATAGGTTTAATGTCACCAATAATATCTTTGGGCAGAACCATGCCTTTATAACATGAAAAAGAGCATAGTTATCATCAGCCATAGCGTATAGTTTGTATTTATTTGCCAGTACATGGAAGAAAACTCAGAAAATGACTGGCCATGATTTTTTTCAAAGACCATGTATTTTCTTTCATTTTTATGGAAAAAAAGTTATTACTTGCTCATTCTCTCTGCTTTACATTATAGTCTAATTAATACACTGAAGTGACAATTTTATTTCATTCCACGGTTATTAAGTTTTGGGCGCAAATGGGTTAATCGTTCGATTACATTTAACGTGTGATAAAAAAGTATTGCTATTTAAAAATTTGCTTCAATTTCATTATTGCACATGTTTAAGTTAAGTATAAAACATTATTTTTTTTTAAAACCGCACCCAAACATATCGTTGGATTCCCAAGGCTTTGAAAACGGTTATACAAAACAAGTATGGTTACTGCTTACACAAAGAAAACGGGTAAAAACAATAAATGCCTTTACAATCCAAATACGACTCTTACACTAATAAAGACAAACTCTTTACAAACAAACCTTTATGTCTTAATATAATACTAAATAATTCCAAATCAAGGCGTATTATTACCGGAGTTAGTTTTATATGACATGGAGGAAGAAACAAATGGAGTAACCACATGAAGTTCTCATAACGGCTGAGTCTTCGATAGACTATGTCCTGGTTTAGCTATCAGACTTCTTTTTATTCGAGTACTTAAAAGAATTGCCAAAGACCGCGAGCACTAACCTAATCTTATGATCTTATTGCTTTAGAGAAGATTTACTCTCGTCACTAAACTACTTGTTTAATTGTCACACATTTTTGTACACATTTTTTGTAACGAAGTTCTTCAACGTGGCTTGTGGTAGATTTGATTCAGGAGAGAACAGAATAGCAGACGATGCGTGAGGAACTTCGTTCCTGACGGGGGTCCTCGCACCGCACTTTTTTTTTTGGGCGACCAAGCCAATTTGCCCGACTCTGTCCATATGCTGGGCTATAGTAATCCTGATTAGTAACTCCATTACATTCAGATAAACGTTTTACATGCGAGAGCCCGGCCTAACGCCATTTGCAAGTCCTTGGTGTGAAATAACTCGATTCTAAGTGATAACTCCATTTATCTCTTCTCCGTGGTTGTTAGTACTATATCTTCATAAACGTAGCGTTCGCTTAAGCGCCGAGTTGCTGGTACAGGATGGGCACATAGTCGTCGTACTCAGCCTGATAGAAGTTGCCCGCGATAGGGTCGCCCAAGTTGTACTTCTTGGCGAACTTGGCAATCGAGAACATACCGCGGTTGTCGCCTGACCTGGAAATTGATAGATCATTGTGAATGTTATGATGTAAACTATGCGTATGTGTAGTGTTACATGCTTGGGTATTCCCATATTTTTTAACCGACTTTCCAAAAAGGAGGAGGTTCTATGTTCGACTTTGTTTTTTTTTTCACCGATTACTCCCGTCAAATGGACCAATTTAGCAAATTCCTTTTTTGTTTGAAAGGGTATCTCTCGAGGTGGTCCCATTGTCACCAAGTCGGGATCTGATGAGGAGATCTCATGGAAATCGAGGGAACTCTTCAAATTTTGAAGGCATACATATAGCGATTTTTATATTTTCATCAACACTGCAAGCATTTGCATTCAGAAAGTATGATTTGGCAAAAGCAACCATTTAGCTGGCAGGGTGGCGGGGACACTTAACTCTAAGAAAAATTTGCAATTTAAAGCTTAGTATTACGCAAAAAGATTCCTGAATCAAAAAATGGTTTTAACGAACCCGTGATATTTTTGAATGACTTATCCTACGATACCCCACACCATTGGGATAGACGAGAAAAAAAAACCACTTTACGTGTACAGGAGTTACCACAAAATATTTTCTTTCATGGTTTTATTTTACCACTTTGTCGGCGTGATTAATATGTATATCCATGCCAAATTATAGATTTCTAGTAGTCTCTGAGCTAAGCTGCGGACAGGCGGACAGACGGACATGGCTCTTTGTGGACTACTACGGATCCTAAAAAATACACAACTGACCTGTTAGTAAGCCTAGGCTCATCGAAATCCAGCTTGCAGGGTTGCTTGTACACCAGGAAGACGTATCTGTGCAGGCCAGTGCCCGGGGGGGGTCCGGAGCCCACGTATTGCGACAGGGTCTCGCCCGCTGCGATGTTGTTGCCGGGAATGTTTCCGACCAGCCAGTGGTGCCATTCGCGGAACTTCGGCTCTTTTCGGGAAGGCGCGTCGGGGTCTGGAATGTAGAAGATGTAGGTTTTAAACGTTTGACAAACAGGTTTGCCAAAAACATTAAGCAACTAAGCAACGTCAGGCAACTTTGTACTGGTTTATTTATTAATTATAAGGTACACCAACAGCATTACATACGAAACAGTTTGTAGAAAAAAATGTTAAAATAAAGGTGCTGGTATGAATCTAAATATAAATATATATATAATATATTAATGTCAAAATATAAATATTAATCTAAACTTTCAACATTGTAAAAATAAAAACAAAAGCAAAATGAAAAACAGACAGAATAAAAAAAAAGAATAATGACTTATATGTTCGTAATTAGCCTAAGTTGAAGATTTTGCGCATTCCCGTATCTCCGAGACTGCTCTTCTAAACTTATTGAGTGAAATGCCAATTAAGTCGATATCTGGACCTATTTGGTGCAGCCGTGAGACACACTCTGTCTCAAGACTTTGTTTTATTAATTTTTATTTTCGTCTTGTTGTTCAAAATATTTTTTGAGTTTTGTGTTGTGCCAAAACGAATTTATTTTCTTTCTTTCAATGTACAAAAAAGAACAGTCTTGTTAGCGTCAAATTGACAAACCATTATCGAAAGAACACACTGCGCTTCCAAGAACAAATAAAAAGATTAAAATCGCTTAAAAAGCCTAAGTTGAGCTGGCCATGTCTGGCGTTGAGCAACGACATTGTGGAAGTCTTAAAAAGGTGCTAGGTACCCTTTTTGCTAAGGAATTAGGGCCTAGAAGACAGAGTTCCTTATTGGTACTTAATATTAATTCTGCCAATGTCTGCCTATGGCAAGCTACGAGGTGCATTCAATAAGTACCTAGCCTCATCGCCAGGGGGCGCTGTAGTTTCAAAAGAGTTTTACCACAGTGTAGCACATTCTTTTTTAATTCTTTTTTCAAATTTTCATTCCAATCCCTTCATTTGTTTTAATTTGACAACTTATGGAAGCGAACGTGTCGATCGGTTTTACAAAAAATGGAAAAAGAGCAATATCGTTCGGTGATTCGATTCCTATTTTTGGAAGGGAAAACGCGCATCGAAATCAAAGAGCGCTTGGATGCTGTGTACGGTGACTCTTCTCCATCGATGGCCACCGTCAAGAATTGGTTCAACGAGTTTGCACGTGGCCGTACGTCGGTTTTTGATGAACCACGTCCAGGTGCACCGAAAACAGCTGCTACGGAGGAAAACATTAAAAAAATCCATGATTTCGTATTGGCAGATCGCCGATTGAAGGTTCGGGAGCTAGCTGAGACTGTAGGCATTTCAGAAGGAACAGTGCATCATATTCTTCACGAGGAACTCGGCATGAGAAAGCTGTCGGCGCGATGGGTGCCGCGTTTACTCACACCAGAAAACAAGCGCAACCGTGAGACCACATCGGAGACGTGTTTGGCGCTGTTTAAGCGGAATCCAGCGGAGTTTTTGCGTCGTTTTGTAACCGTCGATGAAACCTGGATCCACTGGTACACACCAGAGACCAAGGAGCAATCAAAACAATGGATCCAGACCGGGGAACGTGCTCCAAAGAAGGCGAAAACTGTAAAATCGGCCGGAAAAGTTATGGCCACCGTTTTCTGGGATTCACAAGGTGTGATCTACATCGATTACCTCGAGAAGGGTAAAACAATTACAGGGCTTTACTATGCCGATTTATTGGGCCGATTCGACGCCGAATTAAAGAAAAATCGACCCCATCTGGCGAAGAAAAAAGTGCTGTTTCACCACGACAACGCACCGGTTCACACGTCTGCCGCTGCCATGGCCAAATTGGTCGAATTACGCTACGAATTGCTGCCCCATCCACCGTATTCTCCAGATTTGGCCCCTTGTGACTTCTTTCTGTTTCCTAATCTGAAAAAATCACTCGCCGGGAACAGATATGGATCGAATGAGGAGGTCATCGCCGCCACGGAGGCCTATTTTGCAGAGTTTGACAAAAAATATTTTTCCGACGGGTTAAAAAAGTTGGAGCATCGCTGGGCTAAGTGTATCGAACTAAAAGGAGACTATGTTGAAAAATAAATTGCCACTTTTCCAAAATTTTCGTTTACTTTTTGTAGGCTAAGTATTTATTGAATGACCCTCGTATGATGTGGTCGACGGTGAAGTACGCTTGCCTAGAAATAACCTATTCACTCTTGAGTTAGAGAAATTTAAATTTAGAACTTTTAGTCTTTTAATCAGGTTTCCGCGACCCGGAAGAGTTGCGTTGGAAGGCCTCCCACCAGGTGGACCGATGACCTGGTGACACAGATTACCTCCCAATAGATACCGCATGCCTACTATTTTGTTTCATTCCAAGTTCACTAAATTTGGCGGAAAAGATCGAGAAAAGATTTTGATTTTGGCTAAAGTGATTTTAATGAAATAATTTGTCTTCTAAGTCTTCGGTTAGAATCACGTAATTTTCTCAATTTTGTGTTTTTAGTTTTAACAGTTTCGCCTAATTAAATAATTCTTCTACAGAGACGGTTTTTGATAGGACTATCGATACTAATAAGAGTTTATTTAAAAAAATCCTATGTAAAAAATTAGATTTTAGTAAAAATAAACTAAATTGTAATTCTTTGAATAATCAATTTAAACTTAATTACTTACTCACATAAATACCTAATTAAATATCGATCATCGATACTCCTCGATAAGAAAAAATCTTATTTTTCTAAACTTTTTAACTTCCGTGGGAAAAAGATAGCAATATAATAATTCCTTATAAGTGAAAGGGACTTTCACAAGACATCAACGAGCGATACTGTAGAGTGTGCTATTTTGATTTACTAACCATTATAACTAAACCCTTTTCAGATTGATTAATATTTATTACTTTGCTTTTTTTTCGATTGATTAATGTAATCCCATCTTTTTTTGAAGGTATGGTTGATTTTCCATACCATTTTACTGCACAATTCGTATTTTTTTTTAAGGCAAAACGTTGATAACTATTTTTTAAACAGAATTAAAACTAGAAAACTAGGCTTGCGTCCCTAAAGCTTTATGTCTGGTCAACACTAAAGAGATCATACCGTGCACTGAGTTACATCAGCCTTAATAGACTGATGTGTGGTGCGTGTAAGTTGTCTTCTATGCGGAATCTATTGGGAGGTAATCTGTGCCTGGTGAAGGTTGCGGGAATCCGCTGGATGAGACCGATCAATGTGGCGACGCTTGGGGGTGGTCTATGTCACGCAGTGGATGTCTTTCGGCTGATATGATGATGATGAATCAGGTTCTAAAGGAGGCCTAAGTTTATAAGCAAAACAAACCGATGTCTGTTATGCTAAAAAATATGCAAAATTTGGTTTTATAAATAAAACCACCATACCATCAACCAACCACCACCACGACCAACATCCGCCACCATTTACTAAAGTAAATAAAGGCTTTTTTAAATCAGTTGCTAAAGAGCGTCGAAATTTTTATAAATAAAAATTTCGAAAAAAGCCTTAAGTAGCAGTTTTTATAAATCGTCAAAATGATGTCATTTTTGATTATGTCGTCATTCGTCGTGTGAAGAGTAAATGAGTTAATTCTGGACATGTGTAACCATACAATTTATGAGTTAACAACCTAAAACGGAACACTTAATGAAATCCGAGTCACTTTAACTATCTTGAAAGTACCTTGCAATTTCAGTGCTGATTCTTGTAACCAGAATTAATATACTAAGTGAAAAAGAAACGATTCAATGTTTTTTTTTTTCCAGCTAGTGGCATTTCTCAACAATGGAAAACGACATATTGATCAGTAGGTACCTAATAATACATTTTTCTCAAATCGATACAAGTGGGTAAATGTATTTTTTTTTCAAACAGAAAGGATCACTAAAGTATAGGTTTTTAGTTTTCAGTTTAATTTAATTCAATTAAATCAATTTGGAAAAAAGGCCTGAGTTTAAGTAGGTATGTACAATTATGTCATCTATAAGTATAATATAAATAAAATCTTTTTCCCAAAAAATAAATCGACTTCTAAAGCAAACACTAAAAAGTGCAAAAGTAACTTTCGTTTCGGAAAGTCGATGTCTTTGGTACCTCAAATATCGGTTTTCGATACAGACTGCCGAAATGAAAGTTATTTCTGCACTTTTTGGTGTTTTGCTTTTAAGTCGGTTAATTTGTGAAAAGTTTTTATTTCCCTCTTTTTAGTTTTAATAAAGTTGACAAAATAATACCCATAATAACTTAATTTACACATTCGTGCTTTTTGTCGCTAAGGTCTTCGGTTGTAGATGTTTCATTTCTTGGAAACTGCTGCACCGTTTTTGATGGAGCTTGCATTTTTCCTTAAGACGTATTGGCCGTGCGCCCGCTCGGAGCCAGACTATGAATATTGAACATCCTTTTGGACAGTTTTGTTTGCAAAATATTCTTTGATTTATATTGGCTGATTCCCTCTCAAAGAGAGGAGATCTGTGTCCCAGCAGTGGGAACATTTAAAGGCTGATCATGACGATGAGTCGATCCAATAGAGCGATTCATAAACAGAGCAGTTGTTTAAAATGGTATAATGTTTTATTTTTAGTTTGAGCTCTCTGCCATCAATACCTTGACTTTCTATAATATGCTTGACCAACCGTATTTACATAACATGAGTTGAAAAATCTTGCATAAAATAGCTAAATTAAAAATGTTGATCTTAAATTTTTACGGCTTAAACCGCAACTAAAATGTTTTCATTTCCGTATCAACCTCTACAGGAATCACGTTTTTAAACTAAATATTCTATGGGTTGGGTACGTTTTAGGCACTTGTCCCACTGCCGACGATCAGCGAATAGCAAGTAACGCTAGAAATTAAAAACGAGTTGTCGAGCAGCGAGAAGAGAGTGTGTAGTATTTTGTCGCTCGGCTATAAGCGAGTGTGCTTGTGCGACGGGCGATTACTCGCACCGCTCGCTCGGGGCGGCCGCACTGTAGGTAGAAATGACCGCTGGTTGGTCTGTCGGCGTGAGTTCTGACCGCCAAGCGACGAACCGAGCATCACTGAGCGAGTATAACTTTGATAGCTCTTGTCGCTGGGACAAACTTCTGGTGAGAGAGTACTCGCCGGCAGTGTGAACGGACAAAAAAAAGTTGATCGCTGGGATCAACTTTTTTTTTTAATTTAAAACAGGCTCGCGCTTGATCACTATCTCACCTGATGGTAAGCGATGATGTGATCGACGGTGAAGAACGCTTGCCTAGAAGTAACCTATTCACTCTTGAATTAAAGACTCCTAGATTGTAGCTATCGGGAAACACAGACGCCGGCAGGGAATTCCACTCCTTAGCTGTACGCATAATAAAAGTATTCTCAAAACGTTTAATGCGTATGGGTGGGATGTCCACCATGTACCGATGGCGCATCGAGGTACGTCTGGTAGTCCGATGATGAAACGGGCTAGGCGGAATTAGATCATGCAATTCCATCGCAAGCTCCCCGAAATGTAACCAATAAAAAACCGACAAGCTGGCAACTCGGCGACGATGTTCAAGGCTCTGGAGCTTTGACTTAACCAGTGTCCATCGCCGATGAGCCTCTTGGCCCGCTTTTCGATCGACTCTAGTGCATCAAGTTGGTATTTGGCAGATGATTCTCAGAGATGAGAACAGTACTCCATGCATGATCGAATTACGGCGAATAGTGGTAACTAATATAACTAATATGGATAATTGGATATCATTCACCTGTTAAGTTGACCCAAAATGTACTAGAACGTTTTTTAGAAATAAACGATTTAAACCGAAATGAATCCCTTTTATACGACCTAAACGTTTGTATATTGTCAACCTAAATGCGCGCACTATAAGCGATATAACACTTAACTAACTAGTAATTATGAGGGACACCGATGGGATGTCCTTCGCCTTAGTGCGAGTCAGAACATTGTCTGGATAGGGAAAGTGTAGAGTAAGCAGTCGACATAAAACTAACCAGTCATTACTAGGTTGTTAAGCTGTTCCGAGTAGGCATCCCACGACAATGATGAGTAGGAGACGGCAAATCATCTTCATAGGGTAAGTAAAGGGTAACAACTCGACAATGTACTAACCAGTCATAGCGAGGGTGTACAGCTGGTTAGAAGAGGCATCCCACGACACGGATGGGAGATCTTTGACTTGGGTAGGAGTCAGGACGTTGCCTTCATTGACGACCGCGCCGCTAGGGTACGTAACCTGTAACAAAATGAACATTGAAGATTTAAATCATCCATATTTATTTAACAAACAGACAAAGGATAAGTTCTAAGCCATAATACATCGTTTCGAGGTCCAGGGTCCGCATTCAAATTAAAGTCCAAGTATATTAAAATTTTTGCTTAATTTTATTGTGTCGATCTAAAAAGGAAGTTATTTAAATACCTACGTAAAAGTAATATTTAAATAGCCAATAAACAATACCTGCTTTATCAACAAAATGAAAACTGTATTTTTGTTAATCAGGGAAATAAATTTAAGGTTGAATAGTACCTAATTTCTTTTTTATTGTTTTGATAAGAAGGCCGTTTACGGAATTCTGGTTATTCAGTAAATTCTGGTATTTATTAAAGCTAGTTACACCTGCCTTTTCTAACATAAAATATGAAAGATCACTACTTGGTTCTTTATTCAATTATCTCAATTATAATTTACATAGTATAAAATACTTAAATAACAATAACTACCTATATATACACTTAAATAGAAATAAAACAAAACAACGAACGCGTATAAAAGGGCAAGGGTCATGGGGCATCAAAAAATTCGTCCACATCGCTGTCAACGTGAAAAGTGCCCAGAATGCTGGCAGCATTGCCACGTTTGATGGCAATGCTGATTCTCTGGCCAAGGAAAAACCCAGCCCTCTGGTCACGTGATGAGTCGACTAACCGTTTGCTTACATCTCGAAATACTCGAAGAGCACTCGGACCCCATGGACCTATTGTTTCAACCCCAAACGGCTCAAATATATAACTTCCAATAGTTTGTTGTATTTGCGCCGTTTGAGGTTTTCAGCACTAGCAGCAGCTGCCCCAGCACAGCCCACCGTGCTAAGAAGGTGGGATGGCGCAAGGGTGTCGACACATGTTGCATCCTACACCAAAGGCCTACCTTCCAAGGCATAATGGTCATGTCTTTTAAATTATTGTGCATTATCTCAACGGAATAAAGATGTAAACTCGTCACCTTTGCCTTTTGAAACATAGGATCAGACTAATCGCGAGGATGTGAAACAATTTTTTGGAAAATTCTGGAGTTTTAAAGCAAATATAGTTAGTTACACCTCCCTATAACATCATTATGCTCATTATATTATCTGAGTGAACAAATGGAATAATAAAGTTAATTCTTCACCGGCAAGGTGACGAATTAACTTCATTATTCCATTAGTGAACATAGTATCAGACTAACGACGTACCTAATAAAAACATAATTCTCTACTCATGTACTACATCATCATCATTTACAAAAAGGTCGTTATCTTTCAGATACTTTTATCCCAGATAAACAAATCTGCACTTTGTTATCATGCTATGTTATATGTAACATATATTTGCATTTGGATAAAACAAATATATTTGTCGAGATTATGATGGTGATAAGTGCCGAATAACTACTAATGTTGTCCAAAGTGTAAAGTGACTGTACAGATTGCGGTATAAGTGGCAATTTAGGGCAACTATATTGGCTGTTAGAGACAGATAGATGGATTTGATATTAGATTTCATTCCTCAGAATTTCAAAAGTAACTTTGTTTGGGCTCTGAAAGAAATAAAATATTCTGGTTAAAAAATAAATACTTACTAAACTAAGATAGATTGAAAAAAATATTCTTCAATGGTGTGTTTTGCTTAAAAAAATGGTTATTTTTAAACACTTGTCTGTCTTGATAAGAACCTAGCTATCATTTCTACGACAGCTAACACCCGCTGAATAGGTATTTTATTATACCTACCAAGGGCAAATTAGTAAGTAAAAGTTAGGAAAATTCTGGTTGCAGGAAAACCTTGATTAAATAACCAGGTACCGAGAACCAACAGTTGGTTATTATCGCACGTGATTGAGATCGCAGTGCCTATTAAGTAAGTCATATACGGCAGACACTAACTATAATGTTTCCCTAATTGATGTTTGTCTATTGTAGCTTTATAAGAAAAGAAGAATAAAATTTAAAGCCGCATTAATACGTGCAATTTTGTTTTAAGGTAAAAAAAATGTACGGAACCGGGCAGGCACACAAGGGCTCAAGCGGTCTGCCCGTACGGTGCAGTCGGAGTCGGTTTCTATTAACTGATATCACTTTTCATAATACAACCCTTTTTAGTAGGTACAACGAAAGGTTGAACTTTGCCTAGAGAAACTAGTGTTATGTCTAGAACTTGTCGGACCATCTTGCCCGCCATTTCTAATAATATCGACGCTTTCACACACACAGTTGCTATAATAATATCAATAATTTGGTTAAAGATTCTTATGCCATAAATTTTCTGTGGATTAATTTTTTTCCAGCAGAATTTTGACTTCTGTTTTTTTGACAGACGAAATTTGAATAATGTAACCAGCCAGTTTGAAACATCAATAAATATATTACCCTCCTTCGGCAGTCGGGTAAAAAAGAGGCTATACCGATAAATTTTGTAGCGGAATGCTGCACTATATAAAGTACGTATCGTGTTCAATTTGAATGATAAGGTATATAGATTTCATGATAAACCTTGACTATGTTGACATAACTGAACTGCTATGATATTCGAAGTAACATGACTACTAACCGATTTTAGTAAAGATTGGGGAATAAGAATTTTATTAATACTGGATTTCACGTTGCATATTTGTTTTCCTAAAACCATGGCAAAAGTCAATAAAGTAAATGACAAAAAAATACTTTTCGATCATTTTAGAAAGTTATCGGGTACAATAGTAGAGAGTATCGGATTGATTCCCTTGGACAGCTGCATGTCCAACCAATAAATGTCAACCATCGTCCTTCTCAATATATTATTATTGTTTCCGGTAGTTATTTCGTCATAAGTCCTCCAGACAAAACCTTTGAATTCCTCGACGAAGTAGACAAAGCATAGTTTTAGAAAGCACTGGTTTATAGTTTGTTAAAAATAACAGTTACTGTCATTGTTCTTCCCAGTAGCCTGAGAACGATGGACAATGATGACATCTACAATAACTTCAAACAATACATAGTGCTCATTTTATACAATTATGTAATAAATTACATAAAATGAGCATAAGTTAAACACAAGATTGAAGGCCTTAAACCGTAAGTCTGGGGTGCTAGGCTACCGCGACAAAACACGAAGCAAATGGCGGGATGACTTTGGATGTCTTTGGCAAAAAGTGGCATAGAATCGGGAACGATTCAAATAATAAAAGGTCACTTTCGCTCAGTTGTGGTACTCGTGGTTGTGAAAACTGAAAAGACAAAAAGAAAAATGCGAGTGGATCCGGTTTCGAAGTTTAAAATTAAGTTCATCAAAAAACATGATGAGTGCCGCTCCTCGGTACTTTAATTGTGTCATTAAGTACGTCAACTTGCGGAAGAGTTAAGACAATACAACTGCCTTCCTGTGCCGTCATATCAACCTTAATTGAGTTAGTCGCACGTCAATCGCATATCCAGTTTGCAACGGTTATCGCTAGGTGCTTCTGCACGAAAAATTATCCACTAACACTGGATTGAAATTGGGCCAATGTAAACGCTTCTGAATCCCGCCCATCATTGAGCTGATGATGCCTAGAATGATGGCAGTGAATCGGCGAAGCAGATAAACGGACTGAAATCCTTAGTACATGCCTGCACATTACCTTTTCACAAGGTTTGAATAAGTTTTTTTACGGTAATTAATTTGAACCAGGATTATAGAGCAACACGGCATTGTATTTCAGTCTGACATTTACAACCGGTCTGATAAATAGGTAAGATAAGTACATTTACATAGCGAAACCAGAATGTTATCTCGCAACAAATTAAAATTCATATCATTGTTTGTAAATATGCCAAATTAATTCACTTTTATATAGTGTGATAAGTACCTGTAATCGTGACAATCTGAGAAGTCCGATGACGTTTCTCATTTTACATGCTGCGTTAACTTTTTACGTAAGAAATTGAAAAATCTAAAAATCTAATTCATAATCCGAATTAATAACTATTTTACCCATACACTATACAACGAGTATCATTCTTAAGCATCAAGTTTAATTATTATTAAGTATTTTTATCGCTGGCAAATCCGACTTCTTCGATTGTTCCGACTATAAATTGTCTAAAACCGCGAAAAAATCGCTTTTATATTTTAATAAAATAGCAGATTATAGTAAAAAGCAATTTTCAGCTAGTCCATAGCTTAGCAATCTGTGAAAAAAAGTATAAACGATTGTTCTAAACGCACATAATCATATTTGTTTTGTGCAGTTTTCCGTATTTATAATTATTAAAGCATTATAGCGTTTACGGAAACAGCTACGACACTTCGGCACTTGTGCATTATTTTTAACAGAATTTTTGCGGGATGTTTAATAAAAACGCTGGCTCTGTACGGATGTTATGGTGTAAAATAAAGTGAGATACAGATATAGATCTATCTTTTTAACCGACTTACCAAAAAGGAGGAGGTTCTATGTTCGACTTCTTGTACGTTTTTTTTAATGTATTTTCACCGATATCAATTGTGGGCCGATTTTGAAAATTCTTTTTTTGTATGATAAAGTTTGTTTCGAATATGGTCCCATTTTAATTTGATGAAGATTTGATGAAGAACTTCGAAGATATACAACAGAACTCTTCAATAAATAACGGGACATCTCTCGGGATTGCTGCAATCGCATGTCTGTTTATTGTTTATACCATTTCATAACATAACAAACGACATAGGTTATAAGTTTTTATATTGTTACTAACACCCTTTAAGTGTTTTATATTTTTGTTTTGTGAGTGGACCTTTTGTTGTCTGAATAAATAAATAAATTATTATTATTATAACATCACGCCAGTACGCTCTTGAGGGTATAGGTGGAGAGATCTCCCATTTCACCCTTTATGTTCAAGTTTCATGATATTCTGCTAATCTAACTTACTAAATAACTTGCCTATTAGGAAGGTACAACTAAAAAGTGAAAAATAAAAAACCTTTTTTACAAAAAATACTACCGACTTCGAAAGACACCGACTATCAAAAAAAAAGTTATTTTTCACTTTGTAGTTTTCTTATTTGGAAGTCGGTAGTATTTTTTTGTAAAAAAGTTTTTTTTATATTATGAACGCATCTTGACTCTTGTTTAGATTAATGTTTCACCTTATTTCTAAAAAGGGCTATTTTGTCATGTTTTGACCGTGATTAGGCTTGGTTTAGAGGTAAAATTGGCGACGTGGCTGAATTCTTCCCAAAATTTTTAATTATCAAAGAAGAAGGGGTAAAATGACGCTGCTGAAGGGGTTAAGTTGCGTTTCTAAAGGGGTGAAATAAGGTTACTGGAGAGCTAAAATGCCGTTCTTGAAGGGGCAGAATAACGCTTCTGGAGAGGAAAATAATGTTACTGGAGAGGTAACAGCCGTTACTGAAGGGTTACAATGACGGTACTGAGGGGTACATTGACTTATAGAGGGGAGTTTATAATTGATTAAGACATGTACTTGAAAGCAGACCCTGGAGATGACTGGAATAACGGATTTATCATAGTAGTCATTTAATAAAATATTTTTTTGTTACTAATTTCAACACTTTTGTTATCGTAATCGATCACGACTGTACCTAAATATTGGATATAATATACGAGTACTTTTTTCAAATCTCGTGAAATCTCACAAAATTGATCAGAACAGCTATTCAGGCAAAGGTAAACTTGGTGACTAGGTCACAGCCACTACAAAACTTTCTAAAATACGTTTAACAATAATTTACATACCTACCACGGCATTTTACTCTTAACATTTCAAGTAATAAGTACTCGATTGTTATCAATCAATCAAGAAAAAAGGTTTTTAATACTTACGGACACCAAAGCAGAGGGCGCATTCGACACGACTTCGGGCACCACCTGCTGCGCTTCAAAACTCTTCGCGATCGACGACATGGTTCTCGCAAACACCCTAAAATTGACCATAGTGCCGTCTGCTATTAACAAAACAATCGCACATCTCAATATTCGCGCCATTTTTCGAAAATGGAACAGGACATAAACAGAAGCTGTTTTTTTTCTTATTCGTGAGGTGGCGACGGTCAATGCTTGCGTGCGGCGAGTGACTGGCCACTGTAGTGTACCTACTGGCTAGTATTGGTTATATAAATTGTTACGTATGTTGCTCTGACTAGTTTCAAAGGTGGGGTACAGGTGAAGAGATAATAAATGTTGGTTCTTGTGATTTAATTCAATTGATATGTGTGGTTGATAGAATTAAGTTACTGGCACCAGAAAATAAAGGTACATAGGTACATCAAAAAATATTTTTTGACCTAAAAAACCTATCGTTTATTTGCAATCAATTGGTTAATCACTTAACCGTAAACAAATTGGTTTCTATTACTTTGGTCAAATCAAACATTAGAACAACTATTTTTTCAAACTGTCATGGTCACTAACACTAACATTATAAGCGGGATATTTACTATGTTTATCCATGATCAGGGTGCTTGCAACAGCACGGAAATATCGGAAACTCGAAACAAACAGCAAACATGGTAAACATCTCGATTATAATGTTAATGTTAGAACTATTTTTTCATTTAACTATATCTTATTTGATGATGCACATCTTTTTGATAAAAAAATGTGTTAAGTTAGTCAAATAAGACAAGGCACAAAAATTGACATACAAAACAAATAATTTTGTATGAGAAACAATAAAGTACCTACCATACCTTTGTACCTATTTTCTGTTCCTTCTTCTTGTCTATTTATTATGTGTATACATTAATGGTTAAATAAATAATTTAAGTTTGTTTTCTCACAGCAAGCACATCTGTTACCGACAGTACTAACCCTCAGTTGACAAACATGAGGTAAAATTATGGTTTACTCCGTGTCGGAGTCATAGTGACATTGCACTGGAAATTATTAGAAGTAAACACCATTGTCACGGACTGTCTGAGTATAAACCGAGTTGTGTTTCGTTTCATTCGCTGATGTTATAAGTTCCTAGTTTTATTATTACTTTCTCTCTTATTTTCTCTATAATCTGAGATATTTTCATTATTAAATGTTTAGGTCACTTCTAATATATAGTTCTGTAGCCATTTTTTCTTTTGGGTGTTCAGTCTTGCAAGGCAGATTGTAGTGTTCCTAAATTCTATATTTCTCCTAAACTATTGCTAATTTGCTAATAATTGTGTAATTGTAACAAATGTTTGCTTGTCCATGTGATGGCACAACATGGAGAATGATTAAACAATGTATAATGATGTATCCAATACAAATATTTCCAAAAGAATAAATAATTTGAATTGATTTTATTATTCTTCTAGCTGTCCCATGATGCTTCGCTCCCGTCAACTGGCTACCTACCAACCCATTTACCCTGCCTACCCTACCCTACCTATACTACATACATGACGAATGCGTAACTTTAACCGCATATGCAGTGCACGCAACGGAAGCTCTCAAAAAGGAATATTTTTCCTGTCTTTGCAACATTTTTCATTTATGCTCCGCTCCTATTGGTCTTAGCGTAATGTTATTTAGCCTATAACCTTCCTCGATGAATGGTCTATCCAACACAAAAAGAATTTTTCAATTCCAACCAGTAGTTCCTGAGATTAGCGCGTTCAAACAAACAAACTCTTCAGCTTTACAATTTTAGTATAGATTAATTACTGAGCTGGTGTTTCCTTGCTATATTTTTTATAAATATATTTATATAAAACCTACCACATTAATTTGTGATTTCTTGGAAAATGGTAAGCAATCATTCTTCCAAAGAATGATTGCTGATAAGCCTTAGATCATTATTACAATTGTGTTTTATTGATTGAAGGAAAAAATACATTAAACCTATACAGTAGTAGACATTTTATTCAAAAAAAATTCATTTGGTCCCCCCAAATGAATTTTTTTTGAATAAAATGTCTTTATTTAATAATATTCATTGTATGTTTGGCGAAAGATTTGTAAGAGTGATTTCAAATTGCAGGAACCTACCTATTTAATTTTGTTACCAGACATACCTACCTGTTTTTTTATTGTTTTGAACATCAGTAAAGTAAATTAAGTAAGTAAACCTTGTTTTCTGTCTATCGCTTTGCAAGGTGAGTAGAAAATGTTGATAATTCCAATTGGGTATGTGTATATTTAGTGTTTATTGTGTACTAATTGATTTGTGTTTTTATGTTATTGGGACATCACAAGACAAAATCTAATGTGTCGCATAAAATTAATTTTTTTCTTGATCTTGTTGGTTCAATGACCTTTTCATAAAATGCCTTGAAAAAGTTTTAAAGTGCCCACAATTAAATTCTGTGTTATTGATTTCAATATTGTTCTAACTACTATAGCTATGCACTATCTTATAGCCATGTATTACGTAACGGAATAAATAAATCTAAATGCATAACGTAGCCGGCCGCCGCATGCAAGCATATATTTGTTCTTTTTTTTGTGTTTTGTTTTTGTGAAAATATGCAAACAGTTAATATTAAATAACAAATAAAATTTGGTGCACATCTTACCTGGGTACCTATTGGTATCAATAAAAGTTAACGAAATGCAATATTAAACCGACCGAGGAAATAAACTTCGGACTATAAACGTTTAGCACGAAGGCTGAGTTGAGCCGGCAATAATAGATAAGACAAATTTTGACAAGTTTTATTTTGTCAAACGTCAATAAGAACGGCACTGATAAAAAAACTTATAATTTATCTATTCATATTCTGTGTTGAATCAATGAGACGTATTTTCAGTAAAGTGCCTGACTTTTATTGTTTGCAGGGTCAGTGAGTCGTCTTAGAGGCGGAATTGTTTGTAGTACTAATAATTATTACTTCAGACTTGCCTCAGACTAATAATTATGCTAGTATTATAATATCTGTGCCTCAGAGATGCTTGCCTAGATGGCTGACTTGAAATGATGCTGCTAAGCTAAATATTCCAAAACACTGTTGCATTTGCATACTAATGTAGGGTAAAGACTTTGATAGCCAAGTCACATTTTTCCAAAAAAAAAAGTGAGCATGTGAACTATGAATTTGGCACATAGATAGACATATTACAGTCCTACCGACTTATCTGTGAACTGAAAGAGGACGGCACCGTCGATTCAGTGTTGCTAATTATTATTACTCCTTGCCTGTGCTCCTTGCCTGGTCTCATCTAAATAAATTATGGGCCGGGGCAAAATTTCAAAAATAGTTAAGGAAGGGCACGCAGCAGAAGAAACTGGTACAAAAATTCGGACACCAGGCAAGGAGAGAAAACGTAAAAGCGGATTTGTGCATGTTGATGATTTTGACATGGGAATTATACGTAGGTAAGTACATGAATTTTATTCTGCTAAAAAAGAAGTCCCTACTGTTAAAAAGCTTCTAGAGGTCTTAAAGACAGAAATAAATTACACAGGACAGCGAGAGAGTTTGCGAAAGTTGGTTCGCAAGGTGGGATTTCGTTTTAAAAAATCTCAATCCAATCGGAAGGGTTCTTATGGAGCGTAATGAAATATCAGCTTGGAGAGCTAATTACCTGCATGCAGCGGATAAAAATAATAAATCTCCCCAGCCCGGCCCTTAATTTATTTAGATGAGAGCATACTAAAGAATGTTAAAATTGCAATGAAGACGAGGCGGTATGGTCCAAGACCTAAGCCTGCCAGAATAGGGCGAAGGAAAAAAAAAGACTAGCATTACTCTAATGTCAATGTCAATAACGTCATGGCATGGACATGGATTATGGAAAGAACGGAGCTTCACTGCTTCGCTGTGTATTTTCTTGTAAATTATTATTGAAAAAGTGTTTTAGCTAGTCTTTTGTTTGCAAATCATCCTGAAAGTTTTCTTATCCGGTCATAAAAATGCCGTAAATCGTGTAAAATGCTACTCGGTGACATCGAATTAACGAAACGGTTGTTAGTTATTGCTGTCGTTCTCGGCATTATTTTGGTTTTGAAAGAATACGTATTTGTTTATCCACTATGACTCAACATAAAGTAGCTTATTTTTACAATGCCGACGTGGGGAACTTCCACTACGGGCCTGGGCACCCGATGAAACCGCACAGACTGTCGGTAACGCATAGTCTGGTGCTGAACTATGGACTTCACAAAAAGATGCAAATCTACAAGCCGTACCGAGCCAGTGCTCATGACATGTGTCGCTTCCACAGTGAGGATTACATAGAATTCTTGCAAAATGTGACACCTCAAAACATACAAAGTAAGTAAACAATAATAAAATTGGTTAAAAAATTAAGTATTAAGTACAAGCCCGGATTACTATCACGTTCAGGAGTAGGATATACCTATTGCTTATCATAATACATATTTTAAGTCGTCAAAAAATAGACACAAGAAGATGATGTAAAGACTACAAAATGTTTTCAAAATCAATATTTTTTTGCATGTAGGTGGAGCTCATAGTGTTTATGCCAGATGCATCACACATTGTAAAAATAATGATTTCCATCATATAAGATAAGCCACAATACCTACCATAATAATATTTGTGTCTAGAATATTTGCATAATTATTAGTACGTAGTTTAGTAGTAGTATCTGGGTACACACAGCTCTTGGTGGTCATTATGTCTACTTGGCCGAAGTTTGGAACTGAACTCAGAAGCCAAGCACTGGGGTACTGGATTCGGTTACAGCATTCAGCTGAACTGTATACACCCATCTTAAAAGTAAGCGAACAAGGCAGCAATGTTCGGTCAGCGAAAAATGGTCTGCAGCTGAATAAGGCTAAACAAAAACCTTGTAACTGAATATAGGCTGTGTAATGTAAATGAGCCATTTAGGAGAGTCACTACACTAAATATTCATATTATTTAAATCAATGATAATATTATGTAAATACAATCAATTTCATTACATTCCTAATAGAGGAGCGTTTTCACAAAATGAAATATATTCAAAAATGTGTTTTTCCAATATGCGGTTTTATCATTTATTTCTTTTTCAGGCAGGATTAACATAAAATTAAAATACCAAATGTTTTAAGAAATACATGGTTTTTATACCAGGTTCTTTATTAAAATCGCTAATCAAAATCACGAATTTTCAAAAAAGCAACATTTCCCATTTTTTTCTTAATGTCTGTTACCTGTTATTTGTAATTATTTTTTATTTAATGCAATAACATAATAGCAGTGGTTCAAATTCATCTAACTCACGTCTTATATCATCAACTTCATTCACAGGAACTGAATTTGCGTTAAGCATTTTGTCATAAAACTTCTTAACCTCATCACCCAGATCACTAAAAGTTAGCAGCTTTTTTCTTGGCAGACACCATGTTTATTTTCAGTTTTTTTTTTTGGTTTTTAAATCAAAGCATCCATACATTCAATGCTAGGCTTAAAAATTTACTCATAGATAAAAAGAATACAAGCAAAGATATTACGTTTTGCTAAATAAAATCTGTTTTTGTGAACTAATAGATCATATTAAAAAAACACAAATCTGTGAAAAAACTATTTATTAACTTTTTTATTTTTCTGTGTTAAAACGCTCCTCAATTGTAACAAGGAGTTCAGGATAAAATTTCTTTTTGTTTATGTTTTATAGTCTCATTGCTGGGCAAAGATCTACCCTATAGCCAACCATTCTACTCTGTGTTTTGCCTTGTTTATATTGTTATTCTTTTTTGTTAGGTTATTCCAAAGACTTACTCCACTACAATGTTGGTGATGACTGCCCTGTCTTCGAGGGCCTGTTTGACTTCTGTTCAATGTACACGGGAGCTTCCCTGGAAGGTGCCATGAAGCTCAACAATAATGCATGCGATATTGCCATCAACTGGTCTGGAGGGCTGCATCATGCAAAGAAGTTTGAACCTTCTGGTAAGGGTAATAATGAAGCTTTTGAGATAAAATTATGGTAATGTTGCATGTAAGTCCTATCAGAACATAAATGACTACAGACAGAGCTCCACCCACATTTTAACCAGTTTAAAATTCCTGGAACGAAAGGTCTATTGCCATCAACTGAGCAACCATCTGCACCCTAGTTGTGTAAAATAGTAAATCACAGTTTCAATCAAACTGAATGAAATTCTTAAGGTTGCCCTAGTCGGCGGCACGAACTATTTTGTGGCCGGGGTTAAAATGCATGCTATCTTATCCGACGGCAAGTACGAAAGGGATAGACGCTGTGATGAGCTAGTGCGCGAGTAAGAAGCTAGTGCGCGTACGGATACATACTCATGGTATAAAAATAATAAATTGATGATGATTTAGAACGGACACGAGCGCGCGAATTTGTATAAACAGAGCTTTGGGAGTATAAGCATCATGAAAAAACTACTACAAATGTATTTGTTTAAAATAAAATTAATACTGAAAAAAAAAGAAAAAAATACATATTTAACTGCTAATGTATGGTGACTGTTTTGCAATTTTCCTTCTTTTTATGGTATTTATTTTCGCCCAAAGATGCGTTGAAATTAGTTTTGAAATATGGAACTTTCGACACTCATAACCGACGTATTTTGAGCGTACACCGTCAAACAGTGGAGTAATTGCCATACTACGTTTGTATGGAAGAAGGACTGACTAGGGCAACCTTAATGGATAGCAATGGGCTTCATATGTATCAAGTTTTGTAATGGACAATGTAAAACATACAGTGAATACTGTGGAATTGATAAAATATATGAAATAACTAGCGATCAATTGCGTGAATCTGTGTGTCAATTATCTTCCTGGACTGAGCTGTTACTGAGAAACTTTGATAGAACGCCGCAGTATTACTATATATTAACTGAGAAATAAACTCCGCTCTAATTTTATCTGTATTGCAATCAAGCTCTAATAAATAATTGACTCTCACTATTTTTCAATTATCACATCATCTTATAGTGCATCACTCCAACAGAGATCTAATTGCATAACTTTTTGATAGCTCAAAGAATACGCGCACGCATGCTTGTATTCATTGCTTCATAATAATATGTTTAAATAAAGTTATTCATTAAAAACTCTTTTTTAAAACAAGCTTTTTTCGTATTCTTCTCAGCAAACTCTTTCGTTTGATATCCATCATGGCAGTGCACAAAAAAAATTGTCCGCCATCTTGGGCCGTCTGCCTGGATTTATAAGAACGTCACTTAGCTAACCATGCATTGTCATCCAAACTAAACGTGTATGCATAATGAGGATAACTGCTTTAAAATTCAGTTGCATTTGCACTGCACCCGAACACACTTACATACATACATTGCAAGTTAAATAAAAGCTTGTAAAATCTGTCTACTGGACAGCGTAAAAAAAAATTGAAAACTATTGAATAATTGTCAAAATGAAAGCGTGCGCGCGTTCTTTGATAGATCAAAAAAGTTACCCAATTTATCCAACCAGTTTTATTTGTAATCAGTCAAATATTTATAAATTAATAAAAAAAGTCTTCTCTTTTTTCGTTTACAGGCTTCTGTTACGTAAACGACATAGTCATAGCTATTCTCGAGCTTCTCAAATACCACCCTCGTGTGCTCTACATCGATATAGATGTCCATCATGGGGATGGTGTACAGGAAGCATTCTACCTGACTGACCGAGTGATGACCGTCAGCTTCCACAAGTACGGGAACTACTTCTTCCCTGGTACCGGTGATATGTATGAGATTGGAGCTGAAAGTGGCAGATATTACTCGGTCAATGTACCACTAAAGGAGGGTATCGATGACCAGAGTTACGTACAGGTAAGGTTTTACACAATTTCAAAATGCTCAACTTTCTGGGCGCCCGCAACAGGCACCCGACAATCGCTTGATGAGTGGAATCGGAGATATGTGACTGGCGAGACGGCCTCTGTGACGAAAATGTTTCTTCCCGACGCCATAGCAGCATTCCGTATTGTACAACAGGTGCGGCCAACAGGCTTACTCACACAAGTTTTGACAGGGCACGGTGGGTTCTCTGAATACTTGAACCGTTTCAAGTGTAAGGAGAGCCCAGCGTGCGCCTGCGATCCCAACATATCTGAGAGTGTCCAGCACATAATCATAGATTGCCCGATTTTTACTAGGGAACGCTATCAACTTCAATGTGAGCTGGACATGAGACTGTCGTGTGATAACCTATACGAGTTTATGGGTAAGAAATATAGGGAAAAGTTCTTAGCATACTGCGAGAATGTGGCCGTAACAGTAGTAAATAGAAATAAAAGTTAGAGTAAGCTATGTTTCATTTATATTGTTAGTATATAAGATTAGAAACATAGGCAAAATAGCACATAAATTGAGAAATAGTAAGTAAGTAGTATACTAAGAAAGTACCAAATAAGTGTAGATGTAATATGTATTAAAATAAGTTGTACCTAGAAATAAGTAGTTAAGAAAAATGTCAAAATAAAATGTAATAATTGTGTTATTTCCCCTAACTATTTAAATAAAGTCTGCCCTTAGCATAGTATTAATTAAAGTGGGAGTCCCACCCACTAGAATGCAAGATGAAGAATGAGAGAAAGATAATGTATGCTGAATAAAAGTGCGAGAGGAATAAAAGCGAGAACTTGTATGAGTGAAGTTGAGCACAAAATAGGCGCTAACGCCGTTAGCGGGATTAGTATTAAGGAAAAAAAAAAAAAAAAAAAAAAAAAAAAAAAAAAACAGGCACCCGACGCGTGTTTACGCGCGTAGGCACGGATTATTTTATTTGCGTAGTGTTGCTAGTTAAATTTTAGCGGTGTGCATATACCTACAGTTATGTGTATGGATCACTTAATATATTATTACGTATAGTTCTCGACAAACTTCTTGGCCGCCCTGAAGTTGGCTGCGCAGTAGTAAATATCATACAAAAACAGCACCGTTTCGTGCCTCGCGAAGCCAACTTCAGGGCGGCCCAGAAGTTTGGAGAGAACTATAGCAAAATGACGACTAGCAAAAAAACTGCAACCGTTGCGACTGGCGGGACCCGCGCATGCGCCCACACCGTATGCCCGCACGGTTCGCCGCGACAGAGCTCTTTTGTATGCCTTTAGATGTTTTGTTGATCAGTTTACTAAGATCATTAAAATTATACTTAACTCAAAGCATATATTTCAATATAATCTTCGAATTTATTTATCACACAAATGTACAGACGCGGACCGCCAAGGAGTTAGTAAATTTAATTTAGTCGTCCAATATAAGATCTTAATCATTTGGGTCATTTGTATACCTAATTTTTGGGTAGAAACCAGATATTACAACATTTTAGCATTATTTTTAAATTGTATGCGTAATTCACTAAAATGTAGTCATGCTTGTAACTAACCAAGTTTTTGTTGATAATGGAATCATCAGTAATTTTTGTTTATACATTGTTCCAGGTGTTTAAACCCGTAATCTCGCACGTGATGGAGTTCTACCGGCCGACCGCGATAGTGCTACAGTGCGGCGCCGACTCATTGGCGGGCGACCGGCTGGGCTGCTTCTCTCTGTCCACGCGCGGCCACGGAGAGTGCGTCAAGTTCGTTAAGAACTTAAATGTGCCTACTTTAGTTGTGGGCGGGGGAGGGTGAGTTCCAAAGAAGTTCTTTTTTAGGGTTCCGCTCATAAAAAGGCAAAAAGGGAACCGTAACCGTACTTCGATCAATAATACACTAGATGTCCATTTGTCACTAGCCCCCAAAATACAGGCTCAAGCCTAGGTAGCATCATCATGTTACGTGTTACCTTTGTGTCAAATAAAGTTTTTTTTTTTTATCTTTAACTAAATCATGGTTGAAAAATGGCCTGTCTCTGTCCTGTATGTGAGGGTCAAGGAAAATTATTATCATTCATTAAGACCTCTTAGAAACTGATTAGCTAGTTGACGGTGTTAAATAGTAGGTTTGTACCACAGAGACAGACTACCTCAAATTCAAAATATTGTCAAAGATACCGATGTCACCAGAATAAACTATCCTTATCTCAATAATAGTTTCAAAAAGTCGCTGAAGGACTATAAAACTCAAGCATACTTACCCCCGGTTTCTCAACACTCGTTTATCGGGCTTTTAACGCAATCGACGAATAATCGCCTGTTATTTGCTGTGATTGGCTGTTTAAAATTCGTTCAACCAATCACAGGAGATAACGCGTGCTTGACTATTTGTCACATTAATTCTGGTGAGAAAGCCGGCCTTAGCAATTTCGTTGTATTATTTTTCTGTAGTTACTTTCGATACTTAAGTTATTTCGTACGTTTCAGCTACACTCTAAGAAACGTGGCGCGGTGTTGGACTTACGAGACTTCACTATTAGTCGACGAGAACATCTCAAATGAACTGCCCTACACAGAGTATTTGGAATTCTTCGCGCCAGACTTCCAACTGCATCCAGAAATAAACAGGTACAGACTACTTACAGTACAAACATTTTCTTAATGTCCCTCGGAAAACTTCGTGTTTCGTCTTTTGTTGGATTTCTATCAGTTGCCCTTTGCACGTCGTACTGACCGGACGCTCTTAATCACAAGTTGTTCGAGAGCGTCCGGTAGTACATAGAATTGTCAATACTCTTTTAACACAATATAATTTATTTTGAAAATGGGTGGAAAGCTGCTATTTTTGCAGCTCTATATATCTCACACAGAAATCAGAACAACAATAACTTAGTTCTGAATTCAAATTATTATACACGATAAATCTATTAATTGATGGACATAGAAATTAGCATTCGTTTGTATTCGGAAATGCGATGATTGACGAGGGACATTAAGAAAATAGTTGTACTGTACAGTGGTGTAATCAAACCGAATGGCGACTTGGAAGAGTTTACAAGTCGCTGCTCAATAGCAAATTTATGGGATGAATGTTTTTTTTATTATATATCAATAGAAAAATGGGATACTGCATAGCGAAAAGCGAACTTCACAAACATCATTCAGTTTGTATCGACCTATTAAAATTCTAATAGAAAACGGTCTTCGTTTATGTCAATCGTATCCATCCACCTTGGTTACCGTTTCATAGCATTAGACCATGTAAAAATCAGACAACTTTTTGTCACCTGGGTTACCAAAGTGACAACAACTGAAACATGGCAGAGGCTTAGTAACTCAATCAAAGTTTTTAAGGAGAAAAAGACACTCCTTCGTGTCGAAGATCCTTTGTTCCTAATTTAAATTTGCATCGACCAATACTCAGCCACATCGATTGGTGCAAGGTCTCGTATGGTGCAGGTGTTTTTGCATAAGGAACAGGACAGGAGATGGGGCATCGTTTATAGAGTGGTTCTGCAGTCGCAGTTTGGCTAATCAAGATACTGGGGGTATTCTGACCAGGCTATCTCTAAAGCGACCCACTCTACTTATTAATTACCAATTTTTTCAAGCAGTGCCTCTAGCATCAACACGATCCGCGAAACAACTTTTAATTCTTAGTTTACGTCCTACTATTGCATGGTGACGATTTTAGTAATATTCTGGATTCGTAACATACTCGTTTGTTTCTCAGTACAAACAACGCCAACAGCAAACAGTATTTGGAAGCGATCTCGAAGCATGTCTACGACAACCTCAAGATGTGCCAGCATTCTCCAGCGGTGCAGATGACGCATGTGCCAGGTAAGTAGCTTGCAATAGTATACTGTTCAGATGGTAGAACGAGCCTGTAATGAGATGCGATAGTACGCTAGTAAAGAAAACTCCACCACCGAGGGTGATTCCACGTTGTCGAGGTGGTGGTTTGCACATCTCAATGATCTTGAGGCTTCGCCGGTAGAGTAAAGGCCCAAGTGAGAGACCTGACTTAAGGTGAACGCGCACCTAGACGCACCGCAGGAGCCGCACGCGCCGCAGTCATCGCATTTTATAAATCTTTATATGAAATCTATCCGCGCCGCACGACCCGCATTTCAACAAAATGCTGTAGGGACGGATACGGATTCCACCAGCGCGTGCGGATGACGTCATCAGATTCAGCGCGTTCGATGCTTATGGCGAGTGCGGCGCGGAGACGTCATCCGTATTCGTATAGAAAAAAATGATATAATAAGATGTAAAGTAGTGTATACGATACGTGCGGACGGCTAGGCGTGGATTGCGCGAAAAAAAAAAGGCGTGGATTGCGCGGGGCTTTGAGAAACTGTGATGACTGCGGCGCGTGTGGTGCATCTAGGTGCGCGTTCATCTTAAGAGAGACACACGGAGCGGTCACACCTGATCGATTGACAAAGGATGCGACCATACCGCAGCGGGGCAGGCGCTGGCTATACGCCTACCCCAACCATCCCCACTAAAACTGGTTCTGTGCCCCAGAAACCATAAAACGGTTCTCCAAAAAATGCATATGGAATCATAAATGGCCACGACATAAGAACAGACAGCCACTCATGTCTGTTGACTTCTGGAAGAAGTAGAAGTGAATCCTTCAAAAAAGTATAAATAACACTGGATTATGTTATCTGTATGTCATTCTCTCGCACGTTAAATCCTAGAAATGTACCTAAAGTACAACTATTTTCTTAATGTCCCTCGGCAATCATCGCATTTCCGAATATAAACGAATGTTAATTTCCATGTCCATCAATTATTAGATTTATCGTATGTAATAATTTGAATTCAAAACAAAGAACATTATTGTTGTTTTGTTTTGATTTCCGTTTGGTATACATAGATCTGTAAAACTATTATCCTATAGCAGCTTGTCTCCCATTTTTAAAATAAATTACATTAAGTTAAAAGGGTATTAACAACTCCATATACTTCCAAGTTGATTGAGAGCGTCTGCACCCAAGTGCAAAGGGCAACTCAGTCGTCGGATAGAAATCCGACGACTGACGAAAAACGAAGTTTGCCGAGGGACATTAAGAAAATAGTTGCACTATGTGTTTGTAGCTTTTTCATTTCATCGATTTTTGAATCAAATCGGGGTTAAAGAAGTTTTCACTTCAAAAGCTGGATTCAGAAGCCATCTGTTTTTATCTGTCCCTGACCATATCATTGCTCTCCAGGTTACTTCTTTCCCGACGAATACAGAATCAAAGACGAACCGGACCCCGATGTGAGGATCAGCCAAGAGGAAGCAGACAAAACAGTGGACCCTAAGAACGAATTTTATGAGGACGAAAAAGATAATGACAAGGAATCGCCGGCTGAGGCCAAAGAACCATAGCATACGAATGGCCTGGTGGACCCGCTGGCCATTTGACACGAAAAGGGTTTTAGAAGATACAGGCAAAAGTTCCGTGAGTGCGAGTGACAGTTTTAAAGTTAAGTTTTGTTTTTCACGTTCGGTGAGGGACTTGTGGTGTTTTTTTTTTGTATCAAGCTGTTTTTTTGCTTGTATGTGTTGGATGTTCATGTAGGTTTAACCCTTCTCATACGATACGACTATTCTCATTTTTTTCGAGTCGATGAATGACTTTCTTTAATAATTAATGTGACATTCAGCAATGAGAAAAAAAAATTATATTCAATTTTGATCTCAAAATATCGATTAATGTCAAGTTACAATGAAGTTAATGTCCCTCGGTAATCATCGCATTTCCGATTACAAACGAATGAATTATTAGATTTATCGTGTTTAATAATTTGAATTCAGAACTAAGTACTTTATTGTTGTTTTGATGTCCATGTGAAATATATAGAGCTGTAAAAATAGCAGCTTTCCTCCCATTTTTTAATAAATTACATTATGTTAAAAGAGTCAGAGCAACTCTATATACTGCCAAGTTGATTGAGAGCGTCTGGTTGGACCAAGTCCAAAGGGCAACTGATAGAAATCCGACGACTGACGAAACACGAAGTTTGCCGAGGGCCATTAAGAAAATGTTTGTACTGTAGGCAATGATATTCTAGTAAACAGATATGTTATAAGCGCGCGCATTGTGAAGCTCGAATACATCCTAATTGGGACGTATAGTCTTTAGTCTATGTGTCGCATGGCGAAGAGCGATACGCTTTGTTGAAACAATAAAAATATATAAAAAAGGCCATCGTGTGTATTTAGAAAGTATACCAATCATACCATAATATGTAAGTACGCAATACACCTCAATTTACAAATTTATTTCAATTTTTTTCCTAATATCTATTATTTCTAACCTCCAAATACCAGAATTTTAGCATTCTGGTATTTAGAGGTTAGAAAAAGAGAGAGATGGTAAATACATTGGTGGCTAGTATAATGTTTGTTTACATTCACACGCAAGTGACAAACACTAGCTGTCTCTTTTTTTCTTGTTGGTTTTATCAAGCCATCCCTTTCGACTTGTAGTGAAATGTCAGATAAATGAAAAGTGTGTATGTGTGCTGCCACTGCTACGCGGAACACTTTTTTCGGTTGGTTTGTGAGTGTATAACGTATCTGTTTACTAGAATATCATCGACTGTAGGTGTTTATTTCCTTCAATATTTTCAATTCAAGGAGAGATCCTAACTTACCTCTCTCGCCGTTTAATGAGAATAAAAGCTTGGGCGCAGTTTTTGTAACGAAAATTAATGCAAAATGAATGTGACAAATTTTCAAAGGTGCGCTAGCTGCTGTGTTGAATTGACGACGGCCATTAAGAATGTTTCCTGGGTAGAAAAATGATAATTCTATTTAGTATGTCAGTGAGATTATCAAATAATAACAAACACAGACACGTATTTTTTGCTTTACCAAATGAATAAAAATTGACAAAGATAAAGCGCATAATGTTTAGGAGTGGGGGTTTATGACGTCACTATGCCAGTATAAAGTGTACTAACGGCGTGACATCACGCGATATTTCAACGCATTATATCGTCGTCACTTTATGTTTATATCTCAAAAGAAAAAATAAGTGTCCAATATTTTTTAACAATCTACTTGACGGACAAAAAACAAATTTTCAGTTAACACCCCTATGTGATGCGTCTATAATTAATTTTTAGAAACTGGTGTTACTGTCGTAAGAGAAGGGTTGAAGATTTTATTTTTATTGCTACAAAATCTGAATGATTTAGGGTGGGTTTTTGAATTGAGTCAAGACTTACTTTAACGCCAAGTTTTGTCAGGTTTTCAGGCAAAGTAGAGTTTGACAAAGATGTAATGTACCTAAATACTTAATGCAGAAACGGCGGTAACGTATAGGATTCAATTATCTAAATTAGATATTAAAATAATAATTTGCATGCAAACTTATAATAAAATAGAATTTATTTTTATAAGTAAAATTTTCCCAAAATTGGGATGTAGATTGTACAATGAAATCGTTATATTTATTGTTTCTGAATGTATAATTTAATTGTGTAGGTTAGGACTGTTTACATTAGCAACTTACTGTCCAATAGTTTATAGGTAGACCAGCCCCCGTAACACGACGTGTCAAATGTAACATAACGGTAATGTATACAAGTCATATACATCTGTCCCTTACGTACTTACACTGGAAATAACCTTGCTATAAGAGGTTATAGTCATCCCCCTGCACTTGCAAGTGCAGATAATAAAAATATTTACTCTTATCACTGAGCAGCGAATATAATGACACATTATGGATATCGACTTTTTGGCGAATCGCAGCTTGATATCAGATGTGGGCCGGCCCTAAAAAATTTAAACGTTTAGTTTTGCAACATCCGAAAAGGCATTTTTAAAATAATTGTTCCATATTCGTTTTTGCTTTCTTTTTTGACATTCTGTGGTCTTTTCTTGTGTGTGCTGCTCGGCGAGGAAAAATACAGAAAAGCCTTTAGATGTGCATCTTGTATGCTTATACATCGAGAATAATAACTCAAATTCTAAAAAGGCAACACATTAAAACATTGATAAAAAAGAAAATGTTTTTACAGACTTAGCAAATTCTTTTTTTTTAAATTAAATGAATGAGTATTTTACTTGCAATTCGCAAACACGCTTGTACTGCTTCTGAAGTATGGGTTATGCATGTAACTTATATTTATCATAATAATGTATTCATAAAACAATTTTCCGTTGTCTTCCTCATCAAAGATTTTAGCAAATTTAAGACTTAAGAAGTGAATTAAGTTGCTAATAAGTTCAAGATTTTAGTGCCTACAGTGTAGGTACACAGTAGTTAGAATTATGTTTCGTAAACATAATCAGAAAATTGAGTGAAATCATTCCTATTTTTTTATTGTAGGTGGGTAGGTATGTGGTTGGTGTTGCCTTATATAATAATCCCCGGCATAATAGCGGGAAATCAATTTCAAGATGTTACAATGTTTGTCTATTGCCTTAATATACTGAGCCATACATCAATTTATAGTAATACTAGATTTTGCCCGAGACTTCGTCTGCGTAGTATTAGAGCTTCACACAGTCTATTTTTTTTATCGCGCTATATTTTAGGTGTGTGGGCCGCCTTTTTTTGGTTTACCATACTAAGTTCCACACCCTTTAAGGATGATTTTCTGGATAAAAGCTATCCTATGTCCTTCCCAGGGTCTCAAACTATCTCCCTGCCAAATTTCATCTAAATCGGTTCAGCAGTTTAAGCATGAAAAGGTAACAAACAGACAGTTACTTTCACATTTATATGTGAAGGCAAGGAGGTATGTGTTAAAAATAATAGTAGGTAATAGGTTGGTCTGAACGAAGTCCAAATGACACATGATAAGTATTTATTATGTCGTTTTAGAATAATTATCTTGTTTTTCTATTGTTTCGGCATCGTTTAATAAGTTGTAAATATTGTAAAAATGCCTAATAAATTTTATATTATTTGAAATCATCATTTTGTGTTTCCTTTTACAAGATGGGTTTTCTCCAGCAGTGTAGGATAGGAACAATTAAACTAATTTGTTATAAAAATAATATATTTATCACTAATAGAATAATTACAATAAATACATCGAATTGAAAATTCTAATAACTACCAAGCTTCAAATCCAAATTCTTTTCCGTTATATACTTGTGTACATCGGTCATCTCCTCTGAAAAATCAACCGTAAACATTTGGAGCCTCTCGCACATTTGAATTATGCTTTTTACCACATCCTTTGAGACCTCCAATGTACAATCCAACCACAAATAGTTAACATTTCTCAGATATCCCTTCTCCAATAAATGCAACAAAGTTTGATCTATATTAGTCTTAGTTTGATATTTTAAAGTAAGTCTTTGCAAATTATTTGTACACTCTACAAAAAACGTCAACATTTGGTCTATATTAAAATTTTCATTACCTATTGTTAAGTTCCTGAGTTCTGAGTATATTTTATCTGGTCGCCGAAAAAACCTGGGTATTACCAACGATTTTGACTGAGTCATTAAACAGAGTGTAATCAAGTTAGGACAACATCTTCCTAACGACAGAACCGCGTCAAAAGTTAACGAGTGGTCAATCTCCCACAGGGAGAAGTGTGTGAGATAACTGCCTTTGACAGTTAAAAGCTGCTGCATTGAATCCGAGTAGGAAAAGAATGAAAGATCCAACCTATTCAACCTTAACTCGCTCATCGAAATCTGTTTTAATATTGCGTCTTTATTGTGTTCCGATAAATGCGTTACCGAAAGTTCTCTGAGGAATGGACATATTTTGATTAACTTCCTTATACTATCTGCTGAGGCGAAATGACTGTTTATTTTTCTGAGACTCAAGGGCCCTATGTCCACAGCACTACCGATTAACGTAGAGCCGATGTCGCAGGACTCGATGCGTAGCTCCTCCAAGTAGGGCAACTCGCTGATCAACATGATGATGCCGGCTTGAGAAACGCACCGCCCGATACGATTTGCCCGTTCGTTCCTCGGTGGGTCCATTGCCAAGATCCTTAACTGTTTCAAATTGGTGATAAAGCAAAGACCTGCGTCTGAAACGTTCCTAATCAAAACTGAGGCATTAAAAAGAGATTTGCATATGTCTACCCTAGAGACAATGTTTACTTCTTCGAGTAAGGGACAGCTTTCGCCGATGACCTCGAGAATCTCGTCAGTGCAAATGAACTTGAGATCGAGAACGACTAAGCGGCTGAAGGTGGAAAGTGTAGATATCCAGAAGCCCTGGGGAATGCCGTTATCGAGGTCGCATTTGCGGAAGACTGTCATGTTGGGGTGCGTCAGCACTTGCAGCTGAATTCGAGGGTCGCCGCGATACAGGCAGCATGTTCTTTCTGAACAGAGGACATCGAATAACCTGGAAAATAAAAAACAAGTAAATTATTTAATTTGTCAGTGCGTTTTAAATGTCAATGTTATTAACCTTGACATTCAGCATTCACTAACAGTGATATAACTAGTTTTAGTGATCAAATCTGTCTCCTGCTTTGTCTAGCTTTATGAACACGCTTTTATTAGCTTGGTATGTATGTATCTATGTAACGGAATCTTTGAACGTGATTTTAGAACAGGATTAGCGATTTTTTTATAAGTATAATGTAAGCTATAATTAGACTACAAGTCTAATTATAACTAGCTCTGAGCAGGAACGCTCGACTTTTATTTAATAACCTTCGAAAAATACAATATCCGATACCCGGTAGTGTCTTTTTGCCAAGTATAGTTCTCGCTAAACTTCTTGGCCGCCCTGAAGTTGGCTACAAAGGCTGCGCAGTAGTAGGTAAATCTCATACATAAACAGCACCGATCCGTGCCTTGCGCTTCGGTAAGCCAACTTCAGGGCGGCCCAGATGTTTGGCGAGAACTATACCAAGGTGCGTGCTGAGACATGCGCATGGCTTAATTTTTCCCGACTATGGCGAAGCAAAAAGGAGGGTTATGTTTTTGACCGGTATGTGTGGTATGTATATGTATGTTCATTTGTTCCCTCATAACTTCTAAACTACTTATCATAATTTAAGAAATGAGTGTCGTTGGAAGCGTCTTGTGTTTCCACAGGTTATAGGCTATGTGAGGTTACATTAAATTGATTATGGCTTCCTGTAGGGGGCTCGAAGTCAAGAACAAAAAAAGAATTTGCCCCAACCCATCATGTGTGGTATCATTGAACAGGGATTTTAGGATTTGGTACATCATATTTATGTCAAGCTTACCGTTTGCAAGGAATATCCCATCAAAATCATGACAAATTTTTTTTTACACGACTACGGCGCCGCGGCGTCGCAAAGTCCACTCTTATATCTTATGCATTACCTAGATACATATAAAACAACAAACCATAAACAGAAAAAATGTGATGTGGCTCTGCAAAAACCCCAAAATATTTTAATTAAAAAATAAGTTCTAAAATTAAAATCTGAATACTGAAAAAGCACTCTCTAAAAATTATGAAACAAGAAAATATTCTCATCTGAAATTGTTACATACAAACTATTCCGTAGAGGATAACCGTGGTCATTGCAGAATTTATTGTTTTGTTACGGTAGTTGGCATACAACCAAGGTTGCAGGGTGGCAGCATTGCATAAGTTGTTGTTTAAAAACTAATAAACAATGGTAAATTGAACCAATAAGTAAAAAAAACTAAAAACATGATTTAATAGAAAATCAAACTAAGAAGTAGAAAATAATTTTGATTAAGTTTGAATTGAGAATAGTATGATTAACAAAAAAATGTATTTTATTGTAAAAAAATGTGGGGTGCCTTTTAAGATATTTTCAAAATGACTACTTTTACCAATCTGTCAATAAAATATTATAACAATTAACATCAAGCACCCCACGCTGTTTTACAATATTATATTTTTTTTGTTAATCACACTATTCTTAATTTAAATCTCTTTCTACTTTTTAGTAGTTTGGTTTTCTATTAAAGCATGTTTTTTTTTTTTACTGTAAATTGTTTTTATCACTAGATTTATCCTGTGGCCTATCTCACAGAATATTTTTCAGGATAAAAGTGACCTATGACATTCAGAGTTTGAGAAGCAAAGTTTCTAAAACGTGAGCCTTGTTTAGGTCTGTGGTCAAGGCATCTTTGTTGAATATTTAATTATAGAGTGGATATTAAGTAATGGTTTATGACAGTGATTAAAATGTTTGAGTATATACTTGTTCTTATCTACTTTTTATCATAAAGAAAATAACAGACAAAGATTGTGCTCTTTTTGCAAAAAAACTTTAACAAGCAAGAACTTTATTATTTTAAACGAAGCTCCATATTCAAACACAACAGTAAAATTTTGCAAATCAAAATATTTAAATGAGGCAAAGAACATAACACATTTATGATGACTCACCCATCTATTTAAATAAAGAACTCCAAAACCTTCAAGGTGAGTAAAGGTTACACTGTGTTCAGCCAGCTACCTCAGTTTAATTATGTGCAACCAATTGAGTAGTTCTTGAGAAAACAAATATTGCAAGAAAAGGGTTAACTAAATAATGCAGTTATCTATACATACCATGGAGATTTCATACCCTTGGAAAATAATCCAAGATTGCACAATAATTTCATTTTATCACAGTAACAACAGTCAAACTATTTATGGAACAGAGCCAATTATAATTTTTTTTATACTCAGGAGACAGATTTTTGAACACATTCTTATTGGAGTAGAATTTAATTTGTAATATACCTACATTGAAATCTTTTTCTTTATAATTTAATGACACCATGAAATGAAGTTTTCTATACATAGTACGTATAGAAAACTTCATTCGACCTGTTCTTTTTTAACTTCAGCACTTTTTTATTTTGTTGTTGAATGGGCTTAATATGACATTTTTATTGCAGAAAGGTGGTATTTGAAGCATGTAATACTGCAATGTCAATACTGCACTTCAGTATAAGTATTAGGAAAACAAAGGAACATAAACAGAACTCATTATTAAAGCAATCATTAGAATAAAAAGAAAAATTAATCCACTCAAGTTTATGAGGGAATAGGAATTAAGAAAGTTTATTTCCATCAACAAGAGACTAGTTCATAATTCTTATTTTAAAATAGAGTGGTACAAAGGTTTGAGTAGTAAACAATGGGGTATTTACCTGGCTGGCAGCATCATCATCAATTGGCATTTTAAATCAAACGCCTCTCTCTCACATTCGTGGTACTGATTCTCAGGATACGTCTTTTCAATAAAATAACAAGCTGAATTAATAAGGCGAATGGAACTTTTAACAGACAACAAAAAAAGACTACAGGGTTGCTTAGGAGGCGACATCTCGACGCCCTAAGCAATAACAATGGCAAAGAAACTCGTTGGATGAGTGTAATAACCGAGTTGATAATACCGTACAATAGAGTTAATTGAACATTTTCATATACAATAAAACTATTTCGTAACTAATTTACTTTGTTATTGAAAGCGATTTTTTGCCATTCTATTGATTTCTTAATTTTTGACAGCTATGAGTATAATTTATTGCGTTTGACATTGGCAGAAACCTGTTTTTTTTTCGTTCAGGAATTTAATTACCTGGCTACTGAGGCTTTTAAGTACATCTTAAGTTTTTTGAAAGTCACTTCTTTGGTCTGCTTTAGAATTAGGGCGGTTACGCAATACAGCCAATCAGTGTCCGTGATTTAAGTGCGGAGTTCAAAATCTTCTGAACTATGAGGAATAGAGTTCAGGTGTAGTGTAGTGCGTAAGCTTTTCAACAAGAAGTCGGTTAAAAAGTAGGTACTACGCCTACTTCGGAATCGCACGGACACGGATCGGATGTAGTGCGTAACCGCCCTTAGTGATGCAACAGATCTCTGTTTTTGCTTCCGCAACTGCTGAAGTTCCGCACGCTTTCTTACATTCATTTCTGCTTCTGCAACTTTTAAAGCAGCAATTTAAACGGAACATTATGATAGACTGACGCGCAAGTAGAACAGTGAATTAGCAATTTATGAAGAGCACCAAAGCAGATTGCAGATCGTTTTATAATATAATTTACCTTCATTTAACTTAGAATACTGCTTTATTTAACAAGATACACTTTTAAAAAAATAATTTAGCGATTGCATGAAAAGTTTATATAAATACTTCACATTGAAAAGTATACGTTTCAGATGACATCCCTAATTTGACTAAGTCGGCACATAACCAGTCATTTTCTTGCTTTACTTACTGCTTTTAATTTTTTTGGCATTATTTTACCAACTGAAACCTCTCTATGAATGTAGCAATGATACCGGTTAATAGATGGATTCATCTTCTTCATGCGCACCTGAATTCCTATTCGTGTACGGTACTGGTCATAGCCCAAGCACCGTCGGTACTTACTGCCACACATTTATCCCACGCTGGAATGAATGGACATACAATTGTTCAATACGTACCTTAAATATTGTTTCACCTGTAGTATGCGAAGATAGAGGCTCCTCCAAAAACTCCTCCGTTGCGTTCGTAACGAACATAATTATGCATGCAAGTTTGCGTCATTGCTAATATCTGTGCTCTTAAATTCTCTAAGTAAGTGTAGCGATAACGAAGCTTTTCGTGGCATTTATTATTATTGTTAAATTCTCGATATAGCGTTACTTAAGAATTTACATTCTTAAGTGTCACAGTCACACCTTCGGTTCAGAATCAGCATATTAATGTTCCCACTGCTGGGACACAGGCCTCCTCTCTGTGAGAGGGGATGGGCCGTATGGTATATATGGTGGATACCATACGGGCCCAGTGCGGGTGTATGGCATGGTGGATGTCACATGTCTTCCAATTGTTGGTTCAAGGACATGCCAGTTTCCTCACGATGTTTTCGTTTTTGAGAGAAGTGGTAATGAAATAATTTACACAAAGTAAAGCGCCTGCCTGGGTTCGAACCCACGACCTACAACTTGTAAGTCACGGCCAATACCACTAGGCCACCACTCCTATCAGGTTCGAACTTTCGGTTATATTCCATAGAAGCGATATACGATCTTGACTCCGACCACCGTCTTGTGATTATGCATCTAGGCAATCGCTCAGTGTTCCCAGATCTAGGTCAGCCTCCCCCAACTCAAATGATCACTGACAGGAGGCAAGTAATTAAAACACTGAAATCCACCAAGTCACCTCATTTAGACTACACCCCGATCATTTAGATTCAGTCGCTGACACGACAGCGACGATCGATTCGCTTACAGCACACGTACAACTGTCCTGAACGAATTTTCGAGGGCGGTTCCAGTGTTTGACCGGCGGTTCACCGCGTCGTCGAACACACTAGTGCTGGTTTCCAGCGTGGTATGATGAGGGGTGTCTTATTCTTCGACATAGCGAAAACGTTTGATAAAGTTTGGCACAATGGCTTAATTTATAATATGCTTGGCGTACCAGAGACTGGATGTCGAATCGAACCATCCACTATTGTGTCGAGGGAGAACTCTCCTCCTCTCACCCTATACGAGCTGGAGTCCCCTCAGTGGCTCAGTGTTATCCCCACTATTTTTCACGCTGTACACCAGCAATATCCCACAAAATATCGACCCAGTTGGCACTATTCGCTGATGACATTGCACTTTACTACACCGACCGTGTACCCAATGCCATTGGCCGCAATCTCCAAAGTGTCGTAAACACATTGGGCAAGTAGTTCCGCCTTTGGAGAAAAGAAGTTAACCCGGATAAGAGGCAGGATGTCCTCTTCTCGAGGCCTGACCGAAAATATGATAACCGTTTTAAAAACCCTCGCCCCCAGACCCATCAGTATGTACGGTAAGCCGATCCCTTAGGAGCAGCAAGCCAAGTACCTAGATAACCACTTCACCTTCGCCAAACACATTCTGGCGGCGCGCTCGCGAGCCACCTGCGCTATGGGCAGACTCCACAGGATGGTGAACGCGCGCAGTGGCTTGTCACTTAGGAGCAAGCTGCGCATTTTCATTGCACTGCACTCATCCGTAGCATCATGACCTATGATTGCGCTGTCTTCGCACATGCAAAGCCCCACCACATTCATAGGTTACAGGTGAACCAAAACCTATTCCTCCGTAAAACCACGGGAGCCCCGTTCGTCCGAAATCAGAAACTTCATGTAGATCTTAGAATCCCTACGATTCAGTAGGTCATGAAACACCTTACCAAGCGATTTTTTGACACTGCGGTCAAACATAGCAATCCATTAATCAAAGCGGCCACCCGCTACGAACCCTCACAAATCGCCCGAGTTCGCCGACCAAGGCTCACTCTCAGCACCTCCGATGACGCCACTACCCTTCTCCAAGAGAGTCGTATGGAAAACAGTACAACCCGAAGACATAAACCACCTTCGTTTCGTCATCGCCGCAAAGGCCCGTCGTGACGTCCTCATAAAGCCCGCCCTGATCTATTCAAACTAGCACGCGCAATGCTGAGCTAATTCAAAATAGTCAAGTGGAGTTTCTTGTCAGTTCTTCTCCACAGTAGGTACTTTCCGAACTGATGGTAGAGTCAATAATAGTCAGGATCCAGCTTGTCCCCTGGCTGTCCCTCCCAGCGACGCCCTAAGCCGAGGTTCGTAACCCACAGGGGGTAGTCCTCAGCGTGGTCGCTTATGTTTAGAACTTAATGCCCTGGCTGGAGGCTTAGTTTAGTCTCCACAGGATAGCCCGGTTAAGCTGTAGCCATATCACTTTGATTGAACAGCGAGAATTATCGACTGCCATCTGAACAAGTGACATTGTGTTTTATGCCGCCGAAGGCCTCTCCACTAGTGTCCACTAAAATAGCATAATAATATTACACCTTTAATAAAAACAAATGAAAAAAAAAAAGTAGACAGGTTAATTTTATATATTTTATTGTTATTTTTGCGTATGATTTAGACCTAAAACTAATAATTTATAATTAATTAAAAATATACATTCGTCTTATTAGAATTCGTCACATAAAATAAAGTGTGTTCTTCTGTTAATATATTAAACACATAAAAAATCATCATTACGAAAAAATAACCTTTTAACAGGATTGAACATTAAAATTATATAAATACATAACAAGGTAAAGTGAAAAATATAATGTTAATAGTAGAACCTGTAACTCAAAAACTAGATCAAGACAAAATTAACATGGTTTATGAGGACAAGTATTTCAAAATTAGGGAGCACTTTCCTTGTTACAAAATGTTGCTTACCAGTGTTACATAATTATACAAATTCGCACGTTTATAAAATAATCAATGAATCCAGAATTTTGTTTATTTATTTTTTAAAACATCAAACTCAAGAAAGCTTTTGCTACAGTAAAACAATATTATCGGTACATCTACATTTAAAAAGTGTAAAATTGTACCCAGTTGTTTAATTTTTAGCTTTTTATTTTATATAATGATATTTGAAATTCGGATTTCTTATTTTGTTTCGAATTCTGGATATTAAATTTGATGAGTTGGATAGTTAAATAATCGTACCTATATGGGTATGGTTACACCACTTTATAGTAACACAAAAAAATGAGACTTTCGACTTCCAAAACTTTATTTATTAAAAAATAAAATATAATATAAAACAACTTTAGTTGTTAGTAAGAAAAAAGTTTGCAAGTCCTAATTATTTTTTTCAGTGAATTTGTTTTTTTATAAAAAAATGGTATTATTGGTTTGTCTGACTGGATAACACGTTATTGTAATAAAACATAGAAGAAAAGTTAAACAAGAAGAATCAAGAGTTCAAGAGAGAGGGGACAAACGTTCTCAGTTTCCAACAAAACTAGAAAAAGGCAAACTGAACCTTATTTTTTTATTTTCTTCCGTCTAAAATGATACGATAAAGCTCATTAATAAGTTAACTTTCTGAATTGGTTGAACCATTTTACAGCAGCCTGTTGGAATAGGGAATCTCTTAAATAAATACACACATTAATAATTTAGGTAAATGTTTATGCTTTTCATTAGTAAATCTTTAACAATTCGCTTTTTTGCGGTCAGTTGTTGTCTATGGTATAGGCAGATATTCTATTTATTAGGTAGGTATCTAGTATTTATTTATCAGAGCTGATGCATATACCTCTTGTACCGATATAGTTATCAATCTCTCTAGTTTCTTATATATTATAATTTATTTATTATCATTACCTAACTTTATCTTTCAGTGTAGTGTAATTGATACCTATAATTTCTAATTTCAATAATTATCTAAAATCTTTGTGGTTATATAATAACACACTAATTTACAATATCTTTTTAATAAATGTTTTATTTAATATATTATTTACAATAATACTAACATCTACATAAATTATTTAATTTAAAAAGTTGCTACTATAAATAGTTATTTGGCACTAATATTAAAACAAACGGACTTTGTTAAAATTAAACATTTCATACAACTACCTATCTACTTAGTATCAAGATTTCATAAATTAATAGGATTTTTTTATTAAATGTTTTAATAATTATAATTTAATGTTGTGCTAATTTTTGTAAGGTACAGCAAAAGACATAATATATTATATGTAATGCCTATATTTCTTTTATTATTAGTCAACATTAAACAAAATTACATATAGATGATTAATTATCATTGGTTTAAGTGCGGTACAGTAATAACATTATGCAGTAGTAATATTAAATCAAATTATTTATTAAAAAATTTATTATGCAAGTCATATTGATCTTTGTTTTCAATCACATAAAACTAAAAAAGACAATAATTATAGTTTTGATTTATCAGACGATATTTTCTTAAATGTTATTTAAACGTTGCGACTTTATACTGCTGTACCATAACTGTGAAACATACTTGAAATATTATAAATGTAAGCAAACATAACGAATTATAAATATTTATTTTTTACAGTTAGCGCGACGACGCGACGCCTGTCTTCTGGCTGCCCTGCGCTGACTCTGGCCAGCAGTGAACCAATAGGCATACGTTGAATAAAAAAAATATAGTTAAAAATCTTGCAATAACTTTTTTAACAGTAAGTATAGAGTATAATTTATATATTTTCTGAATAGTAAAATAAATATAATTTATATTTCAATTATGCAAAAAATTAATAAATATATTTTTAAGATTCACTTAGTTCCATTTAAAAAGTTCTTATCAAGCTATAATTAAGTTAAATCAGGAGGATATTTTAAAGTACGTTTTTTTAAAACATACTTCAAATGTATTAATTGATTGATTTTATTTGTGCACCATAAAATAACAAGACTAGAGAATATAAACATTTTAATCCACTAAATAAACTTTAGATTCTATTCACTAAGCTAGGGGCTAATATATCTACAATAGATTTCTAGATAGGTAGGATAGAACTACGATAAGAGTAGATGAAATAGAAACAGTAGTACATGTACTCGGCGTGAGATACTTTTGGAAATCATGTTAAAGTTAACATTGACTTCAGATTTTACTATAGGTTATCTTTTAAGCAGGTTAACTAACTTAGTGGTGAAAATGTACTTGATCTTGTTTACTCCAAAAACTGTTGAAATGTGCAGGACAAGCCAGTTATAATGTAGTTTTATCTGATCTGATGATTTTTCCAAAATTATCCGGCACCGAGTATAAAAACAGTCATACAATATCTTCACCCATAACACAACACAGTTCACTTATTGTAATACAAAGAAAATTACATAGTCAAAGTCATCGTCAAAGAAAATAATGACGATCAGTAATTGACCGCTGACTAGCAGCTGATCGAATATGTTCGGATTCGCATTCTCTCGTTCGTTATTTCTAATCTCTCTATCGTTTTGGCCTCCATTCCCCGCAGTCGTCCCTTGATCCACATTGTTATCTACACTACGTTCATTTTGATCACGATTACCCCCGTTTTGATCACGTTTATCCTCTTTTTGATCACATTTACCCCCGCCTTGATCACATTTACTCCCATCTTGATCATTTTTATCGTTTGCATAATTTTTACCCTTTCCTAAATCATTCTTTTTTACATTAACCAGAGAACTTTGAGCCGTATCTCGTATCACATTTCTTTCATTTGGACCTCTTTGGAAGGCGTCGGACTGGGCTCGTCCGCTTGGCCGAGCGGATCAGAGTCTCTTGTGAGAGTCGGTGCTGGCGCTCTTGAGGGAGCCGAAGCGTCGCGTGGCTGTGGAAGTGGAAGGCGTGGTCTCGCGGTCCAGGCTCGCGGCTCGTAGGATCAGGCCTCGGGACTGGCGGAGGGAGGATTCTGGTTGCACCTGGAGAATGGTATTGGATGCATGAGTATCAGTCATCATCATCTTTCAGCCGAAATTAGTCAACTGTTTATCTAACATAGGCCTTTATGATTCAAGAGCATCATATGGCAACAAAAGAACTATCAGTTATCTTATGGTTCTTTAGTGACCTACCTATAATTGCCTTAGAAGACACAACATGCGTGGTGGATGGGATAATAACTTTTAAATGAGATGAAGCGTTTAACCAATGAGCTTAAAAAAGCCGTGGTGTCAGAAATTTCCAGGCCTCTACGAGTCTAATTCTGATTTCAGTGTTTAAATGGTTGACACTGATCAAGGAGGGAGGGCAGTTCTTGCAAAAGTTTTATATTTACAGTTAGGAGCCGCCCAAACCTAATGTTTCAGTTTTTGACCAATTAACTACTTCAAAGAAATTACTACGAAGTAATCTAGGGGTCTTTAAGTCAAGAGTGAATAGGTTACTTCTAGGCAAGCGTGCTTCACCGTCGACCACATCATCGCTTGCCATCAGGTGAGATAGTGGTCAAGCGCGAGCCTATTAAAAACAAAAAAAAAAAGAAATTTTAAGCTCGTTAACTATGGGAGAGTAACAAGATTATTATTACCGGTTCTCCCACAGACGCAACGCGCCTCTGCCTCGGCTCCCTCCCAGGTGTGCTGGTCTGTTCAGTGAACGTGGTCTCCAGTGACCGTTGAGAGGCATCGCTGATGGACTGGGAGAGCAGATGAGTGGTGGAGGAGGAGTTGGAGTCTTCGATGTTCGAGTACTCGTCGGGACTGTCGTCGCGTTGAGGGGTGTCTGATTCCTGTAGAGCAAATCAATATAAATAGTAATGCGAATGACTCCTAGTGCGTCATGAAAGCCTAGTAGCTTATCTGGTCGGGTTTAATGCATCGTCATCATTATCTTACCTTTATTCAAATTTATTCGGAGCCGGGTGCATATTTCAATGGAAAATCATGTAATTGCAATGTACAAAAATATTCTTACGGATATAAAGTTTTTTATACCATTCCTCCTCTAAAAAGCGTATTTTATTCACTGAAAACAGTGAATAAAAAGCACTTTTAATCACTGTTTTGGTGTTTGAATTTAGAACACACCAATACATATTTCACCTCCATCTCAATGCTATACAACCTCCTTGCGCATAAAATACTCGATATAATCTCCTTGTGCAAAGAATATTCGACTTTCAAACTCCTTCGTCTATTTAATTTTGAGTTTGTTTATATTTAGGATTCTAATAATGTTTTTGATTTTGGTCTAGGATTTTCAGTGAATACTTATTTGGGTTGTAATTCTACTATTAATTGCATTGGTGTTTAATTAATTATAATTATGTAACGTAACGGAGGTGGTCACTGGCCCCTGAAACATAGCTGCTGTTACCTAGTTCAGCTTCAATTTACAAAAAATGTGAAAACCTGAGGTCTCTCATTTTTTGTAAATTTTGAAGGTAATAAACCATTTATTTATTTATTATTATTCCTTGTGCTTTTTGCTTAAATCTTTCTTTTTCTCGTAGTCATGGTATAAAGTATAGTATGCAACTCTTGAATAAAACGGATTTATATCGAGGGCCATGAATCACTCGCGTCGCTCATGATTCTAACACTTGAATCACTCGCTATGCTCGTGATTCAATCATCATGAATCACTCCCTACGGTCGTGATTCAGTTGTTAGAATCCTTCACTCGTTCGTGATTCATCTATGGCCCTCGCTTTAAAACCGTCCTTTATTCACTAGTTGCATAATATACTATTCTTGGCTTTTGTTGGCGATTTCATTACGTTTCGAGCACAGCCAAGGCATAATTTTCAGAAACCAATCCTACCTCTTCTAAGTCTCTTAGAGTTGTGGGATAAAGATGTCTTCGGGCGTCTTCTCGCTCCTTTTCTCTTTCCCTCTTCTCGAGCTCGTCTGCTAGCATCATGACCTCCCAGTCACCTCCGCTCCCTGGTAACACAAACATTGTAGGACAGGAGTTAGACAATAAAGCAAGAGAAAATGTTTTTCTTTTTGTATATCTGTCTGTTTGTAAATGGTAATCTCTAGAACTACTCATCCAAACGCTAAGTGTCAAAAACTCATTTTTATCTCCAGGTACTGTATAGCCGGTCAATTCTGTGAGCAGTTCATATTGAAAACTTAGGTGAAGTGAATTCAAGGAGAACTATTTTTTTATATTTTATATGCTCGCGCTTGAACACTATCCACCTTGATTGGAAGGATTTACAGCTCACTTCATCGTAACTTCAACTTAGTTTTCACAGTGAGATGTTTACAGAATCGCTCTGCAGTGCCTAAGGTTTGGGCTACGGGCGCAAAGCCACGGGAAAAAGCGTGTAAATGTTTTTTTTATAACCTCTTATTGGTGAAGAACTACCATGGGTAGAACTGCTAGCTCGTAGTCTCCGGGAGCTGTCCACAAACTCCTCGAACATAGGCGTGCGAGGCAAAGACTCCGAATCGCTGCTAGATGATGTTGAAGCCCTAGAACAGAAAATCTAGCAATTAGAATGCTTCAAAACTCTATATTTCAAAATAATATAAAATCAGTTATAAGAAGGGCTTATTTAAAAAACTTTTACCCATATGGTTAGTGTAAGCACTTATTAGCAGATTCTGAATTAAAATGAGAGGCGAAATAGGTTTGTCGCAGCGACAAGAGCTATCAAAGATAATACTCGCTTAGCGATACTCGTTTGGCGATGCTCGCTTGGCGGTCAGAACTCAAGCTGAGAGGCTAACCAGCGGTCATTTCTACCTACAGTGCGGATCTGAGTGCTAGTGCGTGTAGGTTTGCGCTGGACAAAACTATTGGATCCACACACTCACTTTTTACTGCTCAATACCTCGTATCTAGTTTCTAGTTTTACTCGCTTCTCGCTTATCTTTGGTGGTCGGACAAGTGCCTTAAGCTAACCTTTCGGGTAACACTGGCGTGACCTTGTTTTTATGTTTTATTCAAATTAAATATAGGCCATTTGCATTTAGAACCTTTATTTTTGCCTGGATGTATGCTTATGCATACTGCGCTACCACGGGGAGAAAGCGCAGTTATGTGGGACTCCAACCCACTAAAACTCCACGGTGTCCTCCTGTGTCGCTTATGGCGGGAATACGGGCACGCGTTAGCACTCACCGCGAACCCGCCGCGGCTGTCCGTCACCGGACCCTCCTCTGGGGAGTACCCCCCATCACCGGCGCACCAGAACACACTGTGCGCCGTGACCACCCCAGGGACCAAACCAGCACATGGGTGCCAGACGATTCCGTGCATTGCTCCCTTGGTCCCCTTGTGACGGGTCAAGGTCAATGGCCCCGCCACCTACCATATTTCGGCCACACGGGATAGGGAAAGCGGCCAACGCCATACCGACACTCCTCCTCCCCTGCGGCCCCACCGCGTCCGCTATCAGACGGTGCCGACCCCGTCCAGGCCGCGGAAGGTAGGGAGAGCGGCTCACCGCAATACCGGTACTCATCTCCACCGCGGCCTCCAACCCTCAGCCGCGATATCGTATGAGTATGGCAGGGCCCAAACGACATTGCGGCTCGTCTCAGTTGCGATGCTGCCCAGGCAGCACCGCAACCTACATGTTGGCCGCTACGTCGTCGGCTTATCGGCAAGAGCCCTGCCGAGCGGCCCTTCCTCGGGTTCCTCTTCGCTTCACCGTGGGTGACCAAGCCACGGCTACTGAGCCCCCCACCTCGACAATGCGGGTACCCTCCGGGGGGTGAATTTAGAATCTGCTAATCAGTGTTTGAACTACTCAAATGGTTATTTATTTTTACAAACAAGGTCGGATACTGAGAAAAAATAGGCATTTCGTTCAAGATACTTACGCCTCGCTCCAGCTACAGTCGCTACCCATATCCAGCACGGTATCGTTGCAGCTGTTCGTCGGTTTGTGAGGCGTACTCCGATGGAACAACGAGCCCAGGCTGAACTTGCGATGTTGTCGTGGACGGCCTTCTGGGAAACAGATGCCTGAAAAGTTCAATGAGAGTAAGTAATATGAATATATTTTATGTATCTTATTTGTCGTGTAGCCCTTGTGTTCATGGTGAAATCATCGCTTAGTAGTGAAAGAAGAAGAACAAAAATTGAAAACACAATACGTAGACAAAAGCGAAGTAGAATAGAAGATGCATATACATTATTGCACTTATTACTTCATTTTAAGTTGAATTGGAATCAAATACTCTTTTGACGTATCGCATCAAGTCAACGGATCCTTAATTTTGTTTGGAGTGTTTATTTATGTTCTACTTAAAGCTAATCGCCATGTGATGCTATCCAGAAAAAACGAAAAAGCTACACAGAAAAGTTATATAAAAATCACATAAAACTTACTCCTCTCATTTTTCCCAGTATGATGCATGCCCGTATCCACAGAGAGAGTCTTCTTGATCTTCGACTTGGTGGTATCCAGGTGTGATCCGAAGAAGTGGAAGTTTCTCTTACTGGAGCGGAGGCTGGACTGCTCAGGACTCAGCAGTGAACGGTCTTCCGACGTGGTGTGCGGAGACAAGGGTCTGAAAGAGGGAACGCTTCTGTGGTCTGTAGGAATATCTAGTCTTTTCTATATCTAATAAGGTCTGAAGGCTCTAGACAAAGTCATTCTGGCAGCTAAGGCGATGGACTAAGGACTAATCAAAATGTCACTTAAGATATTTTGATAGCGCTTGGCAATTCCTTAAATTTTAGACATGCCTGTGAGTGAGTGCGCCAAACTTTCATGTAACCACACCAGCGATTGGACAAAATTCATCGTGACCAGGACCACTGTATCCAGAGTGAAACGAAGAAGAAGATTGCGATGCTTTCGTCGATAGAATGTCAATAGTCTAGTAAGTGAACTGGAATGTCGAAGAATAAAATACAGCTTTCTTTAAACACTATCCTGTGTTTAATGATAATAATACACTGACACACGGACAGCCCTAAATTCTTCTCCTATCGTACAGTCCATCCAAAGGTTGTCTGTAAGAGATTGCCCTGTGCGATAAGACCGCCCATTGTACACTTGTTTTGTGAATGTTTGTCCTGTACATATTTTTGTGGTGTACAATAAAGTGTATAATAAATAATAAATAAATATTGGACGAAACGATGTTTGTTAATGATATAATGGAACCGCTTTTACAGAAACACAAGTACTAGATAAAATATTATTGAGTATTTTATAGTTGACTGACACTTAAAACAAAGCGTCAAATAGTGATTCGTATATACAGCTCCAGAGAAACCTCACCCTCTAGAAATTTAATAAAGCGACACCTATGGACAGGAGGGTATACTACGATTTTTAAGTACACCACGTGCGCGCCATCTCTGAGATATCAATGAAGTTATTGTTCTGTAGTTATTGACATCGATTCAACTAGAAAGAGTACATGATACTCATTTAACAATAATTGTTTACGATATAGAGACAAAAATTTTCATAACATCAGCATATTTATCACTGTATGGCTATAGAGGGGTGTTGCGGGTTGACGGGAAGTAGGTAGGTGCTTATAAGGCGGTCTTTCAAAATAAATGAAATTCACCATCGGACCACAATCGGACGTGGTCCTTGGCTGTTACACTTCACTTCACCAGTTTCTTGATACCGTCGCACTCATTAACGAACTGTGTTTCTCTTTAAAGAAGTTTATTAAAAAGTTAGATTTCGAATGGAAAAAAATAAAATATAAATTGATTTATTTCAGATTACACTTACGTCGACATTTAATTCTCGAGCAATACTCTTTAAACTTTGATTTAGTTCCCAAAAAACGATTATTTTCACTTTTAAAATGTTACTCAATCGAGACATAATTTGATTGATTAAGTCGTTATTCGAACAACACAAGCAGACGAGTGATTATGCTATGATGCGATGCCATATTTTACTTAACAAAATTATAAGCTTACCCTCAAACTTCTTCATAATCTAATTTTTTTAATATAAACGTCACGGCCGACAAAAATAATGTCATGGATGATTCATAAACTTTTTTTCCTCCTGTGGCAACACTACAGCTAACAGCTGATTTGAATTTATCCTAATAATTTTAATTTTAAATATTAGATTTCTTTTATAATAAGGCCTATTTCCAATTTAGTAACAAATTTAAATGGTATTTAGTGTTTTGTGTTAAATTTAGGCACTAAATTGAAGTGAAAAAATTTAATATAATTGTGTTTCGTTGACAGTTACCGGCTCAAGCGAATGTTCTTTTTCGTCTCGGTATCAGGTTATCAGGTACAATACTATATATTTTACGTGATATCGGATTGTTTGCGTTCAAATTTTTTGTCTACAACTCATTGGATCACTTTTATTACGGTTACAAGTTGATGTCAGTGCCAGGGATGTTGCGAACATTCGCATCTGCATCCGCAAATGCGGAACATCCGCATTGATTTGGACATCTGCATCTGCTTCCGCATCCGCATTAATCAATGCGAATGTTCATGCGGATGCGAATATTATACAAGTAGCGACAAGAAAGAAATTGGGCGTGGCCGGTGATTGACGCGTGCCGGTCGCACGTGACAATAACCAATGAGAGCGAAGAAATTGGTGACAAGATTCGACACGTTTGTTTGTTCTAGCTTCCATAGCATCAACTAGAATGTTATGCATCTAAGTTTTCAAAGTATTTTACGCAATAGCTCTCAAAAGCTTACCGTTCACCACTTTCTCTAATAGTTAAACTTGGAATAAAAAATGGGGCAACTGAACTTCCCTAACAATACAAATCCCTATTAATCAGTCCAACTAAATAAGTCACAATTACTGATAACCTCCTCGAATATTCAAACGTTTCTGACAATTTCGAAACCACAGTAATGACAAAATCGACCACATTAGGTTCACGCCACATACAAAATGTGAGGTAACCAAAAAGAATTATCTTTCGAATACTAGCAATAAAGAAAAGCAGTTAATAAGGTAATGTCACGATCCTACAATAGTGGGTAGATTATGATAATGAGGCAGAAGGGACATGCCATGATAATAGTGTAGTTGACAATAAATATCTATTAAGTCCGTCAGTTAGATCACCTAAAAATATTGGACACGTATTTTTTCTTTTGCCACGTAAACAAAAAGTTACGACGAATTACAGTACGTTGAAATATCGAGTGACGTCACGGTATGCTACACTTTATACTGACAAAGTGACGTTACAAACCCCCACTCCTGCGCTCCCTCGCACGTCAAACAATTGCTCCCGGCTGTCATTTGAAGATCTTTGACGGTCGTTACGGACCTATTTTAATGGCTCTAAAAAAGTGACATTATAATATCGTCGGGAGCGTGGCGATAACGATAGTCAAATTTTTGTTTAAAAAATCAAAAAAACCGAACTGATTAAGAACCGAACTAAAAAGACGTAAACAAGACTGTGGAAACCAGATGTATTCACCGACTTTATTTACATAATATCTTATACATCCGCATCCGCATCCGCATCCGCGGATGTGAGCCTGCTAAACTCCGCATCCGCGGATGTGAAAATATCGGCATCTGCAACATCCCTGTCAGTGACCTATAAAACGTAAGCATAACCTTAATTAGCTTGGTGACAGAACTTCTTTCTTTATGATCTAAATTTCATTTTCCGTTCAACTAATCAACTGTTACTCAATCCTATACTCTATTCCAACCTCTTCTCTCTTTCTTTAATCATGATTATGACTCGTAACGCGCGGGCTCGCCTAGAAGAGACTAAACTCAGTCAGGCTTTGAGCGAATTAAAGGCGTCTCAGGAGCTCTGTGACCAACTGATTAGGGAAAAAGATGAAAATGAAATAGAGTTCCTTGGTGTCCTTGACAGGAATAGCAAATTAAAAACAGAAATTGCTCAGTTATATATTCAACACACTGATGCTATAGCAGACCGCAACAGGCTCCAAGTTATTGTGGACGGGTTCAGCCAGTGTAGCAATGAGTATGAACAAGCTCTTAGTCACAAATGCTCATTACAACAGCAGCTACAGGAGGCTCAAAGTCAGATTGAACAACTTGAAACCACAAATCTTAACATCACTGCCTCGTTGAATCAAAGTCTATTCAGTGAATTGGTGCCTGTTGCCCCATCAATCGTTACAGCAATTAATCCTTCTTACACAATAGATTTAACAGGTCATGACGATTCAAAATCAATTAAATCATTGAGGGTAGTTACTAGTAAAAATAAAATTAAAAAATACATAAAAATTAACAAATACATAGTCAAAACTAAGAAAATGGTCAAAAAACAAAGGTACTTCATCAAAAATGTAAAACTCAATAGAGAAAGGTTGCATTTACTTAAACAATTAGATATGTATTCATTTAACTTAGAAAAAAGTACTAGGAAATACCAAACTGACACAGAAGACTTGCAGTATGAACTTGACCAACTTCAGGAGAAACTTACTTCTATGACCATCAAATATACAGCCTCTGAAAACCAAATGAGGGAATATGTATTGGCAATGAATGAGCTGGTAAGCTCACAAACCAACAAATGTGATCATTGTCAACCACCATCTGTTGTACCCACACCGGACCATTCATTGACAATATGTGATGTCACCATACCGCAGTCTAGTGCCAGTTTGCCATTAGAAATTACTAACTGTTTGCCTAAAAAGAGTGTAAATACAGAAATAGTATTATTTTGTGATGAAATTGGAAAGGATCTAGGCCACTTGTTGACGAATAAATATCCAGGACACTCAATAATGAACTATTGTATGCCTGGTTGTTCTTTATTTGACATAATGAAAAAAGTTATAAAATGCAATTTTAGCCAGGAAACTACATTGTTAATATTTATTGGTAATAGGGGTAACGTGAACAAAGGAGAATTACTCCAACATTTTAGATCATTGTGCGACCTTAGTTTAAAAAAAATTGTGATGTTCACATTCCCTTACAGCCAAAGTTTGCCACAGGAAGAAAACAATCTTAGATATGAATTGAATAGGACATTACATAATTTAACATATAGTAATAATTTATTCCATTTAATTGACACTAACAATTATGTTGGTAACCACTTTTGTTTAACAAAAGATAGATTTTTTATGGATAGATACTTTCTTTCAAAGTATTGTAAACGACAGATAGCTGTGTCGCTATCATATTATTTTTCTATTACAATTTATTGGCTAAACAACTTGCTTCTATTGAGCAATGCCAAGACATGTTATTTAATTCAGCCAATAATTTGGTCTCAGAAATTGATATTGATAACAATTTAAATTAGAAATTAAGACAATAGAGACAACCTCTTGCAAAAGTTTGCAGAATGAAAATTGCAAAATAAAATCACATACAAGTTTGAAAACAGTAAATAGTATTAACCTGGTGCATCAAAATATTCAAGGATTTATGAACAAAGATTTAGAAATAGAATTATTTATGAATTTTAACAGTATTGATATTCTTTGTATTACAGAACATTGGCTTAAAAGCCACCAGTTATTGTTCAATTTTAATAATCACCAGGTTGGTAGTTCATTCAGCAGAGTTAATGCTATACATGGTGGCTCATTGATTTTAGTAAGTAACCAGCTTAAATTTAAAGACCGTAAGGATATTTTGAGCCTATCTGTTGAGCGGACAGTCGAAATAGCTTGTATAGAATTGGAGCAGTTTATTGTATTAAGTGTATACAGACCCCCTTCAGGATTGTATGACTGTTTTGAAAAGGTAATGGATGAAGTGTTACACAAGATTTGTAACTCGAATAAATCCGTTATCACTTGTGGGGATTTTAATGTCAATTTATTAGAAAACTCAGGTTATTGTAGTAAAATAATAAGTCTGTTTCAGTCCTACAATCTTGTAAACCTATTTTTGGAGCCCACAAGAATAACCCCTACTAGTGCCACATGTTTAGATAATATTTATACTAATGTTGTGCCAGTCCACAAAGAAATTATAAATTTACTAGATTCTGATCATTGCGGGCAGAGGATTACTATACCAAACCAAAATAACAAAGTGGCTAAAAAGGATATCACTGTTAACCCCAAAACTGCAAGTCGCTTGGCAGCGTTTAAAGTTAAACTCATTAATAAATTACCAATTTTATCAATTCATGCCGATCCAAATCAACCATACAATGATTTTTTTTAATATGTACTGTAAACAATTTAATTCTACCTTTATTCCCAAGACTATCTCGGTTAATGGTAATGCATCATTCAGTGATTGGGCTACCATTGGTATTCATAAAAGTAGGAAACGGCTTTATGAGTTGTACAATGAAAGGACTTTTGTTAACACTGCTGAATTTAATTTATATGTTAGAAATTATTCAAAATTATTTAAAAAAGTTTGTTGTTTGGCCAAGTCGCGTTATTTGAATTCGAAGATTAAAAATAGTAGTAACGTTATTAAAACGACTTGGAATATTATTAATAGTGAAACGGGAAGATCTGGTAACCGAAATATTGACTACAGCCTGTCCATTAATGACAACATCATATAATCAGATTCACAAGTCGCAGTGGCTTTTGAAAATTTCTTTTCAGATATTCCCATTTCAACTACTAAATCCCTAAACTCATCACCTTCTGTTGCTGAGTCTTTGCTAAAAGAAAATGTTAATGTTTGCGATTCGGAATTTCTTTTTGAACATATTACTTGTAGAGACATAATTAAAACCTTTCACACTTTAAATGTTAAAAAGACTGCAGATCTGTGGGGTCATTCTGTAGAAGTTGCTAAGTCTATTATTGATATTGTCGCACCTAGTTTAGCTATTATCTTTAATAATTGTATCGACTGTGGGGAGTTTCCTGACCTTATGAAAAATAGTAAAAAAATACCATTGTTTAAATCAGGTAGTACATCAGACCCTTCAAATTATAGACCTATTTCAGTACTACCTACGTTTAGTAAAATATTTGAGAAATTAATTTTAGAGCAACTGCAAAGATTTTTTAATAAACATAAATTATTACATAGCAAACAGTTCGGTTTTACAAGGGGTCGTTCAACTACTGATGCCGGTGTTGAGCTTTTAGGACATATTTATAATGCATGGGATGATAAGTGCGATGCCTTGGGAATCTTTTGTGATTTGTCCAAGGCATTTGATTGTGTTCTTCATGATACGCTAATCAGGAAACTCCGCCACTACGGAATCCGGAACAGCGCTCTGGATCTTTTCATTTCATACTTGAGTAATAGGATTCAGAGCGTTGACGTTAATGGAAAAAGATCTCCCGGATCTATAGTAATGATGGGCGTCCCGCAGGGCTCGATTCTTGGTCCTTTCTTGTTTCTTATTTACATTAATGACTTGCCTTACCTCATAAAGGATAACCATGATATAGTGTTGTTCGCGGATGATACTTCACTTTTGTTTAAACTCAAACGTCAGCAGCTGGTTACTGACGATGTAAATAGCGCGATCTCAAAAGTAGTTCACTGGTTCAATGTTAATAATTTACTACTTAATGGAAAAAAAACCAAATGTATTAAGTTTACCCTACCTCACGTTAGGCAGGTGAAAACTGATGTGTTGGTAAAGGGCGAAGAATTGAATCCTGAAAATAGCACAGTATTCTTAGGTTTAACTTTGGATGCTAAGCTTCAGTGGGGCCCACATATAGATAAATTGTCGAAAAAACTAAGCTCCGCAGCATATGCTGTTAGGAAAATTCGTAATTTAACTGACATAGAGACAGCCCGTTTAGTATATTTTAGCTATTTTCATAGTGTAATGTCGTACGGTATTCTGTTGTGGGGAAATGCCGCCGACATCCAGACTATCTTTGTTTTGCAGAAAAGAGCTGTTCGATCGATTTATAAATTAAGCCCGAGACACTCTCTCAGAGAGAAATTTAAGGAGATTAATGTAATGACAGTGCCTTCTCAGTATATTTATGAAAATCTTTTTATGCCCATAAAAATATAAAATTGTTTAAAAAATACAGTGATATCCATAACATAAATACTAGAAACAAACACAAATTTGTAGTACCTGCAACAAGGCTCAAGAAAATAGGTGGCTCGTTTAGATGTCAATGTGTACACTTTTATAATAAGCTTCCAAGCCACGTACAAGATCTAAGTGTTAATAAATTTAAAACATTCATTAAACATAAGTTGTGCCAGAAAGCGTTTTATACAATAAAAGATTACGTTGAGGACAAACAGGCTTGGGATTGAGCTGCTCCAATTAATTTTTTTTTTTTTTTTTTATATATTTTTCAACGTGAATTTTGTTTTTTTTTTTTTTGTTTTCTTGCAATGACAAGAATATTTACTTTTTAAAGTATTATATTTTTTTTTTAGTTTATTTTAATTGTTGTGAATGTGAAGACAATGTGGATTCAATTTTTGTTTGTTTTTAATTTTAATTTATCCAAATTAGTTTTAATCATGGTCTGGCAGTTTGAGTAGTTTATGCGGCCTACCCGAATGTCCTTTCTTTGGTATTGTTCGTCGAATCGTTGAGCTCCTTAATTTCTGAGTTGAGCTGCACGGTTATTGACAAATGCGTGCACTGACTGGACAGGTCCACTCAATCTGGCTGGTTCTTTCCTAAAAAGACCATTTCAGACTTCAGTCTACATGGTCTTCACATGATCTAACAAAGATTTTGTCTGGACCTTAAAAGAGACTGTGACCTCTGAGTTTGTTTCGGCCTTTCTTCTCAGAGTAGTCAGATAGGAAACGCCGACTTCATCTAGTTTTAAAAATATGATCGACATGTAAAAGTGTTTGTACAAACCTACTTACAGAAATAAAATCATTTATCATTTATCATAAACATATCGATGAATTTCACAATTACGATAAGTATCAGCATGGCGCAGCGGTATAGCAGTTTGACTGGTGAGTTATAGGGTCCAGCTTCGATTGGCATAATGATTCTATTAAACTTTAATATTCTGTTGTGAATTTTTAGAAATTTGTAAAAAAGTATGTTCGTGGAACACATTCGGAAGTTTAAAAATATCAATAGGTAGGATGCGATGGATATTACCTAGCGGTCGCTTGCATGTCCGCCATCGGTTTTTTTTATTTCTATTTAGAATATCTTAGTAGTTTCATTGATGTCATAGAGATGGCGCGCACGCGGCACACGTAAACATCGTAGTATATCCTCCTGTCCAAAGATGTCGCTTTTTATACATTTCTAGGGGGTGAGGTTTCTCTGCTGCTGTATGTACGTAGACAAGCATTTTTAAAATAATAATTGTGTGCTTGTCCTATATTATCATTGGTATGCTTTGTAATGATAATATAAAACTAGCTGTTACCTCGTCAAGTCTTGCATTTCCATACTCTCCTGGTCACTCTGGTCCTCCCAAGATTTCCTCTGCCTCAACTTCGCTGCCCGTTTCCTCGAATATGTTCCCGCTTTCCCGTCAAGATTCAGATCCAATCTCTTCGATTTACTCACAGTCCACTGTTCTCTACTAGACGAATTTTTATCAACTCTCGATAGCGATACGGCTAAGCTTTGTAGTTCTGCGTAAGATAACCTTGATAGTTCAATTCCTTCAGTTAATTCTCTAAGGTTCTCTTCTGTAAGGTCTTCGGGTGATAGTTCTCTTGCGCACTCTTTATCACCTTCTGGTGATCTGTCTTTTTCTGCTTCATCAGCACTTGCGGTTGGTGGAGATGTTGCGAATACGGTGTCAAGTGAGTCTCCTCTCTGGAACATCAACAAAGTGATTGTGAACAAGTTATTTATGTGGCTAACAGAACATTTTTTTTCTCTTTGCAAATATATAGGAATAATATATAAAATATAATATCCTCTTAAGCTGTATCAATAATATAAATTCTCTTACCATAAATCCTTCATCTGCAGCAGACGCATCATCACTACCAGAGCTACCGTTCTTAGATACGGGTAGACTAGTACTAGTGGCTCTTAATGTTTCGCCTGCTATCGTAGGATCGTCTCCAGGTTGCTGTGCGGTCGGGCTCATCCCTGACAGTCCTAGTCTTTCTAGCTCTTGGATTCGTTTCTGTAGCTGACTAATTATTTCATCCCGTTTTCGCACTTCATTTTCTAAACTGTTGAACCTTGAATTTTTATAAAACAAGTTTCGATGGGTCAAAAATGATAAAAAAATTAAGAGATGATCGGAAAAGAAAGCCAAGCAAAGCCAAGTGTCATCCTGCTTTTCTGGTCATCTCAGTATGTCTGGTGTGGACATATGACGGGCAAAAAGCAATTCAAAAGAAAACATGTTGAACATATTGAGGAGGAGGATTACCTTTCTTGAAACTTTCCTTGGACATCAATAAGGTGCCCTTGAATAACTTGTTTAATACCTAGTAGAACTTCCCCAAAATATTCCTGTTCTTCAATTGAGCCTGTCAATGAATACAAACCTTAGTCAATTATTGATAGAAACATGCATGCATCCGATAGTCTGCAAATATTGATAGAAAACATATTTACCTCGCAATAGTTTTCTTTGGTTCGCAACAGCTGATATTAAAGTAAGCTTAGGTTTCTCTGAAGGCACTTTAATTTCTTCAGGTCTTAGTGATTTTAATTCCAAAATTGGATCTATGTTTTGTTGTAGCTCAAACTCGGCTCTTACATTCAGCCCTAGGTCTTGAGGAGTACTTTCATCTGCTGGTCGGGCTATTTGGTTGGTGGGACCTTCTGGTGCAGTCACTTCGACTTCAGGAGGTTGTGGTGGAGAAATTTGTGGTATCGAGGCGACATTAACTTCTGGCATCGTAAAGACGTCATCATTTTGGTAATCAGCTGGCGCACTACCAGGAGGTGACGGTAATGTGTGACGATGGAAGGTAACGCTCTTGGCAAACTTTGAATGTCTCGCTGCATACCCTTCTAAAGTCGGGGCACGAATTAATCTCTTCAACTCATTGCTACGCTCGGGACTTTCAGCGGGTGTAACATCTTCTGAAAGTTTCTTTAATATGGACTTCAGTTCTCTCCTTTCTAGGGTCTCGTTAGATTCATGACTTCTACAGGAATCGATAGATTTCCGCTTGAATTTTCTTTTATCCATAGTGCTACCTTCCGAATGACTCCTAGTTAACGTTTCACTAAGCAAATCTTCCGATGAACTCGTACAATCTAAACTGGAACTGCGAATTTTCACTACCTTTTCTAGTTCTGCTAATTTTTGCCGTTCATTCAAAATTTTTAGTTTTTTTACAAAAGGCAGTCCACCATATTCTGGCGACAAATCGTCTATTGATCTATACTTTTTAACCTTGGGCAATAACATCCCTGGTGTCATATGTATCTTGGTTTCAGCAGGTTTTGAGGCGGTACTAACATTTTTCTTTGGAGATAAAGTTAATAAATCTAATGATTTCTCTTGGACGGGTTCCAAAGGGCCTGTTAAGCAATGCTTAGGTTTATCTTTATCACTAGCAACTTCAACATTATTATTGTCTATTTTAACAAGCTCCGCCGTGGTAACTATAGGCACACATATATTTACAACTGCCTCCGCTATTCCTTCATCTTTTTTCTCACTACTCGTACTTATACTTCCATCTTTCTTTTCTTCTAAACTAGATTTACTTTGGCTTTTTGATTCGCCTAATATAGCTGCCTTTTTAAGTTTCGTCCAAGGCTTTTTACTTTTCGGTTCTTCTTTAACTTCGGCGGGTGGCATAGGACTTATTTCTACTGGTACTTTTTCTACAGTTACTGGTTTAGGTTTTTCTGCCGCTGGCGTTTCGGGTTCTTTTGGTCCACTTTGTAGGAGTTTCAGTTTATCCCGGAATGTTGAACCTACTGCTTTTGCTGGGGATTTAATTTTACTAACAACAGAATGCGGTATTGAAATAAGGTTGCTTTCTGTCTTTGGTGTAGGTTCAACCACGGCTGCAGGTTTCTCACTAGTATCTTTACTTAGTGGTTGACACACTGCGGTGCCATCGCTCTGAACTTGTAATATTTTATCTCTAAAACTAACTTTGGGTCGAGACGTTCCATCACTTGAACCAGATGAGTTTTTCCGAGACGTTTTGGTTGTTGGACTTTGTAGTTTTCCTGGCGAACTGGACTCTGAACCTTTTCTGATCGGGCTTAGCGTTTTTATCGTAGGGCTCAATGGGCTTTTGATGGACGTGGGGCTTATCGTGTCTGAACTGGAGGGCTGATTGCTCATGGTTGGAGTAAGTTGGTTTTTGTCTCTTTCTTCTTTTGCTTTTAGTAAGAGTAACCTTTGTATGAGGGGGAGACCAGCTCCTACGACTTCAGGTTCAATATCAGGAGCTGAACTGGTTGAAGGAGTTGGTTGTGGTGTAAGAGAGAGTACTGATGATGTTGAATGCCTTTGTTTGGCTACTTTTTCTTCGCGATCCTGGAATAATATTAATATTCGTAGAATACGACTTACAAAACTTATATTGTTAAATTCAGCGCAATACTCTACCTGTTTCTCTTTGAGTAATTTTAGTCGCGAAAGCAGTGGCAGGCCAGCTCCTATCGGCGAAATGCACTTCTCACCATCTTTGCTACCAGACGTTGTTTCACCATTATTGTCCTGAAATTACAGAATTTACAAAGTGTGCATCGTCAAAATTGTAACAATTAACGATCAAGGTGACAATTACTTACTTCTTGATTATTTTGATGAGCTGAGTCATCGCTCTCGACTCTAGGCATTCGTCTTAGCATCTTTCCTTCAGTAGTGCCTGCCCTCTCGGCGCCAGCCAAAGCTTGGAGCTCCAGCGATTCTCCTGATCTACGTCCAGCCCGAGATCTGCTGCGGATGGCGTTGCGAATACCCTGAGAATAGTCAGTTCACCATGTTTATATAACGAACGTGTTCTTCACAAATCAAAAGAACTGTTTGATTCGATTTGTCGAAACAATTAATTTTGTAATTTTCACAGTAAATGAAACACAAATGAACAAGCACAAAATGTAGACATCACTGTTAGGTTTTAGAGCCATTAATTAGACAACCATGTTCCAAATTACAGCATATAAACTCTAATGGCATGATATGTAAACTGTGTTTTGCTTCATTTTGATGTAAATTATTATTCGGTAATGAAGCAGAAACTCTGCTTAAAATTGAATGGATTTGTGAACATAACATCACGCCTATTATTCCCTAAGGGGCTGAGCGGAGGTGCGGTGTGTGGTGTGTATATAACACCGACACAGACATAAATCTTACTAGATGACGTGATTGTATGTACATCGCGTGCCAAAAAACGGTTCAAAGTTACGATCAATGATCGTGATCTAAGCTTTTGATTTAGCATTATCGGCACCGGAAAGTCACCGAAATCTAGATAAATGCCTTTTTATGCCATATTGAACTGAAAAGAATGTATAGAAAAAGTTGGCCGAGGCATTAGAAATGTTTTCTTTCATGGGTAGGTAAATTTGTTTTTAAATTGTTTGTGAAAAAATGGCACGCTTGGTTTTTATACAGATGTAGGGACTTGCGTTATCTATTTAGATTTATGTCTGTGAACACCCATGTCACCAGTTATGTACAAGTCCCATGTAATAGGAGCGAGCCACTGTCCTCAAACGAGCACAAATCCAGTCTCTCGACTGCTACTGAGAAATTCCAGATGGAAAAACCCAATAACACCTTGCCCGACCCGAAAATCGATCTCAGGAACCATGATCCGCAGAAGACCAACTAGGCTAAACAATTCACACCTTAATTTTATCTGATACCTGATTTATTTTTTAAACGAATTTCCAAAAAGGAGGAGGTTCTATGTTCGAAATTTTTTTTTTGTTCACCGATATCTCCGTCAATTGTGGACCGATTTTGAAAATTCTTTTTTTTTCGGTCTAATAGTGAACCATAGTCATATTCTTACAATTGAATTAATATGGTTTTAATAATGTTTAAGGAGATAACGAGAAAAAGGTGCGATTTCTATGACGCTGAGTGCATAACCTTAATAACTATGTTTACCTTGACATCGCTCCGCAGTTTATGTACTATCCTTCTAGATGCACTGTCGTCCCCAGACATCTTGTCTGGACTTATCTCGCCTAGAAAGGTCACTTCATTAATATTTTGCTTCGAAATATCGGAAATTAGATTTCTTGTTAGCAAATTGTAAGGCATAAATAAACATTATATATATTTGGGTATTTTATTAGTTTCGTATATTTGAATATAGGATGTCAATTATTTAGAAATATTTGACCTATTTGTCATGTAATTTTATTTCGGCGTCCTCCGACTCGCAATTAGTTTTCGGGACATCAGATATGGGATCGTCATTAATAACTTGCTGTTTATCTTTGCCTTTTTTGCTAACGTATTTTAAGCTCTCTGGCCTTTTGGCGTTGCGGTCATTGGGCAATAAAAAATCTTCTACTATAATTTCATTGGTTCTCACCTTTGACTTTCTTCGAAACTGTTTTAGCGTCGTGACGGGGCTTCCTTCCTAAAGTTTTTAATAGGTTCCTTATTTATAAACTCTACTACCAATTCAGTCTTAATACTATTTAAATTTTGAATCAACTACTACCAATTCAGTCTTAATACTATTTAAATTTTGAAAAATAAAGTGTTTTAGGGCTTTAATTAAAATTTACTTTCCTCTTACTGAGAATTAATTTATGGGTCAAGAACAGGGCTCCTTATAAATTGGTTCATATTTACCATTTTGAACCTTATATTTACCGCGTTGTGACCTTTTGGCTAATGTCATCGCGGGATACAAAGTTTAGATGTTAGTGTCATTGGTTTTACCTTTGCATTTTTTGGACATATTTTTAGCTTCTTGTAGGCGCTTCCTTCCTAGAGTCTGCAGAATATCTTGGGCTTCAGGGTAGTCCTTCATTGCTGCCAATACGTCTTCCCGAGACAACGAGAAGAGTTCAGAATATCCTACAGAGCGAACGTCAGCTGTACGTCTAAAAACACAAGAAAATAAAGTAAATATAGAGATACAGTAGATTTGTACTGTGATTCAAATAGTATTGCAGATTTGAAACAGTTATTTCATAAATTTAATACAAATAGAACTCCCTTAATTCATTCAAAAGGACTGAAAGGTGCAATAATGCTACTTTAATTCAGTTTGAATTTGAATAAATATTAAAGAGTCCGCCGGAATGTAGTTACATATTTATAAGGCTTTGAATTGCTAACTGTCAACGGATGTGCTATTCAAAATAATTCGAAAGATGGATGACATTATTCTGTAAAATAATTTCACCGTTCCTTCTCTCTATGTGGGTTTAAATAATGTACTCCGATTAAACATGGATATGCCACTGAATTATTGCAGACACCGTAAGTTTGTAATTTATCTTGCGAGATTATAAACTCTTGATATATTTTTGAACAGGAGGATTGCTCTTAGAGCAACGTTATTTTGAATTTGCGTAAGGGATAGATGTTTATGACTTTTATGCATTTGTCCCTTTTTCCCAGTCGCATCATGATCATTTTGACACGTCATGGTACGGGAGCAAATCGTTAAACTTCAAACTCAAAAAGTCTCATCCAAATTAGAGTGTTTATGTAGTTTTTGTGTAAAACATATCCGTTTTTCTTCTCAGAAAGAGATTACAATATCACGCGATTTATTATAAACTAGCTTCTGCCAGCGGCTTCGCCCGCGTGAATGCCAAAAATTATCCCAAGGGAACATATTCCCGTTTTTTATTCTATAAAAATATCTCTGTGCCAAATTTCATCCAGTTCCGTCCAGCCGTTCGAGCGTGAAGAAGTAACAAACATACAAACACACACACATCCACAAACTTTCGCTTTTATAATATTAGTGTGATTTGATGACAACTGTATAACAAAAATATTTTGGGATAGCCTTACTTGTTCAGTCCATCCAGGTTTAAAATCCCGATCTCTCCAAAGAAGTCCCCGGCTTTCATGGTTGTTAGCACTCGGCCTTGTTCCGATATCACTTCTAGTATGCCATCGGCTATTATAAACATTTCACGGGCGACTTCACCTGAATCGAAGTGGAAATAGAAGTTTATCATAGTCAAAGATGCTAATGATTGTGTCAAAATAGCTTTTGTGACTTATCTATAAGTAAGTTGCATTGGAGACGGATCTTTTATACAAATATTATCGGATGAATGTAATTTTAAAGTTTCATGCATATTTGGAATGATATTTATTTGATTTTGAGATTCGAGCATTACATCAGTGAGGGAGGAGAACTGAACATTACAGTGCGCAACCTGTAATGTTACAGATTCGATCATTACATTGGTGACGGAAGAGGATCGAGCATTTACATGTACCTATCATGCAGTTATGATGTACCTATCATACATTTTGAGAAAATCGAATCTGAAATGTTACAGTACAGGCGAATGCTCGTCAAGTCAGGGAGGCAGTTCTGTAATGTAATGCTCAAAATTGAATTTGAAATGTTACACTACAGGCGAATGCTCGTCAAGTCAGTGAGGCAGTACTATCATGTAATGCTCAAAATCGAATCTGAAATGTTACATTACAGGCGAATGTTCCAAATGAGGGACCACCTTTACGTCAAAATCGATAGCAATAAACCCTATTTAAGTCGAAATTACGAATATTTTATTTATATGGCCTCTAAGCTCCAATAGAACCTATTGTAGACGCTATGCAATATTTTTATCGTATTAAAATTAGTGTTAACATTTATAGACCTTTTCAGAAACTAATGGACTTCATATTGTTGAAATTACCAAGATAATGTTAAAAGAAACTGTGATCTCTGAGTTTGTTTCTTCTCAGATTATTGGGATAGGAAACACCGATCCTCGGAGGCTCGAGAGCTTTAATTAATTTTTACTCTGCATCAAGTGTAAGATTTTATTTCTATATATGCCCATTAAAAATAAATATCATGCATATGCTCAGATTCGTGAACTTGTAATTTAAAAACTTCTTTACTGCTCTAAAACCCAAAGTTATTCTTAGTCTTAAGGCGATATATACGCCCCAATGTAATCGCAGTACTGGCCGTGCGCCCGCTCGATGCCAAAATATTAATATTGAAGCTCTTTTTGAACAGTTTTGTTTCTAAAATATTATTTGATTTACATATGCTATTTCAGTTATGAAGAAATTCCAGCCATCAATTTTCCTGTGTAAAATATTTTTAAACATCCAAATCGTTTTTGAGGAGTATCCAAAAATTGCGAAAAAATATCGTGTTGTTAATTTTTTTTTATAGTAAAACTATTAATTGCACGAAAAAATATTGTTTCAAAAATAATGTACATGAATCAATAGTATATTTTTTTTTTTTCAAACCTTTTAATTTAGCCGTTACTAAGGAGTATGCTTTAGAAAGTAACCCTTTTGCGGCACTAAAGCGGAGTAAGGGCCTTAAGGGCCTTCCACCGAAAACTATTATTTTCTAAAGCATATTCCTTAGTAACGGATAGATTTAAAGGTTTGAAAAATATTTGTGAAACATGGTTTTTTCGTATAACCACTTTTGCTTTAAAAAAAAAATTAACAACACGATATATTTTCTCTTATTCTGCATACTCCTCCATAAAAACCGAAAGTTTAAAATATTTTTATGCAGAAAAATATATGGTTAGAATTTCTTCTTAACCTACTTAGGATAAGAAAATCAAAAAATATTTTTCAAACAAAACTGTCCAAAAGGAGGTTCAATATTGATATTCTGGCACCGAACGGGCGCACGGCCAGTACCGCGTAAATATTGGGGAATATATACGTCTTACCCACAAACGTCCTTGTAATTTGATTCGATGAAACGTAATTTGATTTGATGAAACCCGAAAAAGTCTACATTGCTGACATTTTGACACCGAAACTGTTCTCAAACAAAAGAAAGCCGCTTTCAGACTCCTAGATCCTTTGATTTACATTCGTTTTTTTTTTTCTATCAAAAGTAATACGTTTGGAGTTTTTTCAAGACCTCGTTTTGCACGTTTTACGACTTACCTTTCCTACAAATGGAATCACCGGGAGTGAATATGTATGCTTTCATTTTCAACACGAGGTCGTGCAAGAATTCTGGCTGGCATTCTTGGAATATTGTCACCTGTAAACATATAAGTATATAAGTGTCAAGAAAATCTATTCGTAAATCAAGGTCCAAAAGCCATGATTTGGATAACTGAAGAGAAATTAGGCCTACCATCAACAAATTCTGGTTGTTTATTGAAAATATAGCTGGATCTAGGTGATACCTTCAAAGTACGTTTAGCAAATCTTAGGCAGTGAGTTCTATCGATTTTATCTTGTTAAGTTGTTTACTTACAAATATTTTTATTATGAATGAAAGAAATGTTTATGAAAGATTCTTAATAAAAATGTACTGATATAAAAGAATAATACAAAATAAAGTTACAAGGCCTTTGGTGTTTAGTGTAAATAAACTAACTGCATCCAGAAGTAGTTATCAATCACCATCATCATCATACGCGAATACTTCATGTGTCAGAAAGGTAAGTAAAATTGAGAGCAATGCTCCTACTTTGAGCTGTTCTCCGTATCATTTAGCGTTATCGGCACCAGCAAGAACCGAAATCAAGAAAAATGCTTAATTTTGCCACATTGAACTATAAAAACTCTTCAAAAAAGTTGGCCGAGACAATGGAAACTTTTTTTTTCATAGGTAAGTAAATTATTTCTTAAATTGTGTGAAGTGCCACGCTTCGTTTTCATACGGAGGGACTTGCGTTACTTATACTAATCTATACTAATATTATAAAGCTGAGGAGTTTGTTTGTTCGTTTGAACGCGCTAATCTCAGGAACTACTGGTTGGAATTGAAAAAATATTTTTGTGTTGGATAGTCCATTTATTGAGGAAGGTTATAGGCTATATAACGTCACGCTACGACCAATAGGAGAGGAGCATAAATGAAAAATGTTGCAAGAACGGGCAAAATTATTCCTTTTTGAGAGCTTCCGTTGCGTGCGCTTCGAAAGCGGTTAAAGTTACGCAACAATCATGTATGTAGTGTAGGTACGGTAGGGTAGGTAGGGTCAATGGGTAGGTAGGTAGCCAGTTGACGGGAGCGAAGCCGCGTGGGACTGCTAGTAATATTATAAAGAGGAAAGATTTGTTTGTAAGTTTGTATGCTTGGTTGTAATGGATAAACTCAAAAACTACTTCAACGATTTTAAAAATTCTTTCACCAGTAGAAAACTACTTTATTTTTGAGTGACATAGGCTATACTTATCCCGAAAACGATTTCTGTGGGATGGGCCACGGGAGCGAAGCCGTGGGGAATAATTAAGAAATTAAAAAATCACGATCGAACTTAACAAAAGTGCGACCCACAAGTACTTAACTTAAGACAACATTAAGGCTTATTAAGAGAGCATTTATGAGAATTCTCGTTTTCAGAGCAGACTGGAATTAAAGAAACGTCACGTGTGTTCTGACCTTTAGGCGATATGGCGTCAGCCAGGGTATATAGGTCACCCCTTGTTCCCAGGTAGCTAACAACTTCTCTATAATTAAACACTTCTATGTTAAGAGTTTTCCATAAAGACGCTTTGTATAAGAAGGCAATGAAGCCTTTAAAATTTGAGCCCGAAAGACTGTTGATATTACCAGCAATAATGACGTTATACCATAAACATTTATGAAGAAAACTTCTTAAAACACTCTGTGTGTTTTTAAAACATTCTGTTTTAAAACACCCGACCATTTTGGTCAAAAATTTTCGAGTTAATTGATTAAGATTTGCCAAAGTCGGCGGTACCTAGTAGGTAAAAAGTACGTTTATACCAATACATTACCTTCTTCAATACACTCAAGTTTACGTGTAACGCCAGTTCCGTCTTCAGCTTATCAGGCAGGAGTCCCAGGGCCGTATTGATGTCTCCTCCCCCCTGTATGCGTCCCCTCGACCAGGAGTAATCGTACCATCTCAGGACCCGTCGCTTCATACCACCTGGCACCTAAGAAATTTATTACGTCGTTATGAGATATTTACGGGATTTTGGTAAACTTTTAATGAACTGTTGGTAAAAAATATTGGCGAACTTAATAAGTTATAGTAAAATAAAAATAAACCCCACTTCGGCCATATAAATTTTTTCACAGTAACAAAAGCCAGAGGTCAAAACCCCCAGGCGCTCCTGGAAGCTAATTCGGAGAAGACCTTAATTTTATTTAGGTTTGAATAAAAAAATACGGAATTCGTCTTTGATTACTTGTAGTTCTAGAACTTTTGATCAAGCTTTCATCATATCACAACCAGAGACTAATTTATCCATTCTGATAATCCTATGCCCATCTGCGTTCTCGTGTGTCTGGGGCGGCGCCATAGGAGCAATGTTCTTGCCACTAATACCACTTACCTTATGATGTCTCATGTAAGTTTTGGCGCCATCTAGAAGCCGCTCGAACTCCAGTCGGTTAGCATTCCTGTTGGTGATGACATTGCCCACTTGCCCAACTATCGTGGCGAATATGAAGACGCCAATCAAATAGCTCACTATTGTGAAAACGTACCTGAGGGAGAATAGTCACGTTTATCTTTAGTTGCTGGTTGCAGTTGTGTTAAGATGCTCCCTCACTTGGAGCATTCGCCTGTAATGTAATGTTACAGAGTCGAGCATTACATCAGTGAGGGAAGAGAACCGAGCATTGCAGTGCGCAATTTGATGATATAATCTTACTAATATTATAAATGAGAAAGTTTGGATGGACGTGTGTGTGGATGTATGTTTATTACTCAACTTCGCAAGAACGGCTGAATGGATGAAATTTGGTGCAAAAATAGATAATAGTCTGGAATGGCACATAGGCTACTTTTCATCCTGGTTTAATGTCTCCTTGCGATAGGAAAACACGCGGGCAAAGCCGCTGGCAGAAGCTAGTGTGTAATATTTTGATACAACTGTAACATCTATGCGTACCAGTTGTAACTGGGCGAATTGTGGAATCAACTAAATGCTCAAATCGAATCTAATGTTATGTTACAGGCGAACGCTCGGCAGTCAGAGAGACAGTATTGTAATGTAAAGCTGAAAATCGAATCTGAAATGTTACAGTAAAGGCGAATACTCGTCAAGTCAGGGAGGCAGTACTGTAATGTAATGCTCAATATTGAATCTGAAATGTTATATTACAGGCGAATGCTCGTCAAGTTAGGAACGCAGTACTGTAATGTAATGCTCAAAATCGAATCTGAAATGTTACATTATAGGCGAATGCTCGTCAAGTCAGGGAGGCAGTACTGTAATGTACTCATTAATGCGTGTGCATTATAAGTCGTAACGTTTTAATTTCGATCCGAAAAAAAATAATTGTATTTGAAATGTTACATTACAGGCGAATGCTCCAGGTGAAGAAACACTTTTACTTATCCACCTAATTTGATGTTAAAAAAGTGTTCATTAAAAATAAATTGAGGTTTCAAAAAATCCGTGTTGCTACAGTAAAGTATTATAGGAAAAAACGGAAATCAAATACTATTCACCAACAACCAACTAAAATGAAGTTTAAAACTAAAACAACAAACAAAATATAAAACAGTGCAAAGTTTTCGAACAGTTGCGATAGTACAAAACACCCCAAAAGCAATATAACGGAAAAAATAAGCGACACGGTCAAAAATGGCGGAACCAGTGAAGGCTGTTCGAAAACTTTCTAAATCCGTTGTACGACATCGATGAGTGATTGAATAAATAAAAGTAACAAATAAAAGAAATACAGTTAATGATGAAGAAACTAGTCAAATTTATAGTCGTCCGAAGTTTGTCGCTGCGAAGCGAACAGCCTCCAAATTTCTGCCGCCGCCATTTTAGTTTTTATTACACTCCACACTGGCTGTTTTCCTCCAACAAAATGTTTGAGACAGTGTTTATGTCGAATTAATGAACGGAGAAATTTATATGCAGTGCCGTAAAATACGTCGGAATTACAAACCATTTGGTCTTCTAGTGTGTTGCTCGAATGTCTCGCTCGGTTGCCTCCTTATTCTGAGACTTAGCGATAGTTTTTCTGTTTGTTCTCATAAAAACCTAATAAATAAGTTTAATCTACAATAAATTTGGCGTGCTTTGCAAATAATTGTGTGCGAAAATTTCAGCAAACTCCCGCATAGTTGTGAAGCTGTAAAATTCTTTCCACTCAATAAAACTCATTAATGCGTGTGCAATATAAGTCGTAATGTTTTCAGTTCGGTCCGTATCGCTTTTGAAATATGGGCCATATTCGCATGCAGTAAATAAACACTGTCCACAAAACATTTGTCGCAAGAAAACATCTTGTAGATTATATTTATATGAAAATGGTGTAATTTATATAAGGTGTTTACGTTTTACGAAAGCCGGCGATTGGTCAGATCATAACGATGTTTATTAAAAGTGTTTGTTAACATAACATTACCATAATGTGCCTTGTTATGCGGGGCTTACTGACGAAATTAGGTATCCAAATACGTGCTTGTAAATCTTCAGAACACTTTCGAGGTTAAGGAGTAGTAAATATTGTAGAGTTAGATTCTTTCCTATATTTTAATATGGCAAGCAAAGCTGATGTCGACTATTCTGCCAATGTACTTAGATTTATTTGATTCAAAAGATCGTAAAGTTAATGAATGAAAATCATATGTTTTGTACAAAGATGGAAAATACAAAAATAAATTGTAGCTACCCGAAAAATGGTAGGTTCACAAACCAAATAACAATTTTCTTAGAACATTTCAAAATGCGGCTTTTCCGATATATTGTACAATCTAAAGGTGTCTTTTATCCGTAATACTACGCAGATTGAGAGAAGATACGAATATTTTAAAGACGGAAATAATTGAATGATTAATTTATGTCTCGGTGAAGTCGCTCTTGCAAAAGGATATTTCGTTTTGAAAGAAAATGAGTAAACGTCAAAAGATAAACAAACTTTACACATTTTACTACATTTGTACTTATACATTTTGGTATTATGGAGTTATTAGGTAAGCACCTATTTAATGATTTCAATGGTCTTCCAAGGAATAATAATAGAACTTTATTTGACGGCAAAAATTAGTTCAACTTCCTTTTATTGTAATTTTAACAATTAAGATATTCTCTCCAGTTCCTTTTTTATGTTCCGTTCAGACTTTAAATATAATAAGTACAATGTTATATAAGATTTTTTTTAAAATCAAATTAAGGTACCATACTAGGCAAATGATCAAACTAAAATTATGTCACTGGCATACAACTTTTCAATATTAAATGTGTAGATCAGAACGCACCAGTTACAAAATTTAAAACAAAACAACATCTGACTAAATTCGAAATTCAAATTGAACCGACCACAAACGAAAGTTAACAGAACGTTCAGAATTCGAAATTGACGTTAAAACTCAATGGAAAATTAAACATGTCACAGACTAACGATGTTTGGCGCCTTTGAACCAATAGTAAGAATAAAGTCAAAAGAAAGAATTTTTCATTCACACTTGGCCAAGTGTAAGATATGTTGGTTTATCGGTTCTAACGTCAACAGTCGAGAGGTATGGCAGTAATTAAATACCGCTTCTTACGAGACAGAATAGGAAACACAGGGCCGACCGTGTTTTGTTTTCAGTCTTCCACTCACCCACATCTACGGTATACCATTTCAGACGTGTAGGAATGCTCTGTGGTAGTTGATTGTGTAATCGGCTGTGGTTATCGATTTCGTGAGTCAGAGAGATTTTAGCTAGATTAATTTATTCTGTATTAGCTAGCCTTGTTTTGGTTGGAAAACGCCTTGTTATATTTTGTATTATCTTTTGTGTTTCTTTTAGAGATAAACATAGAAAATTATTAGCGAAATTCTTTATCTATAAATCTGCTCAACAGATACTAAACAGTTTGGAACGTATCCCTGATTTTAAAAATCTCTGTAGTGTTGAGCAGTTGCTAAACACTTACAAAAAATAAGGATTATTAACTCCAGAAGCAAGATGAAAGAATACTGAAAATGTTCTTCATTATAAGCAGAATCAATCTCAACTGTTGTCAATTGTCTCAGATTAAAATGAAATAAAACGATGAAAAACCATTTAAGATTTTATTACTGTTCAAAAGGTTTAGAAGCCATTATACACCACAGACAATTTAAAACAATTGGAAGGCACAATTGAAACAGTTAAAACATCATGCCCTCAGGCCAGAAATACAAAATTTTCATTGGACAAAATAATTTTCCGATACAATGGCCTGTGAAATGGACCAATTCGAAGTTATACCAAATTCTGTATGAAGTATTAGTTGCGTCGTTAGATCCAGACGAATTCCAGTCTATCTACAAAGGTATTTTATATAACGAGTATTTGCCGAGTCATTAAACAATAAGTTGTAGCTGAGAAGTTATTAGTTATTTAGAAGCTAAGTACCTACTGGATGAAATATTTTGATAATTTTAGGAAAGTTTGCTGTTTATTTCGATTAAAGGTATAGGCAGTAAGAGATCATCCTTCTACCCTTGTCCCAATTTTTTGGTGTCGGTGCAGGATGTTTTCTCCCACGCTTCAGGTTTGGGCATGCTATTGTGTACTTTAAACCCCCGACGGAAAAAGAGAGATGTTATAAGTTTGACGTGTGTATCTGTGTGTCTGTCTGTGGCGTCATAGTTCCTAAACGGATGAACCAATTTTGATTTCGTTTTTTTTTTGTTTCAAATGTGACTTTGTCGAGAGTGTTCTTAGCTATTTTTGATTGGAATCGGTTCAACCGTTCAAAAGTAATTCGCATTTTACTCTTTGAATCTAGGTTTTTTCGCAAGATACTCGTAACATGTCATAATTACGTGTTTCGATAGATTGTCGATTGAAGCGTGACTACCACTAGGTATATTATATATAGTTTAAAAAGCATGAAATAAGCCTTGTACTCGCGTCGGGGAACCGTTAAGTAAATAAAGTAAACTGCTGTAAACGTTGGCGGTTCACCGACGCGAGTACAGGGCTTGTTTTTGCTTTTAAGAGGTTTTTATGTCGGGGTTTTTTTAAGTTTATTTTATTATTTACGCTACTTATCGCACAAACCATACAAGTTATAGATTTCATACATAACCTAAATAAAATAAAATAAAATTGCCTCATTAATAACTGAACTTTGATTAGGTGTTCAAAATTATAACGATATAACAAGGAAAGTTGCGTTATTCGTTACATTAAATAGAACATCTCTATCAGTATCGATTTATCAGTAACGATGCGTAAAAAATAGCAATACGTTTCCCAATGTTCCGATTTCAGTGTACAGTCAAGAGTTAAACGTGTAGTCGCTCTGTTCCAAGAGCCTTAACTAATAAAAAAGCCACTGCACTTCGATTCTTAGCTGTGCTTGTATCACTTCTCTACCCACTCCTGACCTTATCATTATTCTCTTTAAAATCCCATTTGAAAAGTGTGAGAAGCGTGATTCACAGCAGACTTTTCAGAATCAATTCAATGTTACCTATATAATATCCATTACGCCTAGCCTATTCGCTTGAGCTGCGGTGAAATTTATCGAGGCACTAGCGCCTTTTAAAGAACATTAAGAGTTTAATAAAATTCACTTTTAAAAGTTTGAACACACGTTTTCACTGAAGATGTAGGCTTAAAAAAATCGCACACATCTTTTCTATTACAGGAGAACATTTGTGTTCAAGAAACCAAAAAGATTTATGAAGATGAGTATTTGATAAACAGGCTCAGACTTTCGTTTTAAACTCGAATTATAACATAATATACAATGTTTATTTTCTCTTCACAAAATTTCTTAAATGCTTTGCCTTGCCGTATAAATAAGGGGTAATTTTGGTGCCTCAGATAGTTTTCAATAAGAACCTGTATTACGATTACCATGTACCCCCGCGGCTAAAAGTCCACCATGACAGAAAATTGCAAGAAAGATTAGCTTCATAGACATGGATATTAACCACCCACAAAATTTTAGAAAATACAATATACGAGTTCCTACAATTAGGAAATACAAGGGAATGACAACGAAAAAAATATATACATTTGTTGTAGACTAACCATAAAAGCAGTGAGCAATGATGGCCCAGAGATAACGGCCCCGATGTGTCATAGGTCGTGAGTTCAAACATTATTTTGTGTAAATTATTTCATCACCAATGCTCTAAAGACGGTGAAGGAAAACATCGGGAGGAAATCGACATGTCCTAGAACCAAAAAATCGAAGACATGTGACATCCACTAACCCGCACTGGGCCCGCGTGGTGGAGGCCTGTGTCTCAGCAGTGGGAACGTTTAAAGGCTGATGATGATCATGAACCATAAAATTTGACAGTAGGCTTGCAAAGTTTTGTCGTATTGCCCAGTTAAATAGTGGGTTGTGGACGTATGACAGGCAAATACTGGTACAATGCAGCTGGTTGGACTGGAAGTTAAAAAAGGAGAGAAGAGGGCGGGTGAGTGGTGTTGGGAAAAGACTAGTCAGATTGATTGAACTTGTGTTCTATTGAAGCTCCATACTACACCAGACTAATTCAAGGTCAAAGTGTTACCACCCTGCGTGGCAATGAATACCACACTAGTACGTCTTTTTCTAAGTTTCAGTACGTTTTTGCCTCTACAATGTTCAGCCTGAATGTGTGTACTTGGATGCACAAATGCACGTGCATATAATATTACACGCAAAAGTTTAGACTTACGAGCAAACCGACCCGGCGGCGGCATCACTAACGTAACGACATTGGTAATGTGTGTTGCACCATTCAAGCGTAGTGACACTGTTGTCGCGTCAGTGTCCCATACATTTGAGATAATGGTGCGGATGCCCCATACATTTCCATAGTGCATAATACAATCGCTCTGTCACCGAGTTAGTGTCACCGCGATATTGTTGCTGCGTTAGACACTGTGGCCCGTAATCCGGTTGCTCATGCTCATACTCAAGTCATGTCAAACTGGAAATGGACAGTTGTGATTGGTTGGCTTTTTTTTTTAAATTAATGTGCTCAAGTCCAAGATCCTAGATGCTCCAGACGTGTGGCAATAGTCGAAATGTAAGGGATTGATCACGTGATATTTCAATAGCACTTGCATATTTTTGATATTTTTCCAATCGCTTTCGCTTCGCTTTCGTTCATAGACTGCTTTTGTCTAGAACCTCGGAGCCACTTTGCTCGCAAGTCTATCTTTAAGACGTCATATACTCATATCTATGTATCGACTTTATGTCGTAAACGTGCATCTATGCACTGAAGCAAGATTTACGGGTAAATCTAAAGTAATTTTATACAGAAGTAACATTTCATGTTAGTGATGTCTGGAAGAACTGATGTGAGAATGATGTTAGAATCAATTTTTATTCCTTGTAAATTTTAATGTAACGTTTAAAAGAGCCGCTTGGTGGCCTAGTTGAAATAAAATATCTTTGTCTATGTCTTTATGATTACGAAAATTCTTTCACAGGGAAAATAGTGGAATCTGGAAATCCCTAAATCGATTGTGGTTCCAGGTTGGTCGCTCTACACCCCAGTCCGCATTGTCGAGGTAACCGTTTTTTGGCACCCATGTACTGTTTTGGTCCCTGAAGTGGTCACGGCGCACAGTGTAGCCAGTGTTGGTGCGCAGGTGATGGGGGGCTCTCCCCAGAGGAGGGTCCGGTGATGGACAGCCGCGGCGGATTCGCGGTGAGTGCTAACGCGTGTTCTTGTTCCCGCCATAAACAGCATAGGAGGACACTGTGAAATTTTAGTGGGTTGGAGTCCCAAATAACTGCACCAAGATACAAAAAAATAAGGATGGCCGCTGTTGAAAAAATCTGGCCAAATGGAGTCTCATAGACCCATCTCAAACACCTGGCCAGTGTGGGGCCCCGTCGCAGGATATGCCCCGCCTCCTTGTCTGCCCTTCGTGCCCAGCCGCCTGCACCTTTCAGGATCTGAACGTGGCAAATGACAGAGTTGTCCAGGTGGCAACATACTGGTAAAGATAGTAGATAGAATAGTAGAGTAGATAAAATTTGACAACGTCCTCATTGTCGGTCGTTGCAATTCCTTTTCAATCGGTCGTTTGCAATACCTTATCAAAACACAAACATTTTCTAGGAGTCACCATTGGTTGCTGTCACTTTTTAAGAAAATATATTTTTCAAAAGCCTTGAATTCCAAGTACAAAACTATTAAGAAGCTAAAGTCAAAAGTCACATCTATCTTCGACCTCACCCATGCCGCTTAACCTTTCTCAAAAAGGTGTTTTATACCCGAATCGAAGGGATACCTAGGGAGTAGGATGTCATAAATCAGATATGGAAGGCAGACACTTGGGGCAGTTTGACCTGATGTTATTTATAGAGAAGCGCCTTCGTTTGGGCAGATTTATCGATGTTTAGTCGTATTATACCCGAAATTTTCGGGTGGGTCATTAGTTTTTGACCTTGTTCAGTTTAAGGTTTTGGAAATACGGGAAATGTTAATTTCTTTTGTTTTTGTTTAAATTTAATTTTGGAACTAATAAACCTATGTCCATTGGAACTCATAAGGGACATAAGACATGGGCAGGGTGATGGGTGTTTATTTTAATGATCATTTCCTTAAGCTTCTGAATAAACTTCGTAATAGGATAGTTGAAAAAAAATACCTATTTATTCCGTCAGTTAGATAACCTAAAAATATTGGGCACGTATTTTTCTTTTGTCACGTAAACAAAAAATTACGACGATAAAGTGTGTTGAAATATCGTGTGACGTCACGATGTATGTGATAAAGTGTATTTACACTTTATGCTGACAAAGTGACGTCATAAGCCTGAACATTGATGCGCTTTATCTTCGTCAATTTTTATTAATTTAATAAAGCAAAAAATACGGGTTTTATTTGATAATCTCAGTGACAGACTAAATATAATTATCATTTTTCTACATAGATCCCTATTAAGTCATGTCAATAGATTGCCTTGTCAACTTGTCATTGGCACTAACCGCGAAATGCAATTAGAAATAGATTAAGCTAATTTTGTTTTCCTAAGCACAGTGTGTTCGGGTAAACAAAATTAAGTAATTATGAAAGAAACTGTCTCAGTCCTTGCTTAGTTACAACATGACTAACAAAAGCATTTTGTTTGAGCTTAAAACATGAGATAAAAACTTACCACTACAAAATTAAGTTAGAAGTTAGTGCTAAGTAATGCCTTGGTAATTAATCATAGCTTCTTGAGACGGTTAAGGACAAAGGAGACTTTTATTTTGAGCTTTAAAATTTTTCAAGATAAACATAATAGGTACTACTCGTACAGTTGTTTTGTTTTAGGATTGCTGAAGCGGTCATTGCTCTTTCCCTAAACTTTGTAAAGTCGCCCTTTTTTCATTAGTTACAATTGATGAGGTTCTCGATAGATGTTGATTCAGCCGGTCTAATCTGCAAACATGTCATTTACGTGAAGTGAGCTTTATATTTCGACTTCGAAAAAGAAAGTTATTTGTCACTTTGTAGTGTTTTGAGTTGGAAGTCGGTAGTACATTTTTGCAAGAAGTTTTTTTATTTTTCAATTTTTAGTTGTTTAGTAAGGTACTTAAAATGCCAGAACAGATTACCCGAATTCCATGAAACTTGAACATAACCGGTGAAATGAGAGTGTACCAAGGTGAATTGTACACATCTACGTACCCCTTTAGAGCTTAATGGCGTGATGTTATGTTATGAAATGGTATAAACAAAAAACAGACATGCGATTGCAGCAATACCGAGAGATTTGCTGTTATTTATTAAAGAGTTCTGTTGTATATTGCCGAAGTTCTTCATCAGATCTTCACCAAATTAAAATGGGACCAATTTCGGAACATACTATATCAAATAAAAAATTTTCAAAATCGGTCCACAATTGATGGAGATATGGGTGAACATAAACAAAAAAAAAAACCGATTCAAGTCGACCATAGAACCTCCTCCTTTTTGGGAAGTCGGTTAAAAAGAGTAAAGTTTGTGTATGGGATTATCTCTGGATCTATTGAGCCGATTTAGATGAAATTTGGCATAGAGATAGTTTGAGACCTGGGAAGGACATATGCACTTGTATTCCCTTGGGATGATGAAACATTTATTACGCGGGCGAAGCCGCGGGCAGATGCTATTTGCTTATAAATGCAGGTGGATCAATGACCTTTGTTGCCATAGTAAATCGAAACAACAAAAGTTTTTATTCAGCGTTACAGAAAAAGAAAACTCGTAGCATCTCGTAGCACTTCGTAGCACACTGCTACGAAAGTTTAGAAAAACTCTTGTTGCCACAAATCATCAGAAATCGACAGAAATCCTTTTCTAAAATAGAGTTTCAAACCGAATAGAAGTGAATACTGAGCTAGTATTGTCGATTAGCTCCTTGAAATCTTGAACAGACAGACATGCCACTCGGTTTAGTCACGGACATGTGATTTAAATCGATTTCGTCTGTCGAGAGAGCTCAGAGTATTAGAGTGCTTTTTCAACTGCTATATGCGAGGTAGCTAGGCAGTGCGAGGAAAAAAATACCTTTAGAATCATTTCGTTTTCCTAGTCTGGATTACCTGGATTGGTTTTAGATAAGTGACATTCTATCAACGAGAGCGTCGTGATAGCAATCGACACAGTTTAAGGGGTCGATCACGTAATATTTCTATTTCTCAAACATGCTTGGAAATTTGAGAATTATTTTGACAACCTTCTTCGAGATAATTCATTGCTGTACTGGCCAAATACATGCGAGCAGCGGCCGGCAAAAGTTATATGGAAATCCATATCTGTGGTGGTTAAGCGGCCAAATAAATGAAATAGTAATCTCATATATGTCGTAAATGTTAAAATGGATTGATCTTTTACTCCGAAACATGGCGACCAAGGAGGTAACTTATCAAAGGTTTTATTTAAATTTCGAACTAGCTTGCAAATAGAAAGCTTAGTATTGAAAAAATAGGAAATTAACACTTTAACGCGGGAAAAATTATTGTTGTTCGTTGTTCATCATTGATTTTGATTCCGGCTTCACACACTTGGCGAACAATGGCAAACAGCAAATACAAAACGACAAATACGAACATGTGGACGGGTTTTTGTTTGCGTTTGACTGTTTTTGTTTGTGTTCGCCCGTGTTCGGCATCGGTGTCGGACGGAGTTAATAGTGGTGGTCAAAGTTACGAATCGTGAAATTTTGTGTATGCTAAGCTAAATTGTAAGGAAAAACATCTGATTGGTCTGAAGAGGTTAACCCGAAAGTAATCGCTGCCACAACAAGCTCGTCGCCATGTTTGCTAATCCGGAATATACTAGCACATTCGCCAAGCCTATGAATGCCGTGTTTGTGTTGTTTTATTGTGGTCAGTGTTTGGTGTTTGCCACAAGCGTGTGGAGGCGGCTTAAAAAGTAATTGTATGTGACAAAATGAGTTCTAAGTACTACTTAGTTTTAAGTTCCGCGCATTATTTGAGAAAAGTACTATACAAGCCTCGGCGACAACTAGGCATTGATGAACTTACGTATGTGTGCCTTGGCTTCGCCTCGGCGTTACACGTTCTTCCATCAATGCCTCTTTTGCTGGCCGCTGCAGTAATGTACTATAGCGCTATGCAATCTTATAAATTTTTGACTTCATAAGGTGAGAGTTGGCACCGCGACTGCAACACGAGACTGCGACGAGTGATCGAGGCAGGAGGCGCGCGACACATGACGCAATATCACTTGATCAATCCTTTACGTTTAGCTATTTCAACCATAGCCATCATTAATAGAACTTTATGTCTAGCTACATCCTCTGGTGGAAAAGACCTAGCGATGCGACCGAGATATGTGTGCGAAGCACATTGCACCCACCCACGCACAGCTGAAACGATTCGGCTACGTATCCTTGCGTCATCAGGCCGTAGCTTCCCAACGTGCAGAATTCCTCGGAACAGTGAGATCGCTCCGCGAAGCCTGTTAAGCACCCAGGAGGCTTCTGTGCTTTTGGGTGGAGATAAGCTGGCTATGTTAGACAGCTGTGCCACGCACAACTGGCCAAGTGGGACTCTAAGTGAGGAAAAGGGAGTCCCACTATCAATCTATCAATCATTGCGCCATTCGTCCTTCTAGATTAGATAACATTGTAGTAATACGCCCAGGTACCGCCTTTCATCCAATAAGTTTTTAGGGTTCCGAAGGCAACAATGGACCCTTATAGTTTCGCTCTGTCCGTCTGTCCGTCCGAAGCTCAGCTTAGAGACTAAGTACAAGAAAACTATATATATATTTTTTGGGGTTCCTTCTATAGACGTAAAGTATGGATGTTTTTTTTTTCTTGTTTATCCCATGGTGTGGGGTTTGTTAAAACCATTTCTCGATTCAGAGATCCGTTTGCGTAAAATTAAGCTTTAAATTGCAGGGTGCAACGCTGAAACGATGTGCAGCTCACTTCGTTTCAGCGTTGGTGCAAAAGCACCCTCAGAAAGGCAATGATATCCAGAAAGGTTTGTATAAAAGTTTTCTCATGTTATGTCAATATATTTATTTACGTGTTATGGATAAAAGGGGGTGTGCTTTTAACTAAATGGAAGGGATGCATTGTGCAAGAAGTTTCGTTAGTTTATTTCTGTTACAGGTAACGAGTGCATTGGCATTTGTTATTGTTTATACTGAGGCGAAACGTAACACTTTGAAAGCTTTTTGGTTTGTTTATTTCGTAAATATTTTGTACCTGGTAAATAAGAAAAATGTCTGTTTTATACCTCATGTTTTTTACGTTTACACTGTAAATATTTGTTGAAACAAAGATTTCGTTTTCAACAGTAAAATTGGGGACTTCAAAAAGACTATCGACATAAAGGATGTTTAATATTTTTTCTTTGGAAACCAAAAGTATCCTTCTAATATTATGAATGTAAAAATCGGTATGTATACTTTTGTCACAATCACACCAGCAGCCTATTAGCGTAAGTGAATTCGGTATGGCAAAGGGTTAAGACCGCATCAATCGACCAATTACATGCAAGATGAAAGACGCGATGTGGATTTCCGTCTGTGTGATTGGTCATTTGCGCTATTAGGCTTCTGGATTTGGATATACATTTAATTTCGTCAGTACCTTTCTGTGGGATAATTTTCGACTTTCGCTCTAGCAAAGCCGAGGCAAAAGCTAGTCTGTAAAAAAATGAACATCGACGTTCTATATTCGGAACTTTTATTTTTTTCTTATTTGGTTTACCCAAAACACTAAAAGAAATGTAAACGATTCTGCCTACTGTGAAAATTGGAGTGAAGAAACTTCTGAAATAAAAGTGACGTATTTGCAGGGGCGCCTTTAACCGCTGCGAGGCTCCGGGTGGGAGACTTATTATTATATTTTCGAGGCCCTTGTCCTTTTTGCAATGTATGTGATAAGGTGCCACTTATTGATATTATTACTTTACTATGAATTACTTAACCAACTTTATTTTATTGTTACGAATAAATGTGTGATAAGGATTAAGTAAAAAGTTTCAATTGTAAGCTTTTTGTGTTGTCGCGCGAGGCCACTGCATGACCAAGGCTCCGGGTGATTAACCTGCTCACCACCCTCTAAGGCCGCCACTGTGTATTTGTGGTATATCGCGTAGACAAGTGTTTTCCAAACGCATTTTGATGCTACAGGGTAACGTTTGAAAGTGAAAAGAAGAATTAACGTTGAGGAGGAAAATAAGGGACATTTGGTACGAATTTTGAGTTTAGCTTATTATTGTTGTTGTTTAACTAATGAAAATGGCCTTTGCTGTGATTAAGACGATTATTTAATTACTAAGAATAAACAAAATTTATAAAATTTAAGTACAGTAACAAGTAAAGTAAGTGCGATTCTAGAAATTAAAATGACAGAAGAAGACGTAGCTCTACCAACTTTTGTTAAAATAATCTAACTTATATATTTTTAACCGACTTACCAAAAAGGAGGAGGTTCTATGCTCGACTTCTTGTACGTTTTTTTTTTGTGTATGTTCACCGATATCTCCGTCAATTGTGGACCGATTTTGAAAATTATTTTTTTGTTTGAAAGAGTATGTGCCGAAATTGGCCCCATTTTAATTTGGTGAGGATATGATGAAGAACTTAGGAGATATACAACAGAATAATGTTTATACCATTTTATAATATAACATGACGCTAGTACGCTCTTAAGGGGTACGCAGATCTCTCATTTCACCGGTTATGTTCAGTTTCATGATATTTGGGTAATCTATTCTGGCATTATAGGTACTCTACTAATACACGCCTATAGGTACAATTAAAAAGTGAAAACTAAAAAAACTTTTATACAAAAAAATACTACCGACTTCCAAATAAGGAAACTACAAAGTGAAAAATAACTTTATTCTTGGAAGTCGGTGTCAATAAAGCAAAAAATTGGCACTTAACAAAGACGCAGACTTCCAAAAATAAAGTTATTTTTATTTTAGTTACTTTGTAGTTTCCTTATTTGGAAGTCGGTAGTATTTTTTTGGAAAAAAGTTTTTTATACATTATTAACAACAATCAAAACGAGTAATTCGCATATTATAACACTTTGTAAACCAATTGAATGTCTACCTTATTCAGAATATACTCACATTATTTCAGGCAAAACGTTCGTCCATAAACATGTATTTATACTTAAGTTGATTACATAATACGTCCTTTCTCCGGTAGGTATACTCAATCATATTATGGAGCAATATTGACTGGAATTAGGTTATCTTTTTAAGTGCTCACCGTCCCCAAGGATATCTTGTGAGATATACCAAACATTTATCGTAAACGGTTAACGTTTTAAAACATGTTACAAAATCACGTTAATTATCGAATTTGCTTAAGGATTTGCGGTTTATAACGCCTCATTTCTTGCACATTCTTTCTTTATTGTATTCTAATCAGCAGCTATATTGCGAAAGTGCGCAAAGAGTTTAAACTATCCAACCGACGAAATCGGCCAATCACACAAAACGGAAATCCACATCGCGTCATTCATTTCGCATGTGATTAGTCGATTTGGTCGGTTGGATAGAGTTCGAACTCTTTGCGCACTTACGCTATACGGCTGCAGGCTTTCGGTCCAGTGACCTATATCACAGAAACCGTGAATTTTGGGATAAATAAATGCCTATGACTTATATATACTATGCGTTTCAAATGAGAAAGTCTGCGTCAATGAACTCGAACTGTCAACTCTCACTTGAAAAATATGGTTTGCATAGAAAGCTTATTCGCGATGTATTTCCACTTTTTTTTTTGAGATTCTCGGGCCCTTTGAAAAGCGTACCAAGAGTTGAAGCCAACTCGCAGAGGCCTTGTTAGACATGTAGCTCCCACTTTTTATTATTATGATTTAGTTTTTTCACTTTTATTACTGCAAATTTTAACTGATTATGTTGAAAACAAGGTTAAGTATAATATAAATTAAATTAGAGTTATTTAATCATGTATAGATTTTTTGTAATATGATGAATTTGAAGAGGAGCTTTGAGGTACAAACTGGAGTTTTCAGGTGGATCTATTTTATTCGTTCATCGTTATTTTTGTAAACATCTTTTTTACATAATATAAAGTATTATTTATTGATTACTTGGATGATGTATATTTTATTTTGAGCACTTAACACATTCCGCCATTCTACATTACCAAACAAATGTTTAAAACAAAGTCATCATCATCATTTCAGCCGAAAGACGTCCACTGCTGGACATAGGCCTTCCCCAGGCGTCGCCACATTGACCGATCCCCGCAAACTTAACCAGCTCATCGATCGATCGGTGGAGGCCTTCAAACTCATCGTCTTCCGGTTCGCGGTCGCTATTCCAGATCTTTTCGGCCCCATAGGCTATCCGTTCTACGAGCAATGTGCCCTGCCCACTGCCACTTAAGATTCGCGATTCTTCGGGCTATGTCGGTAACTTTAGTTTTCCTGCGGATATCCTTATTTCTGATGAGATCACGCAAGGAAACGCCGAGCATAGCCCTCTCCATTGCTCTTTGGGTAACTTTAAGCTTTCTGATAAGGCCCATTGTGAGCGACCACGTCTCGGTCCCTTAGGTGGCAACACAAACTGGTCCCACTGGCAACACAAACTGGTCATAAACTTTTGCCTTTACATACTGCGGTAAACTGGACGAGAAGATACGACGGTTGACCTCTTTCTCGAAATGAGACCTACCCAACTAGACCATTTGTCACACGAAAGTCAGAGAGGCAGGTTATACTCTTCGGTCTTCTGTATAACCTGCCGCAGCGTATGTATACGGTCTACGGTGCTAGATCTTTTCGAAATCCAGCTTGTTCGGGAGGCTGGATCGTCAAAACTGCGCGCGAGACGATTCGTGATGACTTTTGAAAACAACTTGTAGACATGGCGAAGAAGTGAGATGTGCCTATAGTTCTTTAGCCGGGCATTGTCGCCCTTCTTGAAGAAGAGCACCACCACACTCACCATGCCTGTGGCGTTTTGCCCTCGAGTGTGACGGAATCAAACAGCTTCTAAAAGGCCTTAAGGACCGGTTTCCCACCCGCCATCAGGATTTCGGCTGTGATTCCGTCATCAGCCGTCACCTTGTTGTTTTTAAGCTGTTTCCACCCTAACCTCCGGGATGTCTTTGGTATAGTGTCGGGTTAATCTAGCTCTTGGGTCGTTTACTAGATTCGCAACGGGTTTGCTGATTAATATGTACAACTGCCCATCGAATGTCTCGATCTCCCTCAGAAGCTCCGGTTTGGCGGATACGATCCTGCCATCGTCGGTCTTGAGTTTCGTGAGCTGGCTCACAAAATAGTATTACAATACAATTATAAACTGTTCATAATGTATTCATTATTATTTAAAAAGAAAATGTTTTGTTCATCCTACTTAAATCGCTAGATTTGACAGCTATGACGTAACAATATGGCGCGGCATCGGGGACTTTCTTATTTGAAACGTGTAGTAACGTATTCATGTGTAACGTATCTCTAGAGATTACATTTAACAAAAAAACAAATAAGTGAACGAAAACGAAGCGAAAGATACTACAGAAAACTAAATTTTACGATCCGTACGTAAGGATTGTAGTAGGTAACTTTTCCAATTGAACCTTGCGTGGCGTGAGTTTGTGTGTAACTATTTCTTTTTTTACTATTTTCAATATTAGTTTCCATGATAAATGAAAGTGTAGATAACCAAAATATTGCAACATTCTAGTTATTTATGTAGCAAATGTTTTCCCATTTTATTTTCCCATTTCACAATATCTTCACCTCCAGTCCGAGTGAAACATAGATATAATTATGATTATGATTTGTGATAAGAGTAAATTGTACTGTTATCTTATTTTCTTTCCTGAATTCTTGTAAATGTAGTTGGAGAATATAGCTGGCCGAAACGAGATTCCAGTCTTACTAGTAAGGTATTTATTTCAAGGCACTTCGTTATGGGAAATGTAATTTGAATTTATGAATTCAAACGACTTTCCTCAATCCAGGTTCATCTCAAAATAATATTTTCTTACGCCCAAAAATCTAGATTCAAGAAAATATTCATCTGGTTACCATTCAAATGTCCCTTTTCTTATATCATTCCAATCCATCAAATAGATCACACAGTTTGTGGAAATAAAAAGGGCTTATACAGCCTGTGCGCGATGTGGAAGTGATGTGATGAGAGTGCAGAAATACGATATATACAGGCTGCTTTTATTGATAATGGGAGCCTGTCACTCAGTGAACGGTTTTGTGTGAAAACAAGATGGCGCTTAGAGAGTGAAGTGTTGTTGTAGATTTAATATAAATTCTTTCTTTTGTAAGAGAGTTTTGTAAGAAAATATTATCTTAAGAGGACAGTTTATTTTTTTAAGGCACGCTTGCACGAAAAACTTAACTCAGTCACTTCAAACTTGACAATATTGTATGATATAATGACAATTTAAGGATGATTTATAATAGACCGTAGCAGGTGCGAGCCGAGGCCCGTGTGAGACACGGACGAGGCAAGGATCTTATCTTATCTTGTGGAGGGGCCGAGAAAAAACTCGGACATTTCGACCCAGTGGGATCTATTGTGGTCCCCTAGATAACTTATTCCTCCCCAATCTCATTGAAAACTCTTTTCATGAGTTTTACAACGAGACTAGGAGATATGAGCCTATAGTCTTCTGGTTTTGGATATCCAACCCCTAGGAGACTCATTCGCTTACCAGCCAGAGCATCGAATGTGCACAGAAGGTGCTCCATACGTTCCGGATATTCCCCACACAACCTGCACATGGGTGTCGCGGCCAGACCCATCTTCATGAGCATGTCGTTGGTTCCAAAGTGCCCAGTAAAGGCCCCAAGCAGGCAGCGGATTAGCCCCCTGCCCATATTCCAAATGCATTGCCGGGCTTTGAAAGTAGAGCCTAGAAATTTCTTGGAGCGTTGTAGACCGGTATTAGACAGCCAATGGGTTCGTTGTCTGTGATCTGCAAACTCCCTATATGCGGCTTTTACGAGACACGTCGAAATGCCTACACATGGTTCTGGACCCACAAAATCATTTGCTGAACCCTCTCTTGCCAGTTCATCTGCACGAGGCAATGATGCGCCCCGTTTTACACCGTGCGGCGTCCGCGTCCGAGCGCCTCGTCCCGTGCGCGTCCTCGCCTCGCACGGGGTTCGGCCCGCGCCCTCTTCGGGTAGCATAAATCAACCTTTAACCTAGTGTGCTCGTATGTCGTGAGTAAGTGGACCTGAATTTGTATAGGCTAGGTTACTATGTAGTACTTGAGTAAGAAACATTTACACCCTGCTTCTGGGAAGAAATAATCGACGCGTCGCCAATTTAACGAACCAAGTGAGACTTTTTTTTTGTTAGGTTCAAATCCGGGCAGTTACCAATGTGACTTTTCCAATACCATATGTACTTTCTAAGAGGTAACGGTGACGGAAAAAAATGTGAGGAAACCTGGACTGATATAGTTAATGTAAGTCTGAAATAGCCAAGTCAAGAAGCCTGTGGGGTTCCTAGGCGGTTTAATTATCTCTTTAACTCTGATACCAGAGGTGGCCACATCCTTATACGAAAAGAAGCAGAATCAATATCATTATCAAATAGACCCGTCTGATACCCAGAGTGAGTGTGGTAAAGTGCCCCACCAAACTATACCTGAACTTTTAAGGACCTAATGAACGCCACTGACGGGGCTCAAAATATTTGAAGAGTTTTTCATCAAGTCTTCTTATTAAAGTTATCTTTCAAAGTTCTGTTTATCAAAACACTATACTTTATCAAAAGATTTCAGTTGCAACTTTTAGAAGGCACCCTGTTCGCAAGAAAATTTGATAGCACTAAGTGACTACCATTATAAACTTTAAGCGGTGTTATACAAAATTGTGTTTATCAAAGTTTCGACAACGTGATAATAATTGACACTAAGAGCAGTACAAGTTAGATTGCGATGAAATCTTAAGTAAAGGACAACTTGTAAAATTCTTGAAAAAGGTTTGATTAACAAATTCTGGCTTAATTTACAGACTCAATTTTGACATTATGTTTTAGAACATTGTTTTTTAATTTTAAATGTGTGGAAAAGTTATATAAAGATACAACAGAAACAGGCACAGATCAGGCCAGGCCAGGCGGCTGGTGGATATAGGATCAAGATAACTTAATTAACAATACTCCGCAGACGTTATGGCCATCGATATCAAAAGTAATACACACATCAACCTTTTGTAATGCTCCCACTGCTGGGACACAGGCTTCCTCTATGTGAGGGGGAATGGGCCTTAGTCCACCACGCGGGCCCAGTGCGGGTTGGTGGACAACACATGTCTTCAAATCCTCCTATTACATGGGATTTAAAAACATTACTGCTTTAGTCAATAAATATTAAAAAAAAACAATTCATCCTTCAGTTTAGATTTGATTATCATCTTTACCCAACGTCAAAAAGTTTAGATTATAAATTCGATTCGATGTTTGTGCCATCCTTCTCAGAATGTCCCCAATTAATCTAAAATGCTAAGCAATTTTGTTACTGCCGTGGCCTTCGCTTGATTAAAGAAAATTTCTTGAATTTCGAAAGTCGGGCGTTCGGAAATTCGGGAAACCAAATAACGAAGCTTGGAAAATAAAACTTTCGGTTATTCTAAAATCAGAATGTCTTCTGGTAGTTTGAAGGTTTAAATACGTACCCTCCAAAAATATGAACTTAATGTATAAATCGCAGCCATCTGGTTAAATTAGCCAATTAATTGGACGCCTAGGTTAATTGAACTTGAAACATTCAACGTTTAACAACTTGGCGAATTGAAAAGCAGCCCTTTAAAGACTCAGCCAAGTGATTCAAATTTAGTTCAGTCTTTTTCCACTACGGCGCTAGTTGGTGTCTCCAAAACAAATATAACGTCAACCGCGCAAACCATGAATGTTATTTTTCATTCGTGTGCAAATTTTAAGTGAAATTAAAGTGTGATATTGTCAAAATATTATGAAAACATGGAGGTGCCAAATAATACAACGTGTTCTACAAGTTTTCGCGACATATTTGAGTCAACCTAACCAAACAATACAAATTCATCATTATCCAATTTAAATAAATGACTACACGACATTCAGCCTTCTGGTTAAACGTTGCGCTCAATAACTTGGTTAGTTATTCTTCGGCCATTTAATTGGATGCCGGCATTTAAAGAACGGCCTAGGCGTCCAATTAGCTTGCTAATTTAACCAGATGGCTGCAACATATGCATGACTTCATAATTTCCTCTGAATGTTAAGAAACGCATAAAATTATCCATAGTCGGATTTTAGTTTATTAAACCTTGTTCTTAATTCAAATACTCGTACTTCTGGCTGGTTATAAAACGTTTACTCCTAAAATGATCTGACTAATCGCACGGCGCAATGAGACATACCCTCGATTGGTCCTGAACTGCAGCAGACGGGACTTGAGCCCGCGACGCGGCAGAAATTTGGGGCCTCCTTGCGTGCTACCACACATACAACCTCTGTTAATACTGTTAATCTTCAGCGACAAACATTAGACAACCGCAGGGAAAACCTAGGCTTTGGAACAAGATACAGAATAGCAACCTCAGAGAATTACTAACATAGAGAGAGTTATTTACGTATTTTCGTCTCTTACTTTCTTACGAAGAATGCTAGGAGGACAATTTTCATATTTTCAAACATTCTCAGTCCTGTGAGCCAGTAACCAACGTATCTTCAGTTTTTTTAAGCTAAGACGGACTCCATACTAGTTATTAGTCTGAAATTCAAAACTATACTAAATGTCACCGAATAATTGCAACACAAAGTTTACTATAAATTTTCAAATAATCGAAAAAAATAACTCTGGATATATTGTGAAGATTTCAAAAACACATCCGTTAGTTGAAATTACATTGTGATTAAACGAGAAGAAAGTAATAATAATCTCACGCGATTTTTTATAAACTTACCACGTTTGCAATCCGGTGACATAAAATATTCTAAATCCAAAAGTCCATTGTTAAAATGTGCAAACACAGCACAGGATTTATCAGCGCCCATAATGTCATTTCTAGCTTACTATTCCATGCAAATCCATTGGCCCGACTGTCGCTTGTTTCAAAGCCCCGGTTTAACACTACAATGCCGCCCGCTCTTTACGCCGAGAAAGATTGGACGCGGAAAACCTCTCGGAAAGCAATCCCGGGTAATTGTATTTTTACAAGAGCGCTGTTGGTAACAAAACCGGTACTTTCCCCGAAGTAAAGTACGTACGTGAAGGGAGGGTTAATCACTGCAGTATCGCCTTCCTAATTGAATTACAGATCGTAATGTTCGGTGTAAGTATTCCTTTTCGGTTATTTATTGTTTTGGTGTATGTCATACATGGTCGATATACCTGTATTTTTTGTGAAATATTAAAGGTAGGATTTACTTACGTAAAAAAGAATTACTTACGTGGTACCTGTATATTTCGTAAAAGGTTAAACATGGTATGGAAAAAAGGTGAATTGTTCAAAAAATATCTCGTAATGAGTTTTTAGTCAGAAAAAAGTCATGTCAAAGTCAAGATTTTTGCCATTCCGGGAAACTGATTTTCTTTTAGGAAACAACAATTAATAGATAAGAAAAAAAAAACAAAAAAGGAAATTGAATTCAGAGATGTTTTTAGAAAAAAAATCCTGGGATGTAATTGTCAGGAAAAGTTCGTTTATTGAATTATTTTAATGTTTCTTTACATCAAGGTAAAGTAAACGATTTCAGTTTGTAAGAAGTATCCTAAAAAAAAACAAATCTAATCGAAGTCTGATTTATTTTTGATTGATCCCAACTTTATTCGATTCTAGATCTTGTTTGAACTTCTACTCGAGTTGGGTTCCTAATCCGATAGAATAATTTATTTTTTTCGACAAACGAACTCCCGCTATCGAATAAAATGTTAAATTATACCTTTAAAAGCTTTCATCTTAATTGCCAAATAGTGCAAAAATAAGTTTTAATAAAATCTTGTTTCAAATTACATCCTAACAAATTGTTACGGCAATTAATTTTATTGTCTTTAAATTAATTTTATTATCTAGCTATTATTATTCCTAACTAAATCAGTGTGAAACAAGTGCATAGACATTTATTAAGTGTAAAATAATTTAAATATTTTATAATGGAGCAAAAACTTCTATATTAAATTACAAAAAACGCCACTTACAAAAACAATTATTTATCAATAAAAATTTTAAAATAGAATGTTCTGGTAATTTGATGTCTATAAATAGGATATAATATTAAACACTTTAAGCTTAGACAGCGAAGACCATTAAGTGTAAAAAGTATTAGCACTAAAATCCCCTATAAAATGTGGGATAAAGATTTTTATTTAAGAGCGACATACGCGGACCTATTCTTAGTATTAACACTTATATAAGCTTGGAACAGAGCAAATTGATATTTTTATAGGCTATTTGCACGGTCCAGTTGCGAACATTCTTCTTATTTATTATTATTACTTTTCAATACACTAGAATCTATTACAGCATCTTTTTATATCCATGTGATGCATTATTTTAAAAGTGGAAAGTTACGTTTATTTATTTTTTTAAAGGACTTTGGAACATAGACATAGATATTACATGGATATTTCGAAATATAAACTATTTTCTGAATTTCGAACTAAGCTCAAATGGCTTCCTATTTGTTTTCGCCGGAATGCCCACATATTTTCTCTGCTGTATAATGTACTCTTTAATCATGTAAATAGTCCTTTTTTTATCTTAAATAACGTTTTCAGTTCCTCTGTGACACACATTCTGGGTCGTTGAGATCATGGGAGAACCTAAAATTAAGCATTCGTATGCATTCCATATCCTTCTCCGACAAATCTTTCACGGTTCAAGCAGCTCGTTTGTGGAATGCATTACCTATTGAAGTAAGGCGTGCGCAAACATGACTTTCATTAAAAAAAATTGTGAAAGAGAATTTCCTTTCCACTGTAATTATTCTTCTCCTTTCTCTCTTATATATTTGATTAGTACATTATTTTATATTGCATATATGTTTTTTATGTTATTATATCTAAGTAATACTATTTAAAATATGTTTGTACACTGACAGCCCTACGTCTAGCTCCTCTCGTTCAGTCCATCCAATGGTTGTCTGTAAGAGATTGCCCTGTGCGATAAAACTGCCCGTTGTACACTTATCTTTATAAATATTTGTCCTGTAATTATTTAAGTGGTGTACAATCAAGTTTACAATTAATAATTAAATAAAAATATTTATCGCATTTAAATATTTATTGCATCGTAAAAATCTACGAGCTTGTTACTGGTTACTGCTTAGCTGTTTTCTGCTTTGCGAATTCGCATCGCGTTAATTCGCAGTTTTGTGTTTATGCCATTCTGCTTGGTCTACTTCAGAGGCTGTCAGTGTCACCTTCGTCACTACGATCTACAGATAAGACACAGGTATTAGCCGTAAATTCGCTTTATCTCCCTCTAAAGATGAGTTATTTTGTGGCGGTAATCTCAGTCCAATTCTCGTATGTCTATGACTAGAAAGAACCACGGATTATTAATTTCTGGTAAAAATAAGAAAAGGTATTAAAATCTTGTTAGTAAACAAGTTAATTGAACTGGTATTGCATGCTTACGTAAACAATAAACAACTCTATGTAAAACCGTATAATGTTTTTAAATAATTAATAGCTATCAGTTTCCGCCGTTAAAAGTAATTTGCCCCTATTTCTAATTGCTTGCGCACAGTTTCTTGAGTTGTACTGCTGATTTGGTGAAGTACGAAATTCCGGTTTTTAATGATCTCAACCCTTACTAATGACTGAGGGAACCGAATTGGAATTTTGTTCGAGTTAATGAGACCATTTTTAAGGACCTTTTGCATTACAACAAAGACCCTTATGGGGTCATTAACCCATGCTTTGGGATTTATAATTATTTAAACTAAATGTTGTTTAAATTACTACAGATGGTGTTAATTTACACTATAATTACATTTTTTGAGAATTTCTAATCTTTTGGTGGTTGTGAAAAATTCTATTCTTCCTTATAAAATCATTACAAAGTTAGAAAATATAAATATGTTCCTCCTTTAAATGTTCGCAACGACAATTCATAACACGTGATACAAAATGGCGTTCCATTATCTTAAAAAAATATTATAACATAAAAAAGTAAAAACGCAAGTGGCAGGGTAATTGTAATTGTATAAACAAGGGGACGCCTTGGCCTCATTTCTTGACGAAGAAAATGAAAAAACAAACTTTCTCAACGACAGTTGTGAAGAGCCTTTTTTAGGATTCCGTTTTCCGTAGCTTAGCTCAGAGACAACAATCGCTAGAAAGCAATAATTTGGCATGTATATACATATTAATCACGCCGAGAACGTGATAAAAAAAATAAAAAATATATTATTTTTTTGTGACCTGTACACGTAAAGTGGGGATGTAATTTTTCTCGTCTATCCCATGGTGTGAGTTATCGTTGGATAGGCCATTCAAAAATATTGTAGGTCTGTGAAAAAGGTCGATTCAGGGATCCATTTGCGTAAAATTAAGCTTTAAATTGCTATTTTTTGTTAGAGTCAAGTGTGTGTCACCTGCCAGCTAAATGGTTGATTTGGATATGTGAAAAATCCACGGCAGTACTACTTATAACGAAATCAAAAGGAAAACTATCACAGCTAAGTAGGCTTTACAAGCTTAAGAGTAATAGTCAACCAACTTATAAAATGCACTTGAAAAAGTAAAAAAAATGTATATTGATGTATGGGGACAACAGGTTTCAAATGGCAAAGTTAATTTTGTCCCTTCGTTGTAGCAATGATCGCTACTTTCATTGTTTATGAACGTTAGTAATGTTATGTAGCTGTTTATACGGAACCCTCTGTGCACTTGACCGGTTTATTTATAAAATGTCCACCTCCTTGAGTCTCCGTAATGTTGGTACTTCTTGTTCAAATTTTGAACTAGAGTGAAGAGACAGTTGGTAACACAAAGGTTTTAGGTAAATGTGAAATGTCCTTTAGGTCAAGTGGGGTTGTTTTTCTCACGTTTTGTTAGGGTTTTCTTATGTAAAACACTTGATTTCAATAGCTGGGATACCTACACATCTCGTAAACAAATTATTTCTTTGGATTACTTGCTACAATACATTGTAAGAACTGCCAGAAAATAATGGAGGAGGGCATCAATTTCAGACAAATTTATTGGCTTGTTGCCAAGAGCACTACTTTCTATAGAAAACAAAAAGGTTTAAACGTGTAATATTAAATAATTAATTGTTTAATAAGTCTCGTGCCGACGACAAAAAAAACAAAATATTTTCGCCAACGAGGCTGCCGTCCCTTGACATAACCCTCCCTTTACGTTTCAAAGACAAAAAGTCAAGAGAGCCAAGGCAAAGTGACTATCTTTCAGCGATAATAACTGTCATAAATGCCAAAATGACCGGGACTGATGTGCGCTACAGAAATGCTAAGAGGTCAAACCCAAAAATTTTGGTCTTATGAAATTCGTTTTAGCTGTAGAAATTGACTTTTTCTAGAACCCAAATGATGTTTTAAAATCCTCAGCATAGTAAGCTTAGATAATAATAGATTATTTTTCCTAGATAAGCTGTTGCATTAATATTTTACCACGTGTATTATTATGAAGTTTTGTTTTAATCAAATCGCTTTTCCGAGAGAAGAGAGAAGCAACGTGCCGTTATGTGTTGCCCAACTTTTAAGTTGGATACAGGCCAGGCTAACGAAGACTAAATAGATTAAAATAAGTTAAACTGTAGCTTGTTTTCATGGCAAATGTGTCAGATTACTAATTGCTTAAGGAAAGCCTCTTTCTCGAGTTACATGAAAAATAAATTCTCACCTGTTAATCTACTTTTTTCATTCGCTAGACGCGATGTTTTCTGGCAAATTATTGCGGCAATTGACTAACACAGATAGTGGAATTGCAATAAATAATGGCAAAGTACAAGTTGGTGCCAAACAGGTGACTATTATGACATCTTAAAGCCATCATGGTTCCATTGTGAGATAAAGACAAAGCTATGCAGGACGAGTAGTACCATGTTATTTACACAACGGTATCATGACGGACATACGAAGTCACAGTAAGACACCAGTTACTTGCTTGTATAAAGTGCATCACGCTTCAGAGGGTCCATTGCTATTGATAATGGGCTAAACTAAAATTGAAATAATCTTAGCCTTTGTTAGCCCGTCCATACCCAGCTCAAGTAGAAAACCAGTAAAGCATTCCACAAACATGCAGTGTACTTACTCGGCGTTGGTCTCTGGTGTGGGCAGGTCTCCGATGGTGGTGAGCGTGAGGGTCGACCAGTAGAGGGAGCCCAGGTACTTCCTTGTCAGAGTTGCGTAGTCACCGGGACGGTGGGGATACACCCAGTCACCCTGTTGGAGAAAGAAAAATGAATACTTAGCCTTAATCAAATACTCGAAAATAGGTAATTGTCATCAATAGTTTCAAATTTGAGACGCTCTATATAGTATGTTTTTATAGAGATATGGTTTGTTAATATAAGATGCCTCTTACGATATGAATATACTTATACTACAGTCGTCACAATCTAAGAAGTCCGTTGACGATTCTCATTTTCCATGCCGCGATAACTTTCTATGTAAGAAATTGAAAAATCAATTTCATAATCCTAATTCATTACTATGTTACCCATACACTATAACAACGAGTATCATTCGCAAGTATCAAGTTTAATTATTATTAAGTATTTTTATAGCTATCGAAACGGGCCTTTCATTTTTTGACGACTTTAGTGACCTGCCCGGCTCTGCCTGGCTCATAATAACTTCTAACCTGGAATAATGTACCTTTCGAATGGTGAAAGATCTTTTCAAATAGGTGTAGTGGTTTCAGAGATTACGTCTGAACAAACCAACACAAAATTCGAGCTGTCTCTTTATAATATTAAATAAGATTATTAATGTGATGAAGGTCTGTTTAGATGAAGATGTGTATGTGTGTTTGTAAGTCAATCACGTTTCAACGGCTGAACAGATTTGGATGAGAACGCAGGTAGACCATGAGCTGAATTATGACATTAGACACAGGTAGTGCGTTCCCGTAGGATAATTATCGACTGTGACGGGGTGAATTCGCTGGCATATCTAGTCCTTAACATAAACAAGGTAAGTATTATGATCAGTTTCGGATGATTTAACTCCTTCAAAGGGGTCCGTGCCCACTCGACCTGATTAGACTCGACCCGAAGAATAATACCTGTATATTTTTGTTTTTATAGGCGTAAAAACGTCGATGTATAGTCAGGCAGACAAGTGTTGATTTAACGCTTGCACAACAGGTAATGTAAAAATTAAATAATGTTTGGATAAATAAATCAATAATTAAACAAGTAAGTACTTTTTTTTTTTTAGTATAGTATACGCTTTGTACTTTGTAGTAAAAATCACAGATTGTTGTTAATTATCATTACAATCTTATAGCTAGTGGCACGGTGGTATTTATTGGATCAGTCTTTTATACGTGATTATAATTATTAGGTTAACAAGTAGGTAATAACTTCTAAAATATAAAAAGTAAGAACCAGAAAACCGGTTAAAGTGAGGTAGAGGCTATCTTTATAAAGCTACATTTTTGAAACGAAATTATTGACTACCAGGATAAATTATGTATCATAACAAAATATTAAATATTCTATGCATAAAAAAATAATAATTTATTTAGAATATCACGTTGCCTGACTGTACAAATGGTACTGAATTGGTAGTAAAATATCTGGTATTATTTTTCGGGTCGAGTCTAATCAGGTCGAGTGGGCACGAACCCCTTCAAAGTAGCCTAATCTAGTCTGTTTCAATGCAAAAACCTAAATAACAATGTCCTGACAACTTTTTCAGTTTTATTTATAAAGCCCATCGTTACTTGACAATCATAAGCTTTACAAATCGCCATGACACTTGATTATTCGTCAGCTCTGAATTCTGGGCTCCTGTGTACCACTTTCTTGATGGAGAACTCTCACATCCCAGACAGATGTGCTTTGTTTATAAGCAAGTGCACGTAAGCACTTAATCGGGCCAAGTGGTCCTTCCTTGTTTAAGGGACCATCAACTCGAGACAGGGAAGAAATCACAGCGTCGCAAAACTTTGATTTGATGTATAGGTGTTAAGCAAAAACGCATACCCACAATTAAAATAAAATGTTGCTTAGTAGTTCCTAAAATTTTAATTTGGAGTGTCAGTAATCAAAAACCTGAGACTACCATGTTCTGAGAATTACCTTTCAGTTTTATGACAGTTCATGAATATAAATAAGGCGTCGTGTTCTGAAGTATGTCGCGAGATTTTTACAACGTAACGCAAAGAAATCTCGACTCAAAGTCCTGAATAAATTACGGTTTTTGCGGTAAATGTTGAATGAGATCATTTTCATTCAAGATTCGTTTGTTTTTATTATTTTAAATGAGCGAAACAAGATATAGGAAGGATGTTTATTTTATTTTATTTAGCACACCGACAATACAATTACTTAAAACATTAAAAAAATAATACTTTAAAAGCCCGAGTTACATAACAATCACACAGTTTAAAGGTATGCATGACATTGTTTACATATTCAAAATTTAAATAATAGATAATGTCCCCCCCACAGATGGGACACAAGCCTCTTCCCTGTAAGATGGAGTGGACTATATTAAAATATACTTTGTGAGTACGGCATAGGTTTGTAGGTACTACCACATCCAACATTTCGCTTTGTGATTAACAGTCAAACCTCCGGTTTTTGGAAATAAATTTGACGCGTGACTTCGCGTCACGCGTCAAATTTATTTCCAAAAACCGCCTGTTTAAAGTTCATTCAACAAATCAAAGCAACTATTGCGCGTTGCCAATTTGTTACATTTATTTTAAGATATTGCCGATGCTACAACCTTCTTTTGTAATAAACACTCTTAGTTACTTTCAGCCAAGAAAATGTAGCCTAATTTGGCCTGCCGAAACAAAGGAGCATCTCCTAAGCCTACTGAATAAAAACCTTTTTTTTATCTTTTTCGCAAAATACGAAACACGGATTGAAAAAACCTTCTAAGGGCTTGCAAATCAGCTTAGAAGGGATCCAACAATGGTTCCCCGTACCACGTCATTACGACGACCGCTATAAAATTAGTTCCCAACTGCGACCGGACGGCCGTTCATTTGATAAACAGAGTGGTAAGTTTAAACTCAATTGTTAACGAGTGAGGGATCACGAGAATTGTGAGCATCATATTATGGGTTGAGCAGTTTTTTCACCTGAAGTGATCCGTGGTTCGAAATTTACCGACATAGCCTGAAGAATTGCGAAACTTAAGTGCAGGGCACATTGCTCGTAGGTCGAAAAGTTCTGGAATGGCGACCGCGAATCGGAAGCCGCTGCGTTGGAAGGTGCAACTAGGTGGACCGATGACCTGATTAGGGTTGCGGGAATCTGCTGGATGCAAGTGAGAACCGGCAAATATGTCTATATGGCACTTCTTAATTAAAATATTTAATTTCAACTAAACCTTATATTGGTACTTTTGAATTGTCAAACAAAATATGAATCTAGATGCACATTCGCAAGCATCAGTAGATCTCCATGGAGAAGAATTTGCAAGGAATTCCACGGACACTCTTTTCCATCAGTTTTAATTGCAGGTATTTAGTTACATCATTCTTGTTGGAAAAATACATATATCTGAGAACGATGTAAAAAGACGTGTAAGTAACGTAACGTACTTCTAGAGTAAAACAAACAATTCAAAAATACAATAAGAACGTAATTAATTACTGGCCGACGCAGGTAAGTAATGACCAATATTAACTGATGGCGCCCGTTCACGAACATGACGCATGGATTGGCACCACTCAGCTCAACTATCATGAAGGGCACCGAATTATCCAACATATGTGCCACCATCAGAGACACATTAGAGAGGGCAAGACACACTTTCAACTACCAGGGCATACACACTTGGGGGAAGCCTTTGGCTACACAGGCTTCCTATGTTCAGCAATGGACGTCTTTCAGCTGAAATGATGATGATTAGTTTTTTTAGGAAAAGGAAGGATTACTATTCGACTTAGCGAATGTGGCACCATTAAAGTTTAATACAAAGGTCGTTGTTGCTGTCTACGGCTTTATTAATCTATGAATTATAATATAAGTTATAAAGGTACAGACATCAAAAAAGTCTAAGCTAGTGAGGTTCTTTTATTGTTTTTTTTTTTATTTCAGTACATATTTGATTGGCGATCTGTGTGCTGTGTCATTGAGACCTAACATATTATAATAGATTGCATTAACTGAAATTTATTAGTTGCCTATATCTTGTGTGATATGGACAAAAAATGGCCTTATAAAGATTCCGTTTTCATTTTCAGTCACAACCCTTAAAAAGGTCGAGAAGTTGAACCTTCAAAGAACGTTCTCTTGATCTCTAACGAAAACTTTCTCTCTGTAGATATCTCCGAAAAGATATAAAGTTCCAAGACCAAAACAGACTGAGAAAGGACTTAAAGAGAAAAGATACCTAATTCAGTCTCACATTTTCCTAAAAATGCCCACCACTTGAATAGCCAATAGGTTAAAATTCAAAATCATTTAACATCATAATAACACAGCTATTTACGACCAACCATGAGCTTCACAAGCCCGTTATGCTCTTTGTAATAGCTTCAGTGTGACCTATACACACCGCCTACGGGCCAGTCTGTTAACTAATTCTCTTAGTCACCTGCATATGAACAGGGCTACGTCCCCGTCACCGTACAGGTGACATATGGGGTATTAATTAAATTTAGGGTGCAGTAACTTTGCTAGGAAATATAACAATGTAGTGTCGTGTGTTAGGCTTCGGAACACAAGTAGCTAATCTGAATACCATGGATGCAGTTTCCAGTGTTATCGAAAAGAAGTCTTTGATTTTGCTCTGTAGTAAATCATAGAAATATTGTGCACAAAAAGACAAAAATACTAATGAACAAGGAAAATATTTGGCTAACAGATGTCATTGAAGAGACCGCCAGTATAGACGAAGAAATAATAGAGTATGTGGAATTGTGTATCTGAACTGGCAAAAAGAACAAGAGATAGATAGACACATGGCAGATGGAACAGATACTGGTCATTCAAAAAAGTCATGAAATATGGCCATTACCATAGGATATAGATCCTCGAAAAGATCCTCTATCTATAGATCCTCTTTAATGCATGCATTCTTTCATGCCTCTCTTACGGCGGACAAACATGGTCACTCAAAACCTCTGGATAAAAATACTTCTTGTCAGGTGTCAGAAACACAAAATGTCAATTAGTCTAGATTCTGTTTTAAAGTGATTTTTGTTCGCATTGCTCTTAAGTTTTAAAATAATATCTTCTAGTTCTACTACATATCTTTCAGATTACCACGTTTCACTCTGCATCATATGATTTGAATTCAGAACAATAACTTTATGGCCGCACCATAAACTCAACTCCACAGAAACCATCATTAAAAAGAAATAACTTTCGAATGCGCAGTCCATAAACTTGTATTCTTTGACGATGAAAGAGTAAAGTTTAATTTTAACGGAAACTGTCTCATAATGTAACAGAAAATAGTTTTCTTTCATAGTTTTGAACCACGGGCTTTTAAGTCCAAATTGTTGTTGATATACATGTACTTTTTGTTTGTGCTACTTTCCTCATATTTTCTTTTTAATCGCTGTACTGAGAATAGACACTGTTTTTCTTAAAAAAACAGTACAAAGTTTTGAGTAGATAACTAGCTAGGCTTGTAAGGTGAAAGTGAAGAGCCCATCAGTATTTCTAACGTCAACATGTTTTCATGTATTCTGAATGAATCTAAAATATTTTTTTAAACAAAGATGTAGCAAGAAAAGTCTCTGCACTGGTGTAAAACATTTTGTCCGCAAATTGAAAAAATGTTTATTTGACTGCAGAAAAGCAAAGTGTTTCTAAATAAATTTAAAGATTTTTCTGCGTATTTGAACACCACCGTTTCGCAACTTATGTCTAAGCTCTATGTATTAAAAGGTGATTTTATCATATTTGTGCCGCAGTATTAAAGATGATGATAGTATCAAAAGAGACAAAGTACTCTACCGTCCTCGAATTTCAATCATATGGCGATTTGAAAGAACAAAATAAGTTCGTGAGAATCTGTTCTAACACATGCATACATTACATACATAAACACACCTATTTTTTAAATGAGAGGCATAAACTAAAGACCTGCTACGATCCTTACACAGTCCTTTTGTTTCATCTACTATCTTTAACAAACGTCCCAAGAATTTCTTTCAAAAGAACGTCATCGGCACAGTCCCACGCATCCCAGCACTAACCAAGGGTATAAACTACCGCTCTTTACGTTCCACGTGTCGTAATGAGATCTGTCGCGACGATTTAGTTCCGGCTTGGTTCACGACCTGGCTTTTATTGTAGTTTGTGTTGCTGTACTTATTGTTTATAGCTGCTGTTATATGCGTGTACAAAAGCAATGCGTTTTTTGAATGTAGTGGTGTGTTTGAGTTTGATGTGAAAATTTGTACCTTGTCTTAAGTTGTCATTTCGGGAAAAACATAATTGTGTTAAAATATTTTTTGGTCTTTCTACATTTATTATACATCAAAATAGTATATACAACTAGTGAATAAAGGACGGATTTAAAGCGAGGGCCATAGATGAATCCGAACAAGTGAAGGATTCTAAAAACTGAATCACGACCGTAGGGAGTGATTCATGATGATTGAATCGCGAAAAAGAGCGACGCGAGTGATTCATGGTCCTCGATATAAATCCGTTTTAATCAAGAGTTGCATACTATATTTTATACCATGACTACGAGAAAAAGAAAGGTTTAAGCAAAAAGCACAAGGAATTACAATACATAAATGGTTAATTACCTTCAAAATTTACAAAAAATGAAAATCCTCAGGGTTTCACATTTTTGTAAATTCAAGCTGAGCTAGGTGTGTTTCAGACGCCAGTGGCCACCTCCGTTACGTTATATAATTATAATTAATTAAACACCAATACAATTGATATAAGAATAACAATCCTAATAAGTATTCACTAAATATCCTAGACCAAAATCAACATCATTATTAAAATCCTAAATATAAACAAACTCAAAATTAAATCGACGAAAGAGTTTGAAAGTCGAATATTGTTGGCAAAAGAAGTTTACATCGGGTACCTATTTTATGCGCAAGGAGGTTGTATAGCATTGAGATAGAGGTAGAATATAATATTGGTGTGTTCTAAATTCAAACAGCAAAACAGTGATTAAAAGTGTTTTTTATTCACTGTTTTCAGTGAATAAAATAAGCTTTTTAGATGGGGAATGGTATAAATTTTTTTTTGAATGTTTGTCTATTTGGAAGGTCGACGAATGTACTCATAAATATAAACATTTTACCATGAGACATAGTCTGAAATGATATTTAAAAACAACTGTTTAATACGTTTATGTTCGCATAACTTGACAAAATCTGTCTGAATATGCAATTAGCAATTTTGGTTTTCATCCCGTGCTAAAAGTTAGAATTTATGAGTATTTTCCTCTTCAAAAATATCTAGACAATGAATTAAAAAGAACCCTGTTTAATTGGTTGTAATTGTGTTGAAATGCTGGTTACATACATATACGAAGACCATCCAGTTTTTGTTAAAACATAAACCTGCAAGTGTATGAGAGCGAGAAAAATGCCTTTTGTTAGACAGAAAATAAACGAGAATTGATCACTGCGCTTCCTAAAAGCAACTTGGCACTTCCAAACCATTAGGTCCAGGTTTCTGTGCAAGTTTTTCTGAAAAGTACCAATTTTTCACACTACATTGAATAGCATAAAGTACCTGACCGTGTTCTTATGTACCAACACGTGATTGTTGTTTATGAGTTTAGATTATAAAACAAACTTCCTGACCACCGTTGTTTGTATTTACATAATTTTGATATGGCTCAACATTCATGTAACTTTTTGGAAAGTTTTGATCCTTTTCATATTCTTGTTAATTGATCGTGTTTGTTGGTTACCCTTTGATTTTGTTGGAATAGTGGAATCCAACCTCAATATTGGTAGGAAAAGCCTGGTTACTATGATGATGATGACCATTTTTCTAGTTTTTGATACTCCTCATGACCTTAAGTTAGTTAACAAATATTTGTAGCCACGTTTGTAAAACTTATTTTGCTTGCGGTAAGGTTTAGTATTTACGAAAAGATTCATGTTTATGTTGGGTACTTCATTGAGACAAGAATTCCTTGTGCTATGGTAAAAAAAAATACCTAGTCAACGAGGTTGAAAGCAGTGCTGGCAAATATACGGCGGACACAAGTAGGTAGGTAAATCCAGTCGCTCATGTAGAGACGCACTTAAATTCCGTCACCCATATAAATAGACTTTCCATATACTCCAAAGATTGATGATGATAGATGTCTGTTAGATATACACTTTGATTAAATAAATCACTCTGATGGATTTACCGACAAAGGTGAGGAGTAACCCATCGTCGGCGACCATTTTCATTAAGATGGGTAACCGCGGCATAAGATCCGGTCTATCGGTGCTTCAGTCTGGAACCTGTGACCCTCGTCAACGGAATGGAGTGTCGTATTTTCAATATCGAACTGAGAAGGACATTGACAGGAGTGTGGAAGAGATATTTTGATACTAGTCAAACTCAAATAATTTGTTTCATTTACAGGCATTTTTTAACTGTCAAGGAGTCGGTCAGTCCAAAAAATGAAGCAAGTTGCACATTCTAAAGCGTTAGATCACTATGAAGAAGAACGTGCAAGGAACTCCAAGGGCATACCTTATAATTGGAAATAATTTTACAAAATGATGGTTAAATCATTCCTGTTGACATTTTACATATTTATTAGAACTACGTAGAAAGATGTGCACGTTAAACCGTTATGAGTTAAATATTAAATGAATATTTGTCAAAAAAAATCACGACACCAGTTGCCATCATTTTAGCAAGAGGCCCATTCCTTTGAATATGCAACTTAAGTCGTCAATCAATAAAATATGTCAGAAAACATTTTAGCGTTTTGACAGGATCTAACGTCTTAGTGTTGCCACCTAAAGTCTGCTTTTTAATCTCGGGGACAAAATTGATACGTGCAAATGTCAAATAACTTCTTTTAGGGCTTACTAAGGTATTTAATATATAACTCCTTTTAAACCTATTACGGTACATGAGACTACATGAGTTTATTTAACATACCTCAGGAAAGCTAAGCCCTTAAAGGAGAAATTTACATTTAAATGTGTCAATTTTGTCTCCGAGATTAAAAAAAAAAGATTTTAGAGAACATTATTTCAGAACGTACCCATTTTGAGAAGGTTTACAAAACAAAACTTTAGTTTGTTTCAACTTTCTCTTTTGTCTTTATTTGTCACCAAATGTTTACAATTTACCTATCCGCGTCAATAACTTCTTATTACAGTCAAGAGTCAACTTAGAAATGTCTCCGAACATTGTAAGTATCCATTTGTGTGCTAATAACATTTGTACGAACAATTGTAATGATTATGGTCAGCAATATTAGTCACCGTTAGTGTTAAGCGGTCCCTGGTGGACTACAATAAGAAGCTACGAGGGATTTAACGGAGGTCAATTTACAGGGGCACATGTGGGGGCGGAGTTGCAGCGATTAAGCTTGGGGTTACTGAAGATAGGGGCGGAAATGTGAAGAAAAAAAAGAATAAAAAAAAAAATTGGCCAAGTGCGAGTCGGACTCGCGCATGAAGTGTTCCGTACCATTATCACAAAAAACGGCAAAAAGAACAAGTTTGTTGTATTGGAGCCCTACTTAAATATTCATTTTATTCTGTTTTAAGTATTTCTTGTTATAGTGGCAACAGAAATACATCATCTGTGAAAATTTCTACTATCTAGCTATCAAGGTTCATGATATACAGCCTGGTGACAGACAGACAGACGGACAGTGTCTTAGTAACAGGGTCCCGTCTTTACCCTTTGGGTACGGAACCCTAAAAAGACTTTTATTTGATGCATGAAATTTTTTTACATCTTACAGATTGTTATTTTACTTCGTAGTAAAGTGTGTAAGTCGTTATAAAGTTATTTAATCATTAAATAACATGGCAACACTTTATAAAAACTTTTATAAAAATTCACTTGTTAAAGAGATTCATAATCATAAAACTTTTGCAAACATTGTTTAAATTGTATTATTGGTTCAAGTCTTATGACATTATTAATGAAACAAATTCATATTTAATCAACGATTGAAAATTGGAAAAAATAAAAGTGTAAATATAAAAGAAAAATACATATATTAACATTTAATAAATAAAAAATACGGCCTATTTATTTATTTGCAAGCTTCCTTCGTTGGCGAAGGCAAGTTACTACCCTAGAATATTCATGATTTTTTTTTAAATGAAGAAGCAATATATTTGAACCTGTCTCAACTAATTTACGATTCTGCTACTATCCCACCGCAGGGCAAAAGCCTCTTCTCATATAAACAAGTTTTAAGTCCACGTTACCTCACGAAGTTTTCCTTCCCAGTTGTCAGCGTTATCCAAGATAAACTAAACACAATACAAATTTGGAGCTACCATTTTTAAAACTACAATTCATCCCTCAGTGGTTGAATCTATACTAATATTATAAAGCTGAAGAGTTTTTTTGTTTGTTTGAACGCGCTAATCTCAGGAACTACTGGTTGAAATTGAAAAATTCTTTTTGTGTTAGATAGTCCATTTATCGAGGAAGGTTATAGGCTATATAACATACGCTACGACCAATGGGAGCGGAGCATAAATGAAAAATGTTGCAAGGGAAAAAATATTCCTTTTTGAGAGCTTCCGTTGCGTGTGCTGCGTAAGCGGTTAAAGTTACGCAACATTCATGTACCTATGTAGGGTAGGTAGGGTAGGGTAGGTATTTAGCCAGTTGACGGGAGCGAAGCCGCGTGGGACAGCTAGTATTATAATATAAATATATACATTTCGAACGAGATTTACTCAAATCATCTACCCAAATTTCGTATTCGAAACCCGAATATGATATAGTTATTCAAAATGTGCCCCTTGAAAGTCATTTGACGGACAAAAATATGTCAAAACACGTTTCACCCACAATAATTTAATATTCATAAGAGGCAAACGAATTGAAATCCTGAATATGAGATGACATACCTTCGTCCTTTATGGATCTAAGCAGAAAATACATATTACGCTTAAGCAATCTGGTGAATATGTCCAAGTAGATCTTTTAAGCATACTAGATTCTGCCAGCGAGTTCGCCATCGTGAATTTATTCCAAGGGAACGTATTCTCCGGAAAAAGAGGGGATACTCTATTTCCCGAGTCCTAAGCCCTTCACCAAGGTTCAGTCTATCTTTAAACTAAAATTCATCATTTGTGCAGAAGATTGGGGCTTGTTCCCATCACCACGTTACGACGTTGTCAACGTGGAACGGTGCGGTTTCGCGGCGCCGGCCGCACGCTGTTGTGACCTGCTACGATGCACGGTACGGCCACGGTAATGATATCTAACAGTATTCTATATTCATACAAACGGTCGGAACGCGAGTCATACCTACGCGCCTCGAGTTCAGCAAACACTTGATACACTACTGTCGCAAACAGTCACAAACTGTGTGATGGTTTTGTAAGCTGTTAGTGTGCTATTTGTGAATATTTGATTGAAATACGTACAAGTACTTACTTAATATGGCAGAGAGTAATTATAGACTATATTGTGCTGTATAGGTTACTTGAATTCTTCTATAACGCATTTTTAAATTACCTAGGACCTCCGAAAGGTAAGACTATACGAAAAATTATATACCTAACCTACTAGTACGTTATTTTGTGTCTTTTTATAATGGTAAGATAATTCGCTTTTTCCACCGAGTAAAATGCCTGGATTTATAAATAAATAAATGGATAGGGTGATAAAGTGACACTAAGAGACCTACCTAACGCTCGCGTTAAAAAGAACTAGTAGGTAGTTTCCTAGGCTAGGCTATCTACTTACTTATGTATTTACATACATTATTGAATTAGACTAAATATAATTATGAAATGATTATCTATGAGAGAAATAAATGGTAGGTACCTAGTCAGAATTAATATAAGTATTATATAACTATAATATGTACCTCAGATTAGAGAAAAGAATCTGAGATATTTACAATCACAAAACAAGAAAGAAACTCAAGTAGATAAAGGCGGGCATCCCTAACGCGTGTTTACGTGACGCGCGCTTGTTATCTTGTAAGCACTTATTTCAAGGACAGGGTCGAGTCACAATACTGTTAGATATCATTTCCGTGGTACGGCAGCGTCGCCGTGGAACGATACGTCAGACACCGTCGGAAGCGGTACGTGGCGATGCGCTCGCTAAGCTAATTTTTAATTGTATTAGCGACTAGTGCAAAAAAAGTCAGATATTATTGTATCTGATTTACGTCGCATCATGACGTGAATTATTACGACTCGGTTGTGTTCTTTATCACTTTACGTCAACGTGCTGCGCCGCGACACCGCACCGTTCCACGTTGATGACGTCATGACGTGGTGATGGGGACAAGCACTTATGCGTGAAATAAACAGGCAGACAGATTTACTTTCGCATTTATTATATTAGTATGGATGTGCATTTGAGTATGTGTATCTATTATTGGTGTGTTTGAGTGTGTTTTGTGAGTGAGAGTGAGGGAATAGATAGTGCACCTGTGCATGCGCATACACTAAACTTGTGTACTTTAATATCCTCCGCGCTGATGGCTAGTCACCCCTGAGATTGATCACCGTGGTCGAAATTCGGCCTAGAGGACTGTTTATTATTAGTGTGGGTATTTATTTATAATAAGCACACCAACAGCACTGTCACTTACAATTCAAATAAAATAACATCTAAAATCGGCTTTTCAGTAACTAGGCAAATAACAGGTATGCATGACATTGATACAATGAATATTAGAGACAAAGCAAGATAAAAAGTGTGACCAATATATCTAAATCTAGAACACTACAAAATCAAACAAATTGAGTTTAGAAGCGTACATTGTTCGCACTTTTTATATAGGGAACGTCTGTATGAAGCGAAACTCATAGAGAAAACATCGATGGGATAATCCGTCAAGTTGGACCTTTCATTATATAGCCTTGCCATACGTGTTAGGGGGCATTTAAGGTAGATGTAGGCAATTGAAAAATGTATGTTACTAGTTTACCCCTATACTTCTAGTTTGGATTTATATTTGTTATAGACCAAGTGATTATACTGCATTATTCATAATGCCCAGACAATTTGAAGAATGCCCAATATAAGTAGGCAATATGCTACGAACTATTGAAATAATTAAATTGATCGAGCTTTCTGAATAAAGCCCATCACTTATTGGGCCGGGTAATAAAATATGTGTTTTTTTTAATTATTTTAATGTTGACATTGATTTTAATATAGAATAGATACGCGTAAGTACGATTACTATCTCATCAACAAAGTAAGTTTACATAGAACATGAAGTACACGTAAATCTTAAGGTGACTACACGTTTTTAATGTAATAACTAGTTCTTACTTATATGTATCTCTGAGTTTTCCTTTAAAATGTTTTAGCAGGCGTGAATTTTATTCAAAAGCCAGTTGCTTACGAAGCGTGAAAGTGAATTTGATATTACTGAGTTACTTTTTAAACCTATTTTGGAGATGATTTTATCTGGGTAGAATTATGATATTCCCTGTACTTTCAAGCTTAAAATTAGTAACACCTTCTTTGCAACAAAAGTACCTTACATAATACGCGATATGGATTAAATGTCTTTGTAGTTAATAATGTTCATGTTAAAGACTTCAGAAATAACCAATCCAGGATTGCTTGATCCTCATCATATATTTTATTATTACAGTATATAATATGTGAAAATCAACATTTTTGTAACGTTAAAAGTAACAAATTATTGACGCTTCCCAGTGTTTAAGATGAAAAAAAAAAGTCACAATGAACTTCCCACTACTTGAAAAATTGTCGTTATGTGACCCATGCTCGTGACGTCCAATAACGATCACTATATTTTTCAGCGATTGCGAAGTGCTCTTTTGGGAGGCTGTGGTATTTCGCCATTCTAAACCACATATTTTAGTTATTTCACTGAGTGAGCTGAAGTGTTCTCACCTAATTCACACTTAGGTCTCATAATACTTACTTACTCACACTGTATTCATATTATTCCATGCCAAAACATGTTACATCGCATCGCATCTATTATACGTTTTGCTGGTTTTTGCATTACTGTTCTGCGAATCGGTCTAAAACGATTCGTTTTCTTATAAAATATCTAAAATAAAATAAATAATTATAATATTTTTCAATGTTATGACACCTACGTCAGGTTGTCAAGCTGTCAATACTTTTCCTTTTAAATTTTCTGTCAGAGTTTCGCACTAGCTTAGCCTATGAAGATTACTTTTGATTTATATAATTTAAATTCTTTTTATCAATATGTTAGCTCAAATATTGTATTTTATAACTTAAATTAATTTACACGCTCTCAGAATTCATCGAAGTGGTTTTGGATTGAATATTACTGGCTGTTTTGAATACTGGCAAGTTGCATTTTTGTATGACAACAAGATGTCATTCTAATAAAGAAGAAAAAGGACAGGCGGCAGATATAAAAGACGGAAATTTCGAGGGCTGAGGAAGTCTTCAATCTGGTCTGAAACCGAAGAGTCGCCTAATCACTAAGCTCTAAAACCACGAAGAGTTCCTGTCAGTTGTGCTGCCTGCCTAACCTACCAGCTACCTACACGGATGGATTGGATAATTTTAGAAACCATTTAAGTGCTGCGTGATCTGTGTAAACAGTGAATTGTTTACCATTATCGATATAACAACGCCAATGCTCTAAAGCTGAAATTACCGAAAGAGTTTCTCTTTCTGTAGTTGAGTAATTGCGCTCGTTTTTATTAAGAGATTTGCTCATATAAGCTATAACTACTTCTTTATCGTCCTTTATTTGTATTAACGTGGCTTATGTGTGGCTCAGCCCACCTGAGCGACCCGTAACGTTACAAGGCCCATGTCTTTTTAAGACCTGAGGCCCTGGACAAGTGACATTCTATCATTGAAGGCGTGGCGATAGCGCGAAACATTAAAAAAATGTATGGAATGTCAAACGCTGTCGAAATGTCACGTGATGAAGTCCTTACATTTTATCATTTCGAAAATCGCCAAAATTGGGGTTACCAAATGGTGGACCATGGTCCAGATCCGGACAGCCGACATATTTTGTGTGGACCTTAAGTATAAAACAGTACAATATATTTTACGTGTGGTACTTTGAGTACGTTATTTAATCAGTTATCCCGCGCTTGTCTATGATTTATTGACAATAGCCTGCATCAAGTTGAGTCCAAACCTTGAACGTATAGTTCATATCGAGGCAAAAAATGACTATGAACATGTATGTTTGAAAAAATCTTTAAAATATATTCAGGTATCCTTTATGGGTGAAGTGGGAGGGGGGTTTTTTAAACCATTTACGGACCGCGACGGTCATGTTATTTTATAAAACAGACCCCAAAAGAAATTAATTGGTGACCCCTGGTCTAGAGCGTCATACCCAGGTTAAAATGTACGACAGTATTTAAATACAATGTAAGACTGACCTGGAACCCCTCCGCTTCTGACAGCAAGAAGTAGAAGCAGCCGAACCAGTGCGCCAGGATGAGCAGGATGTGTATGAGGTTGATGACGCGCCAGAAGTTGGGGTACACCGTCCTGGATTCCACTATGTAGTAGAAGTCTACTGCTCTGTACACCTGGAAAAAGAACTTTGATTAGTTTTCACTTTAGATAGCATAGTGGTTCCTTCTGTAATATATAATATAATATATAAATAGGTAATTGCGTGGCAGACAATATCAAACAAACGATCGCAGTCCCTTACATTTTAACCGACTTCAAAAAAAAGGTGGTAATCAATTCGACACGTATCATCATCAATACATATAATAAATCTGAAGAAAAGTCGTTTTTGTACATCGAAAATATTTCCAAAAAAAATAGGCAGGGTGTTAAAGGAGAACCAACAGAACCCATTTCCAGCGATTTTGGAATTTTTGTTTGTTTGTCTGTTTGTCTGTTTGCCTGTTTGTCTGTTTGTCTGTTTGTCTGTTTGTCTGTTTGTCTGTTTGTCTGTTTGTCTGTTTGTCTGTTTGTCTGTTTGTCTGTTTGTCTGTTTGTCTGTTTGTCTGTTTGTCTGTTTGTCTGTTTGTCTGTTTGTCTGTTTGTCTGTTTGTCTGTTTGTCTGTTTGTCTGTTTGTCTGTTTGTCTGTTTGTCTGTTTGTCTGTTTGTCTGTTTGTCTGTTTGTCTGTTTGTCTGTTTGTCTGTTTGTCTGTTTGCCTGTTTGCCTGTTTGCCTGTTTGTCTGTTTGTCTGTTTGTCTGTTTGTCTGTTTGTCTGTTTATTTGTGCACGCATCAAGTAAAATCTACGAAACCAATGTAGATTACTTTTACACATAAAAAATGTACGTAACTTGAAGTATTAATAAGTTTTTGTTTCATCGCAATCGGTTCACTCTCAGTTGTACCTACCTAATAGGCAAATAGTTTAGTAAGGTACCTATAATGCCAGAATAGATTACCCGAATATCATGAAACTGAAAATTACCGGTGAAATAAGAATGTACCAAGATGAACTGTACACATTTGCGTACCCCTTTAGAGCATACTGGCGTGATGTTATGTTATGAAATGGTATAATCAATAGACAGACATGCGATTGAGCAATCCCGAGAGATTTGCCGTCATTTCTTTAAGAGTTCTATTGTATATCTCTGAAGTTCACCAGATGTGCACCAAATTAAAATGCGACCAATTTCGAAACATACTCTTTCAAATAAAAAAGAATTTTCAAAATCGGTCTATAATTGACGGAGAAATCTGTGAACAAATATAAAAAAAAAACATACGTAAAGTCGAACATAGAACCTCCTCCTTTTTGGTAAGTCGGTTAAAATGAAGAACAAATTCATAATTTAACGATAATACGAATGCTTATTTGTTTTTTTTTTATATTATAGGTATCTGCACGGTTTCTATAGTAAACACACAATTCATGCTTACAAAAAACCCAATTTACAGAAATATATTTGCAAGCAAGTGTAGGAATTAGCATAGGAACGGTCTGATATCGCGGTCAACTGCGGGGGAATCCGTTCTTATTTCTTACTGAAGTTTTGTAAGACAGCATTTACATAAATAAATAATGTACTTATCGATCTTGTTTGCGTTTGTTGCACTTAATTTATTCTACTTTGTTATTTATTTATTACTAGTGGTGCCCGCGGCTTCGGTCCCGTCAACTGCCTACCGTACCTGTCCTACCTACCCTACCTACTTACCAATTATTTTACAGGTCATTCTTCTGCGGCGAATCTTAAAACCGCCATTCAGAAAATGACCAGCGCCATCTATCAAATATGGATTTCAGTTGAACTCCATATTTGATAGATGGCGCTGGTCATTTCATTCATATTATGAGTATATAATATTTTACTTCTTTCACTTTAAAATATCTTTTGACAGAGTAAACCGATTGTGATGAAACAAAAACTTAGTTATACTTTAAGCTACGCACAATTTTAATGTATAAAAGTTATCTGCATTGGTTTCGTACATTTTACGTGATCCGTGAACAAATAAACAGACAAAAAAAGCCAAACATTCTGGAAATAGGTTCTGTTAGTTATCATTTAACACGCTGGCTATTTTTTATGTAAATATCGATGTACTAAAACGAGTTGTTACAGATTTTTATAAAGTACCTATTGATATTGATGTATTGATGATCTGTAAAGTCTTGATTATCTTTTTCTTTTCTCGTCGACGGTAAAATTAATCAAACTGTGTTACCTGCTGTTTATCTATCTATATGCATTCCTTGTCCCAACTTTACTGGGGTCAGCTACCCGAATCTAACCGGATAAAGCTGAGTACCAGTATTTTACATTTTTTTTTTTATATTTATTTATATTTTAATACAGAAATGTTACTTAATTCTAACCTCGCCAAACTTTAACGTTTGATGATGAGAGGCGATGTCTCCGACTACTTATATATTATACTGTTATGGTTTAATCTCATACAATGTATATATTTAGTCCTGTTTGTTATCCTGTATATAATGTATTTTTTTTAATTTAGTCTTAATTGTTCGTTTACTAATTTTTAATTTGTCTCTTAATAAATCTATTTTGTTAAACACTTTAGGTACCAAATACTATTACTATTTAAGGACGACTGTTTATTCAATAAAAATAAACCGACTGTTTGGGTCCAGTTAGATGTGGCCACGTTTATTGCAGCGTCAGAGGCGTTGTCAGGAGGCTCTAGACAAGTGTCATTGGATGTTAGCGAAGGCGATAGTCGAAATGTCAAAGTGTAAGTGATTGATCACGTGTTTTTTCGATATCGCTTGACTTCTTAATCTCATGCAATTTTGTCGTTTTTTATATCGCTATCGCCTCGCCTTCGATGATGGTATTTCACTTGTCTAAGGCCTCTGGATATCTGAGTGCAGGGGAACGGATACTTGGGGCACTCCAGCAAATCTGACTTGGCCTGAATAGAGGCTCTAGATAAGTGACATTGTATCAAGAAAAGACTACCCTATGGTAGTTGACAAAAAATATCTATTTAGTCCGTTAGTTAGATAACCTAAAAATATTGGACACGCATTTTTTCTTTTGCCACGTACACCAAAAATTGCCACGATACAGAGCGTTGAAATATCGTGTGACGTCACGGTGTGCTACACTTTATACTGGCAGAGTGACGTCAGAAGCCCCCATTCCTGAACTTTGATGCGCTTTATCTTTGTAAGTATTGTTTTATTTGATAAAGCAAAAATACTCCAATATTTTTTGAAAATCTTACTGACGGACTAAATAGAATTACAATTTTTCTACCCAGGAAATATTCTTATTGTGACAGCGATTGGCAAAATGGGATAGCCATGCGCTATCGAAATCACACGTGATTCACACCCTTACATTTTCGCATTTCGACAATTGTCATCGCTAGTAGAATGTCACTTAATCTACAACTTCAGAAGTACCACACTCGCACTGGTTGTTTGATGGATCAACAATCTGGACGTTTGATTGTTAATCAATCACGCCTGGAATTAAACATGGCTCACATGAAGCCGCTAGCAGAAGTATGTTAAATAATAATAAGTTAAAGCTCAAGAGGTCGCAGGATGTAGGTTGCGGTAATAGCTTGTTAGTTGTGACAGATACTAAATAACTGTCCTAGAACATAGTGGGCGTGCGCAAACACTGCATTAAAAAAAACCGGGAAAGTGCGAGTCGGACTCGCGCACCGAGGGTTCCGTACAAACCTCAGCTTAAAGGTATTATAGACCTGAGTATTTGATATGAATTTCAATTTAATACCTCTGCGCGTTCATGAGGAAAGGGTTAATAAGTTTAAAATTATTTTTGTTATATGATGTAACCAAAAATTTACGGTTTTCGCAATTATTACTTTATCTGTGCTATAAAACTTTGCTTCGTACCAAATTTCAAGATTCTGAGTTCATGGGCAGTACCCGAAGTAGTATAAGTAGGTTTTGATTCCCTTGTGAGTATCGAAAATTTGCGGCATAAAAGGCTGTATCTTTTGATTGCGTTGGCTTAGAAGTTTGATTTTTTCACAGCTTTAAGGGAATACGTATACCTGAGTATTTGATAACTAAATAAATTTCAGCTTGATACCTCCACGCGTTCCTGAGAAAAAGGGTCTTGACAGACAGAAAGACGGACGGACAGCAAAGTGATCCTATAAGGGTTCCGTTTTTTCCTTTCGAGGTACGGAACTCTAAAAATGGTGAAGGAGCATTTCCTTTCACTTTACTGTTCTTCTCCTTTCTCTGTTATATATTTTATATTTATTAGTATATTATTTTTTATTGTATGTATGTATTTTAAGAGCAGTGGTGGCCCAGTGGTATAGACCGCGATTTACGAGTTGTAGTCATGGGTACGAACCCAGGCAGGCGCTTTACTTTACATAAATTATTCCATCACCACTGCTCTCAAAACGGTGAAGGAAAACATCGTGAGGAAACCGGCATGTCCTAGAACCAAAAAAAATCGAAGACGTGACATCCACCAACCCACACTGGGCCCGCGTGGTAGATTACGGCCCATTCCCTCTCTCACCGAGATGAGGCCTGGGTCCCAGCAGTGGGAACATTATAAGGCTGATGATGATGTTGATGAATATTATTTAAGATATTTTTGTAAACTGACAGCCCTATGTCTATCTCCTCTCGTTCAGTCCATCCAAAGGTTGTCTGTAAGAGATTGCCCTGTGCGATAAAACTGCCCGTTGTACACTTATCTTTACAAATGTTTGTGGACCATTTAAAGTAACTAGGGTCAGTCATCAATAAAGATGGATCAATAGACACTGATGTCACCCATCGCATAAATACCGGGTGGATGAAATGAAGAGAACTGTTCAGCGTGTTATATGAAAGCCGAATGCCCGTGCGCTTAAAAGGACGAGTATATAGAGCAGTCGTCCGACCGGCCATGACATACGGAGCTGAATGCTGGCAACTCAAAAAGCAGCACGAAAATCAGTTACACTGCGCAGAGATGAAGATGCTCAGGTAGGCAGGTGGTGTAACTAGACTGGATCATGTCAGAAACACAAACATACGAGGCACCTTCAAAGTGAAACTTATCACGGATAAACTTCAGGAGAGCCGTCTGCGGTGGTGCGGACACGTTATGAGGCGACCATATGACCAGAAGAGTGCTAGATATCGAAACTAAACCCCGAGGACGAGGAAGACCCCGAATCACATGGATGTCCTTAGTAAATAAGAACCTTAAAATAGCCCAACAGACAAAGAGACGACCCAGGACCGAGCTACCTGGAGACGCATGATACGGAGGGCCGACCCCAAATAAAATGGGAAAGAGCCAGGCCAAAAAAGAGTGTAATTATTTAAGTGGTGTACAATAAAGTATATAATACATAAATAATAGTGTTCAAAGCCATTTTCATAGCCATACTGTAATTCGTTGTGTCGATTAAACATTCAGACTTATAAATCATTTTTCTTTTTGTCTTACCAATACAGAAAACATCAAAACCGACTATGTTTGCAATATGCCTAATCAACCGATCCATCCCTAAATACTAATACCTAGAGGCGTTTTGTATTATTAATAGAACTATTAATAGGAAAACGCTAATGCATGCCCGTCGGCTACAGTCCGCTGAAGGAAGTCATTACGTCTGTAATGAAGGGACCGTGCAGTCTCTGTGGGGCGTTTGTTACCATTGACACGCCTTTATTACTTACTAGCGGACGCCTCGCGGTTTCACCCGCGTAATGCCCGTTCCCGTGGGAATATAGGGATAAAAAGTAGCCTATGTCACCCGGGGATAGTGTAGCTTCCCAACGGTGAAAGAATTTTTGAATTTGGTCCAGTAGTTTTTAACGTTACATACAAAAAAACAAATCTATCTTTATAATATTAGTAAAAGTATAGATAGAGAAGCGAAACTGTGATGGAAAGATATTTTATATTATCTAATACCGTACGTCACGCCCTAAGCGAACACTTAAAATCAGCGCCGTGCTGTGGATCCCCCACGGCACAGCATTGTGCTGGGTGGAAACCTTCTTGCCACAACCACGACGCTTTTATTACCCGACTGGCGAACGAGGGTAATGTGTTTATCAGTCTATGTATGTATGTTTGTTCCAATGTGGTGTTCTAGAGATCAAACGCGTTGGCCGATTTTGATGATTCTTACGTCAATCGATTTTTCTTAACCCTGCGAGTGTCATTGGCTATATTAAAATTGGAAAAACGAAAAATGGCGGATTTTGAGCGCCATATTGTGGGGACCCAAATTTTTTTTTCATTCAAACCCGTGTGGGGTTACCCTACACGGGTTTTACGAGGTGCAGGTGGGACCTTGCACATGTAATGCAGATTCTAAATGACAAATTTATTTCACAAACTTGTAAGGCTTATTCACACATAATTACACGAACACTATTTTTCACTATCTCTCTCTTTCGCTTTGCCTCTTTTTCAAACGTTGCGCTGGATGAAACAACAAGCATTTCGACCATGCTCCCGTAGACGTTAGACGGACCGGGAAAGGGCTGTCTTAAGTAAATAAAGCTTGATTTCGTTAACAATAGTTGAAGCTAGCCAAGACACCAATTCTTCTGTTGACTGTACCTAACCTAAACCGCATTCTATCACAGCGGCCTTGATCAAAAGCTTTTACCGGTAACATGAGCCTGTGCCCGTATGTAGGCTCCATTGGCTTTGTTTTCTATTCTATTCTTTCACAGACATACATTTAAATAGATGACGCAAGTCCCTCCATTTGTATGAAAACCAAGCGTGCCACTTTTTCACCAACAGTGTAAAAACAAATTTACTTACCAATGAAAGAAATCATTACCAATGCCTCGGCCAACTTTTTCTATACATTCTTTACAGCTCAATATGGCGTAAAAAGGCATTTTTTTAGATTTCTGTGGATTTCCGGTGTCGATAATGCTAAAAAGCTCAGATTACGATGATTTGTCGTAACTTTAGTCCGTTTTTTGGCACGCGAAGTACATACAGTGCGTTATCTAGTTACAGTCCCACCGCACTATTTCCAAACCACTGCTTCTCCTGAAAGCCATAATCAACAGTGGCGACCACCAGAAAAGCGCCGAAAAGTCCCGGAGAATGAATTTAACTGTCTTGGATCCCGCAACGAAATTAATCAGAAAAGAGTAATGGAGGAGTAGGAAAAGGAAGTTATCTAGTTAGATTTATGTCTGTGTATTCTTTTCTATCTGTCAATAGACCTAGATATCGAATTAGGTGTAGAAGTGATGGGGGATATTATTTTATCCGCTGTTATTAGTTTTGGGGGAAGTCATTGATTGTTTACAGTTGTCTTTTACAGGACAAAAATATTAATAAGAGGAATAATATTTTACTTAGATAGGTATATAGGTTTAGTATTACCTACAAAACAATATTTTTCAAAGAAAAGTTTATTTTGGAGCTTACAGATTCAGATTCAGAGTCTTTAATTGTAAACATAGGTTACAAATACACAGGTGTGTGAGATGTTACATTTTTGTAAGTTCTCTATGCTTTGCTATTAGGCGTACAAATGTTTCATCATTAATTTCACAATATTATATCAAAATTATGGAAAGAGTTAGTGTTGAATAAATTAATATAGTTATTAGTCTACTGAAAATAAATAATTTTCAGTAAAAACTACAATGTCAAAACCAAAATAGTAAAACATCTCAGAAATGTCAATAAATAAAAATAGGCTAATGTCAGTTAATCAAATTAATACAAGAAAGACAAAATAAATATTGATTTTATTGTGGACATTCTAAAAATATTTAATTGTAAATATTTTTAGAATGTCCACAATAAAATCCACGAAATACAAATATAAATAAAACACAAAATTATAGAAGATATTGAAACAAGTACAAAATTAATAAAATATCCAGATTGTCATCAGTAAAAACTTAGTGTGATGTCAATTAGGTAAATACGCAATAAATGCAGGATTACAAATATACTGTATGGTCCCTTGCTGGGCCATACATTAATTTTAGATGAGATATGAATGGAATAAAAGAAATCAAATAATTAAACACTGATGTATTGTCTAAAAGAATAAAAAAAAGTGAATAGGTTACTTCTAGGCAAGCGTGCTTCACCTTCGATCACATCATCACTTAACATCAGGCGAGATAGTGGTCAAAAGCGAGCCTAAAATAAATTAAAAAAAAAACATGGTTTTTAGGATTAAATGAGCTTAATGAGCTGATGGTATGAAGAATGAAGTGAGTGACGCGGCCCTTGTTGGCTGTTACGAGGACGCCTGGCTGTCTTGATAGCCCAACGCGAACTGACTTATATTATGAGTTGAAATGAATGTGTGGCGTAAACTACTTTACACAAAGTAAAGCGCATGCCTAGGTTTGAACCTACGGCCTACAACTTGTAAGTCGCTCAAATAATTTAATAATAAAACAACGTTATTTCCAGCTTCCTATTCCTGGAGTTGTTGCAAATTGTCACTGTATCTTTCAATATGTATATTGTACGTAATATAGTCGTATTCATGAAAATATCTGAACTGTTCAGCACCTTCTAAGCAATAGGCAGTATGACCAAAATTATTGTTAAGTCCGATAAGTAGATTATTAAAAAATATTGAACACATATTTTTTCTTTTATCACGTAACCAAAAAATAACGACAATACAGTGCGTTGAAATATCGCGTGATGTCACGTTTTAGTACACTTTTTACTCAAAAGTGTCTACGTCACCAGCCCCCACCCCTGAACTTTGATGTGTTTTATCTTTGTTAATATTTATTGATTTGATAAAGGACAACATATATTTGGTAATCTAGCTGACAATCTAATAATACAATCCAATCTAATTCCATAGACAATTCAATTCAATTCTAATTCAATGAACAGTACAGGCATCATATAAAAAAAAAACAAAAAACTAACTAATGGACTAAATAGTTTTTTTTACCTTTTTACAGAAAAATACTAATCCGATTAGTATTTTTCTGTAAAACTATTCTACATAACATAACTAGGCTACATTATTCAGAGATATCTTTCACACACGCACAATCCACATAAAAAGCTAATAAAAGAAGACATAATCTTTCGAATTATCTACGAAATTAAATCTATTCAAACTGGTAAGCGAGCTTGAAACCGTTTTGATTGCAAATACTGTTTCTTTTATAGGATTGTTCCACAGAGCTCCGACAGCGACTAGAAACGCCTTTGCTAAGAATATTCGTGGCCGCGCTTTTGCGCTGAGCACAATTTTCGAGTGTCATATCCTTCCTCAAAGGCCTTAGTTCGAGTTTTTAACTTTCTCTATATCAATTTGTGAAAAAAAAGGGATTTGCCATTATTGCGAACAGGCGGCGCTTATTCAGTTTTTAGTAAAAGAAATAGTATACGTTCGAGTACATCAAAAAACATGCACTAAGCCCACAGAATTGTGCCTAAGTGCTCATACACCTGCAATTTAGATGACCTAATGAATGTCACCGATGCAGAACTGACATGAAACTGGCACTTTTTTGACGTTCAAAAGTGCCACATGTCCTAATTGAAATAGAAAACTTGGCTTTGACATTGACATAGCCCAAACTATCTAAGAGTTTAAAGTTTAAACTATTGACATAAAATAAGAAGAAAAAGGAGCCAGAATTGTCACAGGCCGTCAATTTCTATGTGCTTAGTTTGTTTAGAAAATTTTGACAATGCTGACTCTAGCAGCGACCGACGAGGCACATCGGTACTCTGTGTTTTATAGACTTGTTTGAAACGAAACGGTTTTCAGCAAGATCTTAATTACGACTATAGAATGTTTTATTTCTAAATTAAGATTTAGACTACATGAAATTTTATACTCATTTTGACGATGTCTTTAATTTAAGTGGGTTAATTTGTCATCATTACAGCCTTTTAATGTTCCCACTGCTGGGACACAGGCCTCCTCTCATAGAGGGAGGTTTAATTTGTAAAATTAATAAATAGCGTGGGATTACAAGTGACAATGTATAATTCTATCAGAGAAGGCATTGATTGGTCGGGGTTAAACGTGAAAATGGGGGTACCCTAGGGTTCAATTGCAGGTCCTTTCTTATTTTTAATATACATAAACGACACATCTTTAATTTTTTAAATAAATAGACGTACTTGTCAGGTTGACGTCATAAATAACGCACTACGGCAGGTTCAGGATTGTTTCACTGTCAATAATTTAGTTTTAAATGGTAAAAAAACTAAGTGCGTAAAATTTTGCTTGCCGAATGTCAAAAGTACTGATTGTGACATTATATTGAACAAGGAGAAGCTAGAATTCGTCGATAAAACGGTTTTCCTAGGGATCAAGGTTACAATAGGGTCCTCATTTAATATCGCCTGCAGGGCGGCTAAGATCGGCAGCTTATGCTGTTAGAAAAAATCGTCAATTTACTGATGTAGATACCGCGAGGCTGGTCTATTTTAGTAACTTTCATAGTATATTTTCTTACGGTATCTAGTAAGATACCGTAATAGCTAGTAACATACATAGTAATGGGGAAGGGCAGCAGACATTGAGTCAATTTTTATTCTGCAAAAATGAGCCTTCAGAGCGATATACAATCTTCGCCGGAGCGATTCTCTAAGGGAACAGTTTAAGGACATTAACATTATGACGGTTCCTTGTCAATATATTTATGAAAACATCATGTACGTGTGAAAGAATTAACCTATTTTTAGTAAAAACGGAGACAGACATAATTACATTACTAGCAATAAGGACCAATTAGTTCAATAAGGTTTCAGACTGGCCTCATCTTTCATGGGATACTCTACAAAATATTACAATGAAATTCCTCCCACATTCTAGCACTGAATGAGACGAAATTTAAAACTTGTATAAAACGCATACTATGCAGGCAGGCATATTATAAGTTGGAGGATTACATCACTAATAAAAATGCTTGGCTCAATGCTAATCCTGCTCCGCAACCACTAATGCACAAAAACAAGAGACAAACATTATTGTTTTGAAGTATTGTGGACCTGCTGAAGACTGTATGAATATAATTATTTGTATTATATAAACTCAATTTGTTTTAGTATTATATAACCGCACAGCGCGTGTGTTAGTACTTTGTACCCAACTGTAAATCTACCAATTACGATATCTTTGTGTCGTTCGTTGACTTCTGTGTCCTCTGGCAGTTGAGTGTGTCATGCTCTCTCAAATGTCTCTCTGATAGTGGCGCGTGTTTTGGATCATTCGGTTCCCTTCATGATGGTTGAGCTGGGTGGTGCCGATTCATGCGTCATGTTCGTGAATGGGCGCTGTCAGTTGGGATTGGTCATAACTTAACTGCTTCGGATGTTTATGGTTTTCTAGTACCTGTTATATAACTGCACTGTACATGTGTGAGTACTTTTAATACTTTATAACTGTACGTAGTATAGTGTGTAGTGATTCTAGGTGCATTACTCACATATATGAATTTATTAATGTATGTACTTATGTACCTCAATATTGAAAAAATCTTTTTTTTTAAAGAGTATTTATGGAGTTTCTTGTGCGTTCTTCTCCATAACAAGCTACTTTCCGAATGCACGGTAGAATCAATTTTTATTCCTTGTAAATTTTATTGTAACGTTCAAAAGTGCCGCTTGGTGGCCTGGTTGAAATAAAATATCTTTGTCTTGTCTTGATCGAATTGCCAAAATGTAACAATACCATACTTTTTTGCCTTTATTTCAATCGCTATCGCAACGCTTGCATTAATAGAATGTCACTTATCTAGACCCAAGGAAGCGTAATAGTCAGTAGAAGTATTTTTATATTATTTTATTTAGGAATTAATTCTTTATGACTTCACGGTTGGCGCACTGGTTGAGCGATCAGCAGCTGCGCTGCGTGTCGCGTTTTCGATTCACGCACGGAAAAAATATGTGTATGGCCTACATAAAGTTGTTTCTGGGTATCTTGTAGAGGTATGTAAGTTTAAATGTTTGTAAACGCACCCACGATACATGAAGAAATTCCTATCGTGGGGCAACGTACCCGTTCCAATATCATTTTCTCGTGAAATAAAAACACGAGAAAATGATATTGGAACGGGTAAACGTGATATCAACTATTTTAAAACCGAGGAATGTTTTAGCCGATTACATATCGCATAGCTGACGTTATTTTCTATCCTACTATACTATTACATGGAGATGCGAAAGTTTGTGAGGATGGATGAATGAAATGTTTGTTTCTCTTTGACGCAAAAGCTTTTGAACGGACTTTGACGAAACTTTACAGTTATATAGCTTACCGCACAGGTTATCTATCCTAACTAATATAGAGTTTGTTTGTTATGCTTTCACATTTAAATAATCGATAATAATCATGACATTTCGCATACACGGTGTCAGAAAAGGACATAGGGTATTTTTCATCCAGAAAAAAGTACTAAGGATAAACAACCAGTAAGGGAAAACATTAACGCGAGTAAAGCCGCGGGCAATAGCTAGGAATTAATAAAGATACCAGTTTTTGCCCGAGGCTTCACCCACGTGGGTGTCGAGAATCATACCACGGGAACATACTGCCGGGATCAAAAGTAGTCTATGTGCTACTCCATTGAGATGGTAAATAATCGGGAAGAGTGGAAAACTATATAAACCTTTGCCCAACAGTGGGACAAAAAAGGTTAAAGAAAAAAAAATGCTATTCCAGCCTATAATCTGTCACTGTGCCAAATTTCATCCATATCTGTTCAGTCATTCTGGCGTGATTGAGAAAAACCATCCATCCATTTATACAAACTTTCACATTTATAATATTAGTAAGATACGATTGGGGGAAGTACTAATTCTACGCGGGAGGGCAAGTAATTATGAACAAGTTTAAGTTTACACACAAGTACTTATGAAAAAGCTGACCTAACTTATCCAGCTCTTGGTCTGCAACTAGCTACCTTGTGCTTAATACCCACTCGTAATTAACTTCGTATTAAACATTCATGAACTCACCTTGCAGAATCTAGGGAAGCGTATGATAGGATTGGTGCCGAAGTGAAGCTGCAACAAGTCCAGGGGAGCCAATGATAAGACATCCAGAAGAAAGCTGCGCGACTTCATATAGTGTTTCGCTAGCTTCTTTGAGTCGTAAACCTGCGGCGAAATAAAAATGCCAAGTTTAAGATACTGTTAAAATTCACTCGAATACAATTTCTTCTGCAAAATACAAAGGCAAAAATAAATACACAGAAATACGTCCAATGTTGAAAATAGGCCTTCACCACGGGTGTGTAACGTTTGAAATAATGTCTAAAGATCTAATGTTCATTTGACCTAATTTCATTTAACATCCTTTTTTTTAATGTAACGATCAAATTATATTATTAATTATTGATTTAATTTATTTTTACCTAATTTCATATGGTATATAATATTCAAAATCTATGAGTAACGTTTAATATAATTTAGAAACGTCTACTTTGTTTTGTATATTTTTGCAAAAACTGATTAGATTTTTCACATCTCCCATTTTTGTGATATTTGTGCTAGCAGGAACAAGCACCACATAAATATTACTTGTTATTAGTTTGTTTTTATGCAGGTGGGTGGATATTTTTTATTTTTCTTTCTCTCATACAGCAAAAATATTTATTTTATGTCTTGACTTGCTATCTCGATATTCGTTTTGGTAATTAAAACGACTACTATAAATTGCAGTTCATTCAAAAGTTCTAAATGTGGACAAAAGCTTTGTGTAAATGGATATTAGTGTAACAGGTCAAATCTGTTCCGAAACTAAATCGGGGCACCCCGACTTCCCGTAGTCTTCTGGCTGCTACTCCTATAGTGTATATAAAAACCGGAGGCGCGAAGGGAGAGCAATCCCCGCCCGCTGTAACAAAGCATAGATTTCCGTGCGAGCCGTAGCGCTGCGGAGCTGCGGAGGTAAGCATGGGTGGCTATCCTTTGTTACCCAAGGGCAAAGGGGTTGCACTTCCCGCAGCGCTGGAGACGATGCAGAAGAAATTTTAGTGTTTGAGGTTAGGTTACAATAATTTGTTTTTCTCAAGAAAGGTGCGGAATGAACCAGAGATTTTTTTTTATATAAAAATTAAGTCAAATGAACGTTATATGAAAAGAACATTATACAAATTGAAAATTATATAAACTAAACGTTATACTAAATGTTATAAGAGAAAATGGAGGTTTTATGAAACATAACATTAGATCACATGAAATTAGGTTATTTTATTTTCTAGCATATGAAAATTATATCGTGTGATCGTTATTTCAAGTGATAACATACTATCTGTATTATACCGTACGTTACACACACCTTCACCACATCGCCAATTCTGCAGGTTCTAACTTCTTTTCCGATTTATGGTTGCCCACACTTGAGAAACTTTTGGGTCTTACAGGCAATCCGTATCAACCTATACATATTCGCGAGATAGCTGATCAAAACTAGATGTACCCTCCGACTGCAGAGCATGATTTTCTTCTTGTTTACGTCTTTTTAGTTCACTTCTTAAGCAGTCGGGTTTTTAGATATTTTGAATTAACTTTCTTTATTTATAACTTTTTAGTTCACATTTTTTTTCCAATTAGGTAAGTTTAGTTAGTAAGTGAATTATTAGTTTTTGAAATCACCTGTTAACACCCTTTATTTGATACACCAACCGATGGGTACGGCAGAAAAAAAAATGGGTTCCCACAATATGGCGCCCGAAATCCGCCATTTTTCTATTTTACAATTTTAATGTAGCCAGTAATATTTGAAGAATTGATTAACGTAAGAATCATCCATATCGGCCATCGCGAAGAACGATAGGAACAAACATATATACATACATAGACTGATAAACACATTACCCACTTTCGGCAATCGGGCAAAAAGAAAGAGGGAATAAGAGGAAGAAAGATACAAGTATTTACCATCAGTCCTTGCTCTAGGTAGCCAGTCCTCAGCTGCACGACGAGGTCCAGAGCGAAGACCACGTCGCTGATGCCGTCGCACGTCAACCAGAAGTAGTGGCACATTATCTGGAGAAGATAAGAGCTTTTAGCAATTAGTAAACAACAGTGCTATTCTGCAAACATCTCACCGAAAAAATATAAATGAAATAAGCTTGAAATTAACTGTCATATCCCCTGAAGCTAAGAAATGACAGTTCATTTCACCTAAGTTTGTACGGTGAGACTTTTTACAGAATAGACTGTATGTTATTCTCATGTGAATTTTCTCGTTTTGCCAAATTGTGTATTTATTTTAGATGTACATAAATTTAAACAAAACGAGTATGTAAGAATCGCAGCAGGTGGAGTTCTGTAGTTTCTCACTATCGATCGGAAAAGGCAATATTTAATGTCCGATGAATGTTGCTTTTTGTTGTACGTGAGACAAGTCAATAGTCTGTAATTTGTAAGTTGGATTAAGTGACATCGCTGATTGTCAATACATTTGCACGCCATGTTATGACAGATATGCTGAAATAAATTTATTGTAACACCTTATGTACCATTTTCGAGCAAATAAATATTTTTGATTTGATTTAATTGATTTGGAAATGGTTTTTTTTTAATACTCTACCGCGGACATAGACGTTCGCGCCCTTTTTTACTGTGTTAATTTGTTTGGATATATTCCATAAAATTACAATTGTTTGACTCCTACGTCGGACATTATTTCTAGGCTTAATTAACTAACATAAGTCTACGTGAGTTCATCTTTCCTTAAATACTGTACATATTTTTTTTCTTGTTTATTGGAGATAGTTGGATATACGATCACAAAACTGAATGGTTGTAAGTATAATTTAACGCCACTGATGTTGCTATTTGTGTGGCTACCTACTGGTCCTAAAATATCTAAAGAGTTTTCCATCGACTCGAGAAAAAGAAGATCGCAAGTTAGTCATAATTACATACCCAATCTCTGAAAAACCCATGTAGTAGGTTTCACAATATTAGCATGGCACACCTGCCTACCATTAAACATTAAAATTCTGCCAGTATTTTTTAAGCGCCATAAAGTATTAACTAAACTTTCTTACAATAAAAAAGATCATTAAAACATTTTTACTTACGATATAAATAGATCAAAAACAAGTTTAGCACACAATGAAATCTAATTTTAGATCATAATAAAAAATCTTTTCATTATACTCGTATCTGTTAGTCTGTTAGCATAGCAAGTTCGTTCTGTAAACATAAAAGAATGTCCCTAAATGTTTGTTGCAAACAAAATCGGATAGACTGTTGTTTTATTCATACGTACGGTATTTTAGTCGAAAACAGAAAAAGAGTATAAACCGTTATCAGCAAAATAGATAGATGAAATAAGTTTAAATAATATTTCTTTCTCTACAATACAATGTACAATGGGACAGAATTTGATATATAATTTACCCGTTAAAAAGTTAGTTACAAGACTTTTTTTATTTTATCTAGAAATTGAAAAATAGCAGACTTTCGTAGTAGACCGTACCTAAGGTTTTAATTCTAATACCATAACTAGAAATCGGATTATATGCATTTGCATGTTTGCATGTGCATATGCATAAAACCTTTGCATATTTTCATTGAAAGTGCTTATTTCAGTAGTTAAATGTCAATGGTTTTGTATTATTGATTAAATGCTGTTCTAAAATAAAACCCAGGTCTGGCCTGAAAGGATTTCTGCAGAAATAACGCCAAATTTAAAATTCTTTCTAATAACGTCAGTAGACGTAGAGGTAATTTTCAGCCTACAAGTTAATATAAAGTAATATACGTCACAAGTTTGCTAAAAAAATCTAGAAAAATATTTGTATGTATGTTTTCACAGAAACAACAACTGATAATTAAATATATTGTGACAATAAACGTAAATTCTAATGATAAAAGTATTTTGATAGTGCATATTTTGTGCATATTTCGGCCTTTTTTAAGTTCATATTTGCGTGCATGTTTTTTCAGTTTTGATAGTGCTTATATAATCCGATGTCTAATCATCACCATTCTCTTGCCGAATTTATGTTGTGTTGGTGCAACATGTCTTTTTTTTTCTATAGTTCTCTAGAAGCCGTCCTCTCATTTGTGACCTCTTTTTATGTCTATTCAGACTGTCCATACATTGTTTCTTTGGACTTCTAGACTAACAAATAAACATTAATGCATACATACTTACATATCGATCAACAAATACTTTGCGATGTCGCACCGTAGTCGGGTAAAAATTAGTTTTCATTACTTTGACAGGATATGTCTCGCAAACGGTACGCTTGACAAAAATATGATATAACAAACCCTCCTTCATTTTAAAATCCCTGTTCAATGATACCACACATGATGGGGTGGGGCGAAAAAAAGGTTTTTGTTCTTGACTTCGTGCCCCTTAACCCCTTATGCGCCATATTTAATTTAACGTGACGTCACATAGCTTATAACCAGCGAACAAACAAGACGCTTCCAAAGACACCTCATTTGTCAAATTATGATTAGTAGTTTAGAAGTTATGAGGGAACCGATGAACATACATACATACATACCGGTCAAAAACATAACCTTCCTTTTTGCTTTGCCGTAGTCGGGTAATAACTTTCTTTTTGGAAGTCGGTTTTATGTATTTGTTAAAGACTTTTAATTTTTCAACCGACTTCCCAAAAAGAAGGAGGTTCTCAATTCGGATGTTTCATCAGACCTTGATCAATTTTAAATGGGACCACATGAGTAGCACCAGCTTTCAATTCTTAATTCTTTATTGTACACCAAAAACAAACATAACATACAGTGTAATAATAAAGTATATGTACAGAGGCGAGCTTAACTCAATGTTGAGTTCTCTTACAGCAAACCCTAGGGTGCCAAAGAAAGATGACATTATAGAAGGCAGGACCCAGTGTGCAATTTTAAAATAACTTAAGACGAATTAAATTAAATATACTTACATAAATACATATTAGCTTTGAAATAAAAATAATCATCAAAATCAGTTCATAATTGGCGGAGTAATCGCGTAACAAACATACAGTCGAATTGAGAACTACCTCCTTTTTGAAGTCTGTTGAAAACTAACATTCTGTTCTAGGTATTGTAAAAAGAACAGATTAAAAACAAAAAAACAGTTAGGCACAATATTAAAACTTTTTTGTGTAGGCGTACTAAATTAAATTAACCATGTGAAATTGAAATTCTCAAACTTTGATTTTACGACTTCTCATAAGTTCTGTACCGAAGTTTTTCAATTTTTCACTTTTACGTTCTCTGGCGTGTTTTAATAGAAAAATTATTTATCGTGGTACTCTGGCAGAATACATTTTTAGGAACAAAGCTTTTTTTTTATTTCATCACATGTTTATTTTTCACATCACATTTTCATACATTTCGGTTGCTGTCTTATGTGTGTCCGGCAACTTGTAATCGATTTTCCAAAGAATTTCTGGCATCCGATTAAACTGTAACTTGTCGTACTTATATAAAACTAGCTGTCCCACGCTGCTTCACTCCCGTCAACTGGCTAACCACCTACCCATCTACCCTACCTACCCTACATACATGATTGTTGCGTAACTTAAACCGTTTACGCAGCGCACGCAACGGTAGCTCTCTAAATGGAATATTTTTTCCCGTTTTTGCAACATTTTTCATTTATGCTCCACTCCTATTGGTCTTAGCATGATTTTATACAGCCTATAACCTTCCTCGATAAATGGACTATCCAACACAAAAAGAATTTATCAATTCCAACCAGTAGTTCCTGAGATTAGCGCGTTCAAACAAACAAACAAACAAACTCTTCAGCTTTATAATATTAATAATAAGTATAGATTGAAATAGCATACAGTACTAAGAAGCTGGTCTCGTTGTGGATCCGGAACTGGTCATAGCAGAACCTCAACCAGACAAGATAGCGCCATCGTGTTTGGGTTCAGCTTATTTCTTACTTTTTAGTGCATTAAAAGCTTGTTTCAAAAAGGTTTTTATTTTTAATTATTATCTCCATTCGCTATGTGACACTTTCTTTGATAGACTGAGACTTGTCTACAGCCTCTGATTACAAAAATTCTATAATCGATAGAAAGTTACATTCTGTCTGAGAGTCAAAGGCTTCTTCTTATACTGAAGGAATCCTCTGGGAAAAGCAACGGGAGTGAATCCGCGGTCAAAACCTAGTATCCGATATCACAGCAAAAAAATAATGGTAGAATTGAATACAAACAGAGTGCCAATGCAATCGTTTGCCGTTTTAAGACACGATCGGGGGATTAAACGCCTTGGGGGAAAGTTGTCGTCTCAACCTGTGTTTACGTGGCAAGTCCCCAGAGACGAAAGAGTTACCCCGTATCGGGGTCGACCCCTGAGAATGGGAGGGTTAGAAAAATGGTACTGGTATTTTTTGTCCTGATAGTTTTTGCCAATTTCCCATTGGGATAGATAGAAACAAAAGAAAGCTACCGAGGTACGATCGTTACATACCTTCTTCTTGTGCTTCGTTCACTTTCAAACATCTCGTTAAACACACATGCTGGTAGTGTTTGGTTCAATTCTATTATTTAATGTTTGAAATGATTACTTCGATTTTCTTTGATATGTGGGCGTGAATTTAAACACGCCTCTAGATTATGAACCGATTCTTTTTAGGATTAATTGGTTTCTGCAGAATCGCCAACTTTGTATAAAGATCTGTTTCGATAAAATTACAAAAATGTAAAATTCTTTACTTGAATAATTACTTTTTTTTACTGTAAATATTATGAGTTCGTTCCAGTTTAATTTAATATAAGTTTTTATGAGTTTTCTTGAAATTTTCATAAATCAAATAGCGGTAGTCCCAGGTTCATTTTACGAATTTCATTATATCGGCACTTCCTTATAAATTTGGATGCTAACTTAATAATAAAGAAGTTGTAAATAACAATGACCGAAGAAGAATAAAATTCAATGAACAATAATAATCAACATTCCAAAATGGTTAGTAACATTTCTTGCTATCTGTGCTTGCATACCAATGGCACTTTGAGAATTATATGTATGTACTTTTTGAGTCTGTACTTATGTTCTTTTTCTTGTCAGGCCTTTGCCCTGCAGTGGGTTAGAATAGGCTAAAAATAAAATAATAATACTAATACAACTGATGGAGCTACTAAAGGTAACTGAAACTTTTAGTAGCGCCATCAGGATGGAGTTTGGTGTGGACAAATGTGCGGTCATGTATGTAAAGCGAGGGGAGATTGTGGAATCCGTAGGAATTCAATTTGCGGATTCCATAAACCTGAGATCCCTCTGTCCAAACGAAATCTATAATTATTTGGGTATGAAGCGTTAAGTATCAACACTACTGACATGAAGCAATCGTTGAGGGAACGCTTATTTGGCCGCCTGAAGAAGGTATTCAATAGCCTTCTTTGGGGCGGAAACCAGGTGCGCGCCTTCAACGGTTTGGTCATGCATTTTTGTATGGGGTGCAAGTTGAAAGCCTCCACGAGGCGCACCCTGGGCAACATCGCAATTAATTTACTTCTAATATTAATTAACCTTATTACTAATATTATAAATCACAAAGTTTGGATGGATGTGTGTTTGTTACTCAATTACGTCAGAAAGGCTGAACGGATCATGATGAAATTTGACATAAAGATAGATTAAAGTCTGGAATAGCACATAAGCTTTTACTTTTCATCCCGGTATTATGTTCCCTTGAGATAAGAAAACATTGTTCACGCGGCCGATGCCACTGGTAGAATTTTGTGTGTACAATTTTTTGAATTAGTTTTGTATTTTTGGTTTGCTAACGAATTACAAAAATATTTTTATTAATGATGTATTATGTTACAAATTTTGTTGAAATATATGGCTAAAACGCTGTTACCTATCTACTACAGGAGAGATAATCATTTTGGTTACGAGATACTATGGAATTTCATCTCCTCTATATAACTGCGCTGCTCGATATAACGGGCGCATGGTTGGCGCAGTGGTTGACCGATTGACTGCTGCGTTGCGTGTCGCAGGTTCGATTCCCGCACGGAACAAATATTTGTATGACCTACATATAGTTGTTCTGGCTCTGGGTGTTGTGTATGTGAGTTTATATGTCTGTAAACGCACCCACGATACAGGAAGAAATTCCTAGTGTGGAGCAACGTTTTATAAATAAAAAATAAAAAAAATTTAAGCACTTATATTGTGACGAGTCTAAGGGTTGGTTTGATTGGGCTTAAGACCACTAACAAACCTGATGGTAAACGACGAAGTGTTCGATGATGGACCACGTTTGACATGAAGTATGTATAACTTATTCACTCTTCATTATCCACACTTATCATCAGCTTAGCTGATTCAGTAGGGAAAGGCTCTTAAATTGCAAAAAGTCCTGTTGCATATTTCAAAACATTGACAGAAAATATAGAAACTTCTTCGAAACACTTGTGCGATATATCATTAAACCCATGTACAGTTCATGGATTTATTGATTTCTTAAAGGTGTCACGTATAAAATAGCCGTAACATTTGCATCAATGTACGATTCTCGCTCCCATAGTACAAAAGAATTCGGTCGCTCACTGCTGGCTACACAATAGGTATGTAGTTGATGACTTGAAGTCTAACTTTGATGACGTAAGGTTGTAAGTTACTCGTTACTGTCCAGCTGCAGGCCTCTTAGTCAGACAAGAAAGAGTACGTATTGTATAAAAGCGGAACTACATTTACGTGGCGTGACGTGTCGTGGCGCCTTCTAATGCAGTTGATTGGTTACAAAACTCGTTGCGTTATGATTATGACGTAGGCTGGAACGGAGTATTGATTGGAGGATCCGGCGCCGCGCCGCGCCACGACACGTAAATCTGTTTCCGAATTTACTATACACTGCCTTTAATAAGGGAGTTTGGTTCTCTTTTATATAACTTAACATTTAACACCCAGAATGAAAGAGTACAAATTGACCTAATTCAAAAATTGCAAATTGTGGGCAATGAGCAGGAAAGTTTTCAAAAAATATAGTGTATAAAGTAAGAGATTCATTTTTTGCGGATTTATATATTGATCTTTTATGTGTATGTCATGGACCAAGTGATTTATCAGGACAATAAGTATAATATCCGGGCATTATGAAACTAGTCAAGTCAAACCGGGCAATGTTATAAATACTACTTTAAACTAGCATTATATATAGCTATTTAGCGGATTGTCTGGTCATTATGAATATAGACTTTACTATAATATACGTTACGAAGCTATATAATAGGCGCAGATACCCCTGAGTACCCGATTTTAAAATAAGAATCACGTCTAAACGGCTAGTCGTATTTTTTTGGAAAAAATATATGTTACATTGGACCATTTTCTTAATAATTTGATCTAAGAAGATCATGAGTTTTGTTCGTATAACATAGTGTAATTAATTTGTAAAGTTATGTCTAAAACGGACAAAAACACTACAATCGCACCAAAACCGCTGAGCATATCTTAATGAAATCGAAACCATCTCAAAGACATCAAACACATTAATTATCTACATTTTGATCCGAGGCTTTTTTTAAGTCATAGAACAATAAGGAAACTACAAAAAACTACAAAATTTTGGATCGTACGTGTGTGAAAAGAGTGCGCGTTTTGTTTCTTCAAGGTCGTTGGCGTTAGTAGTCGTCTTAAATTTCTAAACTGATATTATAAAGAGGAAAATTTTATGTTTGTACAAGGTTATCTCTGAAAGGACTGTTCCGAGAGGTACTACCATTATTTCACTGATGGATAGGCTAAATTTTATACCTGAAAATGTTCGGTTCTGCAAAAAAGCCACGACAGCGAAGCCGCAGTTTTCTATGCGTCATTTGCGGATAAGGTGAACCGCTTGATTTATATATCGATTTCGTTGACAAAGCCACTTCTAGCAGAAGCAACCGAGGTAAATGAAAAATGATTTTATTTCTGTAAGTGTTTGTACAAACCAATACAAACACTTTTACATGTCGATCATATTTTTTAAAACTAGATGAGGTCGGCGTTTCTTATCTGTCTACTCTGAGCAGAAAGGGCGAAACAAACTCAGAGGTCACAGTCAATTTTAAAGTCCAGACAAAATCTTGGTTAGATCATGTGAAGACCATGTAGACTGAATGGTCTTTTGAGGAAAGAACCAGCCAGATTGAGTGGACCTGTCCAGTCAGTGCACGCATTTGTCAATAACCGTGCAGCTCAACTCAGAATTTAAGGAACTCAACGATTCGACGAACAATACCAAAGAAAGGTCATGAGATCAGGTTTCTCCGTTCTCTGTGCTATTATTACCCTTTTTTGAAGTTAGTGCCTCGTTTTTAGGGTTCCGTACCCGAAGGGTCCAAACGGAACCCTATCGCTGTCAATCACGTGTCCGTCTATGTTTCCGTCTTTCTGTCTGTCACACAATTTTGTTCCGAAGATTTTTTTAAGTTCCCATTGACCTACGGACTTGAAATTTGGTGAAAATGTTTATTATTACGAATACTTTACTAACAAAAACCAATATATTGATAAAACAGATTTTATCTATGGTACGGAACCCTAAATGTGCGAAGACCGACACGCACTTGGCCGGTTGTTTTACAAGGACAATGGTAACTTTGTCAGTCATCCAGCTTCTGAGTCACCGAGTCTCATAGTTGTATAATTCGTATTAGAAACGTTATTCTACTAAATAGTTGAGTTCAGTGCGGTTACCGTGTTAGAACTTATCATAACTGTTCTTTGGGACTTTTAATTTGATCAATGTTGCTTGTTGCGATGATACTATTGTTGTGAAGGTTAATATTCACATGTGCACATGTTATTTAGTAGATTCAACCAGAATTCAATTACAAACATTTGATTCCAAAATGAATACCATTTTCTGAAACGAAGCTATTCATAAACGTAGGTTTAGAAACGATAAATTTGATGTTAATCTCGACTGGATGAGTGAGGCTAAGTAAATTAAAAAGGAGATTATCCTCAGAAATATTTCTTATTTTTAATCGTTAGGTTATATTGTCTAACCTAACGAGTTCAGAAGTTTTCCTGCCTGTTATAAACACCATAAAACCAACATCAAAACGTTTGACAAAATATTATAACACCAAACACAAGATAAACTAGTATTACATTATCTGTGACACAAGTTTATATTTCGAATTTCAAATACATTTGAAAACAGAAGCTCAGGCTTCGACGACGCAACTACAAACTAGACTGAACGATAGATTCCTTCGTCGAATGCATCTTTATCCTCAATTTAAAAGTAAAATCGTCCTCGAACAAGTAATGGAGCATAATAACAGGCTTCCGACACAGAAACTGGAAGTCCCTGTGATTGTATCGTTAAGAATACTCGGAACTACAATATTATTCAGTATTGCTTTATGGATTTTGTATGATAGAAGTTTAGAATTAGTTGTCGTAGTCATTATTGTCTCGGTATCCCATTTTATGTTGGGTTGGTGTGGCATTGTCTTCTCAAACATCTCTAGCCGTCATTTCAATTGCCTTATTCCTTCTAGCCGTATTATCTTTCTCACAATTCATACATCGTTTTTTTGAACTTGCTTCCCCTTCATGGCCATGCACATTTACACTGAAACGTTACCTATAAAGGGTGTTTCTGACACCGAAGCAAAAAAAAAATACCATGGATTCAGTACATGATTCTGGATCACCTAGTTTTGGAATTTTTGGGCGGCAATTTTCTAATAAAAAAAATTATTCAAAATCGTTATTCCTATCTTACTCACTTAAATTTTTAATTATTATTATCCATGGTCGGTCCGCCGACAAAGAAGAAAAATGTGGATGGCACGGCGCGTGTAGGAACTGGCCGGCTTTTCCTTCTATCGTGAACTTTAGGAAATCAGCTGATAGGTAGCGCTTTTGAGTCTTATTTTCACCGTTTTTTTTTGTGAAAAAAGGGAATGAATGGTTTTAAAATAAGATTATTTTATCAAAAATAGGTAAAGGCCGACATAAAATTCTAACACTAGGGGGTCCAGAATCTCAATTCTCAATCCATGCAATTTCTTTCGCGTCGGTGTCAGACACATCCTGTACATAAAAAAAAAGAAAATATAAATGGGTCTAACTATTTATTATTTATATAGGATAACGATTTTGAAAACACACAGGCTTTATCTATTGTTCCATAAATAAGTCCTGGATGGTGCAAGACAGGTAGGAGAGAAGATGCTGCAAAAACTCGAAAGATTTGTTTTATTTGAGGATCATGATTGTTGTTCCAGCAGTATTGGGTCACCTCCTGTGGTAATAGCCACGATTTACAAGTTTTAGGTCGTGGGTGTGAACCCAGGAAGGCGGTTTACTTTGTGTAATTTATTTCATCACCTCTGCTCTCAATATGGTGAAAAAAAGCATCGTGATAAAACAGGCATCTCCTAAAACCAAAAATTTGAAGACATGTGACATCCAATAACCCGCATTGGGCCTGCGGGGTGGATTACAGCCCATTTCTTCTCACAGAGAGAAGGCCTGTGTCCCGCCAGGGGGAAGATTAAAAAGCTGACGATGGTGGTGATTGCCTAAATGTCTATCTACCCCAATTTAGAATTAAATGTAATGTACATGGCCACATTATATAGCTACCGAAACACCGCCCGCGCCAGTATTTAAAATTTAACCACCTTCGTTCTCTACCACCCGTGTTTCAATTAGTTTCCAACTTCATTAGCGCTGAAATAGGACGTCAAAATAATGAAGCCGTCTATCGATAATTGCCTTTAAGTATGAAATATTCCGTTGCACTGCTGACTTTCTATCACATTGGCACGGAAATACTATTTTTAATTCAACTATTTCAACCTATTTCCCGAACATTTCCAAGCAATTCTACAACTGAAGCCTTAGGTTTAAGGTGTAGATTCCTTTGTAATTGAAGTGTACGTTGGACCTGAATAATGTAACAACCAATAGAAGACGTGAAGTAATGTTGACTACTGTATTTTCATGACACGATATCACTATTGTTACGGATTCGAGCTGTTTAATTATTTATCGTGTTTCTGATTTATTTTATTGAGGACGTGTGGGTAGGAATAGGTTAGTTTTTTCATAAATCATTAGTGTTACCAGTGTATTATTAAGTTTGATATTTGCTTTGATTTTGTTGTTGCTGTGTATTTAATGTTTTGTTGTATCTTATTTACCTAATGTAGATTTTTTTTTAGTTTTTATTTAGGCCTACAGTGTAATTTCGGCCTACAGCCATCTTAGGGCCGTATTTATGTCTCCGTGTGAGAATTGAGTATATGACCCCTTTCGTCAAAAATGGACGGTAAAATCATGAAATCCTGATAAAATATTTCCTTAATAAAAACAAGTGAAACAAAATTAAGTACCTGTAATTCTGGAAAGCTCTGCCTGACAATCAACGTCCAAAGATTATACAGCACGAAGACGGTGATAAGCCACAGCCAATAGAAGAAAAAGTTCTCGTCGGGGTTGACAACGGTGCGTGGCGCTCGAATCTTCCGCCGCCTCTGTCTGTTCAGTGACCTGGGCTCACCTGTCGCACCCTCTGATCCGGTGTCTTCTACCTATGGAGAAGTGGCAGTTATTGTATAGAAATTCATGAAACTAAGTAACTAGGGTCCCACTTTGAATGTGCTGCAAATGACTATTAGCAATTTGAAATTGAGAAGTGGCATTTGGGAGTGGTGCTTGTGTAGACATTCTTGAAACTAAGTCCCAATAATCATGAGTTGCAAATTTCTTTTGGTCTTTTGCAAATTGGAATTCAAATGAATAAATAAGCATATCATCCATGTACGTCGAACACATTAATTGCAAGATATTGGTGAACTCTGCAAGTAAAGAAGAGTTTTTTCTGTTGCTGTGTTTTTCATGACACTCATCACCTAAATTCTATGCCAGATGGTTTGATCTATAAGTATTTGAGCAAAAATAGTTATTTTAGAAGAATAATTATTTGGCGATAAGTTCTTTGTATGTCCACACAATTACATAATTGGATTCTGACACACTTCAGTACTTCAAGATTAAACATGTAATATCAAACGCCTTAATCGCATTTCCGTGAATTGGTAAAATATTACCATGTTTTATCAGAGAAAACGCTTTTCCCCGTGCGACATCCATACCGTGATCCATCAATCAATTTAAACCTAATAAATATGTTCCCGTTAATCCCATTTACTCTCATAACATTTCGGATAAAGTTACTGCGACATAATTCGATACATCAAAATCCGATAACCGAATTTACATTTAAGTATTAAGGCTTCTTCATGTTTAAATTCCTTATAATTCGTTTAGCGGATGATCATATTGTTTTCTATTGAATAAATTTGATATACGCCGATTTTTCTCTTACTGGAAAATATATCGACATTGATAACCTTAACGAAGGTGGGACGCCTTCAGGCAATGTGGTTTGGAAATCATCGCAGACGGGCTGGTAGCAGCTGGATTAAAGTTGCCGAGAAGAGAACATTGAGAGAGAGATTGTAACGCTGGACATATCCAGCCTAGACTGTTATAAACAGATGATAACGTTAACTTCAGAACAATCACGAGACATAATCATATAAATTAATGTTTACAGTTTTTAGTCACGTACATATTAAAGTAGGGTAGTTTTAACTTCACTGCAATATTCTTGATTAAAATATTGATTCGAAATGAAACGCAAAATAAACACCTTTATAGCAATATAATACAGAAAAACATTAATAATCATCCTACTAATATTACCCATGAACAAATATTAGATACATATTATGAGTTTCTCATAAAATCATCCTATTCAGGAGTATATCTTCTATTTGCCCCGTTTCAAAAGTTTAGGGTCACGCACGGTTTTCATAAGTTAATATAGCTTGAAAGTAATTCGAGCTGGCACCAATATCCTTGTCAGTATAGTGACCTTAATCTGACGCGAGGCTTCAAAATTCAATAGTGTTTGTTCGAATGCATGAGCGTTAACCATGTTGAGTTATATTATGGGGCTAGGTGTTCTGTTAGTGAGTGCCTGTGTTTAGTTTTGTGTCATATATTGGTTAATTAGAATCCAAAATATAAAAGATTCAATTTAGCAGATATGAGACGTGGTCGCTCACAATTGGCCTCATCAGAAAGATTAAAGTCACCTAAAGGGCAATGGAGAGGGCTATGCTCGGAATTTACTTGCGTGATCGCATCAGAAATGAGGATGTCCGCAGAAGAACTAAAGTTACCGACATGGACCAAAGAATAGCAAAACTCAAGTGGCAGCGGGTAGGGCACATTGCTCGCAGAACGGAAGGCCGATGGGGCCGAAAAATCTTGTAATGGCGACCGCAAACTGGAAGACGATATGTAGAAAGGCCTGCCATTGGGTAGACCAATGATCTGGTTAAGATTTCGGGAATCCGCTGGATGCGAGACGCACGGGATCGGTCAATGTGGTGGCGCATGGGTGAGACCTATATAGTATATAGTCCAGTAGTGGAATTGTTTCGGCTGAAATGATGATAAGTTTAAAATTATCATGTCGTTGGCGTCTACAATCTGACAATATGACAATTTCAGTTTCAAAGAATGCTCTAGCTACCCCGATTTCTAGGACTGTAGTACTTTGATTTCTGACGCCTATATTGCGCATTCAATATTAACTATTACCTAACCTAATGTCAAGTAATTGGATTGTCTGATTGATTGATTTCCGATGGTAAATCGCAATAGCTTACAAAATACTTAATGTCATATTAAATCTGGAGATTTGATTAGTCTCTCAAAATCAAATCTCAACTTGATCAAGTTTATATCGAGATTCGTAAAAGACCAATCAATCTGCCTAGCCCTTTTCCCAACTATATTGGGGTCGGCTTCCAGTCTTACCGGATTCAGCTGAGCACTAGTGTTTTACGTAGAGCGACTGCCTAAAAAAAATATTAAAAGACCATCGGGTCCTAAAAATGAGTAAATAAACAAAATAATACTCACAGTTTCTTGCGTTAGTGGAGTCTGCCTAGTGGAAAATCTCTTCAAAAAGGAGTCTTCTCTCTTCAAAGGAGGTTTTTTCTGTATTGCTGAGCTGAGCTGCACTGTCGTTCTCAGCTTCATCCATCTTTGGTTCGATTTTGTTCTGCAGTCATACAAAATCGTCAGTACCGAGCAATTTCGCCAAAACGAAAATAGGGAGTTTAGTAAGCAAAAGTAGCCATGCTCTCAGATAGTTCAAGTATATTAGACAGTCAAGAAATTACAAGATTACTCAGATTGTTAAGCACAGATTTCTGGAAGATTCTGTTCAGTTATTTTCAAGGAAAGAATTAGTCATATTGGAATATATATCTCTATTGTTACATTGTTATGTGCGCGATGCACTAGAACTTTGTGAACAGAAAGATCTCAAACACGTGCAAACAAATACCTCTATTTTGACATGCGGCATGGCAACTCACACTATAGAAACAAAAAGTCAAACTCGAATATATACGATAGTTTGTAGAGTGAAATATCATGGAATTGAATCTATCTTTTCTAAATCTAGTAACTAGGCATCTAAAGTTAGGAGTTCGAAACTATTCTTCTATTGAAACATTAAAAATGCAATTAAACAATGAAATAACATTGAACACGTTTTTATTGTCTCAAGTGACAGTAGGAAAGTAGAATCATTTGGTGAACTAGTAAGACACAATATCCACAAGAAAAACACACATAATCCAGTGAGTAAAGTACCATTCCCGAAGTTCCTATACACTGACGAAGGTAGCACATTAGTGGGAAATCATAAACAAACAATGAAATATAAACAATCGACAACGATGCGGCTTTACCGGTGGTCCGATAGTTTTCGAACCTCTTTATTTTCCTGAGTGCCTGGTAGTATGCCATGACAGCTTGGACGTGTCTCCATTTATGGCCGCGTTTGTCTGTGTCTGACTCCACCCTCTCAGTGTCCTGCATGGACTTGCGAGAGCTTGACGAACTCGATGCAATGATCGGTCGCCTATAAAGGGATGTATCGTGTTATACGGAGACAGTGGTGTAGTGTGTGCAATGTTGGTGGAAGCCTTCCTGAGACCTTGTGTTGCGCGCTTTGGTAAGCATCGAATCCTCTAAGATGCTAGAATTATCACGTGCTAAAGATCTACAGCTAAATATCTATGAGTCTACTGAATCATCCGATGCTAAATCTAGTCAGAACTATGTATGCAAACTAAGCGGACATCAAAATAAGATTCAAAAGAAACAGAGGTAGTTCATCATACCACCAAAGCGGACAACACAAGTCGCAGTACACGATACATTGTCAACGAGACTTCACAAAATTATCACATGCATATTGCCTACAATCTCGTTAACGGACAGAACAATGTAATAAGTGTTTATACAGTATTTTAGCATTACGTGTAGTCTACACGCCCGGCTGTGCAAGGTCGTGAACTAACTTCAACAGTTATATCTATTGCATTATGCACAAATTATCGTGGTAGGCGAAGGGCACCAATTACGTATCAGTCGTTCGTATAGTCGACGATTTATGTGGCTTTCAATTGACGTACGAAATGGCTATGTATAAAACAAAAAGACTATAAAAAATAACTATTACAATTTTATTTTTAAAGTTCTTAACAACGTAGCAGTTTGAGTTTATACAATTATTTTAATGGTATTTTCAATAGCCAATGCAAACGTCACTTGAAATACTCAGCTCATCTATCGGGCATACGTAATCAGCATTGGTATTGGATCGTGCTCGTTGCTAGGGTCGCAGCTAAGCGTATCCAAAGCGTAATATGCCATTATATCAGCCCACTTACATATCGTCAGGCTTCGCATTTGGAGTGAATGGAGATAACTTGCTCAACAGCCTGAACAGGTTTAGAAAATTACTTATCATCAAATTCTATTACAATTTATATTTCTATTACAGTTGCTATGATATGGAATTGATGCTTCGGTTTTATTGTAGACTATGGTGCATTAGTTGATGGGAATTCGGTATGTAAAGTAAAAATTAACCCATACCGATTCGAAAAACATTTCGAGATTAAAAAAAAAATACTTTTACTTGAGCTCTAAATGACGTCATAAAGTATCTTATAAAGTAAACTTTTAGTGCCTCTTGTAATGAAAAAAAAAGGCCTACTTGCACGAAAACCTCAACCCAGAGCTAGTCGCCAACACGAGGTTAAATTGACAACGATATTGGCAACCAACTCCAAGTTAAGTATTTCGTACAAGTGGGCCGTTATTTTGTACGCGTCAAGCACATAGACATATTAAATAGTATGGACTGGAAATACCTACGAAAAAAAGGTGCCTACCTAAACCTTAAAATGTCACATAAAATGGCTGCCGATGCTATGGTTGTGTGAATCAAGGAACACACTCACAAATCTCAATAATACAATAATTAAACAACCATTTGACAGCAGGCCTACCACGAACACAAGCACAAAAATCGTCACATAATATGGCGGATATGGCACTTACCTACAACTGTCACTACGTCACAACAAAATGTTGCCATTATGAGCAATAGCGGTAATATTGTTGTCTCTTTTATCAAATACGATTACTATTTTGGAAAGAATGAAACAACACGATGTTTCACATTCTGTATCGTATTTCACTCATATTTGTATAAGCTAATGTATGTATAGAACATCGCGGCGCCTCCATGTTTTTCCTATCTCAATGGTCAAGCATCAATGTCAACGTCAAGTCCTATGCCATTCAGACTACTTTATGACGTCAGCACAAACTAATAATAAAATTAAATTTGAAAATCACTACTGCTTGGAAAAACTAAATATTGAAATAATCTATAAAATAAATATATAAAAAGATACCTGAAAAATACTTCACATACCGAATTGGATGATGAGACGTATTTTAATACAGAAACCGTAGACTAAATTATTTTCTGCGAAAACATGATCTTCGATTCGAATACTTCAATAAGTTTTTTTCCGATGTGACAGTTTTTAAGCATTTATTAGTAGGTTATGTTCGGTGAGTTATTTAATGTAATAATTGTGAATTTCATATACATACTTATAAATATATTGTTATAAATGTGTTTTAGCCTATCTGTTTAGTTAAAATTTAACTATTTTATATATTGTTAAGATGTGGTGAGATAACGGATGAGAAAATTACACATTTTAATTACACACTTAACATAATATTACAAACACTAAACTATCATCCAAAACATTAAACACTAGTATGTTTATTGTTTTGTTTAAATTGTAAAAATATAAATAAATTTTAGTGTTTTGGATGATAGTTTTATTAATTTATGTACTTGGAAATAGGTATGGTGTAGTTGGTGCGTATTACTTCACCTGAGGCCCTATAAAGGATGTTCAAAACATTACGACAGTGTTGGACGTATCCACAATAATCCATATATCTACATAATTTGATCATACATCACTCTTTATGGCATTCTATGGAGACATCCGACATAAAAATGGTGGTATCCTCCTAATTTTGGCAATTTGGGGCAATATTGCTATAATTACCACCCGTAGGTATGCTGGTTAATGGTGTCGGCAGGATATTAGTGGACAATATGCTGCTGTATATGATGCCCTGGTACAATTATGTTAGTTAATCATGACAAATAGAAAAAAAAAATGGATATTATAAGACTGTGTTTTTTTTTTAATATATAGTGGGTTTGTTCTTGACTCTAGTCTAGGTCAGAGGAGACAGAGACAAAGTCGACGATGGAGTGAGCTTACCCAGAAGAAGCTGTTCACTCTAACTTTGAAGAGATTTAAAAAGCAGGATTTTTAAATGGAATAGCAACGAAAAATATAGAGTTTATATAGAAGAACTCAGTACTATTCCTTTTAGAAGAACTAAGTACATATTCTAGTAAGTATATCAAGCAAGATCGTTCCATCATCGGACTACAAGACGTACGGCGATGCGTCATCGGTACATGGTGGACATCCCACCCATACGCACGAAACTTTTCGGGAATACTTTTATTATGCGTACAGCAAAGGAGTGAAATTCACTGCCGGAATCTGTATTTCATGTTGGCTACAACCTGGGAGTCTTTAAGTCAAGAGTGAATAGGTTTCTTCTAGGCAAGCGTGCTTCATCGTCGACCACATCATCTCTTACCATCAGGTGAGATAGTGGTCAAGCGCATGTCTATGGAAAAAAAAGTTCTATCCCGACCTACCTTAGACTCCTGCCATAAGAAATTAACATAGTTCAAGAAATAATAGTTATAAAAAAAAACAGTTTTTTAAACAAGCGGTTATGTTTACCGTGCATTGTCATCGAAATCCTCGAACATAAAATTCAGTTGCAAGATTTGACCCGTTAGGCAAGTTAACATATATGTATATATTCAATACAATTCAATAAAAACATAAATTAGCAATATTTCTTGAGCCCCTGGTGGCACTACCTTAATAGTTACCACCACTAACTTAATGCCAAAAATATGAGCAATAAAAACAAGTTAAGTAAAATTGAATTTTCGGTCGAAATGAATTTAATTGAACCAGTTAATTGGATTAACCCAAGTCATTAATTAGTTTCGGGCCTTAAAAAGTTTGTTAGTATTAAATTGGTAAAAGGGTCGGTGACTAGTCGCATGACTATTATCAGCCTTTTGGCAAATTAACAGTAAATAAAGGATAATTTAGTTTTACTTTACTGGGTAAACAGATTATGATGTTAAATAAGTGAAAGGAGAGTAGGTTATTGAATTTTTCCTTTTCTTGCCATGTTCATGGGAATTTGGTTTGAAAAGGGAATTTACCGGGCAGAGTACCCACTTTTCTTTTGTAAATTGTGCAGAATTTACAAAAGGCAACGTTCTGAATATGCATTATTTTGGTTTTAAACCAGGGTACCTACCAACTGTTTTAGAAGAAGAATTCATAAAAAAGGATATGATTAAAAAAATTGAGTAAGTGCCAGAAATAAATTCGTATCCTTAAAGTATTTGTATGGCCAACATATAGTTGTTCCCGGTCTGGTTATTTGTGTGTGTGATTTTACCCACGTCACAGAAGGCCTAGTGTGCAGCAAAGTTTTTTTTTTAAGATAAAGAAAAGGAAGAAATGGAATTTGAAATAGTCTCCAGAACGTGCAATCAAATTACCCATAAACTGTTATCGATTGCAAAATTCTTCAAAGGAATTACACCTATATCGATATAATGACATCTAACCTATATCCCAGCGTGGCTTACCGCCTAAGCCACCGGCAGCGACGAGTATAATCGAGTTATGCATCGAGTTGATTTATCGATTTGTTACATTCTCGTATATAAGGGTCGGTTAGTGACATTGAGGTATTTGAGACATCGGTACCGGAGTGATGGACAAGTAGTTTCTGCAAACTATTTGGAGCTACTAATTTACAAGCAGTCAGCTACTAATTGGTAACCTATCGATCAAATCTGCACTCAATCGCTATATTAGTCAAGCATTAGTGAACGACCCAGCTAACGCCGGTGTGACGTCAAGACTTCGTAGTGTGAACATAACAAATGACGACCATTAATAGCTCTAAATTGTCCCGATTGCAATGTGAACTTGCAATGCAACAAGCTCCACGGTTTCATAAAGCTCTGGTACCTTAATGCATTTTATAGTACAGAAATGTATTTTCTTTTACTGGAATTAAAGTTTGACTTGACTTTTTATTAAATACCTAACTGAGCATTCATTCAGTAGTGTGGCTGAGCCAGTGACAGATTCAATATTTAACTAACTAAACTTCTACAAAGCGAACCGCCACCACTCCACAGTTTATGAGTTATTGAACTTGTTCTCGAAGCCAAGTTAAAGGTGAACTAGAGATTATTATGAGTTTTTGAGGAAACTCTCTTTGTTGGAACTAAGCTATCGTTTTCCTGTGTCGATCGGTATTTAATTTTTTTCACTAAAAACCCAGGCTATTGATCGATAAAATAATTATGTTCTATTAGAAAAACCAGACCTATTGTGTGAGGAAAGATTTGAAAAAAAGGAGACAAGTCAGTAGTCATCAGTCAGTTATTGCATGACCGGCAGTCGGGCACGGATGATATGTCGTAATAGAAAAAGATAACAACCCCAAGTAACATGGAAAAATCATGTAGATTTTAAAGATATAGGTAGCTATCTCAAAACGTACGGAAAACTATGTAAGTAAGTGTTAAATGTAGAACTTTGTAACTTCAGCAACATCTTAAATGCAATATTGCTCCAGTTAATGGTTTTACGACAGAGGTGCTTAAACATTGTTAACACGATTCAATGTAACTACATTTTAGTTAGAAATGTATCTGAAATGAATGACACAAGAAATGCCGTTTCGATAGCGCCATTTATTTTACTCGTGTGATATAATAATGTAGGTATGCCTGTGGAAAGCTGTTGTTGAAGGACAAAATTACACGTCCTCTACTTCGATGAGATCCTGGTAACTTTTTATTATATTTTTGTTGACGGGAGGACACATTCAAAAGGAGACTGGACTTTTGGGGAAAAGACCAGGAAGTGTGGAATTTTAACCTCACTAAAACCACCCCGGTGATCACCATCACCAAATGGAAGGGGTCCCGTTACCTCTTAAAAGATCACCCCGGAACCCCCTCTGTGCAAGGCCTGTTAGAGCACATCCCTGGGGAGACTGCATGGCGTCTCCCTTGAGCCTCGCTGTGCACGGCAGCACGAGACCAATGTGCTACCGTCTAACCTGGAGTCTCATGCCGGGCGAATAGGGTCCCCAATCTGGCCACCCATGACTCCGGAGTCCCGCCTGCCTATAAACAAGGTTACAGCGTTTTCGGCGTCGAGGCGGTTGCCTCCACGACACCTTCTTCTCCAAGTGGGATCAGCCTTCTTACGATCCCGCTCGGCGACCTCCTTCTGGACCATACCGGTCTCACAAAAGGAGACCATTTTTCTCCAGTTTTCTGTCTCTTCCAGCATAGCCCTCACTACGGCTGGCAGAGAAAGGTCTCGTCCGATCCTGGTGACCAGGACCTGCCACTCAGAGGCCGACGCAGGGCACTTCGCACTTCACAGCTCAAGCGTGTGCTGTGCAGAATCCAGGTCACCTCCTCGCAATGGTGGCAATTTGCCGTGGACTCACCGAAGCAACCGTGCCCGATGAGTACCTGGGTGAGCCTGTAGGTATGCGCTCCTCTCTTTTCAGCCAGGCTTTGAAGTACCGATTACAGCAAGTGTTGTTTAACCTTGTAAATCAAGCTGTGTAGAATTATATTATTGTTTATCCACGAGACCCATTAAAGTTACTCGTGTGATATCATTCATGGCGTGCTTTGCGCTTAGATGTTGTTTAGAGACAGTTATTCCCGGTTCGCCTCAAAGCGGAAACCCCGTTGGGTTCCCGCATTGAGGCGGGGGTCTCAATAGCCGTGGCTTGTTCACCCACGGTGAAGCGAAGAGGAACCCGAGGAGGCGCCGTTCGTCAGAGCTTTTGGCGATTAAGCCGACGACGTAGCGGCCAACAAGTAGGTTGTGGTGCCGCCTGGGCGTCATCGCAACTGAGGTCAGCCGCGATGTCGTATGGGGCCTCCCATACCCATACGATATCGTGGCTGAGGGTTGGAGACCGCGGCGGGAGAGGAGTGCCTTTATCGCGGTGCGCTGCTACCTCTACCTTCTGTGCCCTGGACGGGGTCACCACCATCTGATGGTGGACGCGGCGGGTCTGCATGGTAGGAACCTATCCAAAGAAAAGTGGTAGGTGCCGGGGCTACTGACTTGACACGTCACAGAGGGACCAGGGGTGCCATACACGGGGTGGTCTGGCGCCCTTGTGCTGGTTTGGTCCTTGGGGTGGTTACGGCGTACTATGTGTTTTGGTGCGCCCGCTGGTGATGGGAGTTATTCCCCGGAAGGTCCGGTGACGGACAGCCGTGGCGGGTTCGCGGTGAGTGCTAACGAGTGCAAAGGAGGACACCGTGGAGTTTTAGTGGGTATGCGCTACCACGGGGAGATGAGCACCTCTCCAGGAAAAAATAAATAATATGTGGTGTATGCCCATTAAATGCCAGAGAACATCGTAGCAGACCAAGGCTAAGATGGCAGGACGAAAGGACGGGCCCGCACTCACAGAAGACATTTTTGTGGAAAAGAGAGAGGATGGCCTGTATCCTTGGTTGACTGGTAGAGAATGCCTCAGCCATAAAGTCCGCCTATATACCTTGCATGTTGCATGAAGTTTTAATAAATAAATAAATAATAAATACCCTACAATGTGACAAAATAAGCTAGTCAATGACAAATTCACTGTCCAAATAGCAGACACAATAGTTGAAAAATCACGTGAGTTTTAAATGACTCATTGGACAGGAAAGTTGCTAATAAGTAAATAATGACAAAACAATGTAAATTACGTTATGAATGAAGTATGTCAATGAACTAGTCAAAGTGGTGGCACTTGGGGAAGACCTATGTCCAGCTGTGGACGTCTTTCGGCTGAAATGATGATGATGATGATAATGATGTCAATGGAACTGCGTACGGTGTTCCTATGTCCAGTCTCTGGGACGAAACGAAAATCAAGCGCCCAAAAACGAAAACTAATAGAATTAATTTTCAGTAGCGGTTTCTGAGCGCTTGACGATGTCACTACAATTTGTGATAACTTTCGTGTCGAAAACTGTTGGTTAGTGAGTGTTAAGTCAATCCAAATATAAATAAATATGGTAAATATTTGGTACGTACATAAATTATGTGTGTGTTTTATACAGTTCGTGTTGTGCCTATTATGCCTTTTAGTGATGTGTGTTTGAACAAAAATAAATGATTGGGTGCGTTCCTATTTTGCTTGATAAATAAAATTCGAAAAATATAATTTCATGTTTTCATGTGTCATTATTTTTTTTTACAAAGTATTAATTTATGGAAAAAATTAAGAATGCACGATTTCATATATTTAAGTTTACATTATATATTGTTATTTACACATTTTCAATAAAACTTAGCGGATTGATTTATTTGTGAAAATGTAGCACACTACTATACTCCAAGTAGTTTGTAGGACCAAAGAAATAAGGTTATAGCAATTTTCCTACTGTTTCAACATAGCTTTTAAACCCATTATGAAACAAATAATTAACTGATATGTTCGTGGAAATGATTTAGTCTAAAATTATGAACACCCTTAAATATTTGTTGAGTGATGATCAAAATGCTGAACCTGATGGATTAATGGTTAACATAAAAATAAATTATCAACTTATTCTACTCAGGAGGGTCCTCACAATACTTATTATTGCTTTTTTTTGTCATAACATTGGATACAGAACATTTAAACAATGCTGACGTTAAAAGTGCCTGTAATTATCAGCTTTTATGAAACAATATTGATCTGCTGCGATAATACGAAAAATATCTGTTTTTGTTTTGTGTAGCCTTTTTTGGGAAATATTTTCTGACTAATTCTATCATTCTGTTTCTGAATTAAGAATTTGATGTTGAAAACTTATCAAGCCCTTTAGCGTGAATCCAGGTAAATTTATATGGATGTATGCGACATAGTTTTACAAGTTCTCAATTTCAAATTCTCATTGTAGGAAACGGATGTCAGACCCGGTTAACTTACTTATTTGCCAGTTAATTTTACGTTTGTATTTTTTTTAATTTTGGCACGGTTATTTCGTATTATCATAGCAATCGTAGTTTTCAACTTAAACCTAATTCTTATCTAATTAAAAATCAAAATTCAACGAACTTCTGTCCTGGGCTTTTGCTTTCACTGCTAGCATTGTTACTGGAATCATCATCTTCTTCCCTAGATGTGGCAGCAGATAGAACTCGCGATGAACCAGCGTTGACCTCGCTCCCATCATTGTCTTCTCCTTCCGATGTTCTGTTTGTGCCTTCTTCTGCCTGCCGAATAAAAAAAAACAAATGATGTTTGGTCTGTGGTGTTGGAATGACAATGCGGTAATATTTTATCTGTGGAGAATTATGACATGCGCTCATGCTGTATCGTTTTGGTATTGTATCTGTGTTTTCTGAGTTACATATTACTGTATTTTGTAAAATATTGTATAATTATTGAATCATTTTGAGTTTTGACACGAAATATTTTTCTTTTAAGATCTTAACTGAAGACCTAGACTTATTAGGAAAAATATATAAAGTTAATAAATTAATATAACCACATGCTGATACAAATATTTTGGGCACAATACCAGTGGACAACGAGGTGGAAGAGTATTTTGACGTATATTTTAAATTGGTGTATTTTTATATATATATTATTATATATTTTTATATATATAAGGATTACTATAGTTAGTAGTTTTTGATGTAAGTGTATCTGTATGCACTTATTTAATAAACTTATACTTGTAAAAAGGTTATCTTAGTCTATTTGCCTTAAACAAACTTCTTTTGAAATGCACTTGTTTCATAACTTTGTCACCAAAATTCTTTTCAATACGTCAACACACTTAAAGAGTCTTCTAATTTTAAATTAATTGAATTCTAGCTCCCAAAATGGCGATCCTTTCGTGTGATAACACAATTTTAATAAAATGGATAACGATTTCGGCCAAACATTATCAGGAGCCGTGCGGAAATAAGTAAAATCGAATAATTTCCCCTCAACGTTATTCTGCATTGGTATGTGTAAGAGGAATCATGATTTTAAAAGAATATCGCGAAGAATGAGCCCAGTCCAGGGTCGATTTAAAAGAGGTTATAATGAAATCTAAAGAATAAGGTGGAGGGCGAAATTGTCATTCGATTACATATCCACAATACCCACCTTACGTATTGTATTCGTTTCTTTATTTTAATAAGACTTTGTATATTAAAACCCTAGGTCTAATATTTTGGACGAAATTTACCGCAAAATGAACATGACAAATTGAATTAATTTTCAATCGCCAATCGCATCACCTGACTTTCGTTTAATTTGTGACGTGAAGATTCTTGTTAAAACATCAATAGGTATGTTGCTGTCAAAAAATTACAACACATTTAAAATGTGGGTTCTCTCTATCTGGTAGAATTTTGATGCTCCGAAATTTATATGGCATAACACACTTCGCATAATCTTCTTTAGACGAATATTTTTAAGGCATACAAAATATTTAGTATAATTATCGTTTGGCCGAATATTATACGTCCGAATTTACAATGGCATACTTTTAAGATGTTAGTATTTTAGTTGGCATAATTTCACTTGGCATATTATGAAGAAGGCAGAAATTAATTTGGAATAATTTTATGGGACAATATTATTTGACCTTCTAGAATCTTATTGATCCATTGTAAATGAGCACTTTAAAAAATAAATGATGTTGTTTTTTGTATTCTCTCAAATGTTTGTTTATTTTATTTGTTTCATCTTCACCACAGCTAGGCATCCCTAGTGCGATAAATGCGCTATGTACCTTTTGTGTCTAAAGTACTGTATTGTATTACTGCTTTAACATGTGCATGCAGCGTATCGTTGTGTCATGACTGTGTGAGCTGAGCCTAATAATTTAAAATAATAGTAATTTTCACTGTAAATTACAGTTATTGAAATTGATCGTGAAATAACGCTAATGAATCGCACTCTGCAGTAAAGTGTCCATTAAAACACTGTGAGTATTAAATGGATACTAATAAAATAAAAACATTGAATTTAATTAATTTATATTTTTGCTACCATTGGACTGGACTGTAATTTAGAGATTATTATGTTTTGTCTGGTATGGAGACAGCTTGAGAGAGAGAGCTATTAAAGTTCAAATGAGTACAGCTTCTGTACAAAACTTTTAGTGTTGTTATTTCAGGTTGTGCCTATTACTAGGATATAGTTTTTTTGTATTAGACAGTTTGTGACTGGATAAACATTGAACCTATAAAATATATGTGGTACGTATTTATTACTGCTTTTCTCTCATTATTTTTTGTCATTTGCAAGAACGTTGTGTTACACTCAATTCAGACCGAAAAAAGTTTTTGTTCTAAAATTGTTCATTTTTCTCCAAAATATAACAACTATTTTAATTACTCACAGGTTTTTGCTGACTGTACATCTCAAAAACTCACTCTGTATCATCTTGTTTATAGTGTTTTTTTAGAAGCAAAATTGAATTATTATCTATCTTAGATTTAACAACTTCTAAGCAAAAAAAATTTTGTTCAGTCAGTCCAAATAAATACTACCTACCGAAGACGCCAGACTATAATAGATAATATTGATTGACTGTCTGTCTTCTTCGAGACATTTGGTCAAGGTTGCGATAGTTCAGGAGCTCGTGATTACTTTTGCGACTCAACCGAACTGGCGTCTACTCTTGAAATACGGATCCCGAAGGTCCATAAACTTGAAATTGGGGTTCTTATATACTTAAGTCAACTGCAACTCATCTTGAGTCGCCCTACTTCAAGGATAAAACCTTAAAAAGGTATTTGGACCTCTTTAAGAAAAGGCGGTCAAAATTTTTATACAGATGCTGGCGTACTGACTATTTTTATAGTTAAAAAATCTCTAAATACTTGTAACATAATTAAACGCAACTCAAGAGACGCGATTGCCAGGCAAAAAATCATACATCCAATCACGTAAGCTAACGCACGTTGGCCAAAATGTCACATTATTTATTTTGTAATTATACTATAAACTGGCTTCTGTCCGCGGCTTCCACCGCGTATCATCCCAAGGGAATACAAACTACCCTATGTCCTTCTCAGGGTCTCAAACTATCCCCATGCTAAATTTCATCTAAATCGGTTCAGTAGATCCAGAGATTACCCCCTACAACTTCACAAACTTTACCTCTTTATAAGTATAGATAAACTACTATTATAAATGTGAAAGTTTGGATGTGTGGATGTGTGTTTGTTACACATTCACATTAACATCATGACGGTACCTTGTCAATTTATTTATGAAAACATCATGTACGTTAGAAAGAATTTACATCTTTTTAGTAATAACGGCGATAGACATAATTATGTTACTAGAAATAGGGACCAATTAATCCAACCAGGTTTTAGGCTGGCTAAAGTAGCATCATCTTTTATGGGGTACTGTATAAAATGTTACAATAAAATACCTCCCCACATTCTAGAACTGAATGAGACGAAATTTAAAACTTGTGTAAAACGCACACTATGCAGGCAAGCATATTATAAGTTGGGGGATTACATCGCTGATAAAAATGCTTGGCTAAATGCTGGTCCTGCTCCCCAGCTATTAGGGTGCTTGCGAATTTGCAACTAGAGTCATATTTTTTTTTTGTTTGACAATTCAAAAGTACCTTTAAGTTTTATTTGAAATAAACTATTTTGATTTTGATTTGATTTGAATTACGCTTAAACGCCTGAACGGATCTGTATGAAATTTGTCACAGAGTTTACAGTCTGAAATCACATAGGCTACAGGCACTTTTCATCCCGGTATAATGCTCCCCTTGGATAAGAAAACATTTTTCACGCGGGCGATGCCGCTGGCAGAAGCAAGTATAGCTATATTTTTCGTTCTGGAAACGACATGAATCTGTACCTACTGTACTTTAATAAAAATCGGCCAAGTGCGATTCGGACTCGCGCACGAAGGGTTCCGTACGGTTATAGCAAAAAATCATGTTTATTGCCCCACTAAAATATTAATTTTATTCTGTTTTTAGTATTTTTTGTTATAGCAGCAAAGTAAATAAATCATCTGTGAAAATTTCAACAGTCTAGTTATCACGGTTCTTGAGATACAGCCTAGTGACAGATAGAGAGACGGTCAGTGGAGTCTTAGTAATAGGGTCCGGTTTTTCCCTTTGGGTACGAAACCCTAAAAACACACCGTTCACATATATGTGTATAATCCACAATTTCAATTTCACACAGCATTAAAATCTAAAGAACAAGTTTGAACCGTACAAGTCCTAGTTGCCCAAAAGTTTACCTTCAAATTGTATTTCTAACTCCGACTTAATTTTTCTATCCGTTAAGTTCCAGAGGTGTAAAGAAAGTCAACTGTAAAACTATCTCAACTGACTTCAAACTTTACCAAACTTATTCTGATTATGCCTACAGGCTTAACTTTAAGACTGACTTTAGTTAAACTCATTTTAAACTGAGTAGGATTTGTAATTATTCAAGATGTCAAAGCTCAAAGTAACGAGAAAACGATGGTGATTTATTTTTTCGAAAAAAAAACAGCCGACGGTTTTGGTTGTAAATGGGCTTTTTTCCTGAGATTTATGTGCCTAATTTGCGGGCTGAATGTGATGAAGATTGGATTAAAAATATCTACCCTAAAACGCTTAACAGACGTTACAGGCCACTGCGAGTTAGGTTTAAATTACTAGCGAATTTAGAAATTTAGAAAAACCTACAGTTTTTGCGTTTTTTTAAAGAGGCAAAAAGATTAACCAAAAAAAGGTGCTAAAAATCTAACGCAATTTAAATCTGGACCGCTGTGTATTTACACACGGCAAAAGATTTAAACGATGTACACTGTATACTCCAACGCTGTGTAAACATGGCAAAATAAATAGGTTACTGTACCAGCAAACAACATACATCCACGTTACCACGTCGTAGGTAACTGTCATCAATTTTACGTGCAGGACTTGGCTTTACTTAACGGACAATATTTAACTTAAAATTCTTGGTCGGTATACATCTTATTATCTACCTAGTTTAATAGAAAAAAGTCAGCAAGTAGTACTTTTTGTGCTTGAATAAAATATTCCAGTGTCAATTACAATAAAATAGCGCTTGAAATATCCAGAAACAATACAACCAGAACTGAAAACACTTACAATCTATTAACACAACCCGAAAATTCTAGAGCCTCTCAAATAATTACAAAATGATTCCGAAACTTTCTAGGAGCGCTCAAATTATACCAATCAAACTTATTAATTAAAGTATCCGAGCTGGATTCGACAACTTTGTTAAGCTGTCTGTCTATCGAAGTGGAGCTGAGAGCAGTGTAGCGGGGTGTTCCTGTCCATTGAAGCGAAGGCGAGAAGGCGCAGTGGAAGCGACGAGGTGTTCTAAGCGGAAAAAGTGAGCGGAAAAGGACGGACACGACTTTGCAAACACATTTGATGGTTAGACTAATCTTCGCTCCACCAAAAGTAGCTATGAAAACAGCCGGTTGATTCTGTAGACATCTCACCGTGATAACTTAGGTGACGTGAACAAGTCTAGTTCACCTAAGTCACCACTGTAAGATTATTACAGAATAGCACTGCTGGTGGTCTACTTCCCAACTCCGTCAACGACGTTACGGGCCCGTCCGAAAGTACGCGGGAACTTCGGAGTGAACCCTACTCCGTAATTATTAAATTTTTTGGACGGTTAAAAACACATCGGGTGTAGGTAAAACTGTCACATTGTGTTGTCATTCATTTGTATTTCGGGCCCCGAACGAATCATTTGATACGGAGTAGGAATAGTAGAATAAGTAGATCCCCTGAAGTGGAGAATGGTGGAGACGAAGTTCCGTGTAATTATTATTCGCGCTCTGTAGCGCTCCACCTCAATAGACATACAGCCTTTGATTCAAACTTACCTGGATCCGTATAAGTGGTATAGTCTCCTCTTTGTACATAATATTTGTGTTTAAAAGTTAAAATCACTTGTTTTCTTTATTAAGTTGTATGTATAAAGTACTGTATGTTGTATATTTTACAGGAATTTACATAATTGTGTTGTAAATGTTTCTAACGAACTATGTGGATTTGTGTTATGACTATGTTATGTAGGTTGAAGCTCTAGGTTTTTTGTCTATATTATTGTCTATTTTTGGCTTATGAGATATTTTTTGCTTTGATTGAGAATGAAATGAAATTTTAGTGTTGAGCTCTTGGTCTATAATGACAACTATCATATGGTTAATCGTGGTAGTGGTAACGAATGAGGAGGAAGTGTAGCTGTAAGTGTACCTACTTTAAACATTACTAATAATGAGCAACTATTCACAATATCTAATCTACTTATTGTAGTGATTGGTGATAAAATTGCACACAGGACACTCACACAAAACAGAATAATACTTAGCGTGATTAAAACCAAAAATGTATTAAACTTTGATAAAAATATGCACATTTTAACTTGCCAAATGAAAGTATAACTTACAGAAAAAAGATATAAGTGATGTGAAACTTGATCATAACTGTTTGTTAAACACAGATTTGTTCAACTATACAATTGTAAGTAGACATACTAAACTACACTAAAATATGACTCATACCAAGAATTGGTCCCCGAGGCTTGCGTATGCAAATGTACGAATTGAATTTGCATAAGATATTAATTCTGGATTCGTACTGACGAGCACAAAATATGAATATTATGTCGTATTGTGAGATAATAGAAATAGTAATATTTTTGCACAATTGAGAAACAATAGAACAGAGAGAAAATACCTTATGAAACTGGGGGCAGTTGAAGGATAACAGAAGTAAATGAACAGTGTAGGTCAAAATTAGGGTGACATTTTCAATGTTACGATTCGATTAAAGGCGAAAGGACCTAACAAGCAAGTAAAGCAAGTAAGTCAATCTACATGATTGACTTAACTAGTAACAAAAAGTTATTTTTAACTTTTTCTTAGAGAAAAGTTATTTCCACTCTGCTTAAGGGACAGACGTATACAAGTCATATACTACACTAACACCATTGTTAAGGGTTTACTTTGCAAAATCTACTATCACTGTTCTTGTTCTTGTGATGTCATGTTTGTACTTTTTTTGTGGCAATTACTTTCTTTATACATTTGTTCATTTTTCACAGTCGCTCCATAATAGTTTTAACACGTCATGGTATGGTATCAATATTAAATTTACTTCATATTTTCTCATCACAAAAATTTATAACATATATAACATCACGCCAGTATTTAGGTAGAAGTTTAATTTCATCTTGTTAGATTTCGTTTTCTTGAAATTATACTCGATTAAATTATTTGCTTTTACCAGAAAAATAATTGCCAACATTTGGAAGGTTTGCTTGCTGGGTTGCTCAGTTGCATAAGGTTTTTTACAGTTAAGTACTAAAATAATTATGCACTCTTTATTGTACACCAAAAGCAACATTACATACAGTGCGATAATAAAGTACATGTACAAAGGCGAGCTTAACTCAATGTTGAGTTCTCTTACAGCAAACCCTCGGGTGACAGAGAAAGATGACATTATTTAGGGCAGGAACCAGTGTGCAAATTTAAAATAACATATGATAATTTAAACAAAATATACTTACATAAATACATGTTATTATATACATACTAATATTATGTCATTGCGAAAAAAAATATGAAATAATTTTGCGATTAGCTAAATATTTAGTTCGTATTTTATTAAATAAAAATGTAGATTTGAATAAGCAGATCAAAAAGCGAAAAAATCAATTCTAATTTAAATTACCTAGTTACTAGCAGTTATTAAAAAAAAGTTTATACTAAAATTGTAAGGACATTTAAATGCTTTTAGTATTGAACTAGCGAGACTGAATTCAATGAAAAAGAATTAGCACTAAAATTTAAAACTACTGTGCAAAATGATTTAAGGTGCAAACGTTGAAAAAGTTAAAAATAAAAGAATTATTATTTTAATACACATAATAGAATTATGCGCAGAATAAATTGGAACGTGCTTACAATATAAAATAGATTAAAATAAAACAAGTTAATCTAACTAAGGCAATAAAGTTTTATTAGGACTCATAAAAATCCAAAAGAGTGAAAAGAAAGCTTTAAAATATTTGGTAACTTTTTGGAATGCCTGAAAGTTCGTAAAATATAGCAGCTTGTTTAAACACAAACTTTTTAAAATCGATATATATATTTTTTATCAGTTATAGCAACACTGGTAAAGTAACCATAAAAAAGACATATTTTTTAACCTAATCCGTATCTATGTATAACAATCTAACACAATCCTTGACCCAATTTTTACATCATCTGTCAATCCCTTGTCCAAAACCCGAGCAATATACACTGTGACCGGGCAACATACGCTGAAAAAGTATGTCCGGGAAATGTTTTGTTCTGAAAGGAACCCGATGAAAAACGTAATCCGATTGGATATGTTTGAAGTGGGACGTTGACTGGTGACGGCTGCGTTCACTGACCTAGTGTTGCCATGTGAATGATATTTTAGTTTACTAGGAAAGGTAAAATAATAAATTATGAAATTAGTAATTGTTTCGGCGAAATACGTTATCATATTGTCCGTTCTCCCCGGAGGCTTTGGCAAAGGTTAATCTATATTCGCCCCCTTGTGTGTTTATGTCCGTCGTCAAATTTGTTTGCTGTGAATTTATTTCAAATTCAACAAGATATGTAATAATTTTATATGCGAATTGATCATTGTATTTAATAATTTATCTTCAATAAATTTGATCCCTCTTTTGTTATTTGAAGTCCTTTAACGCGGTTTGCGGTGGGAGATGCCTGGTAGAGATCGTCACGTAACGAGACATTCAGTTTCGTTCGGCTTAATTCGGTTTTTATCGTCAAATGCTGGCCACCATACTACTTGTTTACATCATCCCGGACCGCACGTGATCTTTTTTTTACTTTTGTAAACATAAAGTTGAACCTACACGAGCAAAAAAGGTGAATCAAAGGATAATTTAATATAACGCCAAATTTCAGTTTTATAACTGAACGCGATCGCGTTTAAGACTTGGCAGTGACAATAATTATCCACTGCAATCTTCACAATGGCAACTCTAGAGCGTAGTTAAGATGTGCTGAGCCGATGAAATTAACTCATAGTAGTTTAGTGGTGAGAGTAGTGGTACTCACAGTCACTCAACGGAGGTACTACTCCCGCCAAATCAGATATTTTTACATCTTTATAATCATAAAAAGTACCTATAAAATAAAATAAAACAATTGCACAAATTCTACTGTTCATAAAAAAAACAGTGGCAACCCAATATGGATCAGCAAACAAACCGGATAAATGCAATCCCAACGCTGACAGATTTCATACTTTTTTACGTTCGTTGCCAAACGTTGGCAGAGAGGCAGTTTCATTCTGTGTTATGCAACTTGATTGCCGCTGTATACAATGATTGAAAGAGTGATGCATTTTGATAAGCTTTGTTCAGTAGTTTTTCACGCTAACATTATAAAGGGGAAAGTTTGTAAGTATGTGTGTTTGTATGTTTGTTGTACTTCTTAACGCCCGAACGGCTGAACGCATCTGCATGAAATTTAGCACAGAGATAGATTATAGTCAGGAAAAGCACATAGATTTTTTACTCTGGGAATATGTTTCTTCGGGGTAATTTTCGACTTTCGAGCGGGCAAAACCGCTGGCAGAAGCTAGTAATTTATAAAAGGCGTCTAGGAACTTAATGTAGTTGTTTTATTAAATGGTTAAGGGCGATAATAAAATACGCCTGCACTCAATAGATAAGATAATAAGCAGATGCCTTGAACTAAGCAAATTTTACAGTACATCACCAACTGTACTCGTATGCATTCAATTACAGTATAGGATGATTAAAACTGGAAAACTATTCCGAGTCAATTCCTTCTTGGTCTCCGTTTAGACACTGAATAGAAGAATCTAAATTCATAAACGATTTGAACCTTCGATGAAGAATACACTAGATTCCCGATCAGATTTGAACTATAAGAATCTGCTTTTTCAGGCTTTTTCTGTTTTTTTTTTAAATATAATAAATGGCCAATTTTTTTTTTACAAACTTTTTTACAAAAACGTACAATTATTGCTTTTCCCATTGTTTACCCCAGTGAAAGGCGACTATTAATAATCTGCTGACACTTTCCAAGCCTCCTTCATTATTTCAAGTCTTGGCACTCAATCAGGATAAGCCTTTGATGTCATCTTGTGATTAGTTTGTTCAAGTGGCTGCTGTAAGGAAACGCTTCGCGGAGAGATATTCCTTAAAGCTGGGTCACAATTATGGGAGATAAATGCTGATTAACTAAAACCCTTATATCATTTAGTGGTTCTTACAAATTAACTGTTTCTTTGTGAGTAACCTAACCGTATCCTCTACCCAAAGCGTATTTCGATGCTTCCCAAATCAGATAACGCGATGACGCGAGAGAACTTGTACATCATCATCATTAATGCCTTTTAATGTTCCCACTGCTGGGACACAGACCTCCTCTCTGTGAAAGAGAATAGGCCGTAATCCACCACGCGGGCCCAGTGCGGGTTGGTGGATGTCACATGTCATCGAATTTTTAGTACATGCCGGTTTTCTCACAATGTTTTCCTTCACCGATTTGCGAGAAGTGATGAATCAGTGACAGCAAGAGCGTAATTCGATGAAATGTGACGTCTACCAAACCATTCTCGCATGGTGGATTGAAGGCCTCAACCTCTCAGAAAGAGTAGGTCTATGTACTATTAAGAACCTGATAGGCCGAATATGCTTATGAGAAACTGATATTTGCTAAAATGTGACTTTCGCCAATCATAAACGCCTTTTTCACGAAGATCAATTTTTTTTAATTTCCACTTTTTGTACTACACAATTTTTTTCAAAAACGACCTAAAATCATCATCATCATCGCCAGCCTTTTAATGTTCCCACTGCTGGGACACAGGCCTCCTCTCTTTGAGAGGGAATGGGCCGAAATTCGACACGCGGGCCCAATGTAGGTTCGTGAATGTCACATATCTTCGAATTAGGTGGTTTTTATTTACCATCTGGTGAGATAGTGGTCAAGCGCAAGCCTATTTACAAGATAAAAAAAAAAAAAAAAATTGTTTCTAGAACATGCCATTTTCCTCATGGTGTTTCTTTCACTGCTTTGAGAGCAATGGTGATGAAATAATTTACACAAAGCAAAAGCGCCTGCCTGGGTTTGAACCCACGACCTACAACTTGTAAGTCGCGTCTGTTAACATTGGGCCAAATACTAACCCACTGGGTAAAATAATGTAACTAAACGCGTAGTTAGACAAGCACCTAGCTCTTCTTCTTGAGTAGACTAATTGTTAGCAGCTTACTAACAACCGCACAAACGCTTCGTTAAAATGAAGCATCTGCATAGAAAAAGTAACCTATACAGTTGGGAACAATAGAGCTGTTGTATGCCTCGGTGACGAGCTGACGGTAACCAGTGATGATCTGTCTATGAAGTCAATAAACTAAGGCAAAATGCTATCGCTAACTAGGTAGCTAGTGACAGTTTTAGCATAAGTCTGTGTAGGGGGTTGTTTTTAAGGTGTCAGCGCCAAAATCCAAATTCGCGATTTTTCATATTATTAATTTTACGAATTCTTTAAAATGCGCAACATTATTTTTCCTAATTATTATTTTTTCAAATTCTTATATTTCCGAATTCTTAGATTTCTTAACTATTTATTGTCCTAACACCAAAATTTTCCGAATGAGTACAGTACGATACAAAAAGGAAAATAAACGGATGGTCATATATTTTTTATTACAAATCAAACTTAAACTTAAAACAATTTATTTCAGCAAAAAAAAAATAAGAAAGAAAAAGAAAGAGGAAAACAAAAACTTTATACTACGTATGTACATGTATAACAAGATAGGAAAAACAATTCATTCCCTTTCAAACATTTTCTGAAACAAAAAGGCCCCTGAAGATTGTGAACATAGTATTTATCTACACCAATACTTTTTTTATTATTCGTGAACAGGAAAATTAAAAGAAAACTTCAAACTGTCCAACTTTTTTTTAAATTCGTTAAAACACCATCTCCATAGAATTTTCAAACATTTGAAAAAAGCAAATCCAGTTCTGGCATCCGTCACACCGCTACTTTTCAAAAAAAGAATAACTCATAAACAAGCAATACCGCTGTAGTCGCAAGCTAACTTGCTCTTCGACAAGTGCTGACAAGCCAAGCACCGCTCATTATGACCTAGTTCTGTACGACAAAGTAAATAGGTGTAGAAGGTCAGCTCCATATAACGGGCAAAATCAGGTGTACACAACACACATAGACGCTAAGGTTCTTTATGAGTTCCAGGGCCAGTCCCTGTCAAAGGGTTTCTAATAATAATACAATCGAAAAATTTGCTTTGACTCTTTTAAAATTGATTCCAAAATCATGAGTCTAATGAAATGAAAATCTTTTTTTTTTGTTGTCTTTATGCTCGCGTCTGACCACTATCCCGCCTGATGTTAAGCGATGATGTGGTCTACTGTTAAGCACGCTTGCCTAGAAGAAGCCTATTCACTCTTGACTTAAAGACCCCAAGGTTGTAGCTATCAGGGAACAAAGACTCCGGAAGGGAGTTCCACTCCTTAGTTGTGCGCACAATGAAAGTATTAGCAAAACGCTTTGTACGTATGGGAGGGATGTCTACCATGTACCGATGGCACATGGCCGTACGTCTTGTAGTCCGATGATGGAAAGGGCTAGGCGGAATCAAATTGTGCAGTTCCGTCGCACACTCCCCGAAATGTAACCGATAAAAAACCGAAAGGCTGGCAACTCGGCGTCGGTGTTCGAGGCTCTGGAGCTTTGACGCGACCAGAGCATCGTTGCCAATAAGCCCATCTCATAGGACCCATCTCGGTCGTATACCAGTCGCAAGTTCGCTTGTATACACTATATGTGAAGCGTGTCTATGTGTATACTGTGCATGAGTTTTCGCTCATCTTATAGAGTTAATCTTCTGTAACTATTTGTTTTGTGCCAGTACTGCAACTCAGTGAGGCTTCATTTTATCTTTCAAAAAGCTATTATGATCGTAGGTAGATTTCTGTTTTATTTATTGAGAGAACTAAAACTTTATAGGCAATTTGTCGTGAACCTAATAATGTTACTATACTTGTATTATTATAGCATTATATTATTAAGAACTAAGTAATCAACGTGCACGAGAATACAAGCTTTTGTGAAAGACATGGAGACCGTTTTGTAAAATCTAGAAAATATAACCTATTCTACTGCGAATGAACTCAAAATTCGCGTTTGTAAATAAGTTACCCTAAAAACCACTTTGTCCCCGTGTAGGTGACCCAGGGTCACCTCTAAACCCGCTTTATCGAACAAGACAATTTCACCGCAATTATCTCGCTTCGACAACGAATTGGTACTTAATCGCAGTTTGTGGCAACGTTAGCACGTTCGGGTTAATTTATTCAATTGATTCGTTGAAAATGGTACTTGAATCTCTTTCACATTTATAAGGCTATATTTTTCTCTGCGTGAATTTTGTCCTTTAGAACCGTAGCTTTGCAAACTGAAGTGGCAGTGGGCCGGCTATAATTGTCGAAGGTCTGAAGGCCAGTGGAAGTGACGAGTTGTGGGGTGGAGACTATCGGCAGCGTGAGACTCCGCTAGGTGCATCGTCGAACTTAAGAAGCAGACTGGGACCGACTAGACTCGGAAGGTGAAAATCCGGGTTGTGGTTGTGACGCAACTTGGGCAAGGTCTATGTCCAGCGGCTGACTTCAAGAGACGAGTTGATAGATTGATCATTTTGATTTATTGAATTCAAAATTTGTTTCACAATGATCATGATTGCCTTTATTAAGCTGTCTTCAAATGTATTCAAAAATCCAAACGTTTGAATTTAAATGTTGGAACAAAATGTTTGTTTGACACATATTTGTGTCAAATTGTACTTCCTTAGTGGCGATGGTGGGTAGAATTACATTTCTGATTCGAATTTAGAATTCACAATTGGAAAGACAGTTATTGCTTTGTTGGCAGTCGTTCTTTGCGGTTTTCGAAGAGGCAATTTAACTCTAGAATGTCTTGCAAACTGCTTAATACATTTTTTGTAGGACGGACAAGCTGTTTGGTTTTGAATGTTTTTATGATTTTCGCTAAATATGTTTTTAATAATTGTATAAAGATTAACTTTTAATGCGTTTCAACATTTACTTATAAAGCGTATAAAAACAATACTAATTTAACTTTCAGTAGGTATCTTAGTGTGCACATTGTACAGGAATATTTTATATAAATATCAGAATTGATCCCATAATAAAAGTTGTATAAATTCATGAATGCTTTCACCCTCACTTATATTGCCGGGAATTAAAAGTCACCCTGTCATCCTACTACATAACGGTCACCGTACTAGTTTGAAATTTGATTTACAACGCTCCCATGATATATCCCTTTGAAATTAATAATATAATATAACGAGTGACGACTGTCCGTCAGTGAATAAATGCCAATTATACATGATCGCGACGGCAGCTGAATAAAAATGTCTGATGGGGATCGAATGTGGAGTTTTAATCAGTGAACTGAGGTTCCAAACATAAATCACTAATGGAAACCGGCAAATGAAAATTCATTATTATTACTTAGATACCTACAAGTTAAGTTGGCTGACCGACTATATTACTGTTCTTGGTCTATTTTTTTAGCTGTAGTCAACATATTATTTAAATAAATAGTTATCTGTTTAACTTGTGAGTTAATAATTGCACTTGAATTTTCATTTACCGGTTTCCATGAGTGATTTATCTTTGGCACCTCAGTTCCGATTTCATATTTATCGTAGTAGTCTTATCAGTAGTAGTCGTAGTAATCTTAGGATCTAGACATGGTGAAATTTTATCATCGATAACGATTATCAAAATGCCAAAATGCATCGCCTACTTGACATTTCGATTCGACGTTTTAATTTGAATGGGCTCATAGCACATGTTAATAGGTCAAATGTAAGAAGACATACATTTATGTATGTAAACAAAATTTGTTGCATATTTTGGAAAAAAAATAAAAAACACTTTTTTTACGATAAAATACAACCGTCTTCTTAATAAAAAAACACTACAAAGTGAAAAATAACGTCATTTCTTCGTTTTCGTTTCTTCGTTTTTTGCCACCGCCTTCCGAAATTGAAGTTAGTTTTCACTTTGTAGTGTTTTTTTATTTGGAAATCGGTTGTATTTTTTTTGTAAAAATGTTTTTATTTTTCACTTTTTAGGGGTACACAATGGACAAGTTCTATAGTAGGTAAGGTATTAAAATGCCCACAGTGATGTCGGAATAGATTACCCGAATAACATGTAACTTGAACATAACCGGTGGAATGAGAGTGTACCAGGGTGAACTGTACACATCTGCGTATCCGTTTCGGAATAAACTTCTTCCGAACAAAAAATAATTTATGTATATAAACATCCGAATTGAGAACCTCCTCCTTTTCGAGAAGTCGGTTAAAAAAACGTGTAACGGCCTTAAGAACTATAATGACGTTTATGAACTAAATGCATTCGATTTCGATGCTTGCTAAGACGTGGTATAATACTGATTGTTTGTAATTTTAATAGATGCGCAATCAGAACGGACGTTCGCTTTCGTGGTTATGCACACACCCCAATACGCATGTGTACATTGAATAATTGTTTATTCAACGGTTTGGGGACGTATGAGTATGTAGGTAGGTTCGGGCATCAAAATGGTGCGAGAGGTACGAGTAAACAAAAGTGTAACGTTACAAAATGTGAAATAGCCTTTTATTGAAATTTACTTAAATTATGGATAGGTGATAATGACAAGGGTGGAAGATGTGAATACTTAGCTGATGGTGGCTGATAGCGATTTATGGAAAAATAAATAATGTAGCGCTAATCCTAAATTAATTGGTCTAAGGGTAAGATGAAGGAAAACATCGTGAGGAAACCGGCATGTTCTAGAACCAAAAAATCGAAGACATGTGACATCCACCAATCCGCACTGGGCCCGCGTGGTGGATTAAGACCTATTCCCTCTCTCACAGAGAGGAGGCCTGTGTCCCAGCAGTGGGAACATTAAAAGGCTGATGAAGATTGAAGGGCAAGATGATGGATACTGTAAAAAGGGCCTTAGTTGAGGATCAATTGTATTGCTGATTTGCGATTTTATCTTTCTTATATCTAAAGCAAACTTGACAAAACTCAGGCTAGTGTTCCTGGAGAAATAATAGCAAAAAGAAGAGTATATTTGCGGCAGGTATATCGTTATTTTTTGCTGGAATCAATTTAAAATTCAATACTTTCCTACGAAGCTTTCAAATATTGATGCTACAAAAGGGATCAGTCAGTTGACAGATATCCAAGAGCCCATAATTCCTGTCAGCAGACGGATGACACGTGTCGAAACCGACCGGACCGATATGTAAACACGGCTTAATTCTATATAAAATGAAATTGTTTTTCGAACAATACTGGTTTGAGATCAAAATGTTGTGATTTTCAAAAAATATTGATAACCAGATTCTGCAAGAGGCTGCGTTCGAGTGAAGACGAAAATAATCCTTCTGAAACTTACGAAAGTCTAAAATAATTCTTCGGGAACTTACTACCAGAATAAAAGATATCCTATGTATGCAGGCCATGATCTACCCGTGTTCATAAATCCAAAAACGTTCTGCCGCTGAGGCGTGATTGATTAACAAACATGCAAACAAATAGTTATTTTTTATAATTTTGTATTTCAATATGATATATTTATTAACCTCTATTATCTTTACTATAAACTGAATTTATTAGCTTAATCAATTATATGCAATAGAATCTGCCGTAAGTTGAAGAAGAAGTATTAAACATCAAACTTCCCTGAATTAAATATATTTATTAATTTATTACAGACAAGCATTAAATGTACTGTCCTTTTAAACCTGAACAGGGAGACGTACACTTCTCAACATCTAGTTATCTACTTTCTAAACCAACAAGGACAGTAACCACATTGTGGTAACAACGTATACAAATCGATTTCTCTATGGTCCTTTTATACAGTATAAAAGATTGACTCATCCCCTTACATTTACTGAAGTAAAAACCAGTTATCATGTCTTTTAGAGGAAAAGATAAGATGGCTTGTTTATAAAGAAGAAAGATAAGTGCTCATCTATGAGAAAATGTTACCTATTTAAAAAAGTAATGCATTCCAAAAGTTCTAAAATAGTAGTTTACGAAACGGTCATATAATAGGGGTTATGTGGGTTTATCACACGAGGCGAAACCGAGTGTGTTAATAGTAACACACGAGTGTTTTAATATCTAATTATATGCCGTTGCAAACACTATTTTATTTTCACTCATACAGTTGAAATAAAACTAAAGTGGAAACGGAAAAATATGTGGTGGCGGGAAATTTAGATTCTCATTGCGCATGACTGCGCAAGGCGCGCATCCATAGAAAATGACACTATTTTTCTACATTAAGTCAATGAGCCCATACGCGCCAATAAATTAAAAAGTAAAAGTGTGCTGTACCTACAAATTAAAAAAATATATTTTATGATGCAGTAGTTTGAAAATCGAAGGAAAATGTTGCACTGTAATAGTTTTTTTTTATTTTACCTATCCACGAAAAAAAGTACGTGTTTATACAATATTTTTTGAGTTCATATTTGCAACATAACGTTGTGAGTGTAGATAAAGTCAGTTAAAGAGTCTATCATTCTTCAATCGAAATGTAAAATTGACAGTTAAAGCAAGCAGGTCTCAATTTTGAATTTAGAACACCGTTACTCCTTTGCGTAGAAAATAAATTCTAAATCTATGATTACGAGTACTCCATATTTTTTTCACGTTTTAAAACAAAGAAGTTTGAACCAACTTTGGTTTAGTTAGATAATTGAAACTTAACCAGTGTATGTTGGTTTTGTTCCAGTTTGTTTAACCCCAAAAACTTTGTTTGTTTAGAAAACCGCTTTATTAGCTACATTGATGGGTGTGTTGTTGTCGGCGCCGGATATTTTTACTTCCTTATTGTGTCCGAAAGATGGTAGTAAGATATTCATGGACACGTGTTTCGAAAGGTGTATTTATACAATGCTGTGGACAATTTTATTTTTATAAACTGATAATAGATTTTTAACCTGATTTAAAAAAGGACCTTCAGTAGGGACTTGAAAGACTTACTTTTTGAACGTCAGTTTGATTGACGGCCGGTAATAGTATTTTCTTATAAATACGGACAATTTCAGAGTTTGGCAGACATGTTTCGAACATAAAGCTGGTTTCAGATAAAGACTTAAGGTAAGCTTATATATTTGAGGTACGATTTCAGACTCGCTGCTTTGTTTACATAGATATCGGTTTGCACATAAGCATGAAAAATTATCCGAATGAGCTAAACGTATACTGACTTAGCTAAGCTCTTTGTCGGAACCGGCTTTATTCAGAAAGACAGCAGTATATTACAAATATGTACTAGAAAGTTTCATAGCAGAAACGTTAATAAAAATCATATCAAAGAATTTGGAAAGAAAAATCCGTGTTCTATATTCAAACCCGGAAAGCCAATACCATATTCCGTTCCGACCATTTAGCGATTCCTCCTTCCCGAAGTGATTAATACGGCATTATTCATAATGCACAGACAAATTGAAAAATGGCCAATTTATATAAACAATGTGCTAAAAACTATTGAAATAATTAAACTGACAAGGATTTATGAATAATGGCCAACACTTATTGGGCCGGGTAATAAAAAGATGTGTTTTTTTTTTAATTATTTTAATGTTGACATTGATTTTAATATAGAGTAAATACAATTAGGTATTATTTAAGTAACAAAGTCGAAGGAGTGCCCCTTCGCGGGCTCCTGTTTCTGTCTGCAGGGTCTAAAGTAACCTAAGATGAAGGAGATGACAGAAGTTGATTCATAATGCCCGGGCATTATACATAGTGCACTGGACAATCATTTAGTCCATGACATATAGGTACACCTAAAAAACCTATTCTTCGTACAAGTGAATATCTATATATCTATATTCAAGATCTTTCGGCAACGCTCGGGTAGACTCGTGTCAACTCGTGCCTGTAACCCTTTCACGTGTATCAAGTTGTCAGTGCATCCGGATTGTTTTGTTAACGATGAAACCCGCAGGCGTTTGCTTTGGTTGCTTTTTATATTTGTTCAAATTTTTCTTTTTTGGGGTTTGGTTTTATTTATTAGTAGTTTTACTATTTTGAGAGACTCTGATATTAAGATGACAAATCTTTTTCTTCTCACAGAATTCTCTTTCCTTAACTGGCTCTTTCTCACGGTTTCGCTCCAGTAGGACACAAAGGGAACCGTGCATTTTTCGGGTTCAAGGTAGTCTGTGGCAAACAAACATAATATTATTAAGTATAGCTTTATTACAATGAAATTTTCATAATCGAAGCAGTGAGTTAACCATTTACATTAAGAAGAATAAAAAGTAAGTAGATAGTAGATCGTCATTCATCATCATCATTTCAGCCGAAAGACGTCCACTGCTAGACATAGGCCTCCCCCATGCGTCGCCAAATTGACCGATTCCGTTTGTCTCGCATCCAGGCCTTCAAACGCATCTTCTTCCGGTTCGCGGTCGCTACTTCAGAACTTTTCGGCCCCATCAGCCATCCGTTCTGCGAGCAATGTGCCCTGCCCACTGCCTCTTAAGTTTGGCAATTCTTCGGGCTAGGTCAGGATGATAGGTCATATCTCTTTTATTTAAGAACTAGCTTCCGCCAGCGGTTTCGCCCGCGGTAAAATCCAAAATGATATAATTCCCGGGATAAAAAGTATCCTATATGCTATTCCTGACTATAAACTATCTCTGTTCCAAATTTGATCCAGAGTCGTTCAGCCATTTGAGCGTGAAGAAATAACAAACATACAAACACACCAACCAGCCAATTTAACCAGCTTTAAAACCCAAAGGAAATAAAATTCCTATCAACATTAACTTATTCCACAAAAACAAAAATCCTTCGCCCACGGCGATTGGTCAGAGATCTGTTGACCATTAAATTCGGCGCCATCTTTAATTCGAAAATTTTAACTGCAAGCGACTTCAAAGTAATACTGTGATTGTTTGCTTCAGGCTTTATTAACATGAGAGTTTTGGCGGGAACGTGATGGCGTCTATGTTGCTTCTCTGTTATATTTTCCTAAAATTGTGTTAAATTGAATATGAATAGTGTAAAAATGGTGGTGTTTTATTCTAATAATATTAGTGAACGTGCACGACTGTGGGCAAGTAAAACACAGCGGTAGAACATGAGTTTGTTCACGTTGTCGACTAAACTCTGTGGAAGCTTCCAATAAAGTTATCGCCATTAAACTGGGGCCTAACTAAGATATTAGACTAAAAACTAAAGAAATTAGAACTACTAAACGTGACACTGGCTAAATGCACAAACCGTGCGAAGCCATAAAAAAAAACAGTGGGGTGGATGCAAAGGATTCGCTTTTGGTGCGCTGCTTGAAGCGGCTGAAAGGTGTAACAATTTGATTTGATTTGAGTTGTTTTTTTGTCTAATAAATAATTCGACGAGATGATTCAAATTATGATTACCGTAATTATTGCCTGCTGAAGGAAATTTTACAGTATATTAACTGGCAAGAGAATAGTTTTGGCAAGATTGGAACAGTTGCAAAGTGTGGTAGGTATTCGGCAAAAGTGTAGTTTTATAGCAGCTGGAAGAAATTTTGAAAACGGATTAGTACCCAAGGATTTAATCTCGGGATAAAAAGTCCTGGTATATGTCCTAATAGAGGGCATGGTCTATTGTCATGGTATCTCGTGTATCGTGTGGCATCCAAATCTATTCAGCACTTACGACGTGAAAAGGTAACAAACAAACAAACAGACACAAGTTCGCGTTTATAATTATGAGTGTGAATAGTTCATAAGTATATCAATACAGCAGCAAAACTAATTGAAAAATCGTTGGCATAGGTTATACCACGTTTTTGGAGACGTGGGTCGTCGCGCGTCGCGTTTTGCGGCACGGACCGCATTAAATTCAAATATAGTGTCGTTGTATGTTTACGAAAAACGGTTGGCGTTTTCGATGGCGCGTCTGCGCCGCGATACGCCACGCAGAACGCCACGCGCGACACCCCGCGTCTTCGTAAACGAGGCCTTAAGTTCGAAGTCCCTCCACTATCAATAAAATCACTATCACTCCACTATCAATAAAGTCGTTAGCTGTCTTGTTTGCTGAGCTAATGAACACGGAACTCATACGTCCATTAGAGCTGCGATAAGGTTAACGAATGAATGAATTGTTTGCGATATCCTGGAGTGTTGGTTGGCAGTTTAGGAAGTTATGATCTAGTCTAGAACTATATTATTTATGCTTAAATATTGAAGACTCATATCAACTAAGAGTCCTTTCAGGTTATATTCTCCTTAAAAATAATTAAAATGGTATCAAGCTCCCACCTTAACAGTTCTTTATCAGCGCTTTCGAGAGCAGATGCTAACCCTATGTATCTTCACACATTCGTGAAAAATCACGACACAACAGTCTATGAAAGGTATCATTTAACTTAGAGATTTCCTTTATACATGGTATATTTAAATACCAGAATTTTATTTATTTATTAATTAATCGATAGGCTCGCGTTTGACAACTATCTCGCCTGATGGTGATCACAAAATTTCCGTCATAATTCAGTGTCATTTACCTCACAGCAACTAGCAACAATTTAATGGTATTTATTTAACTCTTGCTTTACATAAGTAAGAACGAAAACGATAATAGTAATTCATGAAACACCAGTTGAAATCACATGGAGCTCTATTATTGCGTCAGATTGCTTCTCATATTGCGCTGCTGTAAAAGCGATTGTTTTTGAGCAAACATTTGCACGAAAACGACCCTTATTCTCCAAAGACTTCCTATTCAATAACGAGGAAAACGAATCGAATTTCGATGGAATGCTACGTTTTATCTAACACAAGGTGACTCCTAAATGTTTTTGAATCCTCTTAATGTTCCCACTGCTGGGATACAGGCCTTCTCTCTGTGAGAGGGAATGGGCTGTATTCCAACACGTAGGCCCAGTGCGGGTTTGTGGATGTCACATGTCTTCGATATGTTGGTTCTAGGACATGCCGGTTTCCTCACGATGTTTTCTTTCATCGTTTTGTGAGCCCTTTGCTCACAAAACGGTGAAATAATTTACACAAAGTAAAGCGCCTGCCTGGGTTTGAACTACTACAACTTGTAAGTAGCGGCCGCTACCACTGAGTCACCACTGCTATATTTTTGCACTGCTGTGTAAAGCGAAAGAAATAGTATGCTTTCGTTTAGACATCATATTACTTAACTACTACCACACACATACACACCACACTTACACGTACAGACCACATACACACGCAACACAGCAGTTTGGTACGAGTATCATTAACTACTTTAACGTTTTTTTAACTAGACAGTCTACTGTTTGACGAGTCGACGGAGGTTACCTATCTGGGGTAAAGTTTTTAATCGAGGAAACTGCAAGATAATGTTAGAAAAATACATAAAAATCGTCACACAGTTATTATGTTTCTAGGATTAATTAGAATAGAGATTACAAAGTTCACCAAGTATCGATATCGCCACATTTTCCGGAAAATCTTAGAATTAGAACTCGTTTGAAAGACGCGTTATAGATGGAACTTTCTCGAAGAAAGTTTCAATAAAACTGCGGTGAGTAGTAATAAATCATTTAATAGCTTAAATCTGTCGTTTTTCTTTAAATTTTGTCTTTAGTTGACACTTTGGTTTAGAAACGTATTGGATGGAAAGATTTAAAAAAATAAGATGGGCTATTTGGTTTACATTTTGAACTAAAATGACAATGTTTAGAATTTGAATTGATCTGTAGAACATTAGGGTGGCTAGACAGCCCAAAATATAAAAGTACACTACAGCATTTTCGCGAACATTACAATGTAATGTAATGTTCTTACGAATAGTACACTACAGACCAATGCTCAGTTGCCGCAAGCCAATCTATAATTAAAAAAAAAAGCATTTCCACAATAATGTAATGTTCTAGCGAATGTTCGACATAATGCTCACGGCGAGCGAGCATTTACCTGTAATATTTCTTTGTACCTTGCGTTCGTGTACCTCACTCCACGTCACCCGCGCTCGTGAATTTGTTCGATAAAATGTTACACCAAAACGCTCGTTGGATTTTAAATCAGCTTGTAACAAAACATTGAGCGTCATGTTCGAAGTGTGGTTCGAGTAAATTTAAAAACAGCGAATGCTCGATGTTCTGTTATATGGGAATGCGCTAGTCTATATTCAACTTAAGGGATTGTCAACATGACATGTTAGTAGCTTTACAATTTGGATTTTTGAGAATCATTGTTGATAACAGAACGAAAGCCAGCTTTAACGTTGTATAGATCAAAAATTTAAATAATTTACTTCTTTGGTTGACGTAAGAAATCAATATTTTTAAATGTCAATCTCGAAGTATTTCATCCTTGTGACAAATAACAATCTGCACCATCTTTTGAAACCAAAATCAGACCAGCCAACTGATGCCAATAATCCTACCTATATTTTTATTTTTAACGTAGTTCGGTTCAGGTTCAAAGCCACCATATTTAAAACTAATTGTCAGCTTTGAACTTGGCGCTTTATTTATCCCGAACCCAGATCAAAGTATCGAACCGGTAGTGCTAGTATCAATACTACGAGCTATTTCGAGATTTTTGGCACAGGCTTTTGTGTGTTTATTATTTTTTTATTATTGATTTGCTTATTTCGTGTCTCCTGTGCGTGTCGCAAATAAATATTTTTCTTTCATCTTTTCAACAGAAGCATAATATGGCAAAAAAATATTGAACGCTTGCATTGGTGAAGATACTCTTTTCGAAAGAGTCCAATGATGTTTGTCAATACCTTATTATTTAAAGGGTATTTGTCATACTTCTTCAAGGGGCCAAACCCTTTTGCCTTGCCGAATTCGATTACGCAATGCTACTGACAGAATAGCTATTCAAGAGCATTGTAAATATATATATACATACTTCCCATACTAATATTATACAGCGACAGTAACTATGTTCTGTCTGCCTGTCTTAAAGTGAGTCTATCTGCATTTATTTTACATTTTCACGTCAAACCGCTGAACTGATTTTGATAAAACTATGAGTAGGATAGACTATGAACTCGATTAAAAAATAGGATGTTTTGCATTCTGGTATGAATGAATATGAATCAATATTTACACTACACCAAAAGGTCTATTATTGTACCAGGTCTATTATTGTAAATGATACTGTGACTTAAAGGCTTACGCCTTTAAGTCACAGTATCATTTCAGCGACAATCATTATTTAAAACTTGCCAAAATATAGGGAAAATTAGAGTCGTTTTTGACAAATTGAGGCCAAGTTCAAACGTTCCTTAAAAGTACGGGAGTTAAGGTGCAAGAAACATAAAAAAGAAAGTGACGCATAAAATGATAAAAAGTACAATAGTGATTCAAAAACGAAGGTCATAAAGCAAAGTAATTGTTCCGACAACTGTAGAAGTATGTCATCAGAAAACGTGTCTTGCAATTATCTCTTGAAGCACAGCTATACTTTAATGAAGCAATTAAAGACGTAGCCTTCACAATCGCGTTACCTGCATCAAGTTTATTACTTCAAGTAAGCACCTGCTTTCTTGAAAGAGCAAATAAAACACGGAATGGAGCTTCAAATTGCTTTACAGTAATTTGTTATAACACTGAAAGCTTTCAAAGCCGCTAAATAATTAGTTTTATTTCAAGTTCTAAAAAGTAGATCATCAGTCACAGTTAAAAGTAAGACGGTCTGGACATGTAACTGTTCTAACCGGGCCGTCCAAGACACTTCTACATCATAACTCTCTCTATGTCATCTGCGCCTAGTACTAAAATTCATTACATATGCGTTTTTCGTAAGACGATCTGTTTTCATGAACGAGGAAATAAACACGGAATGGAGTTTTAAATTTCTTTATGGCCGATTTTAAGGTATCTGATAACTTTTAACTGAGAAATAATAATTGCCGTTTCACATAATTATTTCCTATGCAAAAGCTGTCAAACCGTCATTTATATTCCTCAGTCAAAAGTTAACAGACTACTGAAAATCGGGCCTTACAGTTATTAATTGTTATAAACATTGAAAGCTTTCATGGCTGCTCGAGAATTAGTTTTATTTCAGGTTCTAGAAACATGAAGTCATCAAAAGACGTTAAAAGTAAGAAGATTTGCACATGTAACTGCTCTAAACCGAGCTGTCCTAGACGCTTTTTAAGGCACATCACGTCAAACAATGACTATAAAATAGCTCTTTCTATGTCATGTGCGCCTGGTACAAACATATTCCCCTAATGCATTTTTCGATGTTTTTTTTTAACCGACTTACAAAAAAGGAGGAGGTTCTATGTTCGACATTATGTATGTTTTTTATGTATGTTCACCGATATCTCCGTCAATTGTGGACCGATTTTGAAAATTACTTTTTTGTTTGCAAGAGTATGTTCCGAAATTGGTCCCATTTTAATTTGGTGAAGACAGATCTTCACCAAAATCGGAGATGTACAACAAAACTCTTCAATAAAGAACGGCAAATTTCTCGGGATTGCTGCAATTGCATGTCTGTTTATTGTTTATATCATTTCATAATATAACATCACGCCAGTACGCTCTAAAGAGGTACGCAGATGTGTACAGTTCACCTTGGAACAATCTCATTTCACCGGTTAAGTTCAGTTTCATAATATTCTTGTAATCTATTCTAGCATTATGAGTACCTTACGTAACTACTTGCCTATTAGGTAGGTACAACTAAAAAGAGAAAAATAAAAAACTTTTTTACAAAAAAATACTACCGACTTCCAAATAACAAAACTACAAAGTGAAACATAACTTTATTTTTGGAAGTCGCTGTGCATAACGCAAAAAATTGGTACCTATCAAAGACACTGGCAGACACAAGGTAGTATTTTTTTGTAAAAAAGATTTTTTTATGAAAACAAATACGTGCATTTGTCAATAATCAATCAATCAGAAACTAGTTCTTATTACACCGCTTTCTTTCATAATGCAGTGTATTTTAAATGCAGTGCGTCTCATTTCTGTATTCGCACTCATTTGGAAGTCTTTTCCCCTCGTACAAAATCAAAGCCGGCTTACAAAAAAGAAACCGCGACCCATAATGCCATTTCTTACAAAATACTGTTTTATTATTTAGTATTTCTTAATGTTTTGAAAAGTATTGTTTTATATGTACGTCCCAAATACGCGCAGTTATGATAAATTCCGATACAATATTGTGTTGGCGTATCGAAGAATTGAGTAATGAATCAGTTGTTATTGAAATGTTGCTAACAATAACAATTGTGTACACAAACCAGGCCTGAGCACACAAATGACCACAAACAACCAATAAACGTGAACAGTGAAGGATTTAAGCTTTCCTGCAGTAATAACGTTACAATTGGTTTCCGGAAACATACAATTTAAGATAATGTCAAATCGTATTTTAATGAACAGGGGCCTTACTATGACGTCTCAAAACTATCATAGTTCTACTGTAATAAAGGGACAGTAGTCTTGTATAGCTCCATCTCTCTCTCTCATTGTGGAAACCTGATAATTTTGACACGTCATAGTAAGTCCGTAGCTGTTGACAAATCGTTATAGAACAAGTTTTTTGCTCTAAAACGATCGGCATTCTCACTCAAAATAATTTCTGTGTGACCTTTGGCCAATGATTTTTTATATGTGATAATCTATTTCTAAAACTCGATGTTCCTTAATATAGCCTGGGTAGTAAATTTGATCTTCAATATGCTTCATATGGTCCTACCTAGTTACCAAATGGTCAAGTACAAAAAAATATTACAACGATGGATTTCGCACACCCGATATGATTGGAAGTTATTACTTCGGTCAAATATTTATTAATTATCGTGATATCTGATATCGGATTTCCTGATTAGAGACTTGAACGACCAGGCTTTCAGGAACCGGGGGTAGTGACCTAATTTCCTTAATATGTTGTTTACTCAATGTCATGGATTCGCTTTGGATAATCACGAAGGAGCATTGATTAGCGAGTTATTTAGAGTACGAAGCGTCTGACGAATAATATAAAACCTATAAGAGTCTTTGTTTATAAAAAATAGACGTAAAATTTTTCGTAACAATTTACGGGAAATATAAGGCGTCGTTTTTAACAAGAATTTTCTTTATCATTTTCTTTTTCTAACTTATAAATAATCTTAAATCTCTGATGAGATTATTAACAGATGTTAAGTATCTACTACGAAGTTCAAAATTATTCGTCTGACAAATTGAGTCATCGACCGAAATAAATCCTATCACGTCCAAATATTATGTGGTGAGATTTTAACCTAATGAATGATTATCTAGGTATGTATGTAGATTAAGTACGTTTTTACTCTCAAAGCCTCCCGAATACCAGGGAGGTGCCATAAGCTCTTAGAGCAAGGTTGTTTTTAGTGTGCATAAGTGACAGATGTATCTGACTTGTATACATCTGTCCCTTTTTAACCGACTTCCCAAAAAGGACGAGGTTTTTTATGTGTGTTCGCGGATAACTTCGTTGTTTATACACCGATTTTGATTGTTATTTTTTTGTTGGAAAGGAGATATCCCAAGGGTGATACCATCATAAGGAAACCAGGATGTGATGATGGTGTCGTAGAGAAATCGAGGGAAATCCTCAAATATTATAGACATACATATAGCGATTCTGGTATTTGCATCAATAATGCAATCATTTGAAAACATTTCAAAGCGAAAAATAACTTTCATTTCCGAAGTCGGTGTCGAATAACGGAAAACAATGGGTACAAAAGACACCGACATCGGAAAAGAAAGTAATTTTTCGCTTTGACGTATTTTGTTTTGGAAGTCGGTTTGATTTTTTGGTTAAAAAGTCTTTTCACAGTCGAACCATAATAATTTTGATACGTCATGATACGGGGCTGTAGTGCTATTTTGTAGATGTATCATAGTGAAGTCAGGTGAAGTGAACTGTCAATGTTATCGAAATGTCAATGTCGTCAAATGTGTTACATAATAATGTCATATATCTTGGGGCCAAAGCTTTCACCTTATACCAGTATTTTCAAAAATACGTCCATCTTTTCTACATGCTTGTCAAAACCATGCTTTTTACATTGATATCGACAAAATTAAAATTGCCAGTTTGAATGTTTTTAAACACTAGTATTTGCCTTCTGCACGTATTTTTACAATACCAAGAACCAGCACAACAACCTAAAATGTTATCATAGACAAAAATAAACTTTCCTAAGTGTTCATAGAATAACGCAGTAGGCCTTAGGCATATAACTTTCATTGGAGTAAGTAATCTAAAGTTTCTTCATCTCAATATTGCTATCAAAGCGCCTTAGGCTTTATTACGAATATTGATAGATTTGTTGGAGAGGATCGAGATAAAGAAACTATATTGGTTATGGAGGCCCTCTCTATAACCAATATAGTTTCTTAAAGCCTCTTAGAGATCGTGCTATGCTGAAAAGGAATTTAAATCGTGGACCGAAGAATAAATTTTATCAATCGAGTTTGATCAAGTAGAATTTAGAATATTGTGCTCAGGAATATGAAAACAAATTGTGTCTATTAATTGCAGCCAGAATTGTATTTCACTCTAAATTTGATATTTAAGAAAATAATCATACGTTGTAATATATAAATGTGAAAGTTTTTATGTTTGTGTTCCAGTCATCGACTAAACGGTTTAAATTAACGGTTTAGAGTAACGGTTTAATTATAGGTTGGTTTTGATTGAAATTTTGCGCACAGATTGTTCATAATCTATTTGAACATATTGAATTCTTTTCATCCCGGTATTATGTTCCCTTGGGTTTAAAAAACACTTTTTAAGCCGCGGCACTTGTGAAGCCGCGGGCAGAAGGATTGATTTGTCTAAAGATGAGTTTTGTCTTGATTGCGATGGTACGTATATTACGTTTTTTTCTTTTTTCAAATGTAAATGGAATAAATATTATTGTACTACTATAATAACCTTTATTATTAGCTGTATTCTTGTCCTTAGAGACCTACCTATATCAGACTTCAAACAAATACCCTCTATCTAACTCAGCGACATTCCCAAAGGTCCACAACACAGTGTTAAATATTTCACCTCAGACAGTTTAACCTTCTCTTAATGCAGGTCTAATTGTAAGAACACTTAAGCCGAATTACCAAAAGTGTGGGTAAATGGCTAAAAGGCTATTTCAATCTACAGGAATCTGATAATTGCGGCCTAATCTCACAGTGTGAGAGAACAGTTGAACAATGAATGGAGTGGGGACAATGAGGCTGCGTGGTGTGAACAGAATAAATGCAGGATACAGGAATGTAGGAGTTCATGGGTGAATGATGTTATGGAAATTCCTTAGAAGTCAGATATTTGAGGGTCAAAGAGACTATAGAAATATTAGTTAATCTATTAGAATTTATTATTCAGTGGGAATAGGAGGATATAAAATAATGAAATTATTTTTTTTTGTAAACTGGTCTTGTGGTAGCTAGAAACAAAGATTTAAGGTATTTAAAGTAGATACATAATGTAACAAAGAGATATAATTGTTTGTTTGTAGTAGGTAATAACTTTAAGTACCTACTTACTAATACGACAGAAAAAAATATTTCACTAGTAGAAAGCTACATACAGCTGCGTACCTTAAGTTTCTTTGTATACTTAAAAGAACGCACGTGAAAACCACGGGAGCAAAGTAGCGAACAAAATCTACTCGTTGTTAATAATAATAACGAGAGTGATTTATTCCAAGAACCCTTCCTAAAACCATCATTCATTTGACGCCTAGTTGAATTTCTGACTGACAGCAAACTACCCTACGTTAGAACAATTCTTTTCTATCTCTTTCAGACTCCTAAGCTATGGGCAAGACAAAAGGCGCATTAAAACGTAAATGCGACTATAAATCTCGGCGCGGAGATACAAAACAGAAACATTTCTCTTACATTAAGAGTGGAATAAAGCTCCCATATAACCAAAGACGAGAAATACGTTGAGATAATCAAAGCTATTGAAAGCTATTGAAATAATTACGATGATATATTACATTGTTACCTATCTTATTGTAATAGGATTTTGTTTTGTGTGATCTGAGGGTACTAATTAAAACTTGTAACTAAAAAAAAATTTTAGATTGGAAGTTAAGTACGGGTTAAGTTTGCTTGTAATATATTTTAATCTAGATTATATTTAGATAATAAGGCTTTCGTTTAATAGTTGTTTCTTTTTCATTACCTGAATTAGAGTAAGATAATTTAATTAGTATTTTGTTTTATTTTTTTTGTTTTTAAAAAGAGCTATGTATACTTTTATTTTAGACTGAACTCTTAATTGAAGTTACAGTAAAACTGCAAAAATAAATTCTTATTAAGATTTTTGATTGACACCCACTGCGGGACTCAAAGTCCCGTGCTGGGCGCCAAAAATTTTGACATTAACATTGCATTGTACCGAACAAATTATTATTTTTATGCTGATAAGATAGGAACATAATTGTAAACTGCTTATAATAAACTGCTTCTGGCACTTGAATAAGAATCAGGAAACAAGTGGAGAAAAATAATGTTCATAAAGCTGATGCTGTTGCTGAATGAAAAAGCAAGCATTTTCAGTGTAAAACTCCGCTGGTGAAGAATGTCGCAGAACTTTGACAAACACCGCCACTGAAAAAGGCTTTGACATGCCGCCGCTTTAAATTATTTTTGTGAATTTTATCATCGTCTAATATTTTCAATTAGAAAAAGGGTTGGCAGTCAAAAGTCAGTAAATTACAAAAGCTGCTCATAAAGTAAATAACTTTGTAATTAATTTTATTTTGAAGTACACCGCTATGAAAAACGCGATTTAATCTCGGAGTCCTCTTAAAGAAAATGATAGTATTAGGATAGATTGAAGTTCAAGCATGTACTTACGCATACCTGGATCTTTTTAATACCCGGTCAATATAAGTACCTAAGGAAATATTTTCGGTGTCATATGGGCAAAATTTTTGTCATTCAAAAGTGCAGCGTTGTGGCATAATTGAAACAAACGATTTGACTTTGACTTTTAACTTGCTGGAAGAAATTTCTATTGAAATAAGCAGTACCTTTGTGCTCTTTTATCTGTATTCCTTCTGTTCTCTGTTAAGTGTTATGTATGTACATAAATAAGTAAATAAATAAACAAAATCGACAAAGTTTTACGAAGTTTGTCACCCACTTTAGACACAGAAATAATAATTGCGTAAGTATGTAAACTCAAAAACGTTCTCGTTTAACATTTGATCAGCAAATATTTGGGGGGATTAAAGTTTCTTTTCGAAAGAGGGATTACTGCTATGACCACCCTCTCGTTTGTGTTTCACCTTTATATTTTTTCTGTAGTCATATTTCCTCGTTTTTATTTAGTATGATTTTTCATAGAGAAGAACTCATGTGAGAGGTTATGAAAAGTTTGTGGGTGTGTGTTATATCTGGGGTTTGAGTGTGCGTAAGGGACAGATGTATATGTCGTAGGATGATTTGATAATTCGAATTTTCGTGAAAACCCTAGGGATATTGCGAAAACACGGTTATTTAGACAATGGCGAAACTGTTTCTCAATCTTACTGGAAAAAGTCCAAGAGCGAGCGAAGCGAGCTCGGGAGCTTAGGGCACCCCGACACGGACAGGTTAGGTTACTTTAGACCTTGCGGACGGAAATAGGAGCCCCGCCCAGCGGGGCTCCGTCGACTATGTTGCCAAAGTACTAATCGTACTTGGATAATTTTTCGCCTATGTCTAATTATCCGCGTTTTCGCAAAACCCCTAGGATTTTCGCGAAGATTCGAAGTATCAAATTATCCTACGACATATACAAGTCATATACATCTGTCCCTAACCACAGATAATATAACACTAGCATGCATATGCCTAATCCCATGCAAAGAAACCGTGCCAACGTAACTAGCGTTTTTCATCTGATTATACCGATTACTTTTTGTAAATCGATCGCGTTAGGTGCAGTTCCACGGCGATAGATGGATCACCATCTATATCCGTGGAAAAGAACCGAACGCGACCGATGTACAAAAAGTAATCAGCATAATTAATACAGTACGTCGGCACGGTTTTTTTGTATGGGATGAGACACTACTGCCCTTACACACACTCAAAATAGCCTTACTCTAAGAGCTTAAAGTCACCCCCCTGAGCTGTTTGTGTAAGTTATGTACCTTAACAATTAATAGTTTATCGTCAGGTTAGTAAAAATAAATATTATCTATTTATGGGTCAGAGATTAGAAATGCAAGTTTACCCATTCTTAGAAATAGGTAACTTATTTTTTTTTCTTATTAATAGGCTCGCGCTTGACCACTATCTCACCTGATGGTAAGCGATGATGTGGTCGACGGTGAAGCACGCTTGCCTAGAAGTAACCTATTCACTCTTGACGTAAAGACCCCTAGATTTTCGGGAAACAGACTCCGGCAGGGAATTCCACTACTTAGCTGTACGCATAATAAAAGTGTCCCCAAAACGTTTTGTGCGTATGGGTGAGATGTTCACCATGTACCGATGACGCATCGTCGTGCGTCTGGTTGTCCGATGATGGAACGGGCTGGGCGGAATTAAATCATGCAATTCCATCGCAAACTCCCCGAAATGTAACCGATAAAAAACCGACAAGCTGGCAACTCGGCGACGATGTTCAAGGCTCTGGAGCTTTTATTTGACCAGTGCCTCATTGCCAAACTTGCGCTTGATACAAGTTGAGCAGTTGTTCCGGCGTGAAGTGTAATCCAAACCAGCGTAGCTAAGTCTATTTTATAATTTTCTCTAAATATGTATATGATATTAAATCGATTTGAATCATGCTATCCGTGATGTCTCGTATATCGTAATAAAGAATGGATGTAGCGCTATAAAGAGTGTATCAATATATTGGTTTTTAGGTAAACCAACCAACCTGTACTCATTACTACGTTATAAGAAGTTCATCGTTATAAGACAGAACGTTATAAAGAGTACACTGTACTTCTTAAACCTTAATTATATGACCATTATATCTTGATTAATGACAATAGAATATACTTTTTATTAAAAATAACCCACACAGACTGTCCTTTATTTAATTTTTGTAGAACCTGAAAGAGAGTGACAAAGCGCCCTTTTTGTCCCCCAAAATTTTAGGCTCTTGGGTAAATACGACCTTTTTTTCTTCGAGCTAATATTCGTAAAGGCCACGTCCGCTGCCTTTCTTGCCGAAACACTATGAAACCTTTTTCTTAACTCTTACAACAAACTTCATAATGCCTTTTTAATTGAGTCTACATTGTTAAAAAATTTTGTTCCACTTTCACCACACTTTTCAAGAAATGTGAGAAATTAGTAATTATTTTAAAAACTCTTTTTTGGCTGTTGGGGACTAAGCTTTTGGACGAATACTAACTTATTTACTACTAAAGAACTGAAGGGCATTTTTTTAAGTTTATCTTGTGAATATTTTCGAGGAACTTAACTAGGATCTTAAAAGTCTTTTACTATGTTATATTTGTATCTTGAAGATTGTTAGGTAGGCCGACCCCAACATGGCCAGGAAAACGGTAGGCAGATGATGATGCTAAATTGTCAGGATCTTTCTAAAATAAATGGTTTTTATTAGCTGTGTCCCGACTTTACCATCAATGCTAAGTGTTATTTTCAACTTTGCCCCACTCATAGAATTTCTTCCTGTATCGTGGGTGCGTTTACAAACATTTAAACTCACATACACAAGATACCAAGATCCGGAACAGCTATCTATAGGCCATACAACTTAAAACGAATATTTGATGTACCTAAATGTAGGTAATTAGTTATTAATGACTCAGAGTTTAAAAAAAATAAAATATGTAATTTCTATATCTTTAAAATATCGATTAATGCTGGATCCGCGCTAGAACCAGCTGAATTTGATTTGATCCAGCATAAAGGATTAAAAATGCCACTGGTTTGCAATCCCCTATGTCTGTGGTTAAACCTTTTATCTACTCCGGATAAAATAAAATGAAATTAAGAATAATTTCTCAACTTTCATGACCTAATAAAAATATGACACTTATAACAAAATAACGTCAGACCAGCTGATCACATTCCGCTGCAAGATAGAAACTTGAAAGTGTCATCTAGAAAGATTAATAACATGACCAAGTGGAAAGCTAATACCCTGTCACTATTCGCTTAGAAGGACATCCGTTATCCGTTTTGTCCACTAGGCACCTATTCAATGAACGTGGCGGGTCACGCAAGATGTCTTTCTTTATCAATAAATTGATGAAAAAATGGGTATGCCTTTTTGCAAGGTGAGCAATATTTATTGGGCAACACTGAAAGACTGCTTGCTGGTAAGTATTCACTTTTTATTTATTTTTTTACTATTTTTCGCCTGTGGTAAAACAAATCGAAACATAAGAACTTAAAGGTATTTCACAACTTGTAAATATAAACAGTGAGTGGCCCGAGATAGAATACAATGGAAACAGCTAGAGGAGCCAAGAGGCATGCTGAATTAAGAGATATACTCGACTCGGTCTCTGTCATTGACCTAGACTAGAGTCAAGACCAAACCCATAAAAAGTAAAAAAGAAATACTTTAAAAATACACACAAAAGAAAAATCAGAATAGAAGTAGAATAACACAGTCGGCGTAGTGGTTGAGCGATTGACTGTTGCGCTGCGTGTCGCGGGTTCGATTCCCGCACGGAACAAATATTTGTATGACCTACAGATAGTTGTTACGGCTCTGGGTGTTTGTGTATGTGAGTTTATATGTTTGTAAACGCACCCCCGATACAGGAAGAAATTCCTAGTGTGGGGCAACGTTTTTTAAAAAAAGAAAGAAAGTGAGAAAGAAAGAAATAAATCTGTAAACAAGGTGTTATTAAAATAACAGAAAACCTTCGAAAAACTATTGTACACTATTATTTTGTCGAGTTATGCGGACGCAAATGTATGGAGCACCTTATTATTGGTTCGTGATTTCAGGGTTTTTCCTAAAGAAAAAGTTGTTCATAATCAAGTCAATAACCACTTTTCGGGTAATTCTATTAAACTTTGTAAACTGAATATTAACTAATATCAATCATAAAATATCATTTCAAGTTTGATGAAATAATATTTCGAAAATAGAACTGCTTATCTCCAAAATCATGTTCAAGAAGGAGAGAATCCTTAAGAGTAATTAAAACCATCTTCAAATTGATTTCCTGTTACAAAACGTTATGTCAGGGGCATAAATAATTTATGTCATTTTCAAGCTACTTAATGACATACAAGAAATCGGCAAAGGAACTTTGTTGTTATCCCAATGGATTTTGTAATACATATTGTTTCAGATAAAAACACTGAAATTGTCTTAGAAATCTTTTGTATTCAATTTTCTTTTCTTACATGTCAGTATATGAAGTGACATCGACTATAACAAAATCAATTTTCAAAAATTGTCAATGTCTCATAAAAAACTGCCAGCAACATACTCCTCCTCGCTCGACCCTGACCGTCGAGCTCACACGGTGGCAGCTGGCCCCACTGCTTTCATTAACACCACCAACTTATTGACCGGGCGCCGTAGCACAGCACCGCCGCGGGTAGCCACATCCACCATGCGGACACGGCTGTCCCGGCCTGGCAGCGTGGCGACGACTCGACCTCTAGGCCACACATTTCGAGGAGATGAAGAATCTGCAATTAAGACTAAGTCATTAAGCCCTACCCCACACCCATCATCGTGCGTCCATCTCGTGCGTGTCTGTAGGCTGGGCAAATATTCGCGCATCCATCGAGACCAGAAATGGTCCGCCAGTCTTTGGCTTATCCTCCATTGCCTTCTTAGGTTTAAGTCTGCATCTGTGAAGCTTCCTGGTCTACCCAGCCCGTTTGATGATCCAAGCAGAAAATGGTTGGGTGTCAGTGCCTCCTCCTCGTCTGGGTCGAGAGACACGTCTGTAAGAGGCCGGCTATTCACGACGTTTTCAGCTTCAGCCATGAGAGTGATAAGGACCTCCTCCTTGGGCGCTCTTGAGTGAAGGATCGCTGAGAGGGCCGTCTTTACTGATCGAATGAGCCTCTCCCATACACCTCCCATGTGTGGTGCATCTGGGGGGTTAAAGGTCCACTCAATGCCCAAGTCCGCAGTCCTGTTAATCACTTCTTCATCAATCTTCAGTAGCTCCTTGTTTGCAGATCGAAAATTAGTGCCATTATCTGAGTGGAGTCGTTTGGGGTATCCACGTCGCGCTGCCATCCTTCTAATCGCCATAAGAGTCGAATCAGTATTTAATGACGATGCTATTTCAATGTGCACGGCTCTGGTATTCATGCAAGTGAAGATAACTCCCCATCGTTTTTCTTGTCGTCGCCCGATGGTCACTGTCATTGGACCGAACATGTCGACACCGCAGTACGTGAATGGTCTGCAGTGGTGTTCGAGGCGCATAGTCGGTAATCCTGCCATCATTGGTTGCTCGCAACGCGCACGCCGCGCTTTACAGATAACACAGTTAGCAATTAATGATCGCACTGCCGCCCGTAAACGGAATATGTAGTAATCTTGTCGAAGCTCATTTACCAGGGTCGCTGTACCGAAATGTCCTAATAGTCGGTGCTTGTATTCGATAATAAGCTTAGTCACATTGTGTCTTGCGTCGAGTATAATCGGCTTTTTTAACTCAAGCGACAACTCTCTGCCAGCTATCAAGCGACTCTGAACTCGCAGCACACCGTCGTCGTCCAGTCTCGGATTAAGTTTTCTTAACTTACTTTGCGGTTTTATCGTATTGCCATTCTTAATAGCAGCGATTTCAACATAAAATAACTCACATTGTGTTTGTCGGATAATATGAGTTTGAGAACGACGTTCATACACCGGTGACATTCTAGTGTCAAGTCTTTGACATCTATCTATAAAAAGCAAAACGTATGCAAAACTTCTTGTTAATCGGCGCCAATTCGAAAAACGAGTATGGTCAATAAGCACTATAGCTTCCGAGACGGTCAAAATAGTTGTAGGTGGCTCTATCTCCTCCTCGTTTTCGGCCGGCTTGAACTTAGGCCATGCATCTTCTGAGAGGTGAAGAAAGTCAGGTCCCGACACCCATCTTGACTTGTCCATGTCGAGGACTACATTAGCTCTAGTGGCTTCATCGGCGACATTCATGTTTCCAGGCAGCCATCTCCACTCTTCAGGTTTTGTGAGTTCGTCTATTTCGGATAATCTGTTAGAAACGAAAACGTTAATCTTTCGTGGATTGTTCCGTATCCATCGCCACACAGTCAAAGAATCAGTCCAATAGATGCATTGAGAGATTGTCACGCTTTGTTCTTGCTTGATTGTCTCTCCCAAGCGTGCTCCAAGCAACGCAGCTTGTAGTTCCAGGCGTGGTATCGTCGTGCCTGCTTTTAATGGGGCCACGCGGCTTTTTCCAGCGACAAAGGCAATTTGTGTATCACGGCGCAGGTAGGCTACCGCTGCATAAGCCTGCTCAGATGCGTCAACAAAGATTATTAATTGAAACTTGTCCATTGCAGGGAACCCGTAGTGTCGTGGCATTGAAAATAACCGACATTTCTTCATGTCTTGAAGCCATTTGATCCATACTTGAGCGAGATCGTCATTTATCTGTTCGTCCCACTTTGTCTTGGTCCGCCACAACTCCTGCAGCATTATTCTCCCTCTAATCAGGAAGGGACTCAATATTCCAAGCGGATCGAAGACTGACATCACCACTTGCAGCATCTGACGCTTAGTAGGGATTCTAACACCATTGGCAATGTCCTTGTCAATCTTCTTCATGCTGAGATCAAAACCCAAGGTGTCTAAAGATGGTCTCCAGTTCAAGCCCAAGGTTCTTTGGACTTCATCGTCTCGTCCGAGTAACATGACAGGTTCTGTTTTTGCTTCTTTGGGTAGAACATTTGGCCGGTTTGATGCCCATCCTCGAATGTCAAAACCGCCCGTCTTGTGTATCATCACTATATCTTCCACAAGTCGCTTCATCTCCTCCTCATCATCAAGGCTGTCAAGATAATCATCTACATAATGTCGTTTCTTGATGGCTTCGACGGCTCTTGGGTGAGAAGAAGCGTATTCATCAGCATTGCGGCGAATGATGTACGTTGCGGTACAGGGCGATGACGTGGCTCCGAAAGTCATCGAAGTCATCTTGTAAATGCGCGGTGGTTGCTTTCGCTCCATTCCTCGCCATAGGAAGCACTGGGCGTTCTGATCGTCTGCGTTTATCTTCACCTGGAGGAACATCTCTCTTATATCCGCTGTTACAGCGACAGCTCGTTCTCGGAATCTCAGCAATACTCCTAGCAGGTTGTTCAACAAGTCAGGTCCAGTAAGTAGCTCTGTATTCAAAGAAATACCGTTAGTTGTAGCTTTGGCGTCAAATACAAGTCGTAGCTTGCCAGGTTTGTTTGGATTGCGGACACCAAAATGCGGCAAATACCACACACGACCAGTAGGTTTTTCTTGAGCTTCTTTTGCATAACCTTTCTCAATGAAGTTGACCACTTGCTTTTCGTAATCAGCGGCGGCTATAGGATCAGCGTCCATCATTCTCTCCGTGCTTCGTAGTCGATGTTCAGCATTTCGGCGGTTATCAGGCAGCTGTACGTCGTCGCTCCGCCATAACAAACCGGTTTCCCATCTCTTCCCTATCTTTCGGGACTTCGTGTCTAGGATGTGAATGGCTCTCTTCTCCTCTGGGGATAATCTGGGCCTGTCAAGGCACTTGACACCAAGGCTGTCCAAGTGAAAGTAGTTTCTCACTAGTTCGTCCAACCGATCGTCTTCGTCTAGGCGTCCATGTAGCGCAAACTCAGGCATAATATTGGATGCTATGGAAGAACAAACACCATGGAGCACCCATCCAAGTTTTGTCAACGACGCGACAGGTTCACCTTTACCGCCTTCCCTTAGTTCTCTGCTCACGATTAGGGGCCATTGGTCCTGGCCGATCAGCATAGCTGGTTGACCTTCAAATGCATAGAGGGGAAGGTCTTTCAGGTGGTCCAAGCTCTCGATCTGTTCTTTAGGGATTGTATGGTAGGGCAGATTTAGCGCTTTAACCGTTCGTACTCGATCTAGCTGGTGAAGATCCCAGGGAGTTCGTATCGTCAACGTTACCATCTGACTTGATGCGCTGCTTGTTAGGCCTACTACACCATGAATCTTCAATTCTTTTTCAGGACCAGAAGCTCCGATCTTTTCGGCGATATCGCTTTCGATCAGACTTACTGTCGATCCTTCGTCAAGTAGTGCATAGGTCGTAACACTTCCTGATGGACCTTCAATCTCAACCGGCAGCACCTTCAGAAAGACCTTATTTTTTACAGACCATGTATTTGCTGTAGTCTCGGGCTTGTCCCAGTCAAGTCTGTGTAGAAGCGAGTGGTGACCTTTGTTGCACGTTTTACATCTGACCTTGGATTTGCATCGTTCGCGGCGGTGAGTGGACTTGAGACATCTAAAGCATAATCGGCGCTTACATGTCCAATCCCATCGTTGATTGATATCTTCATCTGCGAACTTGGGGCAAATTGTAATCCCATGGCCCTTATCTGAGCAAAACGCGCATTCCTTCTCTGTGGGTGTTTTGCATGTTGTCTTAGGCACCACAACGTTTGTTGATTCCTTGTCAGGTTCGGGGTGGCTTTCTTCCTCCCCCACATTTGTCAATAATATTGAACGCTTGGTGCCGGTGGTCTTAGTCTGTGCTGACTCCAAGGCTCCTCTTAAGCAGATTTCATGAGCTTCTTCCATCAGGTACTTGGCCAATGCTGGCAGCTGTGGTTCACGAGTGGTGAGACCCTTGCTGTAATCTAACCAGCGGAAGAATATTGGCTCCGTCAATTTGTCGATAATCATTGTCATCAGGTCTGGACTGTATAGGTATCCGATATGATCCATGGATTCTATAGCCGCGACGCAATTGTCCACTTTCGTTGCTAGTGATACTAGGTCCGTGCGTACCCCGGTCAGCTTGGGTATCTTCCTGACCTCGCTTATAAGTCGGTGTAGCACGAGGTCAGGTCTACCAAATCGCATTTCCAAGGTCTTGATAATCTCGTCGGCAGAGGTGACGGTGATGAGTCTGGCGGCTACCGCTTCCCAGGCTGGACCATGGAGACAACGTTGTAATCGTGCTACGTTTTCCTCATCTGAATATTAGCCGATTCTAGTCGTAGATTGGTATATTTTCTTGAACCTCAGCCATTCAATCGGGTCGCCCGTGAAGGTTGGTAGATCCTTTGCCGACATACGGCCTAGTAATTTATCGGTGGTGGGAGTGTAATTAGTAGTCGTCGTCTTATTTACCGCTTCTGTGATAGCACGCGTAAGGTTTGCGATGTCGTTGTCGTGACCGCTGCGGTAGTCGTTAACAGCGGTGCGGTAGTCTTGGTGACCTCGCTCCTGTTTATTATCTGCCTTTACCTCACATTCAGCGTTGCAATTCTCATCCACCCACTTCTGAACCTGAACCGATTTCACAGCCTCTGATACAGCGGAGACGCGGCTCGCCGCATCCTCTTCCAACAGGGCCGTCTCCTCGGCGAGTCTGGCCTCGACGAGGGTTCGCTCTACCTCTAGCTTCCGCAGATCAATTTCCGCTAATTCTTTTGCGGCGCGAGCTTCAAGAATGCGCCGCTGTGATGCACTAGAATTATTCGATCGTGCGGACTTTAGCGATGACGGGGTCATGGTAGGATTTGGGCTTACTTGTTTAAGTTCGGGAACAGGTTTATTTTTCTTTATTAATCTTTCACTTCTTCGCGGTAGATCCATTTAGTCGTGCACTGTTTTTAATCCGGTTCGAAGGACCAGTTGTTTCAGATAAAAACACTGAAATTGTCTTAGAAATCTTTTGTATTCAATTTTCTTTTCTTACATGTCAGTATATGAAGTGACATCGACTATAACAAAATCAATTTTCAAAAATTGTCAATGTCTCATAAAAAACTGCCAGCAACACATATTATAAAAGACGATTTTGTAGCTAATTTTCTAAACCAATTTTTGAAGTTACTTATTTAAGTCTGGCTGTAATATTTAATTTTGTGATCCGATTTAAATATTTTCTGTTTTGATAACACAGTTACTACACTGACAAATTTTTTTGAACATGCGAATTTTTTCATGTAGCAACAAAGCTAGATTTGTATTGAAGTTTGTTTAAATAAATTACACGACATTATTTCGGCACAAGTTTTTAAATTTAAGTTTTGTTGCTTGTAAGAAAAAAGTTCGCAAGTCCCAATTATTTTTTCAGTGTGCCTCTGTTATAATTGGCCATTAATTTAATTGATGCCCTTTTTTCGGAGAAGTGCTAACAAGCTCTTGCAATGAATGCCTCTTGTTAGTCATAATTACCCGAATTTCATAAGTTTAGATTTGGTAGCTAAGCGGTTTCGAGATTCTTATTTTAAGCGTTTTCAGACATAAGGTCTACCAGGCCAAATAAAGTCAAGCACTGAGTAAATTTGGTTGGTTTCAACGAAAAAGAAAATAACACTGGTCGTAAAAAATACAACATTTTAATAGAATCAACCTTCTTACCCTCTTCTAGTTCTGCAAAACGAACATATTTTTCACGAGTTGTTGTACCTAAAGTTAAGACCTTTGCAGACCAAAAGGTCTCTGCTAGCGCCTTTTCATTTATGAAAATCACCCGCCATAAATTATAAAACTTTCACATTTATAGGCGCCTAGTATATTAGGTATGTACAAATACAACATATCAAATATGTTTACTCTGTTCTGATTCAGCAAAAGGATGACAAGTTTCACCAGTTTATATACCGTGGACCTTTCTCAGACCAAAATCATCTAGAGCGTTTTTAATTTACTTACGAGAATCAGCCGCCATAAATTATAACTTTCTCACGTCCATAGGCCCCTAGTACATTATATAAGTAAACATTTTAATAAAATTAAAAATAAATACTCTTCTAATTCTGCAAAACAACTACATTTTCCCCTAGTTTTTATACCTTAGAGGTTTAGACCTTTTGCACACCTAACGCCCTCTAGAGTCTTTTTATTACCTACGAGAATCACCCGTCATAAATTATCGCATTTTTGCATTGCTACAGGCCCCTAGAACATTAGGTAATAGTGTTCAACCGAAACTGGTTTTTACCACCGAAATCGAAACCGAATTTTGTAAACAGTCTCATTTTCGGCCGTAACCGAAACCGAAACTTCCTTACAAGGATCAAAACAAAGAAAACATTATTATAATCAGTCAGTCTTTATTTTTTTATCTTTAAATCACATAGCTATGCAGTCTTCGACATTTTCACTTATTGGTATGATAATCAACATAACAAAACCTCATTTAAAAAAAAAACTCGCTTGGATGGAATTTAACGCGCCGAACATGACCGAGCTCAGCGCGAGAATTCCCGCATGCCGTTTCGATTTCAGGCATAGTTTTGGCAGGTTTGCCGCCGAAACCGAAACTAAACCGAAACTCGTTTTTTTTGTCCAAGTTCGACCGAAACCGAAATCGAACTTTCGGTCGGACACTCTTAGGTAAGTACAAATACAACATATAAATTTTTATACACACTTCTAATTCAGCAAAACGACTATATGTTTCACTAGGTTTTATTCCTTGGAGGTTCAGGACTTTGCCAGACCACACGCTCTCAAGATTTTTTTATTTACGAAATTCAACCACCATAAATTATAAAATTCTCTATCAAAACGTTCGTAGACCCCTAGTACATGCCTCATGTACAAGAGCACTATGAACGTGAGAATGTAACACCATTTACCTACATGTATATTGTGTGAGGTACAGTCACTTGCAAAGCTCACACGTACGTACCTTTTGTAACCTACGTGTACTCCAAAGTGTTACTACATGTACTACCTCATATTAATGTGTCAGGTAAAGCGTCGGTCATACGAAAAGCGAAGTGAGTTTAGTCTGAAACAGTATATTTGTTGGTACGAAATTCCTGATATTCGCTGCTTGAAATTCGTTTGTATCACAACTGATTTGACAACGTGCGTTTTTCATTGTTTCTTAAATAAAATGTACCACTCAAGGTATCAGAGTGACCAAAAGTTAAGCTGTTTGCAAAAGTACTCACTGCAATTAGCGGATTACGTCATAACTGCAAGAAGACAAAAACACTGCCACCATCACCAACTGGTTATTAAAGAATATTATTGAAAAGTAATTCAAGATAATTTAAAAACTACAGATAAATGTCTTCAAGACCTTATGATCTCTGATTGACTTGTCTAGACATTCACATGTTTAAAACTCAAAAAACTACACCCCACTTTCAGTACGTCTACATCCCAAATTCCCAACCGTCTCCCTTGTAACATCAGCGATATTTTGGTAGCCGCAATAAATTATGGCACGGCACTCATTCCTTCATACTTACGAGGTATAAAAGTAACATTTGTACCAGTAGGTTATGAGTAAAGTTAGTTTATTAGATAATTTACTGTATCTTACTCAGTAATAAGAAACGCAATAAAGGCAGTATATATTTTTTGGTTTTCCTTCTTAGAAGATTGAAGAATATTTACGATACGAGATTCCTTCGCACGGAGAAGAAAGGAGACTCACCTACTGTGTGTCATGTGTGTAAGTCAAGATTTCTTCACCATGGGTTTTCACTGTTTGGTTTTCTAAAATAACAAAAATATGAAGAGATAAAATTGATTGTTTCTAGTTTCTAGGAGATAAGTAGATGTCCAGAAATTGAAAAGCGATTATTTTACAAGCTTTTATTTAACTTGCAATGTATGTTTAATATATATGTGTGTTCGGGTCAAATCTTGCAACTGAATTTTGAAGTAGTTGTCCTCCACAGATAAGATGAAATTTTGCATACACTTTTAGTTGGATGACAATACATGGTTAGCTAAGGGACGTCATTCTAAATCCAATATGGCGGACGGCCCAAGATGGCGGACTAGTTATTTTTTATGCACTACTACTATATAGGTATCAAATAAAAGGATTTGCAGAGCAGAATACGAAAAGATCTTGTTTTAAAAATGATTTTTTAATGAATAATTTTATATTTCCTGTTAGATAGCAACACTATAGCTAAGTGTCATAAAGCTTTATCGTGATAAAACGCAAGATTCCTGCAGTGTAGGTAACAGGAGCGAAGCCGAGGGCAATACCCATTTATAAAATAAGATTAATATAATGCCAAGTTTAATATTCGTATAGAATAAATAATTATTTAAAACAAAGGTAAAGTTCAGCTATTTCTGTGGAATATCGTGATTTACGGAAGCACATAAATTAACATACCTAAGGAATGGCGTCATATCGTGTAATTTAAGATCTTGTACAGTCAGATCAAAGTCAAGTCGCAATCAAAGCAGCTTCCTACACCCTTCTATTACTTACCTTGACGAAGGAATCTGGTTTAATGCTGATATATATACGAGTATTATAACGAGATTGGGAATAGAGAGTTTGAGGTGAACTGCTAAATAATTGCATCAAAGTTGAGCCATAAACGGAAAGAAGACTAATGGATGCAGGCTTTCGTATTGTATTGCTTAAACTTGTACTTTTATCTAGTTTCCTATTTATATTATAAACTAGCGACCCGCCCCGGCTTCTCACGGGTAGTAGAGCATATTATGCCTACATGTTTTTTAATATTCCACCATACATTGTTATGTTAAATATGTTATTAAATAGTCACCTCTGTGAGACCGTGATGATCCAGAAGGAGGCCGATCCCTATCGGAGAAGAAGGCGTCGGGGAGGCAACTGACTCGATGCCTGACTCCAGGTAAGTCGGTGACAATGATCACGTGCTGCCGTGCAAAGCGAGGCTCAGGTGAGACGCTTCTCAGTCTCCCCAGGAACGTGCCCTAACAGGCTTTGTACAGAGGGGGTCCCGGAGTGGTCTTTTAAGAGGTAACGGGGTGGTTTTAGTGAAGTAAAAATCCTATACTCCCTGGTCTTTCCCCGAAATTCCAGGCGCTTATTGAAGGTTTCAACCCGTAAACAAAAAAAAATGCTTGCAACTCGGCGCCGATGTTCAATGCTCTGGAGCCTATACCCACCAGTACCTCATTACCGATGATATTTTCGCAAACGAATCAAGCGTGAAATGAAATATCCCTTAGTAACGCCTTCTAATTAATCTTATGATCTGTTTTTCCTTGTAATAATTCGTTTTCCTAAACTTACTTATATTAACTCTAACTTCCATGTTTATTGGGTTTATTGGAGCAATATTTACTTTAGATATTGCGATGGTCTTTATTGCCGAGTTTTTGGAGTAAATGGGACAACTCGTGTTTGTATGTGGTTGGTGTGAGTGTATATGGAAATGGAGTTGTTAGTAATATAGACGTTTTCTGGGTAGAAAAATATAAATTCTATTTAGTCCGTCAGTGAGATTATGAAATAATATTGGACACGTATTTTTTGGTTTACGAAATCAATAAAAATTGACAAAGATAAAGCGCATCAGTAGGGGCTTGTAAAGTCACTATGTCAGTATAAAGTGTACTAAAGGCGTGACATCACATGACATTTCAACGCATTCTGTCGTCGTCTATTTAAGTTTACGTGTCCAATATTTTTTATTTATCGACCTGACGGACAAAAAACTAATTTTCAGTTAACATTCCTATTCAGTTTCTTTTTTTTTGTAGTTCATTCTCATAGTCATTGCCAGTAAATCACGCCTTATTTCCATGGGTGTAGGCCGAAACTACAGAGCGTTACCTGCTTTGATCCTTTCATACCTACTCGTTTTGCTACGTTTACGTTCATCACTAGTAACTACACGACACTAGTCAACTCATCTAGAATTTGGAGATACTAGGTAAAATCTAAATAATGTTGTAAAGTAGCAAGATGTTTGTAAAAGATAAAATCTCTGGGAGTAAGGATTGGATTACGAAAATTCTTTTTTATAACCCGGTTTATTAAAGGAACAAATCTAAAATGGCCGTGCTTATCATGTTCTCTCGCTTGCACACTAGTGCCGTGCTAGTGGGCAAGCGAGAGAAGAACATAATAAACACCGCCATTTTAGATTGGTTTCTTTAATGAACGGGGTTATATAAAAATTATACCCAAAAAAAAATTACACGTTTCCTGCGGGATAGACTAAGCCGATAAGGAAGCGAAGTTGCGGGAAAACGCTAGTCATTTATAATCAGAACAGTTTTAATAATCACTACATTTATAATTTAAAATAAACTCCCCCACTTCGTCTGTACGCGATAAACTCAAAAACTACTGAACGGATTTTCATGCGGGTTTCACCTATAGAAAGAGTGAGAAACGAGGAAGGTTTTTGTGCACAATAAAAAACGACCATATAAATTAGGTTAGGTCATTCTGATTGAGTTGACTGCACAAGGTACGTCAGACATTAATTTAAATAAAGTCATATGTAAGAGATTGTCTTAATCTTTTTAATAATGGAGTTAGTGAAAAGTTAACTTCAAGAAATAAACATTTTAACAACCATTAGTTACGATCAGTTTTCTCCGTAACGAGCTCAAAAATGGCAATAACAATAAAAGCAGACGTAAAATAAAATCCTGCTTTTTAACTTTTAATTAAAGAGGTCCTGTCGAATGCGTCAATAAAAACGAAAAAAGTCCTTAACTTTGTTTTTGTTGCTAAGAACACGGGACCCGAAAAGGACATTGAAAAATATTTAAACCGAGTCAAGTTTATCAATATTGTGAGGGATAATGTATTGATTTATGGATTCTGAACATGTTACTGATTAATATAATGGCGGATATAGTGAATGAAAAATGCGTTTATGTTGTATAGCTGTCCCACGCGGCTTCGCTCCCATCAACTGGCTACCTACCTAACCTACATACATGATTGTTGCGTTACATAAACCGTTTACGCAGCGCATGCAACGAAAGCTCTCAAAAAGGAATAAATTTGCCCGTTTTTGCAACATTGTTCATTTATGCTCCGCTCCTATTGTTTGTAGCGTGATGTTATAGCCTATAACCTTCCTCGATAAATAGATTATCCGATACCTAAAATAATTTTTCAATTCCAACCAGTAGTTCCTGAGATTAGCGCGTTCAAACAAACAACCAAACTCTTCATCTTTATAATATTAGTAGAAAAGGGGTAAAACTGTATTGTTTCAAGTTTTATAGAGTTACTAGTGCATACGTAGCGTGTGAAGTGTTGTAGTGCATGCAATGTATGCGCCTTATTCAGAATACAGAAAAGACTGTTAGGAACATTACGTTATAGAGATAGAAGTTATTATGATTAGTACATTTAAAAAAATCGCTTAAGCTCTGCGTCAATATACCTTGTCCCTAAGATAATACACATCTACCTTTATTGTTATTCAATATGATATAAATAAAACTATATTAAGGAGTATTTAATTATTTCTCTTTTTAATTTTTGACATTCAAAAGTCCCTTATAATGCTCTAATTGAAATAAAGTATTTGATATTGTCTCTAAAATACTGCTATTTCTGGGAGAACCGTAGTTCAATTATATCCAAAACCCCAATTACACATCGACTTCGGTCATTCGTATAGTTCTGAAGTAAATTGTATCTATAAGATTGGAAAGAAATGGCGCCTTAAATTCTTATTTTTAGCTAAGTACACTACACTCAGCCGATGTCTGATGTTACTTTTAGGTTAACACTTAATATTAACGATCTGATTATTTTTTACTTATTTATGTTACTAAAAGTTTACGCATGTTACTAAAAGAGTTATGAATATAAATGTGGATGGATGGAGAGGGAGGAGACGGCCAAAGAAAAGATGGATGGGTTGTGTGGGGCGTGATATGAAAGAAAAGGGAGTCAGTGATAGCGTGGCGGGGAACAAGACGGTTTGGAAGAAGAAAACATGTTGCGCCGACCTAAAGTAACATGGGACAAGGGCAGGAAGATGTTGATATTACTGTAAAAATCTGCACTACGCTAAATGCTAGCATTTACCGGTAAAGCCTAAGATTTACCAAGAATTATTGGTAAAAGTCCGAAATGATCTATGATAATCATTAATTTCCGGCTTCTACCAGCAATCACTTGAAAAATCTTGGGATTTGCCTCAGATACATAAATTATCATTTAAAACAGTAAAATACGAATATGATTTTAAAACTTTTCGAATGCTTTATAACAGGCAATGAAGTGAAGGTGATCGCTGCAGGCACAATTTACTTAGATGGGGTACTCCAATGACCCGCAGTGCGATTGCGAAGCTACGTCCCAAATAACAACTAAAACTCGACTACTCGTCCTAGTGTGTTCTCTGTGCAACAACACCTGCACCCAGAAGGACCTTTGTGAGGCAAATGAAAACGCTGTTGCCGTGGCTAAATTCTGGTCACAACGAATATAATTGTGGAATCATCGATACGACGAAGAAGAAGACAAAGAACGGGAAACGTTATTAAATTATTTAGGATTAATTTTAAATGGTGTAACATATGTAATACCTACTTTGGTGAAGCTAATAATTTCGGAATTTTACCAATAAGATTTGGTAAATCTTAGGTTTTACCGGATAATGCTAGGCTTTATAGCAGTTCGAGGTTTTACAGTAACATTTACACTTTAAAATGATTGCGAATGTGAAAAATATAAACGCTGCCTTTTTTACCTTAACTATCATAAACTGTCATGTCAACATATTAGCCTTGTCTAGCTTTTACTCAGCATGGGAAAGTACGAACGATTAAAGACAAAACAAAACAGCGAAATTGCTACCAGTTTAATATCTATGTACTAGTCCTAAACATAACAAAATACAATTTAATAATATTCGTATTTACACAGAAATAAAAAAGACAGACCTTGAAACTCTAAGAAAAAGCAACCACAAGGAAAAAAAACATTGTCAAAGGGTGAATATCTTGTTTCTTTTGTACATCACAAAGTGACACCGATCAAAGGTTATATAATATAAAAGCAGGCACTGACTTGGCCGCGTTCTTCCGCGCATTAAGCAATCGATACTTGTTTCCGTATCATAGATTCTGGAGATACGTTGTTTATGAAAATGGTTAGTACACAACTTATAAGCGAGACTATGTATCTCTATTATGTATATTAAGGTTACCTCAAACTTTTACGGTCGTAAATTCGGAAAAGTCGAATATATTTTTCATTGCTCGCAGCATTTGATATAGTTTTCACATGGATTTATGTATATGAACAAATAATTTCCTATACAAAAGTTTGTAGAATTTATTCAGTAAACAGATAAAAATAGCTTACGTAGAAAAGAGCCATAAGCTTATTTTAGGTAAGAATTTCAAAATAATATAAGTTAAATATGAAAAGTGTCCCACAAGGGAATAACCTGGGACCTTACCTTTTTTGGCGACATAATCTTTTTCCGTTATACTTATTGTTTTATTATTCCAAGTTGATTTCAACCAAAGTGATAAACTAGCAAATGGGGTACAGAAAGCCACCAATATCAGCACTTTAAAAATTATAAAAGTAGATGCCACTTTGTAGCCAACTAAAATATTGACACCAATGGCATACAAAGGAAGTGAAAAAGTAGACGATCTAAAAAAAAACAATTCCTTCTGATACGGATCAAGAATCGGGGCAGGCTAGTGAAATACATCTGCCACTGCGATGATTGGCACTTAACTATTATAGTCAAAGTCAAAAACCCTATTCATTCATGGCAACTTTAGATATTTAATGAGGGTATAGCGAGAAGATTAACATCTAACAGCGTCCCATGGAATATGGAGCGAGTCTATTGTTCTCAACCGGGCATAAAACCAGACTCCGGGTTGCTGTAATAAAATCTGTTTGTTCTTTTCTTTGTATAAATATTGTTCCTATTACCTACTAAATAAGATTATTCTTAGAAGCTATTAAAACAACAAGACCTGGATTTACTTTGTTTTTATTTCATCAAAGAAATAATAACAGCCGAAACACAAAACTTTCCATTACTTCTTCATACATGAAAATGCAGAACTTTGACTCGAATGCTGACAACGACTACAAAATGGTTGAATACGTCTTTTAAAATGAGTTGCTAAAGTCGTTTACAAACGTTCCGCCTACACGGATACCGGAGCATAATATTCAGAAGACGGATGGCTGAAATGAGCTACTCTTGAAGAATAATTAAATGTTTTTTAACGTTTTCCTCTCTATTACGTTCCGCCCTATATAATATACATACATTAAAAACGCGTTTTTTCCATGAGTATGCGGATACTACAGAATGTTACGTTAGCTACGATCCATACATTCTCCTGTTGCTACGTTTACGTTTCTACGTCTAGTCATATGCGCACTCAGGTTGTGATTCTCTCCCCTTTCTCGATAAATAAACCGATATTAAATTTTTCAAAAACGTTGCAGCTGTTTTGCAGTCAAGAGACATACATCATGCATGTATGGGCTGTCAAATTCATTAACTTTATTTTTCCGTAGTCCAGTAAAATACGTATAAATATACAACCACGTGATAGAACCGCACGATTGACCTAATCCAATAACAGGTCACGTGTCTGTTACCTAGACAATGGTATTACAAATAGAAAAGAATAAGAAACTTTGTGGATAATGGAATACCTACAGCAAGAGATAATAAAGACATCCAACATAATTAGCTTTTTCGGTCTGTATTGTATTAAAGTGATAACAGTTTTCTATGTTTTTATGACAAAATAAGACAATGTAATCTATTGATTCTCCTTGGCTATAGTGATCAAGGTGAATCAAAAGATTTTGTGAGATTTTTCCTGTGATAACCATGTAAAATGCCCAAAATGCTTCTGATTGACTATGTGACATTATAGATGACAAAAAAAACTATGAAGGCCGTCAGGTTATCTATCCTAAAAATATTGGACACGTATTTTTTCTTTTGCCCCGTAAAAATAAATTACTACGATACAGTGCGTTAAAATATGGAGTGACGTCACGGTGTGCTACACTTTATACTGGCAGAGTGACGTCACAATAAGCCTCCACTCCTGAACTTTGATGCGCTTTATCTTTGTCAATTTTTATTTATTTGTTATATATCTAATATTATTTGATAATCTCACTGACGGAGTAAATAGAATTATTATTTTTCTAGCCAGGAAACATCTCTATTGGGTAGTGTACGTCAAGATTTTGTAGAAACTGTAACATATCTACTTCTTGTGAGAAGAAATCTTTATCGCTGACGGGATGTTACATAGTCTGCTTGCATTTCTTCCCTCTAATGTGCATCAAAATTCGTCTGCAACGAAAAGATATTCTTTTGCATCTCAAAACATTTGATAAATATCTTCTAGTTAAAGAAAAACTTGGGATTCAGCTGCTCCAATTAATTTAGTTTTCTTTTATATTTTGCACCGTGAATTTTGTTTTTTTTTTTTGTTTTCTTGCAATGACAAGAATATTTACTTTTTAAAGTATTATATTATTTTATTTTAATTGTTGTGAATGTGAAGACTATGTGGAGCATTCTTTTTTTGTTTTACTTTTTATTTTTAGTTACTTTTTAAACATGGTCTGGCAGTTTGAGTAGTTTATGCGGCCTACCCGAATGTCCTTTCTTTGGTATTGTTCGTCGAATCCTTGAGCTCTTTAAATTCTGAGTTGAGCTGCACGGTTATTGACAAATGCGTGCACTGACTGGACAGGTCCACTCAATCTGGCTGGTCCTTTCCTCAAAAGACCATTTCAGACATCAGTCTACATGGTCTTCACATGATCTAGCCAAAATTTTGTCTGGAATTTAAAAGAGACCTTTGAGACCATTGAGTTTGTTTCGGCCTTTCTTCTCAGTAGTCAGATAGGAAACGCCGACCTCATTTGTTTAAAAAAATATGATCGACATGTAAAAGTGTTTGAGCAAACCAACTTACAGAAATAACATCATTTATCATTTACCATTTAAAAAAACTCTGTCTGGGTAATGCTATATTTTTTTGTCGACTGTTCCTTCTGCCTTTATCTATTCTGTGTCATTACTTTCAAAGACAAACAGCTTGCCTCCATGACATAAACAAAACTTTACGCGGTAAAATAATGTTGTTTTACAAAATATGATTCTTGCTCCTGTCCCGTTTTGATTAATAGACATCCTTTATAGATATAAGAAATATTGGAAACAACTGAAGAGCTTTCATGAGCCCATAATTTATGTACATGTTATTACTTACCGGGGTGTTTGTGTTGTTGTAAAACATTTACTTGTTGTTTACTTATTTATTTATTTTTTTTATTGATAGGCTCGCATTTAACCATTATATCGCCTGATGGTAAACGATGATGTGGTCGACGATGAGGCACGCTTGCTTTGAAGTAACCTATTCCCTCCTGACTAATTTGATTGATCGAAAGCATGTGAAAAGTCGACATTATTCTACGTCCTATCCTACTTTTGTTACAAGCTTTTTATTAACTTGCAATGTATGTATAGTAAGTATGTTCGGGTCAAATCTTGCAACTGAATTTTAAAGCATTTATCCGCAACCGGTTAAGATGAAATTTTGCATACACGTTTGGTTTGGAAGACAATGCACGGTAAGTTAAAAATCTTGTTTAAAAAAAGTATTTTTTTTGTTCGAAAAATATTATAAATATGAATGTCTGTGTAATTATAAGTTTAATAAACAATCATTAAAAATAAATCGGGCCTTGGGAACTTCTTTCTTACTAGCTACAAAACAGAGTTTTGGAATTTGCGAATTAGTTTTGTTGTTAGTAAGGATTTGAATGACAATGTTTTTTTTATTTCACTCTTAACATCGCTTACATTATCAAAATCTTAATCAAATAGTTTATTTCAAATAAACTTATAGGTACTTTTGAATACTCAAACAAAAAATAATAATCAAGTTGCACATTCGCAAGCGTCAATAGGTCTCTATGGAGAGGAATGTGCAAGAAATATCACGGATATAAAATAAGTTAAATAAGAAAGAAATGAATCAAGAATGAAACTTAACTTACGGGTAGACCATGATCTGGATTAGGACAGATGATTTTTGGCCCGTTATTACGTTCTCTTGGAATTTCCGACTTTGACCCGGACGGAGCTGTTGTCAAAAGCTAGCTAAGAATATTTTTGCCTTTTTTTAAATATTGTTACAAACCCTTGTCAACTGAATATTTTATTGGGTTTCCATCCCAGCTTCAAAGAAAAAAAAGAACTGTGCGTGCCTACCAAATTAAATTAGGATGGAACAAGCGAAGAAATAAGCGGCAAATCATAATAAAATTTGAATAATTCACTTAACATCCTGTAAATATTTTGATTACCACAGGAGCAGAACAGAAGTTAATATAACTCCCACAAAACTTATATTCATCCAAACGATACATATATATGATATATATCTATGAGAAAAAAGAGCAAACTTCGGAAGTCTTGACAAGCTGTCCAATACAATATCATTGCCATAAATAACCAACCCTCGCTTCGGGATCATTTTCAATATTACGGTGTTGGAAATCTCTCAGATTTAAAATGACTTAACTTAGTACAGTTTTCACGTGAGTGAGGATCTTTTAGAATTCTGTTTGAGTAGGACAGGGCTTTTTGCAAAGTCTCCGGGTGGAAAGGATGGTCGTTTATAGGAAGAAGGTCTTATATCAAGATGATGTAAAGGATATTGGGGTCTTGAAGCGTGCCTTTCAGTACTTCCAGCCCATTTAATGCCTTATTAGGTTAAGATAGCTTATGTTTTACAGTAACCATATAAACAAATTTGCGGCATATGAAAATTCAACCTTCGACACGCCATTCAATAAGGTATTCTTGCGAGTAGTTTTCTTAGGCCCTATGCGTGAAAAACTTAACTCAGAGGTAGTTGCAAACACAAAGTTAAATTTACAGTTTTGTATGACATGGCCTTACTTATTGGAGGAATTAATTGTGCTTGGCTGAAAGTAGGGTTTGCCTGTATATTTAACTAATAGAATAGGTATACAAGCTCAATTTCACCAAATTGTCTGACTACGTGATATTTACGAATAAGCCCTACATAGCCTCAATTCTGACAAAACTTCTTCTAGTTGGGATGATGACACAATTTTTTATCTATCTGGCAGAGTAATTAATAATATTGCACACGTATTTTTTCGGCTGTCACGTAAGCGAAAAATAACGTTTTACTCCCAAGTGACGTTAACAGCCCTCACTCCCGAACTTTGATGCGCTTTTTCTTTGTCAATTTTTATTGATTTGATAAAGCAAAAAACGTATGACCAATTTATTTTGATAGTCTTATTGACGGACTAAATATATTTAATCAAATCAACCCTATTTCAAAAAATTCCCTGTCTGCGTGATACGAATATGCCCGACCATAGCCTCAATTACTATCCTTTGACAAAACTTTTCCTAATTGACATAGCAGTGCAGGTGGTAGAAATCAATCAACCGTGCTACACTAAAATGAGTGACGTTGAACGTGACCGCATTGTCAGCGAAGTGTTTATACTGAGCGGTCACTGCGGTGACGGTACGAAGCCATGTTGATTAAGTGCTGGATTTAAACGTGTATGCGTATGTAAGAGGTTCTAAATATTTGGGGATGTGACGGGAACATTTTGGCAGTTAAATTGCTACAATCCCACCGCACTATTCCCAAATGTCAAAATGTCAAATGTCTTTTTATTTCGACTAGGCCAGTAAGCGGCACTTTCGAACGTTAACAATTAAAATTAACAAGTAATAAAAATTTATTCTACCGTGCATTCGGAAAAGTAGATTGTTATGGAACAGAACGCACAAAAAACTCCATACTCTTTAAAAAAAAAATCATTTACAATATTAAAGTACATACAATAATAAATTCATATACGTGAGGACGATGCACCTAGCACTACTATACTACATGCAAGTATTACAAGCACTAACAGGTAAATTCCTTCACTAGAAAAATAGGAACATGGTTCTCACATACTTACAAATATTGCAAACATAAGTAAATTATCTAATTCTACAACAACGGAAAAACTGCAACCACTGCAACCACTGCAACTCCTGAAAGCCAGAATCAACAGTGGCTACCACTAGAAAAGCGCCGAGGCAAATGAAGCTCGACGAAGTCCCGGAGAATGAATGTAACTGTCTTGGATCCCGCAAGGAAATTAATCAGAAAAAAATAAAGGAGGAGTAAGAAAACAACATTTTGGGTAGTTCGACGCAATGCACCTGCTATGAGACAACATAGCAGGTGCATTGCGTGTTCTCAGTGCTTATCACATTAATCTTCGTTTTTTTTTTTTATTATTATTATCAATAGGCTCGCGCTTGACCACTATCTCACCCGATGGCCAGCGATGATGTGGTCGACGGTGAAGCACGCTTGCCTAGAAGCAACCTATTCACTCTTGACTTAAATACCCCTAGATTGTAGCTATCGGGAAACACAGACTCCGGCAGGGAATTCCACTCCTTAGCTGTACGCATAAAGAAAGTGTCCCCAAAACGTTTTGTGCGTATGGGTGGGATGTCCACCATGTACCGATGACGCATGGCCGTGCGTTTGGTTGTCCGATGATGGAACGGGCTGGGTACCAGAAACTAAGCCCTAGACTGTTTTGCCTAATGACATGGAAGGTAGATTGAGATAATTGAGTAGTATACTGTTGGCACGATTTACAGTGGCGGCATTGAGTCCCGATTCAACAAAACGAATTCGATTCTAAATTTTAAAGGAAAAAAAAAGTATAGGTAATCCCAGTACATATAAACATGCCTATAAACGATTCTTCACCATTCAGCTCTTATGCCACGTTACTTGGTGTCGGCGTAACACGATTTCTTCTTGAACATCACTTTCTTGCATCCATTCAAACGCCACGCACTCTAATTCACTGCCTTTTCCAATTCATCCATCTTTTCTTTGACGTTCACATTTTTTTTTAAACTTTACCCCACACTAGGAATTTCTCCTGTATCGTGGGTGCGTACTTATAAACACACAAACCGCCAGATCCTGAACCACTATCTGTGGGCCATACAAATATTGGTTCCGTGTAAGAATCGGACCCGCAACACGCAGCGTTGCAGCCGATCGCTCAACCCCTGCGCCAAGTGTATCGTCGAATTATCGACCTGCTAATCTAACGTCAGAAACTAATTACCATCTACACTTGCTCGACGTGCAGATTAATACGTTAGCACTAAACATAGACTTCACCTAAATTGACACTTAAAAGTTATGCGTCTGCTAATTGCTACGTGATGCACCAAACTTTAGGAACAGCTTATCTCGTGCAGTTGAAGTTGATAGTTTGAAGGCTTTTCTTCATTAAAGATGATATACCTTGTTTTATTAAAATCAGGTCCTATTACTCTTAGCAATATTTCAAATGTGAAATTATGTTTGTTCTAATCACGCTTCAGCGGCTCAACGAATGTGGAAACCAAGTAAAGCTTGGGCAGACATCTCTCTCGACAGGATTCATTATATCTCGGTACTAAATTCCCGAGGGATAATTATTGAGTTTCTTGGCTCAGGCTAGTAGGTAATAAAGCAGTTTGGTATTAATTGAGATCAAGTTAATTTGACTACTATTCTTGATGCCTTTGAATTGGTTTCCAAGCTTTCAAAGTTTTACCACAACAAATGTCAATTGAAAATCATCAGTTGAATACGATTTTCGATACTCGCCACGTTACTACTAACGATCTGCATTGGATTTCTGTAACAAAATAAACGACCCATCGTCATTATTCTCTAGCTCTCATCCCAATATATTTGGTATCTTTTTTAGGGTTTCGTACCCGAAGGGTAAAAACGGGACCCTATTACTAAGACTCCACTGTCCGTCTATCTGTCTGGTACCAGGCTGTATCTCATGAACCGTTATAGCTAGACAGTTGCAATTTTCACAGATGATGTATTTCTGTTGCCGCTATAACAAAAAATACTATAATCTGAATAAAATAAATATTTAAATGGGGCCCATACAGCAAACGTGACATTTTACGGTTTTTTGCGATAATGATACGGAACCCTTCGTGCGCGAGTCCGACAAGCATTTGGCTGGTTTTTATTATAGACAGGCTCGTGCTTGACCACTATCTAACCCGATGGTAAGTGATGTTGTGTTCAACGATGAAGCACGCTTGCCTAGAAATAACCTATTCACTCTTGACTTAAATATCCCTAGGTTGTAGCTATAATGAAACACAGACTCCGGCAGGGAACTACTCTCTACTCTCTACCTGGACGCATAATGAAAGTATGCTCAAAAAACATTTCATCTTTTCAACGACCCATCCAAGCATGAGCTATCTAATCGTCCTGATAATAATACCGCGACATTTCCAGAGTGGCCTATATTCAGGCACGTTGACCGTAACCGCTTGGCCGTGAGGGCCGTATCGTAATCAATACAAAGGATTGTCCCGGCTATATTTATGTGCCACGCGTCCATTGTCGCGAAATAATTGAATGTCTGTGGGGTGGTGCATTGATTAAACCATTAAATGATTTGTAGAAAAAAAGGGCAGTGCATAATGAAAATTGTGACATTAAATGTTTGCTATCCCGTAGGCTTATTACGTAAGGAACAGCAATCAGCAATCATCGCGCGATTAAACGCTTAATGTCATAAAAGTCGGCATTACCGACAGTGTAGATATGGTAAGTCCTACGCAATCGTTTGTTAATCACTCGCTGTTTGTCAAATGCATCTATTTCTAAAAAGACCGCCTAAATCTCGAAAACTTCTTTATTGAAGAGCAATTATTGCGCAAAAATCGCTATCGTTTTGCTCTTGCAAGATACGTAATAAGCTTGCGGCTGAACTGATACACACTAGGAGACTCGAGAACGCGCCAAGCGCCAGATCCCGTTTGTTGTGAACATGTTAGAACGGGCGTTCCTCGTCGCTAGGCACTAAGCAAGTCGCTTGACAGTGAGTTTTTTTTATTGAGGTTGGTTTGCACTTGACTCTAGTCTAAGTCAGAAGTGACAGAGACAAAGTCGAAGATGTAGTGAGCTTACCCAGAAGAAGCCAGTTCACTCTAACTTTGAAGAGATTCGGGTTGAATGCGTTCGGCAACACAGACGCTGGTAGTGACTTCCACTATTTTGCTGTGCGCATTATGAAGGATGTCTGGAAGCGCTTGGTGCGGATTGCGCATCCGTTACTGCTGTACATGAGATCCTGAGTTCCAGGACAAAAGACAAAATATCTTTATTTCAACTAGGCCATTAAGCGGCACTTTTGAACGTCAAAAATATAAATTTAAAGTTAATAATATTTGATTCTAACGTCCATTCGGCAAAGTAGCTTGTTATGGAGAAGAACTGACAAGAAACTCCATACTTACTCTTTAAAAAAAAAGTGTTTTACCACATTTACATACATACATAAATTCATATACGTGAGGACGGGGCACCCAGCACTACTATACTACGTGTATGTATAAAGTTAAAAGCACTAACAGGTAAATTCCTTCATCTGATAAATAGGAACATGGTTCTCACATACTTAAAAATATTGCAAACATAGGTAAATTCCATAATTCAACAAAAACAGGACCGGTGTGCGAGTCGATTTCTTAAACAAAAAGAGAAGAAATCAAAACAAAAAGAAATACAAATAAAGCATTACTATGGTCCAACATGGTCAGGGTCAGACAATCAACGATTGGGTTTTACTGTCTGAAATTTATCAGCAGCAGTTTGAAGTCTGCATTTGTGCCCGGATGATGTCAATAGCCCCGCCCCGTAAAACATAATTATGACTTAAAAACAACAGGCAAAATGTGTACTATATATAGGTACAACTCGGCTTAAGTCTTGGGAGAGTACAGGCGTAACGTTATGTTATGTTATAACAGAAAAATATGTAGGAGACAAAAAGATGAACTAGCTAGGTGGAAAAAGAAAGGCACGTGTCCGTAAATGTGGCACTTCATCAAGCTGCAGACCGTAGCAAATGGATATCCGTTATTCTAAGTAATGAGAATTGGTCACGAATCTCGACTTTGAGTTTCTAATTTTTCGGTAAGTTTGAAAGAGTATGCTCCCAAATAGGTCCTATTTTAATTTGGTGAAGATCTGATGAAGAAATTCGGAGATATACAAAAGTACTCTTCAATAAATGACGGCGAATATCTCGGGATTGCTGCAATATGCTTTGTCATTTCTCTAAAGGGGTACGCAGATGTGTACAGGTCACCTTGGTACACTCTCATTTCACCGGTTGTGTTGAAGTTGCATGATACTCGGGGAATCTATTCTGACATTATAGGTCTAAAGAAATTGCCTATTAGGTAATATTAAAAAGTTATAGATAAAAAAGGGTTTCCTGGCTTCTGTGTACCAGTAGACTGTCAATGATCTACAAAAGACAGCCGGGACGAACAGCTTATCGTGCTTTTCGAGGCATAAAGGAATCTGACTAAATATGGTCACAAAATCACGGATCAACCTCGGCAAGCTTTGCTTAAGTTTAAGGACTATCCTGTTCGGCTTTTATTATGTAGCCTCAAGCTCCAGTCGAATTAATACTGACATAAATATGTAAATACATTCTAAGAATACTAAACATACTTCTCAGAGAACGAAAATGTACTGATGTCAACAATTGACGACGTAGAGCGTCTTAAAAAAAAACTTTTGTAAAAGTAAAGCATCGCTTGCCGAGGTTGATCCGTGGTTTTATGACCATATTTAGCGAGATTCCTTTGTGCCTCGACAAGCACGGTAAGCTGTTCGCCCCGGCTGTCTTTTGTAGATCATAAATAGACAGAAGCCAGGAAACCCGACACCAGTCTTGCGAAGGAATATCGTATAACTCAATTACTGGGTTGTGGAGATCAAGTAGACAGTTGCTCCATGTAAAAAATTATACTCAGCTGGATCCAGTTAGACTGGTAATCGATCCCCAATATAGTTGGGAAAATGCTAGATAGATGGATTATGTCAGTATTTTACGTGATGACACTCGGCACATTATATACGACTGTACATAGGAATGAGATGCCATGTACGACTGTAGTGGGCTGTACTAATCCAATTGTAAACTTCTTAAGGTTTCAAGATAATGTTGGATGACTATTCAAAACGTATTTACGTTTTTTTCACACCTTGTGACATTATTAGTTGTGATTCGAAAAAAAAACATGAGTTCAGTAGAAATACAAATTTGGAGAGTCCATATACGCTAAGGGCCAGCTTGTGCCATTATCGAAGTAACTAACAAGGAGAAGTTATACGCTATAATTAATTTTAAATAGGAAGGTAAACCTCCGAACTGGTGAAGGTTGCGGGGATCCGCTGGATACTGTACGCATGGGACCGGTCAATGTGGCGACGCTTGGGGTAGGCCTATGTCCAGCAGTGGACGTTTTTCGGCTGATATGTTGAGTAAGGTATACCTACTCTTAGGAAGCAACAAGAAATACCTACACAATTATGTGCTGACACCCTCTATGCACTCAATTGATAATTGTTGATGATTCATTATCAGCATCATGATCAGCCTATTCAAGTTCCAACTGCTGGGACACAGGCCTCCTCTCTGTGAGAGGGAATGGGCCGTAATCCACCACGCGGGCCCAGTGCGGATTGGTGGATGACACATATCTTCGAATTTTTGTTTCTAGGACATGGCGGTTTCCTAACGATGTTTTCCTGCACCGTTTTTAGAGCAGTGGTGATGAAATAATTTACACAAAGTAAAGCGCCTGCCTGGGGTCGATCCCACGACCTACAAATTGTAAGTCGCGGCCGATACCACTGCGCCATCACTGCTCATTGTTGATGATTACAAGATGTAAATTAGATACTCGTTTAATAAAGAACATTATATTCATCTATCTATCTGAGTTTTTATCTGTTTATGACTTCATAAAAAAGAAGGGGGTTCTCAATTTGATTGCATATATTTAAAAAAAATAGAGCTAAACTGAGTCGTGTTCCATAGATTCATTAGTAACTCAAATAAACATGTACTAAATAGCATACTACGAAATTAGCACCAACCACGGAGCTGCTCCGTGGCACTTACATACTTCTACCCCAAAAACCTCGATTTCCCAGACGTATCGGTTTAAAACCAATTCCTCATCAATTGTTAAGCAAATGCACTGCGCAGGCAAAGCTCAGTCTAAATCCAATTTTAATTAACTCAAGGCTTTTCCCGAATGCAATTTATTTAGAACTAAGCTTCAATCCGAACTGTCAGTAATTCTCGATGGAGAAAATTGAGGATAAACTGACAGTTTGGCTTGATCCAATTCTGTGATTGTAAATCAATGTAATTGATTAACAATCACAGAATTAGCTAAAATAGCTTTGAAGTTTACGAGTAGATTGGAGTGGTTTTCTTTTTAGATAAGACTTCTTCGAGAAAGTTTTGCTTTTTCGTTTTGTTTTCTTTCATAGTTTTTATGCTTGAACTTCGTTCGTGTTCGGCTGTGGTTTCACAAAATTGCGGTCTGGTCTTAGTCAAACTGAGCAATAAAAAAAACCGGCCGGCTAACTGGACTTGCGCACCGAGGGTTCCGTACAAATAGGTTCATCCATAATTAGGTAAAATACCTACTGAAATTCATAAACAATGAAAGCACCGAACATTGGTCTAGCAAAAAGAAATTGATGTACTTTTCCAAGTGCGTTTTATAAGCTGGTTGACTATTACTCGTAAACAAAAAGTAACTCGTAAAGCCTACTTAGCTGTGATAATTTTCCTTAATATTTACCCGTAATATTTTTGAATGGCCTATCCAACGATACCCCACGCCATGGGAGAGATGAGAAAAAAAAATATCCGTACTTTACGTGTACGGGATACCTACAATAAAAAAAATCTCATAATTTTATTTTACCACTTTGTCGAAGTGATTAATATGTACTCGCATATCCATGCCAAATTATAGTTTTTTAGTACTAAGAGTCTCTGAGCTAAGCTGTGGACGGACGGCCAGACTATAAGTATTCCTTGTTGACTACAGAACCCTAAAAAGAGATCTTTGGATGGAAAGGTAAAGTCAAGGAAGTTATTTTTTACATGAATATCATTTGCATTTCATAAAATGACTTCGGGCCGATTTCTGAATTTATTTGGAGTTAAAAACGTGTCAAATCCTACTTTAGTGACAAATTTTCACAGGCTAAAGTTTGGCAAATACTCAACTTCAAATGCTTAATTCAGAAAACGGGCAAGTCTATTTGCATATGGTGGCACTGTTTGAGTGTAATCATTCGACAGAGGTTTTTCTATAAATAATGTCGAAGTTTCAAACAATTAATTGCCTTGAATATTTTAGATTTACTTCATCATTTTGGAGTACAAGTAGCACTTCTAAAACTCAATATAACAATATTAACTAAGTACACTTTAATAATAATTTTAATTCAAACTAAATTAATTATTAAGCTGCAACGTAGAGAAAATTATCTGCAGAAACTTTCAATCTCATTAGAGTTTAATTAAAGTTTGCGTAACTTTTCTTTTGTTTATCTTTATAGATGTAACTTTCGTCGTGTTTTTGGTTGAAACTAATATTAGGTATAAAAGTATCTGTCAAAAACAAATCTTTAGGATTCTAATAATCGGACTGTAAGGAAACTACACAATTGCCAAGTAAAAACCTTTTTTCCTAAAAAATTTGCTACTCCTGCAAGAAAGGCCACAAGATCGAAACAGCTTGCAAAGAGCTACTACTGTACTTACTTTTGTAAATGATTTATTAAGTTTGTTAAAAAAGAATTTTCTACGGCAAAATGTATGAAACTATAAAAAATATATTATATAGGTATACTACTTATTTATTTGCAGACTGAATTTTGGAAGCTGAAGTTGACCCATCAAAAGTAAAAAAAAAAAAAATGTCGGCTTATCGAGCACCGCTTGACATCTGGCGGGCTGATATATTTCCTGGCAAACGACTTATTTTAGATATAATCAAGTAGGTTTAGTTATGTGGTTTCGCTTTTGAATAATTACGTAGGTACCTATCTTGTTTTACAAAGTAGTAAGTTTTAAGTCTTATAAAACGAAGTAAAAAAATATATGTATTGTTTTATCGTTTGTGTTATTAAGTCTTACCTTCGTATGCGTAAATCTTTGACCAGTTCATTTCTGTTGCTACCAAATATAGTTGTTTTTTTCCCATAATAACAAGAACTTCATATTTATTTAGGGCAAGATTTGACAGCCCAAAATGTGTACAGGGTTTTTCAACATTTTGTAAGTCTACACAATTAATAATGCGTTACAATCCAAAGTGTATTGTTGTTCAATTATTGGCATCCGAAACCAATCAAGCCGTTCTACAAACCCAAAAAAAATAAACAGTAAATAAAATTCTCTCCCTTTTCTACCTACTAAATCTGACCCCGCGAGTAACCCGACCTCTGACCGTTACAATCTACAATAAACCTCGGGGCAGTTCTAATCCGATCGTTATTTGAGCGTTATCAGCCTGCCATCACCGACATCAGCTGCCCAATGAAATAACAATGATAATTTTAGTATCAGCTGTGAAGGCTTATGAAATCTTTGCGTGGTGGGTTTTATCTTTGAATGTTTTTTTGGGAGAATTGGCTGAATAATCGTCTGAAGGCTAAACGTCGAGCCGGTTGCAAGACCAAGAGCTAAAATAAGTTAGTTTTAGCTTAGGTCGCACTGCTGGTTAAGTTATTTATATTTGTGTGCAGGCGGAAAACTATGTAACAAGTGTGAAAAAATACCTGAACGATGGGAACTAAGTTAAATTAACTTAGCTTAGCTCTTAATATACAACCGGAGTCAACTTAAAATTGTTCAAATTCAAGTTGCGATCTCATTTTGGCAGCAATAATGTATAAAACTTGCCAAAAAGTAGAGAAAATATAATTAAATCATAAGCTCGTTTTTGTAATTATTACCGACTTCAAAAAAAGGAGGTAATTAATTTGATTTGTTTAAATGTAATATTGTTGAAATTGCACAATATTCACATATTATATTCTATGTGGGCTTCTAATCATGTGTGCTAAATTTCATAAGTGTATGTATGTTTGTCCACGCATTAGTCCGAAACTACTTATCGGATATGCGGATTAGATATCTCTCAACTTAGGGAATATTATACGTTTCATCGAAATCGGTTCAGCAGTTTTCAAGATATGAAACATACACTCTAACTCCTTACCGACTAACAGCACACATGTTTAAATTGGCTTTCTATGGGTATTTTGTCGATCCTTTAGATACCCTACCATAGAACTGGCTCACTTTTTAGCGATCGAATACTAAAACTAAAAAGAGATAAATAAAAACCTTTTCACAAAAAAAATAAACGGACTTTAAAACCAAAACACAAAAAAATGCAAAATAACTTTCGTTTCGGAAGTCGGTGTCGAAGAAAAACGATAAAAATAAGAGGTACCAAAGACAACAACTTCGAAAACGAAAGGTGTTTTTGTACTTTTTAGTGTTTTGCTTTTGAAGTCGATTTATTTTTATATAAGAAAGTGTTTTATCATACTGTACAATAGAGAGTATTATATCTATCTTTCTTCCTAAAATAAAGATATTTTTGATAGATTGACTGAAGCTAGAATGTGAATGTTTTTTTAAAAAATATGAGCATTGCCTTTTTGCCACCAAGTAATTTTTTCTACCAGACAATTGAATTCAAAATTCTGTTCCAAGTTTAAATTTATGTGTACGTAGGTAGCACCCGCCTATCTTAACACTCTGTGGGAGAGGCTTTTGTCAATGTTTCTACCGAGGGACACTTAAGTCTCACTCAAAATAGCACGCATTGTTAAAAGGTTCCGTTCTCTGGAACCCTCATTGGTACGTTGGTCCCTATCACAGATGCTGTGTAACAAAACGTTTTCACTATTTTTAAATGTAGTACGTACTGCAATGGTTGAGATTGCATAGGTTACCTTGTATTACTTGTTGCTGGCTGTCTATAACTAGAACAAACAGATTTACAACGTTTTTCCAAATTCTAGTTATTCGTACGAATTCGTTTTTTTAACTCGTGTATGCATGTATCTTTGCATCTATGTAACTGAATCTTTGAACGTGATTTTCACCCCTTCAATACGTCGGATTAATTTGAAACTTTGCACACTTATCAAGGACCGATGGCAATGCAATAATTTAGTAATAGTTTGTTCCATTATCTTTACCAGGATCTCAGGATTAGCGATAGAACTAAAAAGTATAAATAAATAGTAGTTAAAAAAAAAAAACTAAAAAACACGCTTTAATAGAAAGCATGGGGTGCTTCATGTCAAGTGTTATAAAATTATTTAGTAAAAGTAGACAGATATTGGTAAAAGTAGAATCATTTTGAAAATATCTTAAAAAGGATCTCACGCTTTTTTTATAATTCTTTTTTTTTATCACACTATTCTTAATTTAAATTATTTGATGATTATCTACTTTTTAGTTTGTTTTTTTCACATTGAGTTCGGAAACATTTCGCTGAAAATATTTAATATCATAGTTCGTTTTTTTCTGTTCAAAACACTTTATCTCCTAAAAGTTGTTATTTATCGGTCCCGTTGGCGCCGGCCTTTTTTTACTGTGTTACTGACCGAGCTCTAGGGAGACACCCAATAGGTTTCGTTTTGAAACTAGAACAGAAGTAATATAAAGCTGGTTTTATAAGACATACATTTTCCTACTAAGAGCTACGTCGTCGGCTTGGGTATGCTGAAACTTTTATTACAATTTTCAAAAATATCTATTGAATATACTACCTGAACCTACATCAACAAGAACTCATATAAATATTTGAGAATCAATGAATACCATTCTGAAAAAAGAAATCACTTTGGTTTCAGGTAGTTTTGAGGAACTTAGTATATTTTTTCTCTTGTATTGAGAGTCCAGAATTCTCCACATCTACCTTTTTAGGTATTTAATAGACAAATTGACTTATAACAAAATTGACAAAAAAGTTCAAATGTATGGAGTTGACATGCGAGCTATCAAAATAATATAAAATATAGTAAAATTATTAATTAAAAATAATTTATGAAAATAAGTTTTTCGTATTTTCTCAGAAATCCCTTTCATTTGATACCCATACCATGACAGTGTACAAAAAATAACTAGTCCGCCATCTTGGGCCGTCCACCATATTGCATTTAAAATGATGTCACTTAGCTAACCATGCAGTGTCATCCAAACTAAAAGTGTATCCAAAATTTCATCTTAATCGGTGGAGGCTAACTGCTTTGAAATTCAGTTGCAAGATTTGACCCGGACACACTTATATATTAAACATACATTGCAAGTTAAATAAAAGCTTGTAAAAAGCTATCAAAACGTGACGTAGTCAAAGGTGTCATTAGAGTTTGGCAATCGTTATCGTTGGTAAATTGTCAATCTAGAGCCCACGGGCGTTTCAGAGGCTCTAGACCAGGGATCACTATGGCGGACCGCGGTCCGGATCCGGACCACCGACCTCTTTTGTGTGGACCTTAATTAAACAGTACAATATATTAATTGTGTTACTCAATTTGTCAATACTGCCATCGATAAATAACTCCAAGATTTATTAACATCCTGCACCAACTTTAGTCCTTTCTTCGGACTTTGTTTTATATAATTAAGATAAGATAAGCTAAGATAAGATTTATTTATTTCTGAGTTTATGGTACATACAAGATCTTAATATTAAACAGTTTCACATACACTACCGTTGCCGTTATTATTTCAGTTTTAACAAAGTAAATACACGTGGCGATGCAAAGGCAGGGGTGGAGGGTTTAAAACTTACGAACCGCGATGGTCATATTGTTTTAAAGAAACGGATCACGAATGATAGTAATTGGTGATCGTTGTTCTAGACAAATACGATGGCATTTGACATTGTCGTACATGTTTGTGTTTTTTTCAATCACTATCGCTACGCTTTTGTTGATAGAATATCACTTATGTAGAGCCTCTGGGTCTATCTTGATATTTCAAGGAAGTATGGCTTTGAGGTTTTTCAAAAACTCCTTTTAAATATTAAATTGCCTTACTTGAAAATATGTATAAAATATGTTACTGCGAATATTGCGAAATCTTTTTACGCGCCTCGATTGAACTGAAAGTTCATACTTCAAATGGAATTCACGTATCCAAAAACATATTTTACATGCACAATTATTATGTTTAAATTCGATTATCTATTTAATTTCATTACTTTGAATTTTTGAGTTGAGCATAACTTATCTACATGGCAAACTACACGAGCTCTTTTCTTCGATAATGAAAGCCCGAGCTTTTCAAAACAGTTATATTAGAACAATATGTTGCGTCAAAATGACAGATTCCATCACATTTCTTATTGTTCATGGCCTACCTACTTATGTTTCTAAAGGTATATAAGGTTGGTATGCCACTGGTCAATTTATCTGTACAAAACCATTGTGCCTTTTGTTTTTTCATTATGTAGATACTTTCTAAGTTTGTCTTAGACATGACAGACCTCGTTGGAGGAAAACATCATGAGAAAAACGAAACTTATCATTTATGTAAGCCTTCTCTGTCTCTGACTGGCGTGCAGTGGAACAGTAAAGACTGGTCAATATTAATTTGACTTGCGTCAAAGAAATTGGGTGACTTCATCATCGCTTACTAAAGGATTGAACCTTAAATAAAGATATTTTTGACGAGTGACTTACTATCCTAAGGCCATGGTTACACCTATAACTAGCTCGCAAGCAAGTAGCATTACATTGCGGGCTACCGAGGTATAATGTGATCAATTACTCGCTCATGCCCCGCAATTTAATCAAACTTGCATGCAAGTTGATTGCAGGTGATATCGCGGCTTTATACATGTTTCTGGCGACGACCTTTCGTTTAAAAACATTAATTTGCACAGATCCTATTTGTAACACCCTAATGCACCTAATCGACTTAAATATACCTATTACATCCATTTTGTCTGATCTTACATCAAAACCAATCCCTGTTTGATATTACCCAAAATCCTGTGATTATTGACATTTATACAATTCGAATTAACGGTCCGTTTATGATTGAGTGTGTACCATATTTACATTTTATGATTACCATATTATGTGTACACACAGATGAATTTCACTTCAAAGAACAGATGGTTTAATAATGAAACATCCAGAAATTTACAATATTCACTCATATTAAATGTAAAATGTTCTCATATAAATTTAATGATCTATTTCGGGCATCACAAGGCAGTTAATTAACGGATCACTCAGTAGTTCATTACGCTCATGTAAACATATTAAATACCAGGACAACATATAGTAGCAGAAGTTAGTATGTATGTAACTATAAGAGTTAACGTTTAGCCAGGACCAAGTGTTAAGGCTTCAAAGTATACAATTTTGTATTTAATTTTAACGATTATAATTATAACGATTTCTTTAATTTTTATTTAGTACAAGCATTTACCCGCGGCTTCGCTCGCAGTGAAACCATTAAAAATATTTTTTTTTTTTAATAAAAAGTATCCTGTGTTACTTCTAATACCTCCAAGAATATATGTTGAAAGTTTCATGATGATCGGTTAAGTAGTTTTTGCGTGAAGGCGTAACAAACAAACTTACATTCACATTTATAATACGAGTATAAGTATAGATTAATTTATTTTCCAACTCAATAAAAAACTTAAATGAGTCGACATTTAATATTGCCTGCAATTAAGAGATTCTGTATTTCAAAATAATAAATCAGATATTTCTTCTTTTGAATATTGAGCATAGGGCAAAAGGGTTTACGTTAGTTTATTTTCCCAACTACCAAAGGGTAGCTCAGACACAAGATTATTTAATAACAAACTTCAGTAGGCACTTTTCGAAGAATGTTTGCTTTTATCGAAAACTATTGGTCCTTCGAGTCCATTTTACGATCGGACATTCAAGAGCAAGAATTTATTAAGTACTAGGGCAACATGAAAGGATAACCTCGTTCAGTTCGACAAAGTCTTTGAAATGATATTGTGTGCGTACCGAAAGTTCTATCTGTTGAAAAATGTGTATAGTTCTGAGGTAAAGAAACAAGATATTTTACCGACTGTAGAAATATCTTCATGTTCATGGTCAGAGCGTATTTCTACCTATGAAATTTTCACGGTCTACGTTTTTGCGAGTTGCTATACTTAATTATAGTAGTACATCGAGGGTATCCTGGGTAGTTACCGCCGCTATCACCCTTGCCGATATTAGATATTGACGCTTAGCTACAGAACTACAAGCTAGAATTTTCGTATATAGAAGTTCGAACACAATAATAACTTATTTTCTCAATACAAAGAAGTCACAAGCACAATTCCCCAAAACTAAAACCTATTATTTTAAATTCAAACATGTCGCTGTAAATATTTGCACTACAGAAACGCCGAGAACCTCACGAAATGTACAAAAATGTGTTAATACGGTAAATAAATTAGTATCATAATTTATCTTCAAAACATCTTACTATATTGGACAAGATGCATTTTTTGACACGTGGCAGTAAGGACAGGTTCGTAAACCATTGTACCTTCAGTAAAAACTTCTTAGACTGTCCTTAACTTATTGAGTAATTGCATTCGATAAGAAAATGGCTATCCGACTTATTTGTTTATATAATAAAAAACATTTTTACTAAAAATACAACCGAATTGAAAAATAACTTCAATTTCGGAAATCGGTGTTCCTGCTTTCGTTTCTTCGTTTTTTGGCACCGCCTGCCGAAATTGAAGTTATTTTTCAATTCGTAGTGTCTTTTTTGGAAGTCAGCTATATTTTTTAGTATTTTTTTTTTACTTTTCACTTTTTAGTGGTACATAATGGACAAGTACTATAGAAAGATACCTATATGTAACTTAACAGAACCAGTGGAATGAGAGTATACCAGGGTGAATTGTACACATCTGCGTACCCGTTTGGAGCATACTGACGAGATGGTATGTTATGAAATGGTGTAAACAATAAACAGACATGCGATTGCAGCAATCCCAAGAGATTTGCCGTCATTTATTTATTATTTATTTATTTAAAACTTCATGCAACATATAGGTACATAGGCGGACTTAATGCTTGAGGCATTCTCTACCAGTCAACCACGGGTGATTTATTGAAGAGTTCTATTGTATATCTTCGAAGATCTTTACCAAATTTAAATGAGACCATTTCGGAATAAACTTCTTACGAACAAAAAATTATTTTGTAAATCCGTTTACATATGAAGGAGTTATGCCCGAACATACATAAAAATATATATTAACATCCGGATTGAGAACCTCCTCCATTTTGGGAAGTCAGTTAAAAAGCTTAATTATAAACAAAAAATGTCTGCAGAATTTTGCAGAAAAACAAATCTAATAATGTAAGTAGCAGTAATGTAAGCAGTTGACTAACTGATCTCTGTTTTGTCTGGAAGACTGAACAAGAATATTAAAAAAGTGAAACATGAAAACGGGACTGCATCAATCCCTGTATATTGCTCATAGATATAGGGTACAGAAGTATATTGACTCGAACGGCAAACAGAGAAATGGTATGAACTAAATTGAACAAAAGTAAGGATGAACTGGAAATGACACCTGACATATTTTTTGAAGAGTCTACTGATATGATATAAAAAGAAACATTAATGGCATTTTATCTTACTGCTTGTGAGACGAGCAGTTATCGGTCACTTGAATTGGTAATATCAATTTTCTTCTAGGTCGACTCTTAAATGGGTTATCGCTTTTAGCAAATTAGTACCACTCAATCCCGCAGGGAGCATGTTGGACAGTCACTCTCGTCTTTCAGTTAACTGAAACGGTTTTATGAAATTCAGAAACCTTTGCATAGTTTTGTTCTCGGATAGATAATTTTATTTAAGACACACTGTAAAAGGTATTTGTATTTTAAATAACAGTCGGACTGTGGGGATTGTTATTTGGATACTAGTTTTTGCTCCCGTCTTCGTTTCTGTGACCTTTCCCAAATGAACCTTATATTTTTCTGGCTAAAAATAGGTTTATTTAAAGGGTTTTATCTTTGAAATATTTATCTGCTTAAAAGAAGAATGAAATAGTTTTTTTTACTATTAAATATTTGCGAGCTGTCTGACCAAAACCATACGTATCTTCCGACTGCATCGCATGATTTTCTTCTTGCTTACATCTTTTTAGTTCACTTTTTAAGCAGTCGGGTTTATGATTTTTTAAATTTCCTTTTTTTAGTTATCATTTTTTTTTCGAATTACTTTGTTTATAAGTGTAAGTATTAGTTTTTAGTGGTCAATATTTTTTTAAAACCTTTAATTTTGATACCAAACTCGATGGGTTTGGAAGAAAAAGAAGTGGGAAAACATGCACATGCATAGAATATGGGGCCTAAAATTCATGTCATGTTTGTTTTTTTTAAGTCATTTATATAAGAACATAAAGGGTGGTCAAGATGTATCTAACGATGTCTTAATTATATGAGTCCGTCTGGCGGTTTGAAAGATATATGGTATAATTAGAGAGAATGGTTGTTATCTAACTTTAAAATTATATTCTAAACTGTTACTTAAAATGAAAAATGATGAAAGAAATCTAAAGATGATTTTAAATACCTATTCAACGATACTCGATACGATCACTTGACATAAGAATAAGAATAAGAATAATAAATTTTATTTGCTCATAGTTCATCGACTTTTTTTTCATTTCAAAAATATTATGGCATCTGGTTGTCGCTGTGGTTTTGATTACTTTCATGTCTTTAGTGACACTTACAAGTTTAATACGAATCGATTGACGTAAAAATCACCAAAATCGGCCTATGTGTTTGGTTTGTAGAACGCCACATAGGAACAAACATACATACATAGACTGATAAACACATTGACGTTGTGCAGTTGGCAAAAAAACAAGAAAAATTGTGTTTTTGTGACGCCTACTCGCACTGGTTGCGAAAATTCTTTCAATATGAATCTTAGCTACTATCGCTAAAATCATAAAGCTTTATTACGGATAAAATTAACGGTTCTCTGTTCAAATATATACAAAGGTATTACATATTTGTATCTTGCATATATAGAAGAACTAGGAAGGTGCACTTAGTACTCCTAAACAGCTGATAAATAGCTTAGAACTTTGTATTGTGTATATATTATTGTACAAACATCGAAACTTGCAACAAATATAGAGCAAGTCTGGGCTAAGTCGAGCCAGCTTGAACTAGCTAATTTTATATCGGATCGATCGGATCTAACCTATTCCCTTGGGGCACTTTCTATTAAGCGGTATCTATCTAGTTTGAAGCACGTGTAGACTATTTAGTGACAATTAGTTCTTATACCTAAAAAAAAAATACGATTTCCTTAAGGGTTATGGTCTTCGTGAAGACCAGAGAACTTATTCTTTTCATCTCTGGTGTCAGAGTTAATCATATCTCTGGTCGAGGCCTAGGGGTTCCCAGAAGCACCCCTAGGCTTCGACCAGAGATACGATGGATAGACCATGGCCTAGTTTTTTGATCTGTAGTTAATTCAAGCAACGTTTTTAAATTTCGCAAAAATGCGTCTTTTCATCAATTGTTAGCATCACGTAGTCAAATATGGTGAAGAGTTAATTATTTAATTGTGACTTACAATTGATGGATAAACGCGTTTCACTGAACATTTAAACCATTGGTTGACTTATTAAGTCATTGGTTGAGTTAAACAACCGGCAGGCTTATTACGTATGAAACAGCAATCAGCAATAATTGCACAGAGGTTGTGCAATCATCGCGCGATTATAGCTTTACGTCAAAAAATCAGCAGGCTTATTTTTGAGAAATAATTGCTCTTCAATCGCGAATCCGCATTGTGTATGAGCCATAGCCACACCATAATAATTTTACGACAGCACTACTAACAATAAAAATGTTCTAACCCAAATGTGCATTTATCGCAAGGTGATCGCGATCATTTCGTATTACGCATGGTTTTTGACAGCAGAGAAACAGCCATCGGCGAGCAAATGTGGTTGTAAAATTTCGATAATTTTTCCCTTGTTTTTGGTCGATTGCTAATTGCTCGCTGATGGCTGAATAGGTACAGAAGATTTTGAGTTTTTGGCGGCATTTTGCTGTGTGTTATTTTGTGGCTACTTTAATTATCCGCGAATGAATTCCTAGTGAATATTGTAATGATCTCGGAAAAGAGTAGGAGAAATTTTTATTGAAGTGCACCTGTCAGCGAAGCTTGCCTAAAAGGTTGACACGCTAGGTATGTTTACTGCCAAATACTTACAAACACATTAGTATGTGTTATGTCCGCAATTAGTATCTTCTGTTGTATTCTTATTTGTATATGGCAAGCACCGATTTGACAACTCTGCCAATTTATAAAGTAAATTGGAAAACAAGTGTGTTCAAAGCTTCATTTTACATTTCATAGCTCAAATACGAGATGATGATATCCATTTAGTGATGTCCTAATGCGTTATCGATATTATAACAGTTTTACACATTGGCATTTTAGTCATCCAATTTTTCAAATAGTTTCAATTAGTTTTTTAAAAGAAATACGAGTATTTTAGTATGTAAATCAAGAACAATGGTGAAATATCTTAATAAGTCTAGTATCCAATTCCAAAAAAAGATATAGCATGGTTGTTGACGACGACCTTTTGATACACGTCAAAGTTGCATATTTTACATAAATATACTCTTTCCAAAGATTATATTTTACATTCCATGCTGAAATAACTAGATAAGGGAAATGCTAATGCGATATTGCCCTTTTACTTCCACGAAATTGAATATTATTACCTATTAAACACATTATTAAAAGTTACCCAGAGATAACCTACAAAAGTTCATGACTGAATAACTATCAATCTCCGCGTCCTCGAACAAAAATTCTTGCACAAACTAATTCAGAACATGACCCTGAGTTAAACCAGATTTTTTTTAGGAATTTAATCTCAGCTAAAACAATGTATGGGCTTCTGCCATTGTCCTTAATAATCATTGAACAGGTATAATAGCTTCTGTTAAAAGTGACTGTCAGAAAAAAAATCTTAAATGCCTCAGTAGCCAGGTCATTAAATTGATCGCACAATAATTGCTCAATTATTGCTGCTTGCTGTTCCTTACGTAAGATGCCCGCCGGTCTTAGTGAAAGATTATGTGGGTCACCCCTTTATAGCAGAACTTTTTATGTTATAATATTATTTCGCATAACAGCGGATAGCAAAAACCTCATTTCGCATAAAATCGTTTGGCATTCACTCATTTATCATACATTCAAAACTCATAAGTTTGTTAGTCTTTAGGCATAAATTTAATATCCATAATAATTAAAAAGTATAACCATCATATCGCAGAAACTTCACAGACAGAATCGTCTTTTGGCATACATTTCTTATCGATAATCATTAAAAGGCAGAACTATCATATCTGAGAAAGTTTACAGTTAGGATCATCTTTTGGCATACGTTTCATATCCACTCATCTGTCACATTACAGAACACCACCACCACACACAGAACACCATGCATGCAGCATGCAAGAAAGCATTCCTCACACATGAAGCAAACATGCAGTATGCAAACAAGCATGCAGCATGCAAGCGCGCGTGCAACATGCAGCAGGCATGGTTTCTGCCGCGGCTCCGGCGCTGCGGGGCTCCGGCGGTCCCAAACGAGCTTATCGTAGCTGATGGCTTCAGCTCTCACCACCGCAGCTTCAGCTTAACTTAGCAAGCCAGGGCAAAGTATTTTCGGGTTTTTAAATAAATTTCTCAGCAGCAACCCAGTGTATTGTGCCTGGTTATTATAACAATGGGCTTGCTTCTGTAGCATAACCATACTTTATAGACCACTGCCTACCCCAAACAACATTTTTACAAAAAAATACAACCGACTTCCAAATAAAACTAAAAGAACACTACTTAAAGGGCGGTGTTCCTGTTTTCATTTATTCGTTTTTTGACGCCGACTTCCGAAATTGAAGTTATTTTCTACTTTATAGTGTTTTTATTTGGAAGTCGGTTGTAATTTTTTTTGTTTATATTTTTTTGTTGTGGTACATAATGAGCAAGTTAGGTACCTACCCATAATGCCCAAAATTATGCCTGAATAGATTATCCGAATAACATAAAACTAACATAACCGGTAAAATGAGAGTGTACCAGGGTAAACTGTACCTGTCTGCGTACCCCTTTAGTGAGCGTATCGGCGTGACGTTATGTTATGAAATGAGGTACACAATAAACCGACATGTGATTGCAGCAATCCCAAAAGATTTGCCGTTGCTTATTGAAGAGTTATGTTGTATATCTACGAAGTTCTTCATCACATCTTGATCAAATTTAAATGAGATCACACGAGGAGCACCAGCTTTCAAATAAAAAAAGAATCATCAAAATTAGTTCACCTAGTAAAACAGTTTTGAGGTAAGAAACATTAAAAATTAAATACATTCGAATTGAAGAGTTCCTCCTTTTTGAAGTCGGTTAAAAACTCAGGATACATGAAAGGTTAATAAACTCCTACGCTTTTCAAAAACAAGTGATAATTTTGAACGGATAACATCCAGTATTTAACTAAAACTACTAGTAACGGCAGTCAATATTAAACTAAGAACAATGAATGGGGCGAAGAGACATTTTTGGGAGATATTGGCTCATAAAGATAGTCGCCCCTGATCAGCTGCAGCAAACAGGATTTTTATTAGCAATCGTTACTAGCAAGGGGGTGTAGGGCTGTCAAAATATAGAAGAGAAAAAATTAGGAAAAATCGGTTTTATCTCTCAATAACTAAAACTTAGTTTTTGTAAGGATTATAGCCACAGTATCCCAACCACGGTATTGGTCAGAATCAACACCGTGACTGGTAACCACTAGAAAAGCGCCTAGTCAGTGAAGCATGATCAGAACCGGAGAAACAATTCAACCGTCTTAGATACCGCCACGAAATTATTAAAATTTTTGGGTCCTATGAAAAATCTGATGCTGAAGAAGTAGTGCCCACCGAATTCATACCCAAATGAGTTCAATAATGTTTCAGTGTGTTTTGCTGTCCAACTTTCACATGACTCTATTACAGTAACAGCATCATGTTAACATAGTATCCGTTGTAATGTTTTAGTTACTTTTCATTGTCCTATACTGAAAATGGAAAACAACATTCAGAATTTTCTATGAATCATCATAGAAACTTCTTTGTACTAGACTTTTAGATATTTTCAACACCAACAGTAATTACTTCGACACAAAAGGCTTAATTAAACTCGGAAGACAATTCAAGCCCATAAACTCCGAGTACCAGGAACACATAAGCAGTAGGAGTATACTACGGAAACATTTATATCTGATATGACAAAGCGAACGGTCGACAACAGCTGGGAGCATACGCTTGAGTCTCTCACAATAAATTCCATGCGAGAAATTATTATGCAAAGGTTTTGACAGCTTGAACTTTGTGTGCTGTGTTCTGGGAAAAGGGATTTCTAATGTTGGTAGTATGATTTGTGCTTCTGGTAATCTTAATCTTCATAACAATGTCATCAAAGAAATAAAATAAACGATCTTATTATTTGTGGTATTATAACGTTTTTAAATGGATTTTATCTTAATAGAATAGATAATCATCGAAATGATGGTAGGTATCATTTATTTTTAAAGATTATTTACCAGCATTGTGAAAACATTATATATTATCAGTATATTCAGCCCCTGATTCTTGTACACAATGAAATACTTACACAAATCCTTGTTTTTGTAGTCGGTCCAAAATAAAATCTTTTCAATTTTATATTATATATTTCCTTTTCACAAATAAAGATAATCTTTGGTGACCCTATTCTTAAGCTGAAAGGCGACGATGCGCAGAAAATAAAAGTTTTCCGCCAAAAATAGGGAAAATTACATTTGTTACACGCGTTACAGGGTATCCCTAACAAATTGTTTTCTGAATCAATAACATTTTACAAAGAATATAAAAGATTAAGTAACAGGATCTAAAAAAATAGAATACAATTTCCCTAGAGCTTATCTATTGTTATTTTTTTTTAGGTTGATTTGTAAAAATAGGTTTGTCATATAAAGGCAATCTTTGTTTGTGCTATGTACCATAGAACTTGCTTAAGGGCGAGGCCAAACGAGCATTATTTTGTGAGACGTGAGTCGCGTATTTTGAGTACCGCAATTTACGTTAAACTGAAATCCGGTTAGGCTGCCAGACGGACGGAAATAACTTCAGTTGCTATCCAAAATTTGCACGGGATTACTGAAGCATAATACACCTCCCTCACCGAGCGCAATTCGGTTGAAATAATGCGTGTGAGTCAGCAGACAACTCACAGAGTACATTATATTATATAGACAACTCATTTTGAGTCGCCGTGTGGTACAAACAGGACTTTAATATGAAACCGAATGCAGAGTAAATTCTGCGGCTCATTTTACGCAATTCACAGCTCAAAAAGTTACGCTCGTTTGTCCTCACATTTTCATGCATATAAATCTATGTATTGTCACTATGTCAATGTGTTAGAACGACACTCAGTCGTAATTAATGTCAAAGACAAATGAAAGAAAACAAAAAAAAAACATAAAAGCCCCAGTCCATTAAAAAGGTTTTTGTCCAGTCATTATTGAAAGATTAATATAATGTTTTTGTTTTCTGTGCGATAGTCTGTTCAATGCTATAGCTTCAAAAGTTATTTTTTCTTATAACTTGATAAAGGAAAGGATTTAAAAACTGAAACGTCTAGACTGAACACCGTCACTGCTGTCTATAGCAATATGCAAAACCAGAGACATCGCAGGTGTAGCCAACCAGAGACAAAGTTAAAATGTCTCACGTGCCAGTAATTACACCGACAACCCTCAAGGGTACCTTTTTCAAAAAAAGGAACACAGTGGCGCAGTTTAGCAGCAGAACCACGTTGGACGTGACTCGCTGTCAGAATGGCATGTTTAGTTTGAGTTACATGCAGTTAGAAGTTTTCTTCTGTTGGAGAGAGCTAACGTGAATATTATATAACAACCGTAAACACGAGTTGGTGATGGAATGCACTGTGTTTACTAATTACTTCTCTGCATAACATAATTAGCTGTTAGCTAGGTTCAAAACAGATTTTAAATTAAAAATTCACATTGAATAATTTGTAAAAAATAAATATGGAGCTGAACTTAAACTAAAAAAAATATGATTCGTTTGTTGGTAGAATGAAATCTAAGGAAGTACTGAAGTACTGATCCAATAATAGAAAAGTTAAGACACAATTGCTGAGTATCACATTTTTACTTTTATCGCAAAAAATACACCGTTAATGTAAGATATGCTGCGAAAAAAAGTAGTGATTATTATTTTAATATTTTAGAAAAGTTTTTTTGTAGTTCACTTTCATAGTTTGGCCTAAACTATGACGATTAATCTCCCAGTAATATAAAATGACTCTTGCATTGGTATAAAATTTCTATTCAGAAAGTATATTTACGCGTACAACTAAAATAAACCTTTGTTTAAACCTTCTGAGGTCGCGAGCATTACCTATATTATTTCAAAAGAAACCCAATTATCCTCAAAAGAAAAATCTTATTATAAAAGCACACACTTAACAAAGCAAGTAACCATCATGAGGTAAGAACTTTAGCGAATTATCCGTAAAAGGTCCTTGTAGATAATTCTCTTGTCAACCAAATATAGTGTTTCTGGAGAAAACGGGAGATATATGGGGCGGCCACAGAGTAACGACAAATGGAGTGATCTGGTAGAAAATAATCCCTTCTTTTGCTGAAACAAATACTTCATCCAATTACGCTGTTTTTAACAGTAAAATGGCCTGAAATTAATATTGTAGGAAGCTTCCATATTTACGAGCGAGCATGTATGTTAGGCCATGTGAAACCTGAATTGATAAATTGAATAGAGTCAGGTAACGTTAAAAGTTAGATATGCAAGTAAATCCTTAATAAATTGGAAATTTTTACTACATTGTAATGAATTTTACCCGTAAATTATACAAGTTCACCATACTATCAAAGGGCATAAGTAACTTGCTTAGAAGAATAACATCCTAACCCAAAAAAAAAATGAATGAAATCTTTATATGCTTGTAGGGGTGACTATGTAATTGTCATTTAAGGCCATTATCGTATGAGTCCTTTTTGGGCGAGGAGACAACAAATGAGCGAGCAATCAGCTTTCTTGATATGTATATACGGTTACAAGGTACTTAAACAAAACACTTTAAGTAATGGAGAATAACGTAAACGACATTCCACCAAGCACGTAGTTTGATCTACACGAACAATCGGTAACTAAGTTTAATCAAAAATTCACAACTCAATCAAACCCACCATCTTTATCCTCGATCTCCTGTCCAATTATCTCTTGTTCGCGCCAAAAACTAGTGCTTAGTGTTATGTCAAGTTGACATCTATCAGAGTCATTCGAAACCATATCTCTCTTCAGAACGAAATCTTTAGAAGTGCTGACATGCTTAAAAAATGAATGTTGATGTATCGATAAAATGAAACGCGATTTTGTGATCACAGATGCTCTGTCGACACCACTACCGTGCTTCCTTAATACGTGTGTGCATTAGCTATCCATTTGCTCATTACTCTGTGGTTTCTACAGGCTGGTAAGCCTGACGGACATCGAGCTTATGTCCGAGGGATATGTAGGAAGGTGTGAACATTCAACCAGCTTCGTTTACTAAATCGATGTATTATGTTGGTCGGGAGATTATCCTGATTAATATTTTTCCTCCTGTTCTTAGACTGCCGTTTTGTTGGTTTTTTATGCGAAGTTATTTTTAACAAAGCTTGTTGTTTAATAATTTATTTCGGACCTTAAACGAAAGATGTACGCAAGAAAATATATCGTAATGTTTAAGACAATCACGGAATGCGAAGTACTCTCCTATTAGGAGGTTACAGGGTGCTATTTATGTTTGATTTTTATTGAGTGTTATATTCATTTAGAAAATGTTTAAGAAGCTGGCTTCTAGCGTCAATTTAAAATTGTGATAATTATGATTAATAGTTTTTAATTGAAACTTTCAACCTGTAAATGTTAATTAGGTGCCCAATAGAAAGTGTCTCTTCAGCTAACATTCGATTGTAAAGTTGTCTGAAATTATTTCCCAAACTTGTGTTATTTATTACCGACAAACGTTTCAGAGTAAGAAACTTGATACTAAACCGTTATTAGGTGTACACGCAGCAATTAATATTACCGGCGCGTGATTTATTAGCTCTGAAGACTTTACACCGTCTTACAGAATACAAGTGGGTCGTTTGTTTGGTAAATTTTATGAAGCGGCAATGAATTTATTGTCCTTCTTCGGAAGTATTGTCTTAGTAAAAATTCTAACTTAATAATTTACATGAGAAACTGCATGGTGAATTTATGTTCTCTGTTTGAAATAATTTCATTGTTAAGCTTGTATTTATATTTTTTGTTTATGCCCAGGCTCTTGACAGTATAGGCTATTATAATAATAACGCTCATAGGAGAACGCAGAAACTATAGAACGCCTCCTGCTACGATCCTGACATACAACTTTTCTTTCTCTTACGTTTATACAAGTATTCATGGTGACGAATGCGTATTAAAACTTGAAAGCAATAAATGTATTGAGTACCTAGGTGAGGTACTCAATACATTTATTGCTTCCACATGTGAACTTAGATACCATCTATACACACAAATTTAGACCATTGTGGGCCCTGTCAGGCACTGCAAAAGTAGGGGAGAAGATGAGGGCTTATATTTAACTAAGTATTTATATATTTGGTAGATTGCAATTAGTTTAATAAAAAAATAGACGTTTAAATATTCATTAATATTATAATAGCATTGCAATATGGATGTTTCCTGGGTTGAAAAATGTTAATTCTGTTTAGTCCATTAGTGAGATTATCCAATAATATTGCACACGTATTTTTTGCTTTACCAAATCAAAATAATTGTCAAAGTCAAAGCGCATCAAAGTTTAGGAGTGGGGGCTTGTGACGTCACTAAGGCAGTATAAAGTGTACTAGCGGCGTGACGAGTCACGATATTTTAACGCATTATATCGTCGTCACTTTATGTGTACGTGTCAAAAGAAAAGATACTCGTACTTGTCCAATATTTTTAATTAATCTACCAAACGGACAAAAACTAATTTTCAGTTAACTACCCTATTTTAGAAAAGTAGTATTTTAAAGCACGGTTTTTTTTTTCAATCCAAATACTTAAGTGTAGTTTTTCCATAACAAAAAACTTTAATCATCATCAATCAGTTTCAGTAAAAAAGCTTTTATAAATGTTATCATAAAAATTCTAGAAAATATACACTTATTTGGTCATTACTCATTCACTTTATTCAGAAGTTATCGTAAGTATCGTAAACGTGAATAAATGATCGTTTAAATAAATAAAGATATATACATTATTGTACAATATATGTATTTTTTATAATCTATAGGCTCGCCTTTGACCACTATCTATATAAATTTGTTTATCTTACAGAAAAAAGAGACACTATTCATTATGTTCTTGTCAAGAACAGATATACCATTTATTCAACAGAAAATTTTATTTTTGATACCTAAAGAAAATATAAGACACATTCCGATGTGTGGCTAACATTTTCATAGGATTGATTTGTTTAATGAAATCATCTGAAATACAACATAGCAAAATATTATTAAGACAGCAATATTATAAATGTATGTTTTTGTTTGTAAGCTGGTTTATGTATGGAATTAATAAGTACATATTATGTTTGTCAATAAGGCGTATTTATCGTTCACCAAAGTTTATGAAATTTATTTATTTTATTAATACGTTTCATGTTACAAATTTAGTGCAGCCCTGGATCTTATACTAGGAAGTCCTAGTACAAGAGACAGTATCATTGTATAATCAATGTAAAAAATATGAAATGCTTATATTAATTTTAAAAAGGCAAAAAAAATAAGTTGAGGTTTTCTCTTAAAAAAATTTGCACAGCCACCAATAAAAAAAGTCGAATAGTATGATCCATTTTAACCCATCCACATTAATAGAACCTGTGCCACCCTCTCGCGACGTGAATAAATTAAAATGTTAATATCTACGTTATTAGAGAATATCCTGGTTTAGCTTATAAAACCCAATTAGTAGTATAATCCCATACATATTTAATACACAAGAGAATAAAGATAGATGATATTATTATGTATATACCGGTTTTGTTTTCATTCTCGTATGTACACACATTTCATGTACAGGATATCCCTTTGAAGAGTACAGGAATTAATTTATCGAGTCCTATAGAATTATCCCAATAATGTGCTTTCCATTGTTAACAATGGGACAATTGTACCGAATGTCGCATTATTATAATATTTTAATACGTTATTGAAATTGATAAGGGTTCCGATTTCAGAGCCACTTATATGGATAACAGAAATTGTAAATACATTTTAATTTGCTTGACAATAATAATTAACTGTATTATGTATGTAAATGATAGTACCATTTATTTAATTCATAAATAAAAAAGGCTTTTGGGAACTTTAATTAAAAGCCGTATGCATATTATTTTTTATTTTGTAAATATATTGTGATGGATCGCTATTTAATGAATCCTTTTCTAATTTTACAAACTTATACTAGAACTAACTACTTACACTATATATAAAAGAAAGGTATGAACCCTTCTCTTGAAACTTAAACGTGCCAAAGAACGTATCCGATGAAAAATGCCGTACTTACTCGAAACGTTTGAATTCTAATCTCATTCTCAATTTATCAAAATTACCTTTTACTTCCTTATACTCGTATTTTGACAAATCGTTCAATTTGATTGACGCCAAGATGAGATTGCAACTTGTTTCTGAACGTTTATTAGGTATAGTAAAAAAGAAAAGGAAAAAATTATTTACTGACACAGAAACTGGCATTTGTATAAATTTTGCTTAAGCCAAACCCTTAACTACAACATTTGTATTACTTAAATTAAGTTAGCTGGTAATAAACTATTCTATAAACAGTTGTAACACTTCTAAAAGTGTAATTGATTTTCAAATAATTTCATTGGTTCAACCTGGCAATGTTGCCAGCATTCTGGGCAATTTTTTGATGCGCTATGAGCCCTTTTTCCTCTCCCCTCTGTATGTAAGTTTGTTTTGTTAGTAGCCATAATATTAGAAATACTCAATTGTATATAATATTTGAATTAGAAATAAACAAAAATATTATTTAATTGGTTCAGATGTTCCAATGATATACAAGTACTCGAATAGCGGTTTCCTTCTCTCCATGGAAACAACTATTGTATGTAAGTCAACCTGATCATATCATTAAGTTTCACATGTCATATTCTTCTGTTGCCCTGGTAACGCTTCGGGAAAAGTGTATCGAATGTAGCACAATTGAAAACTCTCATGTTAAAATGAAGTGTTATTTACACAGTGGAATAGAATTTTATACGTTTCTAGATAGAGATTATTGACTTTTCCAAAGTTTCCAGTTAGTACTTGGAAGTAGGTTATGTCTTTGTCTATAAGCTAGTTATATGATACAGTTAACACTTATTCTCAAATCCTTTACGAGTTCATGAACCTCAAGATGATTCAAATTTACAAACAAAACGAACCATGGTATAAGTTCATAAAAAGGCCCATCTTTAAGTCAATTAAAAGAACATTCACTGGACTTATTCACGATGTCGGTACATTTCGAGAACATTTCGAGTAATAATAATAAATAACAAGCTATGGGTTACTGCTAATTTGAAGATTCGAGCTAGAGTTTGCGACATGAATTGGAAAGGTGAGGTTAGTATCACCTTTACCTTGTGCAAAGTTTGTCCAAAATTTCTAAATTCAAAAATAGCTACCATCTCAAAATCCCCAAAACAGTTGAGGTTTTCTCCGTTTCTCCAACTCCAAATTTAAACACAATGTCAATAGACTCCTAATGGCCAAAAAGGTTGTGGTTTTCTTATAAAATTTGTCACATGTTTTCAATTCACCTGGTCGTGCTAAACCCGTCCACGAAACCATTTGGATTACGTGTTCCCAAAGGTTAATGCGATTAGCCAGGACGGCCAATAAATAGCCTTGATCACTAATAGACATTTCTTTTAGCAAACCTTTTTGAGTCACAGGCGCTTCTTGTTCATGTTTTTGTACCAGGAATTTATGCAAAATGAAGATGTCAAAGGCTTTTCTGCATTTGATGCGTATATTGCTCGGGTTTTGGTAAGGATGTTCGCAGTTTTTTTTTTAAGTTATGATTAGTCAACATAGAAACACTATACGAATTGATAGTAACAAATAAAAATTATAAACAACAATACTTACGGCTTTTTCCATATAAATGCTATATCACGTTATTCCGAAAGAAAATTCTATGCCTACATTATTTTGATAAATATTTATACTAAGAACACTGCAACAATAACTTTTTCAATAAACCAAGACCGTTATTTTCGTTTCACTGAACCAAATAACTTCGAAGATAAAACGCTACATAAAAGAGATCGAGCTAAATTATATAAACAACAAAACAAGCCAAGCTAACTACGTCGGAATCATGTAAAAACCTGTAAACATGCCAACTATTATACACTTTCATTGCATCCTGTGCATCGCTTAAAATCTCAAAATCTTACCACAGACGGCAAACGTACTACATTATTTTTTTTAGTTGCCATCAAGGCAGCATTTATTTTTTAAATTGGCAATTTTTGATCACTGTCACATAATAAAAAACACGCGCGAATTTTTGACGTTCTATTTTTAATTTTATATTTTTGTTGACACTAGGGTTGGCACTTGATTATTTTTGGCTGTAATTGTTTTGTTTGTTGGAGTTATATGTTGTTCGCGTTGTTTTCGTGTTGTTTTTGTGGGAGCGTGCGCGGTCGAGACGGAACAACCGCCCGTGTCGTCGCCGACGTTAGACTGAGTTGCGACCACCTATAAACTGTACAGACGAGCGCTGAAGTGATTTATCTTTTGATGTTTTAATTAGCTACTGAGGTTTGTCAAGCTTCGAATGTAGGCATTTGAACCTTTTGACTTTGTGTTCAATGGGTTTCATTACCTTTACGGGGATTTTTCCTGTGTACTTAAAACAGACTCTTGGAACGAAAATGGAAAATTACGACGTTATTTTCCTGGAAAATTTTCTTGATGCAAAATAAATTAACAAAATAACATCCTTGACTGTACACCTACGTTAAGCTGTGGTATAGAAACAGCGAATAAAAACAAAAGAAAAAGATAGTAACTTTTATTTGTTACAATCGTAACCTTTTCTACGTCACTAGTTTTACGTAAATACGACCTTTTCCTTCCCATTGTATTGAGGTCTAAGCGTATATTAATATTTAATGCTTTCATATTGAATGTGGGTAATAGTCCTTTTATCCAATAAGCGAACTTTTAAGGTACCCGTGGTCGGGTTCGTTATATTTCTTTCGATAAAAGCAGTCTCAGAAGAATGTAATTGATAATAATATATTAAGATGTCACTTTCCCAATGCTAATACGAACTGTTCCGAAAAGTTCCGAAATTGCACGAAGTCTCGACGATTCTTGGTGTTATGACCTTAGTTAGAGATATGTAGGACACTTCGTCGAAGGTCATAGTTACACTTAATAAGGTACTTAACGGAGACCATTTCAATGTGTGGAATTTGCTAGGTATGTCATGTAAATATCATCCAATAATGATCAAGGCCTATTTCATTTACTTAGTTAATTGTTCGTATTATTTTAGTGGATATCAAGAGGCACGTGACATTTTCTTCTAAGTCGAAAATTAGTTTTTTCCAGAAGATTAAAATAGTAATGTAATGTTCTCTTTACTCCTTCCATCACTTTTTACTTTAAGAAACGTTTTCAGTTTCACAGCGATTCCCACACTGAATTTCTTAGGTCATCAGACAACTTACGACTTCAAATTCTAAGACATTGCACAACTTTTTTGGATAAATCCTTTACTGTTAGGCTACTCGTCTGTGGAATGTATTGTCAGATCCAATCAAACGTGCTCAATATCATTGCCTGTGTTCAAAATACTCGTAAAGGGATATTACCTGTCACTGTCTTCGTCTTAGCGTGTTGATTTGTGATTGTGATTATCAATAGAGTCATTCACATTTATTTTTATTGCCATTATATATATACATTGCTATGTAATAAATACATATGCTATGTATTTATTACATAGCATATGTATTTGTATGAGTATCTATTATAATATAGTATTTTAACAATGTTAATGACCAATGACAACCCCACTTCATGTCCAGACAATTACTGACCATACCAGGTTTCCTGGAAAAGATCGCGGAGTGCGATAAGGCCGCCCATTGTATTTGTATTAATTTTAAATTTCTTTTTATAATTGTATTTTAAGGTGTACAATAGAGCATATAATAAATAAATAATAAATAGTAAATTCACTTATGGAAATGCCGTGCCCACATTTAGACTGACGAGTCACTAAATACATTTAGAGTTAAACATAGTTTAGACATCATTCTATCTTCAAACATTTGACAGATAAAGAACGATCATTTAAATTTAAATCTTTTTATTTGTGCGCTTATTTGGATACTACAGGTTTGCTTTTAAATGAATTTGAAAATAAAATAAAATTTGTGGAGTAGCCGGTTTAAGTATGCTCTCACCTCTGGGACGGATCTGCCAGGTACCAACTTGATGCACTTGAGTCGATTAGCAGACGGGCCAAGAGACTTATCGGTAATGATGCGTTGGTCGCCTCAAAGCTCCAGAGCCTTGAACACCGACGACGAGTTGTCAGCCTGTCGGTTTTCTATCGGTTACATTTCGGGGAGCGTGCGATGGAACTCCACAATTTGATTCCGCCTAGCCCTTTCCATCATCGGAGTACAAGACATACGGCAATGCGCCATCGGTACATGTTTGATATCCCACCCATACGCACAAAGCGTTTTGAAAATACTTTAATTGTGCGTACAGCTAAGGAGAGGAATTCCCTGCCGGCGTCTTTGTTTCCTGATAGCTACAACCCTCTTCAAGTCAAGAGTGAATAGGTTACTTCTAGGCAAGCGTGCTTCACCTTCGACCACATCATCACTTAACATCAGGCGAGATATTGGTCAAACGCGAGCCTATAACAAATAAAAAAATTTTTTAAAAAAAAATATCAAATTGTTTAACCAAATTCAGAATTGCTCAGTTTCAATTTTAACAACCCTGAAAAAGACATAAAACAACAGAGTGCCGACAATCAATAGACTATCCTTATGTTTCCTGGGAGTGCCATAAAAGGATTCCTAATGGTCAGGACTATCCTCTTGTGTATCAACAAACTTAGGTTATTGAGTGGTGACATATGTCAGCATTGTCACACTATTGAGAGGGTTTTGTTCGAAGCAGACATTCAAGGTTAAATTGGTGATCATTTTATTCGGTTCTAACCTTTATCTGCAAATGTGCTGGTATTAACTTTAATACTTGAGCGTTTTATAATTGAAAAACAATACATCACAGAAATAAATAATCGAAATCATCGCGTTAAATTCCCGTGATTTTCTTTTTCAAATGTGGTATTAAGTAGTATATAAACCAATTAACAATTGGTTTCAAATAAGGAACGAACTGCTTTTAATGTATCATTTACTTGAATTTAGAATTCAGCCATAATTATTACAGTTTAAAGTGGATGTTTAATAAAACGGTATTTTCATAAATTTGTAATTATTCGGTCTTTACCGTTTAAGACCGCATATGTATTTACATACGCCTGAGCTGGCTGACCAAAGCTAGATGTATCCTCCGACTGCACAGCATGCGTTTCTTCTTGTTTACATCTTTTTAGTTCGCTTTTTAAGCATTTTTAGTTTAAAAATCAAGCGGTTTTAGTTTAAAAATATATTTATAACTTTTTAGTTATTTTTTTTTATAATGAGGTATATTTAAACATATAAGTGTTCTACATTTTTGTAATCACCTCTTAAAACCCTTTATTTTGATACCGGACACAATGGATTTGGAAGAAAAAAAAATTGGCCCCCACAATATGGCGCCCAAAATCCGCCATTTTTCTGTTTTCCAATTTTAATGTAGCCAGTGACACTCACAGAGTTAAGACAAATCGATTGACGTTAGAATCATCAAAATCGGCCAACGCGTTTGGTCGTTAGAACGCCACATAGGAACAAACATACATACATACATAGACTGATAAACTCATTACCTTCCTTCGGCAGTAGGGTAATTAAATGGGAATTAAATTAGATCATATTGGCAACCCTAACTAATAGTTGTCATGTTCATAGTTGTTATAATTTGAAATGCTATTTCTAAGGCCTAATCTTAATTCTCGAAAATAGTTGCTGAAACAAAGATTTAATTATAAATACCTATGTCATAGATACGATATGGGTTCGTGTTAGCAACTAACTTTGATTTAATAGGATTAATCTAGCTAATAATATTTATTATTATTATAATCTAGCTACCCCATGCGGGTTGTCTTTTTTTTTTAGCTGGGATTAATGCTCATGCATACTGCGTTACCACGGGCTGATAGCGCAGTTATGTGGGACTCCAACCCACTAAAACTCCACTTATGGCGGGAACACGGCATGCGTTAGCACTCACCGCGAACCAAGCGGGTAGTCAAAGATCCAGTTTCGGTGTTGAGTATAGACCTCGCCAAACTTATGGGCCGCCCTGAAGTTAGTTTACCGAATGCGCGAGGCACGAAACGGTGCTGTTTTTGTATGAGATTTAGTACTACGTAGCCATTGTATCCAACTTCAGGGCGGCTAAGAAGTTTGGCGATAACTATATTTGGAGTGAATAATGCGTGGAATTCTACTTTTCAGAAATCGGAGAAAAGAGAAGGAAAGAGTAATGATCACCACGGTTATTCGTTGCCAGCTGACTATTTCAGACTAGCTATTTCCCGCAACATCGCTCCTGTGGCACAGGAATAGCGTAAACATATTTCCATGAGAAATAGTGGCCGATGTCACTCACAATAGTGTAGTTTTTTAACAGTGAAAGATTTTTTGTTTTTACTTCCTACTTTGGAGATTGCCTTCTACTGAGAAACAAACAGTTTTACTTATTACGTACGGCGATGCGCCATCAGCACATGATGGACATCCCACCCATACCCATAAAGCGTTTTGCAAATACTTCCATTATGCATACAGCTAAGGAGTAGAATTCCCTGCCGGAGTCTGTGTTTTCCGATAGCTACAAACTAGGGGTCTTTAAGTCAAGAGTGAATAGGTTACTTCTAGGCAATCGTGCTCTACCGTCGACCCCACATCATCACTTACCATCAGGTGAGATAGTGTTTGAACGATTATAAAAAAAAAAAAACATTTAAGTCTTGTTTTCGTCTCAATGTTTTCTTCATAACTTTATTTAGTTAGTGGTGTAAAGTAGATATACTTGTCTAGTTTCAAACCCACTGTCAGTCACCTAGGCACCTAGTACCGAAATAAGTAGCTATCGTCTAAATAAACAATTTATAAATCCCGATTGCCTTTTGATTATAACTTAATATTATTGACACAATGATATTGGTAAATAAATAATTTCGTTCCAGATTTCTCTCGGGCGGCGAGTCTAATTTACGAAGCGCCTACGGCCGAATGTTTCTACTTCAGGATATATCAGGATCGTTTATTTGTTTATTATTAAATAGCTTAATCTGTTAGCAATCAGTGATATTACGTGTAAGTGGGTAAGTGTCATGATTGCAAGAATTTCTGTCCGACTTCAGGAGGTTCTCAATACCACTGTATTTCTATTTTTGTGTGTCACCTCAAAACTTTTTACTAGGTTAACCGATTTTGATGATTTTGTTTGAAAGGTAGTGCTTTTAATGTAGTCCCATTTTAATTATGTGAAGATCTGATGAAAAACTTCGGAGATATACAACAGAAATCTTCAATGAACAACGGCGAATCTCTTGGGAATGCTTCAGTCGCATGTCTGTTTGTTTATCACACCGGTACGCCTTTAGGGATTCGCAGACATGTACATTTCACCCTTGTACTTTCTCATTTCCCAGGTTATGTTATTTTTTATGTTATTTGGGTAATCTATTCAGGCATAACTTTCGGCGTCGACGCCGCAATCGACAATCGATTGCGGCGTCAGTGGCGAGCATAACGTCTTCCAAATTGCAGGTGTATGGGCACTTGGGACACTCCAGCATGTGTGTCATATTTTGCAAAGGGGCACCGCACTCATACTCATACTTAGTCACCATGTCAATAGTCACCACTTTTCTAGATATACATTCACACACGCGTATAAATCATTTCTTTGGTATATCCTTACTCATACAGTGGGTCCAACACTCATATTCAAAATTTCCTCTGGACATTTTTCACATTTTCCCTCTTCACATGCCCATTATTATATGACAATTTTCACCCAACTTTTCAATCACCAGTACCAAGCACAGACTTTAAAGTAATACACAATAGGGTAGTTGACAAAAATATCTGTTTAGTCCGTCAGTTAGATAACCCGTAAATATTGTACACGGTTTTTTTTATTCATTTGCCACGTTAACAAAAAATATGACGATACATTGCGTTGAAATATCGTGCGACATCATGCTGTTAGTACACTTTATACTGACCAAGTGACGTCACAAGCCCCCACTTCACTTTCGTCACTTTGATGCGCTTTATCTTTGTCAATGTTTATTTATTTGATAAAGCTAAAAATACGGGTTCAATATTATTTGATAATCTCACTGACGGACTAAATAGAATTATCATTTTTTTACCCAGGAAACATCGCTATTGTATACATACAAAATGAATGGAAATACTTGTCAGCTGATGTCGTTCTGTGTGTGATTTAAATTTACAAGAAAATAATCTTTTAACTTGAGTAAAGAGATTATTTCCTTGATGAGTTAAATCAATCTGCCTGACCTTTTTGCGACCATGTTGGGATCGCCTTCCAGTCAAACTCTTACAGTTTTTTTTAAGTTTAAAGATATTTATTTTTCATGAGAACTTATAAATAACAGTTCATTTATAATGAGATACAGAGTAACTTAATCTAAATAATATTTGCCTTTGGGGCGTTGGCGAAGCGACGTTGTAAGATACATACATGTTTTTTTAGTTTATTCTTAAATATGTTAATATTATCACACCTCTTTACATCGTCCGGTAAATCATTGAACAGGCGTGTTCACTTCACTAATACTGTTTTTTTGCCATAATTAGTCCGTGCACATGCAGTTGCTAGTTGGAATTTGATTTTACTTCTTGGGTTGTATGTTACTGTTCTTTTAATTGTAAGTTTGATTGTACGGTTAGAGAACGTGGTGATTTTTTTTAAGAGAATGCTGGCGTAATATGTGTAAAGTTGTGTGAGATTTAGCAGGTAAGTTTTTTACATATAGTAATTGCCTATTTGATCAGCACAGCACAGTTACTGGGAAACACAGTACCCTTGGTAAGACTGATGTCATAATTACTAGCTTCTGTCCATGGTCTACAAATAAGAGTTGAGACCAACAACTTAGCAGGATTTTTGAAGCACGGAGGAGCCTCAGCATTTAAATGGATGCTCACCTATCCACAAATTGAACAATGCTGTTATTAGTTTGCCATGTTATCTGATTTTAAACTATACGTAATCTTGTTACGTACGCTTGAAAATTACATTACGTACCTACAAATGTCAGTAAGATAAATTCTCAATTTATAACCTGTAATTGGAATTTCCAGCCCTGTAATAGTTCGGTCGTTACAAAGAGATTTTATCGGCTACTATGTGTAATAGAAGATTTATGAATACCTTACATTCAAAGAAAATAAATGATTTGATGGTTGAAATAATAAGGAAACTATATTTCTTGTCACCAAAATTTATATTTGTCATCAAGTTGTATCCCCTATACCTAATAAATAGATCTATCGCCACGAAATATTTTCGTTCTCAGATAAAAAAAAGTGTTCCCAGGTATGAATTACCAAATTAATGTTAATATATGTGTATAATAAGAGATGGATTACCAATAAAATTTTAGTGAATTAGATAAATATATAAACTTCGTTCTTATAATAATAGTTTTATTACTCAAATAATAGCTTTATGCTCAGAATGGTAGATCTGTCACCAAATAAATCGATTATCGATCCCTGACTGCGACTCCTTTTTATTTGTTACATTTTATTTCGTTCAGTTATTAAACTTAGGGCACCCCGTTTCGGACAGGTTAGGTTCGAAGGAGATGACGGGAGCTGAAGTGAGCGAGCAAAGCGAGCGAACTCAGCTCCCGTCATCTCCTTCGTGTTAGGTTACTTTAGACCCTGCATTCAGAAACAGGAGCCTCGCGCAGCGAGGCTCCGTCGACTCTGTTGCGACACTAATCTAACTTTATGAAATTTTCTATTGACATAATATAAGGGAGAGTCCTACAGTACCGTCACCTTAAGGTTTATCCACAAAAAAATGAAAAACAAATAATATCTAAGGAAATAAAATCTAAGGAATATCTAAGGTTATATGTTCAGTACTTCCTTATATTTTATAAGTACTAATAGGCTATTTAATAAAAATAAAAAACTACTAAATCATTTAGAAATAATCAGCTTTATTATTGCAATTTAAAGACTAGAAAAAATCAGACTAAAAATAATTGTCCTTCAGTACCGGCCAGTAAGTAGGTAACCATTTAGACAGTACAGTAATCGCAAATGTACTGATCAGATAGCTCCGATATGTTTGCACAAGCCTCATGAACCCAAATTTTACAGTTTCCACACTGTATCCAGTCTTCTTCAAGACATTCAGCGCACAAAGGGCAAACTGTGTCTTCTTCAACCGGTCTGTGAGTAGGAGGTAGATTTTCTTTGGTATTTTTTTTGGTTTTCTTTCTGACATCTCTTCCTGACAGTAAACTCTTGCCTTTTTTATTAACACCTTTTCCTGAAATCTTTGTTGTCTTGTTACCATCTTCTTCAAAACAATGTTTATTTTGCTTTAGTGATTCAAGTTTTTTTTTGTAAATTTTTTTCTCTTCCAGCATCAGCACAGCTTTACGCATATTTTCCGGACCGCAGGCGCCCTTCTTTTGCCTCGTTTGACTATCATTTGCATCGTTTGGCATTTTTGTGTATCTGTAAATAATGCAAACCTTTTAAAAACGAATTTAATAAATGGCCGGTACTGCAGGACATCGTAATGGAAACGAATCGTACTGAAGGAAACGGAAAAAAAAGGAATTTTGATTTCAGATGAAAACAAACGTATAAAGGTTGAATTAATATTCGGCATCTAATAGTCATATATACATAGTAATCTTACCAGGAGTTATTTGTTTTGAATTGAATCACTGAACTTCGAAAATCACCAACAGAAATTTAATTACGTAGCACGTGTTCGTCGCACTCAACATAAATCTTTGCACTGACACTAAACCGGTTCCAACAGGTTGAAGCCGCGCGGGGCATGTACTTGCACGAGTGTAACGCATTAATATCGGTAACATTCTTAGCGCCATCTATTATAAAATTAAAGAACTTGCAACTGGCCGGTACTGGATGCTGGCCGGTACTGTAGGACTCTCCATGATTTATTGGTGATCTCTTTAAATTAGTTTGCTTAAATACTTATTGGGACAAACCTATTATAATACATACAAAAACATTTATTTGGTACTAGACCCTATATCTCCATGATTTTAGGAGATGTATTGTGGAATGAATTTTATATTGTTTGCTGACTACATTTTGGTGACAAATCTACTATTTTGCGGGCAAACTCTATTTTTTAAGAAACACAAAACTTATTAAATTGGCGATAGCTTAAATGATACCCAAATAATAATGTCAATTGATTGACCCAATATAAAAGTATCTACTTGGCTTTTTTCCTTATATAATGGTATAGAGTTCAATCACCCCGCTTGGAAAATCTTTGTTTGTCGTCTGGTGATCTGAAAAAATCGCGTTTCTTATTCTGAGTATTATGATTTGTTACCCTCATAACGTATAGGTACCAAAAGTTGTGTTTTGTAATGAAACTATTTTCAGGAAACTTGCATCATAGATAAAATACTTTTTTTTTTAATATTATTGTTAGGCTTGCTTGTGCATTATCTCACCTGATAGTAAGCCATGATGTGGTCGACGATGAAGCACGCTTGCCTAGAAGAAACCGATTCACTCTTGACCTAAAGACACCCAGGTTATAGCTATCAGGAAATACAGACTCCGTCATGGAATTCCACTCCTAAGCTGTAAGCAAATTAAAAGTATTCCCAAAACGTTTGGTGCGTATGGGTGGGATGTCCACCATGTCCATCTTATATCATCATTGTGCGGTGCGCTAAACGGTCTCTACGAGTATATCCGGCTTATTGGCAACAATAGTCCTATCAGTGATGATAGACAGATCCCAGTATATCGTGACATGGTCATTTTCGAGAACTGGGCACATACTTATAATACGGTACCTTAGAATCCACTAGATTGTATTTCAAAGCAAGTTGCTGGTGATTAATCCCGCAGCCTTATTGCGTAAGTGAATATGGCAATGCAAAGGGTTTGACCGCTATCAATCGACCAATCACACTGACGGAAATTCACATGGCGTCATTCATCTCGCATTTCGGTTGCTGGCCACTTGGTTATGTCTGTGCAAGAACTCGCCGTTAGCCAGACGATAACAACCAGAGATAATACGTCTGATGGATTCACCTGAGCGGTGGTATGCCCGACACAGGTCAACCGTCCCGTCGTTCATTATATGTCTCCGGTAGTTATTCATCAGGATAACTTCGTCCATAATTGCACAGACAAAACCTTCAGTGTCCCCGAAAACTTCACCGAAACGTAGCCAGAATACGGACGCTGAAATATCTACATCGGGCCCATGGAGAGCCCGACATAAACGCCCGTGAAGCTCCGTTCCTTGCCATTCCTCTTTGCGTCCATCAGTAGTAAGTACCCCAAGGTTTACGCCAGTTCTCTTTAGCCATGGACAACGGGGTGAGTCCCTTGTCCACTTCGACCAAACCCCGGTGCATTTCAGCTTCAAAAAGTATTCTCTGAGGCTGCACACCTCGCGGTTGTGAAGAGTCTTGGCATTTAAAAAGCCTCGACCCCACACTTCCGCGAGATGTACAGCCTCATCACCGATGATCGTGGGTAATGCATCCGGTTTGCGTTCAGCAGTATCCAGACCCTCCCATCAAGGGCATCGAACTCGGTCTGACTCCATTTTAGTACGCCGAAAGAGTACATCAAAAACGGCATGACCCAACTGTTGAAGACGCGCACCTTATTTCACCTTTATATGTTTATGATGTCGTTTATTTATCTTTGTTCTTATTACATTACATTTATAAATATTTCTTTAAAAAAGCTATTTAAAAAAAACATTTAACAAAATAAAAAATAGCGGCCAACTGGTATCGGGAACAGGGTCCAAGCTACCGGCGGTCCAGAGAAAGGAACCACCAAACAATACGAGCCATGTCCAGAAGTACTTCTTTCTGAATCAAACTTGTTTTATTTTTATTTTAAATACTTTACTGGACACCATAAACGTACAGGGCAATCTCTTAAAGACAACCTTTGGAAGGATTGAACGAAAGGAGAAGAAATTAGGTCTGTCAGTGTAAAAAATATATACATAATACTTATATATCATATATAGCCTTATGTCTAATTTCCTATATTTAAGTTCTTCACACGCTAGGAATCCTACTGTGTCCTTCTCACACTACTGATTTTGTTCATTCTTCCTTTCATATTCAGTCTACCATATTCAGTCCTCTCGAAATGAGGACGGTTCACAGTCAATATGCTTTCAAGCGTAAATTGCGCGTTTATTTTCAACGGGGAGAAGAAACATCTCGATAACTTCTATTATTTACTTTATTAAAATATTTTTTTTTTTATTTAGGTATGTATTATACAAAATATATATGTATGTGTATTTTAAGCATCATATCATTAGTATTTATTTGCTTTACTTGTCAAAATTTAATTAATGCACCTGCCATATTATCTCTTCACAACTCTTGGTTGGACGGTAGAAAATGCCTAAGACATTAAGTCCGCCATTGTACATTTGTGCATGAAGTTTTAAATTAATAAATAAATAAATACAACTATCCGGTTCATATTCAACCACCAGAAATATGACCATGTGTCGAGCTGCAGAATTCAACTTAAATGGATCTCCATTCGGCACAGAAGAAATTTGCGCGCTTTGACTGCGCTTTTCTCTCTACTCAACTCTCCCACACCTCCTTCTTATCTCATACCTCACTTTCAATATCTATGTACTTCACACGCTAGGAATCTGCGTTCACCTTACAATCCTCTCTTGCTCTGTCCTTCTCATACTTCTGATCTTGTTCATTCTTCCTTTCATATTCAATCCATTCTTTTCTGGAATGCGCTTTCTCTCGATATCAGGACGGCTGCAGTCAGTATGCATTTAAGCGGCAGTTGCGGCATTATTTCTAAACGAATAGCAGAATCGCCTCAACGTCTCGTCGCCTTTCTATTTTGTATGTATATATTATTTTATATATAGTATATACTATAGTAAATATTTAGGTTTGCTTATTTTTACTAAATATTTTTGTACTAATTTTACATTTTTAGTATTATTATTTAATTTTTTATGCACCTGCCATGCTATGTCTTCACTGCCCTTTGTTCAGGCATTAAGTCTGCCTATGTACTTTTATATTGCATGAAGTTTTAATAAATAAATAATACAAGAAAATCTAAAGAAATATACAAAAATCATAACATCACGCCTTCGGGGTTTCCGAAAGGTTGGGAAGAGCGACACTAATATATAGTATCACCCATATTTCGACAGGTATGTAAAACTCCCATGTCGGCCAGCCTGTTGCCATCAACTATTTACAAATCCAGTCTCCGGGATTACCAGATTGAAAAACCCAATAACACTTAGCCCGGCCCGGTTACCTAACCCAGGAACTCATACTCAATAGTAGCGTTTGCGATCCTTAGTCCAACGAGGTAGTAAAAACCGGCCAAGTGCGATTGTTGGTTTTGTACCAAACCGCAAAATTAAGTTTGTTGTAATAGGAAAACCGGCCACGGGCGAGTCGGACTCGCGCACGAAGGGTTCCGTACCATTATCGCGAAAAACGGCAAAAAGATCACGTTTGTTGTATGGGAGCCACACTTATATATTTTTTCATTCCGTTTTTTGTATTTGTTGTTATAGTGGCAACAGAAATACATCATCTGAGACAATTTCAACTATTTAGCTTTCCCGGTTCATGATATACAGCCTGGTGACAGACAGGCAGACGGACAGTGAAGTCTTAGTAATAGGCGCCCGTTTTTACCCTTTGGGTACGGAACCCTAAAATTTCTAAGAAAAAACTGATTTATCAATATATTGTTAGTTTTGTTAGTTAAATAATATACGTAATAATAAACATAATCGCCAAATTTCAAGTTCATAGGTCAATGGGATGTAAAAAAAGTCTTCGGAACAAAATTTTGTAAAAATGCTGAATACATATAACACACAATAAAAAAAACGAGCTCTAAATAACTATATTCCTACCTTAATGGAATTAGCTAAAAATATTTTTTAGGCCCCTTTTAGAAGTATGGGGTCCCATACATCTAAAAGGGACCTGAAAAATATTTTCCTTGAAAAAAACATTATTTTTTTTTGACAATTTGTTTGGTTTTGGGGCAGCAAGATGATGTGAGTATGTGAAAATTTGAAGACTGTGTAGCTCCAACCGTTTAAATATAAAACCCGTGTGACAGATGACGGACAGACGGATAGATATACGGATACGTGAGTGACTACAACAGGGCTCCGTTTGGACCCTTCGGGTACGGATCCCTAAAAATGAGGTAAAGTAAATAAACAAAAAATCGATATGACACAACAATTAATTTTAACAATTCAAATAAACAACAGTCCCACTACTGTCTGTTTATCAAAAAAAAACTATCCTTGTTACCGTCAACAAAGAACAATCGGACATCGTATTTTTTTTTTCTTTTTGTTGTTACACTTTTTCACTCACCTGTACTACAAATTGACAATGAAAGATATAGGTTAACAAAATTAATTGGCTGATCAAATTGCTGATTGACTTCGTGTGTCGGGTAACTAAGGGTGATGTGTTCGTGTTTATTTATTGACTTGGTAAATTGATTTTGGTTGGCTTGATAGTAGGAAAGGTAGGTGTCTGGTTTCAGTATGATTTTCCAGGGTGGGTTTTCTATTATTTTTCTAAGGATGTTCGCATTTTGATCTATCGCAATCGGTCAATTATACGGACGACACGGTTGGCGCAGTGGTTGAGCGCTTTGCTGCTGCGCTGCATGTCGCGAGTTCGATTCCCGCACGGAATAAATACTTGTATGGCCTACAGACTGTTTTTCCGGATCTTGGTGTTTTGTGTATGTGAGTTTAAATGTTTGTAAACACACCCACGACACAGGAAGAACTTTTTTTTTAAGCCTTGTCCCCCACTAGGTATCTAGTGGGGGACAAGGCTTAAAAAAAAACATTACAATTACTTACTATCTTTTTATTAACTATGGAATCGTTTAATATTACTTCTATCTGCTGCTTAGCCATGTCCCAACTATGCTGGGCTCGGCTTCCAGTCTAACCAGTTTTAGCTGAGTACCAGTGTTTTACATGGAGCGACTTCCTATCTGACCTCCACAACCCAGTAACTGAGCAACACGATACCTCTTGGCTAGACGGGCGTCAGATATCAGGCTTCTGAATACCCGTAAACATCTACAAATGACAGCCAGGATCAATGGTTTAACGTGTTTTCTGAGGCACGAAAGAAACTCGCTATGTAAAGATGGTCACCCATCCACGGACCGACCTCGGCAAGAGTTGCTTAACCTTGAATATCGACCCGTGCATCTGTTATTATATTATTTCTATCATATGTTAATTTTTATCTCGTTTACCCTCAAACTGAAAGGCCTTGCAGAAATTACACCAATGAGGCACAAACTTATAATAAACTAAATGTTAGTCCAGATGATACATTTTGACATTGACTATCCCTGAGATAAGATTGCGTCATGAATTGGTTTTTTTTTTTAATTTAGTACGAGAATGAATTAGCCTTCATTTTGACCGAATCAAAAATACGGTTATGCATTCATTTATTACCTTATTTTCCAAAATATTTGAATGCATCAAGTCTACCCAAGCAAACAGATTTCTTAACCTTCGTATTTTTCAATGGCTTTGGTTTCAAGGCTTCCATTACAAAATGAAAGCGCACTTAGGAACCCGAAAAATCTCAAAAGCCTCCTCGAATCTCGTGTTTATTAAAGACGACACTTTCTCGTCCCCTGTGTTGTAAGCCCCCAATATCGGCGCGAGTTCCCCTCCAAGTGCTATACATTTATTAGGTACAGTTGCCGGCACAAATATATTACATTTACGCAAAATTATAAAGCTTTTTTCATATTAAATCTTTCAAAAAAGTCCTATTTCATAGAAGTATGATTTCAAAAATACTGTGATCAAAAGAACATATTTTAGAAAATCGCTTTTGTATTTGGCTTAATTATTCCATAATTATGACTGTATAATGTACTTAGTAATATACCTACATTATTCTATCTATTTTGGTTCCTATACATACATAATAATTATGGCGTAGAGATACTTTATCTTCTTTGTGGTGAGACGTAAACTAGAATAACTAACGTATTAGAGGAACGGGATCTGCGAGCAAACTATCTTTGTCAGAATTTGTCATTGTTTTTACCCAACTGCAAGGAAAGGGTTATGTTATTCGCATGTATCTTGTATGTATGTATATATGTATGTAATATTCTTTATTTATTTATTAAAACTTTATGCTTATGTACAAAGGCGGACTTAATGCCTTAGGCATTATCTACCAGTCGACCTTAGGGTGGTGCAGAGATAAAACAAGGTAGGTGCAACTAAATGATAGGATGAATAGAGAAAAGATACGAAAAAAAAAAACAGGAATAATAAATATATACTTAGATACATACATACCTATAAACAATGTTATTACCTCATAGCTTTCAAAACGCTAGACGAATTAATATATTTAAGACATCGTTAGATACGTCTTGACCGCCCAGGTTGTTTGTTTGTTGTTCTTGGATAGGTGAAGTTAAAAAATAACAAAATGACAGATTTTGGGCACCATATAGTACGGAGCCCAACATTTTTTTTTTCTTCCTTATCCTTAGAGTATGGTATCAAAATTAAGGGTTTTAAGATGTGATTACAAAAGTATGTACCACTTACATGTTTAAAAGTAATTCGAAAAAAAAATATGGGTACCTAACTAAAACGTAATAAATAAATAAAAATAATTTAAAAATCAAAAACTGCTTTAAAGCTTTTTAGTTCGCTTCTCAAGCAGTCGGGTTTTTGATTTTTAATTTAACTTTTTTTTTCATTTTCCTTATGGCAAAGACTAATTGCATTTTTATGTAGTTTATCTCAAATATATCTTCAGCTTACATGAATATATTGTTTACAGACATTTATTTGAAGTCGGTTGAAAAAGATGTCACCCTGTCGCGCCTGTCTGCTGAGAGCCTTAAAGATCAAGAAGACAATTACTACGAAAAATAGCTATCGCGTTTTTGTCACACTGTCTTGTCGGGTCTGTCTGTGGAAACTTTAAAGATCTCCAAAGATACAAGTAAGATTGTTCAAAGAAAGCATGTGTCATCAATCACAGTCGATGTTGATAAAGGCCGAAGTCTTTTCATATGCCTAATGCAAATAATATCTTGAAAGCACAATGCTTGACTTGATAACTTTTGTTGATATACGCACTTTTCTAAGCGCCTTTGAATTGGATATTCTAATACTTATTGTTATGTGTAGGGGTCCGCTTTTTTATTTGATTTAAAATTCTTAAATGTGTTAAGTATTGTTTTAAAATACCCTTAAGTCTTCAAAAAAAAAATGATCAATATTTTTTACAAACAATTAAAATAGAGAAACGTTTTTTTTTAAATTTTTTATTACAATTTTTCAAATAATCGAACCTTTTGATAAAATTTGTGGTTATGGGTACATTATTCAAGATAGAATGCCAAACACGCAGATGGCCAACTTCACTTTAATTTTTAGACACCATACATAACTTATAAAATAAAATAAAATTATAATTTGATTTTTGCATCAATCCGCATAGTCAATAGAAAAACTCATTGGTTCGAACCTGATGCGCTCCTGACTCCACTCGCTGTAATTGAGTTTTCATTTGATCGCCGCAGCTGTGCGGCCATTCTGAACTCAATATTAATATTAAATTATGAATTGGTTAGATCAGAACTAAGTAGCAAAAAAAGATGTATAGGATAGAATATCTAGTTGAATTTCGACCTTATGCATTTGCTTTTCTTAAGAAAGAAAAAAAAATGTATTTGTGACCCACACTTGAGAAATATGCATGAAATTAAACAACAATAACAAAAAATAAAAACCCCTTACGAGAAAAAAGAGTCTCCTATCTCAGCATGTGCAGCGATATCCAAAAAAGAAATAACGCTGCGCTGATATTCTGATAGGGCCCACTGTTGATGCCACGGACACACTTACGGAAACGGAACATACTGAAAAAAAATAGAATATATAAATAAAAAACAAAATAGAAATAACACAGAAGTTGGGTTGTATGTATAATTATGTGTATGTATGATACTAATATATAAATAAAACGTATTAAATGTAGGTAGACCGGTTCTCGCGTTTTGGTTTATGGCCTATCTCAGAGAAACCGCAATTTTTGTAGCACAAAAATATGTGAGTATTTGTCATGGACCAAATAATTAATCAGGGCACTATGTATAATGCCCGGGCATTATGAATCAAGTCAAGTCAAACAGGGCAATGTTATTAATACTGATTTGAACTTGTATATTTATCACATTATGTGGTCATTATGAAAATTGCTACGTAACGGTTGGGCAATTGGATAATTATGGTCAATGATTCAGTCTAAGAGCGAGTGGTTACTTTCGACCCTGCAGACGTCGACTTTGTTGCTTAAATAGTAATCGTACTTACATATTCTATTTTAAAATCAATTTCATCATTAAAAGCCATCTTTTTATTACCCTGCCCAGTAGGTGACGGGTATTATTTAGAAAGCGCAGTCAATATAATTATTTCAATAGTTTTTATCATATTGTCTACTAATATTGGGCATTTTTCAAATGGCCCGGCCATTATGAATAATGACTATTCATCACTTGCTTCAAAACATATAAAACACTCAGCGGTAGTGTTTCTCTCTATAAATCATTCTGTAATCGAAATTGGATCAGAAATTCCTGAGATTATTCCTTCTAATAAACAATTTTATCTCATTTTAGTTAAGGTTTCACGCAAATAAATACAAAAAAAAATCTAGCAGACAGAGTATAAAAAGTTCTAAACATCATGCTAACCTCATTTCCTATTTACCAGTAACTCCATCGTGTAAAAGTTACGAGCACAAAATTAATTACAACTTGAAGTGCTACGGTGCTACGTTTTGCTACGCCGTAGCCACTTTCGTAGGCATTGTGCTACGAAGTACAGATAGAATGAAATTAAAAGTTGCGTGGTAATGTGTTGAGTAAAACCCATACATTTGGAGAGGAATGTCGGGGCTTGTGCCTTGTAAAAGAGTTATTTTTATTGCTTTTTTGAAGTGAAAATTCTTAGGTAGTTGATCGAAAATTGGACGAGTATTAAGAATGAAATTTGAAGGATTTCTCGTTTAGGCACATTTCGTTACATGACAGAGAAGAAAGACACATTAATATATCTCTCTTCAATTTATTTTTTTAAGAATTTTTACTAAGATTACGTATACGCTGCTGCACGCGCAATTTTTTATTCAGTGTTTTATCGGTAACTGTTAGAAAACTACAGTGTTTTTCATATTGTTATTTGTATGATTTACGAATATTTGAACCTGATATGATTTTTAGAAAAAAAAAAAAGAAATAATAAAATAGGGAACTACAGCGCGGTGTATATTCTGAATTACAACTTTCATACATGTAACGGTTTAGGAGAAAATCGTAATTTAGGTCCTTAAAAGTTGAGTACATTTATTTCTAAATGTGTTACTGTTAGGGCAAATGTATTTTTAACCTTCTTTGCTTGGAATATTTTGCTTACCAAATCACAATACGTTTTCAGTGGCCATGTTCCTTTTGTAGCTTCAGGCATTTCATACATATCTTGGAAAAAGCAATTTCCGTTCCTCTTTTATTTGTTTAAAAATTAAATTAAGTCTTTGTTAGAGCTTCCTGTACAGCTTCCTTATTATTGGCATGTTATTATAACATACTAGCTGTCCCACGCGGCTTCGCTCACGTCAACTGGCTACCTGCCTACCCATTTACCCTTCCCTACCTACACTACATACATGATTTTTGCGTAACTTTTACCGCTTACGCAGCGTAAGCAACGGAATCCCTCAAATTTTTTTCCCGTTTTGCAGCATATTTCATTTATGCTCCGCTCCTTTTCGTTATAGCGTGATGTTATAAAGCCTATAACCTTCCTAGATAAATGGAGTATCCAACACAAAAATAATTGTTAAATTCCAACCAGTAGTTCCTGAGATTAGCGCGTTCAAACAAACCCTTCAGATTTATAACATTAGTATAGATTAAGAAGACAAGTAATAGATCTTTTATCTTCTTTCTAGTGAATAAAAGTTGTCTTTTATGTTACTTAACTGTAAAAAGATGATAGATAAACCTTTTACTAAAAAATCCGACTAAAAATAAATATATAATAATAACTTTAAAAAATGTATCGTATACCGATTTAGGATAAGGTAGATGGACCCCCTTTAGCCGCATTTAGACTCCCATTTGGACTGTTGTGCATACAGGCCACCTCTCTGTGAGAGGTAATGAGCCGTAATCCAGCAAAATTTGAACACATGATGCACGCGGGCCCAGTTCGGGTTTGTGGATGTCGTCCACAAACCCGAACTGGGCCCGATGCCTGGGCCGATGTGTTCAAATTTTTTGGTTCTAAGACATGCCGATTTTCTCGCGATGTTTCCCTTCACCGTTTTGAGAGCAGTGATAATGAAATAATTTATAGGAAGTAAAGTGCCTGCCTGGATTCGAACCCACGACCTACAACTTGTAAGTCACGGCCTATACGGCGTGTCCAGTGGTGGCCATGGGACCACCACTGGATTTAAAATACAAATGAAAAAACTCATTAAACAAATTACCTATTTGTATTTGCACCTATTTCTAAGACATTATCATTTCAACTGAAAGACGTTCACTGTTAGAATAGGCCTCCCCAAGGATTGCCATATCGATCAATCCGGTGCTTCTCACATCAGGTAGATTCTTGCGCCCTTCAGCAGGTCATCGGTCTGTCTTGTGGGAAGCCTTCTAACGTTCTATTTGGGAAAGTATTTGTAATAAATAATAATTACATTTTTCCCTTTCAAAACTCAATATCAAGATCCGATTGTCTAAGTTTGCTTCAGCGTATTTTGACATACTAAGGCCACATAATGCGAAGGGGAGATTGCAGTCTTAAAAACATGGCTCTTGATGGCAATACCGAAGAAAAGAGAGAACTAGGCCGGTCGCTAACACGGTGATCTGGCCAAGTGAACGAAGCTACAACCTCAAGCGATTTTCAGCAGGTGGTGATGGCAACTTTGGGCCAGAGTCGATGGACGAAGATTGTCCGCTTAAAGGGGTCCAGTGACCACGATCCTTAGTAATGAGAGACCGACTGAAGAAGAAGAACACACACTAGTATTTATTAACTTTATCTCAAACTTGTTTATCTCTAGGCTTCGTGCCCGTGGTCTATTCATAGTAAACCTTCCAGTTTTTTTCAACCGACTTCATTAATAAGAGTGATAATACGAGCATAAGGTACCAAAACTAAAAAGAGAAAAGTAAAAACTTTTTAAATTAAAAAAAATAAACCGACTTCCAAAACAAGACACTACAAACCGAAAAATAACTTTTTTTCGGAAGTCGGTTTTGAAAACAAAAAAAAAATGTTAGCAAAGACATCGACTTCCGAAAAGAAGTTTTTTGATAAAAAAAAAATGTAGCCTATAGCACTTAGCAACAATTTAGTTTTCTATAAGTGAAATAATTTTCGTAAGCTTTTAAGACCTTCCAGAGATTACCTTTTGCAAACATAAACATACAATCATATCTCTTTCCAAAATTAATTTAGATTATAGCCTTGTTAATCCTATACAAGTTAAATTACTGTACTCAACCACATTTATTAGATTTCCGGCATATTCCGACCGGGCAAACTTCTCGATAGCTTCAGAATAGTTTGGATACCAACACTCAATCGAAAACTTATACTTGCCTGGTATAACGAATTAGTTCGCCAAAGAATCATTTATTAATGAGGTTAAGTTTGAAGTTGGTTGGACTATGAATGGATTGTTTTGATTATGGTTATCAATCTTATTTTATCGTAGCAGGTGGTGTGCTGTAGATTCTGTCTACCCTCATGGGATAAAGGCGTGAGTTCATGTATTATAGTTGGGTAACTTATATCTTAAAACGTCTTATAAGTTGTGACTAATTGCGATGCATATAGTTGACCTATCATTCTTAGTAAGGGACCTCTATAAATAATCATCATCAGCCTATTAATGTTCCCACTGCTGGGACACAGGCCTCCTCTCTGTGAGGGGGAATGAGCCGTAATCCACAAAGCGGGCCCAGTGCGGGTTGGTGGATGTTACATTTCTTCGATTTTTTGGTTCTAGGACATACCGATTTCCCTACGATGTTTTTCTTCACCGTTTTGAGAGCATTGATGAAATAATTTACACAAAGTAAAGCGCCTGCCTGGGCTCGAACCCACGTCCTACAACTTTTGAGTCGCGGCCGGTACCACTGGTTCTCTAGGCATAGCTTAAAGTTACGATCAGTTTATAAGTTAAAAAAATTACAACCGACTTCTAAACAAAAACACTAGAAAGTGAAAAATAACTTCAATTTCGGAAGTCGGTGTTCCTGTTTTCGTTTTTATTTTTAAATTTTTAGTTGTGGTACATAATGGACCTGTTCTATAGGCTAGGTATCTACGCGTATTGTGCCCAAAGTGAAGCCAGAAAAGATTAACCCAATAACATAAAACTTAAACAAAACCGGTGCAATGAGACTATACCAGATAGAGCGTACCAGTGTGATGTTATGTTATGAAATGGTATAAAAAATAACACATGACATGCGATTGCATCTATCCCGAGTGATTAGCATTCATTTATTGAAAAGTTCTGATGTATTTCTCCGAAGTTCTTCATCAGATCTTGATGAAAAAAATGAGACTACTTGACCAGCACCAGCTTTCAAATAAAGAAAGAATCATCAAAATCGGTTTACCCAATAAAAAGTTCTGAGGTAACAAACATAAAAAATACCGTTGAATTGATAACCTCCTCCTTTTTGCGAAGTCGGTTAACTATTTGTAATTGAAAATGGAAATTCGCCATAAATAAATCTATTCTTACATTTACTAATAACTTATTATTCTCTATTTACTAAGAATATAAAGTTAATGATTTCCAGTAAGAAAAGCAAAGTATTTATAGTAAATTGATATCTATCATAACTGTTATATTATTATAACAAGTAATGTTCAAGTTCGGAGACGATCCTATCAAAACTTCAGAACCAATAAGATTTAGATCGATTCGTAAAATATACACTTGGAATTTGAATTTCTTAAAACGAGTTCTAGAACTTGGTGTTAATGTATTTGAGTTGTTTGAAGTGTGTGAATATACTTCTTCTTTTTAAATTGAAACTTGGCTCTGAGTTTTTTATATGCTTAACTTGAGTAGTATCGATTAGTACTACTCAAATTAAGCACATAAAAAAAGTAGACGATTGGACTCTGTGATCTGAACGAGAAAAATACTGAGAGACTTTAAAGTAATCCTATGATCCATCCTGGGTCCTATTACAGTGAAGTTGATGATTAATCCACATTTAATCGAACCATGTTGATTTTGAAGATATAGCCAACATGGTTCTACTTAAATATTTCATTTTCATATCATTAGATTTTCTTACCCAAAGGGTAAAAACGGGACCCCGTTACTAAGACTCCACTGTCTGTCACTAGGCTATATCTCATGAACCATGATAGCTAGACAGTTAAAATTTTCACAGTTGATGTATTTCTATTGCCGCTATAACAAGAAATACTAAAAACAGAATAAAATAAATAGTTAAGTGGGGCTACCATACAACAAACGTGTTTTTTACGATAATGATACGGAACCCGTCATGCGCGAATCCGACTAACACTTGGCTTTTTTATAAACGTTCTCCATTTAAACCCGGGACCACTCTCGTCACTCGTCTGAACATACTGAAATAGGCACTCAGAACTCGCAAACAAAACCCTAATTACAAATGTCCAAACCACAGTCAATCCGTCCCAAGAATCTCGACCGGCAGCATTAAAGTGCGCTTTGAATAGAAGTTACGTAATTAAGATATTAGTCGAATTACTTAATGACCCCTTGAAAGGGTGCGGAACGGTCAGCGAACAAATTTTATGCATAGCGGCATGCCGAGCTTGATAAATGTCTGTTTAAAACGCCTTTTTTTTTGTTCAATTTTGCCAGAGTTAGGTCAGTTTTGGGCCATACATGCGTGTATTTTTGAGTTTCAAAAAGTTATTTTGGGGTTCAATTAATCCAATTATTTTTAGGCGGTATTAGCAGATGGGAATATTTTCAGTTTTTTACACTGTTCGAGTGCCATATTGCGAGGGGATCGTGGCTAAAAGCCACATGGCTCGACCACTTGCCAAGGTCCTTCCAAGATCGGTCCGTGGGTTCCACTCATGTCATATTGAGACTCCTCCGTGCATCGGTAAGGACGGTAAGTTTTTATGTTGGGTGTTATTTGGACATCTCTGACTGTAATCAGAAGCCCGAAAATCCGACCGACTTGTGATACAGTAACTAGGTCGGAGTTAGATAGGCAGTTTTACTACAATAGATCCCAATGGGTCGAAGTGTCCAAGTTGTTTCTCGGCTCCTCCATAAAATAATGGTATTCAGTTACACCCAGATAGACTCGAACTTGACCTTAAAATATTTGGAAAAAGTCAAGGCAGTTTGATGGAGTACCCTCTAAAACAACAAAAATAATTTAAGATATCAAATATTTACATAAAACTTGTTTTTGTTATAACATGAACATCATCTTTTAATCATATTTATACAAAATAAATACCAGACATTTTCAAAGTGTTTATTTCAACCGGAAAAAACTTCGACGAGTACACAGAAATAGGTTCCAATTTGAATAAAAGGGTTCCATCATGGCTCCTCGATTGAAATAAATAAAACCTAGCCAGGTCATAGGTTTTACGAGGGTCACTACTTATTACTACGGGAAAGGAGGACGTAATTCTTTAGTGAGATAAGTCTGAAAAAATAAAAGTTACAACATATTTTGGACAGGTGGTTTAGCCACCATAAGTATGCACGTAAATATTATCTTAGACACATTAGAAACGAGTTTTATTTCTGTAACCTTATTATAAGCTCAAGGAACGCACGCACGCTTTTGTTTTAGCCATCTCAATGATATACCTACATTGTTTGTGTTACGCTGTTGAGTAGACAGATTTTTAAATGAAGCAATGAATAATATCATCACGAGGATTTTGATCTTTCAATAAAGTTACGCAATCAGGCTGTAGTTTTGAAGTAGGTTTTGGATTTCCTATAGATAACCTTAGTCTTTCTCAGTCTATTGCCAAAATAGTTCCCCAGGCTTTTAAGCTTACCGTGCATTGTCATTCAAACCAAATGTTTATGCAAAATTTCACCTTAATCGGTTGAGGATAACTGATTTAAAATCCAGTTGCAAGATTTGACCTGAACATACATACATTGCAAGTTAATAATGAGCTTGTAAAATAGACCTCCGGTTCTCCACACCCTTTCAGTGTGCCCCAGACAATTTTTAGGTACAGTCAAGAGTCAAAAGTGCAGTCTAACTCTCCCTAAACTCAAATGGCTAGTTTTGTAGAAGAAGTTTAACTATACACAACTGATTTAATATGTTTTATAAAAATTAAAATATAGAATAAACCTACTAACCGTGAAAAGATAAAATTTAATTGCCTAAAAAAATAATAGCCGCTGCTTTTTTAGTAGAGTGTGACTGCACTTGCGATTGACACGGCTGGGTATTTTTTAGTCATGAGCCATCTCTGATCTTGATCTTGCCTGGTCATACCAGACACCATAAGAGAAGCGCGTCCAGAATAATCTTACAGGGTTACAGGGGCTAGGGACATGCTGGCAGAGAGTTTCACACGTTGGCTATGCGCATTTAACAAGTTACACAAATTATTGTTAACAATAGAACATTGTGTGTCAGTCATCGATGTGTTGACTATGATATCAATGTATGTGTGATCCTCGTTCCTAATCAGCCGGTCCTTCGCACGGTAAATTGCATACCGTATAACATTTACTATTCACGTGAGTGAGTTTTCTCACAATCTTTTTCACCTTTGCTATTATTACACAATCGAATTCATAGATAATAGACACAGAGTAATTTTGTTCATATGAACTAAGATGGTGGCTACAAGACTTAGTAAAGTCCGAGAACTGTATCAAAGATAATACCTAATCGGTAGAAGTATTCTCTGACGCGTCAACTACAGGGTGGGGTGTGCAGCGTGTGGCACAGAGACAATGTGTGGCCGGTGGCCTTTGTCAGAGCAAAATCAACATTTAAATTACCTGTAACTTTTGACCGCCATTTTTGCACTTAAAGTTTTTTTCACGATTACCAAATACTTATACGCGTAGATAACTCAACTGCTATTAGTTTTATCAATCGAATGGGTAGAATTCAAAATACTATTAACCAAGATAGCAAAGAATATATGCCAATAGTGCGTGTCCCGATTTATTTTTGTGTATGCTTATTACATTAAATATGCAGACAATACCATAGCAGATAAAGAATCAAGACGCAACTATCCAGATATAGAATGGTCCACAATCGAAAATATGTTTTCTGTACAATAGACATTACTGCCAAAATATATATCTAAGTTTTTTTAAATTAAAATTTCACAAATAAAAAGGATTTTTGTGTTTTCAGGGATTTTATCTTGATATCAATGCATCTTATCCAACTCTCCTGTCGCAGGTCTACTGAAAGAAATTTCTTTTGAAATACGCTGCAGTATTTTTAACCGACTTTCCAAAAAGGAGGAGGTTCTATGTTCGACTTAAGACTTTTTTTTTATTTACTTTCACTGATATCTTCGTCAATTGTGGACCGATTTTGAAAATTCTTTTTTTTTTTTGTATGAAAGCGTATGTTTATAATTTGGTTCCATTTTAATTTGTTGAAGAATTGATGAAGAACTTCGAAGTTAAACAACAGAACTCTTCAATAAACAACGGAAAATCTCTCGGGATTGCTGCAATCGCATGTCTGTTTATTGTGTATACCATTTCATAACATAACGCTAACATAAGCACGCGTTTTTTTGTATTATTGTTCTTCCTCTTTCGAGTGTTATATGTGGACATAAATAAATAGATATTATAACTCAATAAGAACTAGGCTTTGTTCTGCATCTAAACATATTACTCGAGTAATACAGAAAAAAAACACCACAAAAAATTATAAGCAACCAGAAATTAATAAAACAAACATTGCAGTTCCAATTACGACCATATCTTTCGCCTTATCTCCCTCGTAAATCTGCTAGCCTGGTACACAGAGACCCGGGGACATGTCTTATTCTGCTCACGTACGACATGTGCTCGTATGAGGACGAACATGGCGGGGAGAGAGGGTCCTATTCGAGGCCCTATTGCATTCTTTTGACTCGCGAATTTATTATGTTGGTATATTTAGTGGGAGTGTGGTTTTGACAGGGAGAGGAGAAATTTATTTTTATCTACATGCGATGGAGGTTATTGACACGCACGCAGAAGCATCACTACCTACTTAGTCAATGATTACTGGCGTAACTCAGAATGTAGGATTTGACACTCCGCCAGAGGAAGAGATCCATCGTCTACATGTCGAATTGTTGGTTTCTTCATATAGAGTGCTTTAAACATGGAATTAGTTACTGATTACCGACTTTATTTGGGACTTAAAACTAATTAATGAAATGTGTCTTTACCGACCCCTCTTGCGATACAGGATGTTTCTCTAAGATCTATAGTAATATTATAAAGCTGAAGAGTTTGTTTGTTTGAACGCGCTAATCTCAGGAACTACTCATTGGAATTAAAACAAACTTTTTGTGTTGGATAGTACATTTATCGAGGAAGGTTATAGGCTATACAATATCACGCTACTACCAATAGGAGCGGAGCATAAATGAAAAATGTTGCAAAAACGGGAAAAAATGTTCCTTTTTGAGAGCTTCCGTTGCGTGCGCTGCGTAAGCGGTTAAAGTTACGCATGTATTGTAGGTAGGGTTGGGTAGGTAGGGTAAATGGGTAGGTAGGTAGCGAGTTGACGGGAGCGAAGCCGCGTGGGACAGCTAGTCTCATAATAAAATCCAAACAAAATAGTTATAAAACAGTACGGGTATATCCTGTTTCGTGATATTTTAAAACGTTTACCTTTCTCTATTATCTTGTTCTCGATTTAAGAGCTCAACATCTCAGCGTAACCCATCTATACGACACTTGGGAAGTTATAAAATTATTTACGACAACATTCCGTTGGGCGACTCAATTTTTACGACATAATACTCATCACACTAAAATATAACGGTAAACAAAATGGCGGCGACATTACCGATTATTGAATTTATTACTCGGATCGTACGAGTAATTGTACTCGAATTAACACTTAAATGGGTTTAAGGAACACGGTTTCGAGTTTTATTTTGCTGTTGTTATTTGAGCAATGACATTGTACTTAAAATTAAATGTTTTATGATTTAATTTAGGGGTACATACCGTGTTACCCGGTCACTGGGTTGTAGAGATCAGATGTCCAACATATGAGGCTGCACTATTATTTGTTACATACATAACATCACGCCTGAATTTCCCGAAGGCTCAGGCAGAGGTTTACCTACAGTGCTTACACCCACATTTTGCCAGTTATGTTTATATACCGCTTGCTTCTGCCAGCGACGTCGTCCACGTGAATGTCGAAAATTATCACGAGGGAACATATGCCCGATATAAAAAGTATACTATGTGCCCAGACTATAATCTATCTCTGTGCCAAATTTCATCCAGATCCGTTCAGCCGTTCTGGCGTGATTGAGTAACAAACATACCTACATCCAACCAAATTTTCACATATATAATACTAGCTTTTACCCGCGGCTTCGCTCGCAGTGAAGCCATTAAAAAATATTTTTTTTTTAATAAATAGTTATGTTACTATCCTATGTTACTTCTAATACCTCTAAGAATATATGTACAGAGTTTCATGATGATCGGTTTAGTAGTTTTTGCGTGAAAGCGTAACAAACAAACTTACATTCACATTTATAATATTAGTAAGGATTAGTAGAAGTAGGATATTGCAGGGGCGAAGTTATCATCAACCTGGGACAGGCCCAGACATCGAACTGTTACTCAAACATGAGAAATCCAATATACTTGATCGACCCGTGAACCAAACCCAGGACATGATGTTTAGAAGTAGCTCTTTAGACCAAGAAGGCACTCAGCCAGCACATTGTAACTGAACGTTAGCGCATCAATGAACTACGAATTAACTTTTAACAGCTGCAGCTACTACATAAACATCAGACCACAATTACAAGAAAACAAAACCTTGGCAACACTTCATTAGCAACAATCTCGAACTGAAACAATCTTGAACACAGACTAATAACCCTAACGAAACAAGCAAGACAGTACAAAACAGAATATACTTAAGGCGAAAGTGCCAAGATAGCAAACGAAACTAAATTTTTCTTCCGTTATTGTTTTGCAATTTACTGCCACGCTTTTTTACAATATTTTTTTTGTTAATCACAATGTTCTTAATTTAAATTTATTGAAAATTATTTTCTTCTTTTCAGTTTGGTTTCCTTTATAGCGCGTTAATTGTAAGTTTTTTTTTAAACTATTATTTATTTTTTACTTTTTAGTTTAATCGCTAATCTTAAAAATCCTGGTAAGGATAATGGGGCAAACTATTTAAATGATTGCATTGTCGTCGGTCATTGATAAGTGTGTAAAGTATCAAATTAATCCAACGTTTTGAAGGGGGTGAAAATCATGTTCAAAGATTCCGTTACATAGATACATACCAAGCTTATAAAAGCGTGTTAATAAAATCACCCGTTTTACAAGATTTAAATATTATTCGCGACAGTAGTTATCACAAAGATATTTTTTTTAAGTTTGAGAGTTGTCATCAAATTAATGTCTTGATTGACAGAGCTGCCAGCCGGAGTCTGTGTTTCCCGATAGTTACAATTTAGGGGTCTTTAAGTCAAGAGTGAATAGGTTACTTCTAGGCAAGCGTGCTCCACCGTCGACCACATTATCGCTTACCATTAGGTGAGGTAGTGGTCAAGCGCGAGCCTATTGATAATAAAAAAAAACTCTTTTATACAATCAAATCGGACTACTCTACTACTAATCCGATTGGGTAACTTGCACTTGAATTTATTCTTCATTTTCCATCTCGCCACTTTCCGTTTCGGGGCTTTTCTAGTCCTGAAGCGCCACTTGTACCACTAAAAAGCATTGTCAGTAGTCGTCGTCACCGTACTGTTTGAGGTTCCGTACCCAAATGGTACAGTTTAAATTTTCACAGATGCTGTATTTCTGTCGCCGCTAGAACAAAAAATACTAAAAAAATCATAACATAAATATTTAAGTGGAGATCCCATACAACAAACGAGTTCTGTTTGCCGTTTTTTTGCGATTTTGGTACGGAACCCGTCGTGCGCGACTCCGACTTGCACTTGGCAGGTTTTATTCATATTTTTCTAAACACTCGTCATTCAAGATGTCAGCATTCTATATCTCCCTCTCTTTTGTCTTGTCATTGAAAGGCACTTTTTCACAATGCCATGATGGAACACGATTTGCAACTTGCTTGTTGATTTTTATTATTAATATTTAGTAAATAGATATTAGCTACGGCGACAAATAACGTTTTTAACACACGACCATTTACTAAGTTGTAAATTCAGAAAAGCGTAAGAAAGATTCATGTCTTGAACTTTTTTTTTTTTTTACGTACTTATCCTTTTTTATTTTAGTTATTGTTAATTATCATTTCAATCCTATAGCCAGTGGCTCGGTGGTATTTATTGAATCAATCTTTATACGTGATTATACAATATTAGATTTACAAGTAGGTGCCAGACAAGCGTAATCCCCTTAACCAGTCAACCACTTGTTTGTAACAAAACAAGTGCACTTTATTGTCTCTATGGCTCCCTGGAGATAATTATCTTCAGACGGTCAGACTGCACAACGTATGGCCATGAATGTCGCGAGTTAGACAGTTTGGACAGGAATGGGCATTGTAAACAAAAAATAAATGAGTAGCGGTGCGTTTTACAGCTGTAGGGAGATATTTTAAATCTTTTCTTTGTTGTCTTTGTGTGAACGTAAAGTAATTATTGCACAACGGTATACATTAAGTTTTTTTTAATAAAAATACATTTTTAGTTTCGACAGTCAACCAGTCAGCAATAGTATTTTAAAGAAATTACGTACTTACAGATATTATTTTTATCAAAAAAAATCATGAATATTATAAAAAACATTATCAATAAACTTTTTTTTATTATTATTGCCATTTAATTGCTTAATTGCTGGCGGTAACTGATTGTACACACGAATAGCAGTAACATAGGTTGTTTTTATAATACAAGTACATCATATTGAAAATAACCAGTAAATCAATGTCATATCTATATTAGAATTAATATTTGTTTCGGGATATTTTTTGTATATTTAGGTTTTGGTTGATAGCTCGATATTTCGGCACTGTTACAAGCGCCATGATCATGAGAACTGATCAGTTCTCGTGATCATGGACCAAAACCTAAATATATTTATTTATTATTTTATTTATTTAGACTTCATGCAAATATACATGGTAAACATCCCGAAAAAAATATTAATTCTAATGATTGTGACCATGTCAGCTTAAAAACTTACATATATTGTTTCCATATTGTAAGCACTAGTATTTAAAAATAAATGACGGGCGGATGCTATGGACTTACATGGCATCAAGATGTAAACCAGTTTTGAGATTGCAGAGATAAGATGTCAGAAAGATCATTGTATTCTTGTTTATTTTCTTCTTCTTGCAAATAATTATCTCTAGAAAAATCGTTCAAACGGCTTTTGCTGTTGTTCTAGTCTTTCTAGCCTATTATGTTATTTATATTACTATACAGCAATACAAATTTATATTAATACAAAGTTATATTGCAATAGTGATGGAAGCTGTATACCCGCGTGAGAGTTTTTAAGTTTAGAACTTGTTTCTTGTCACTTGAATAATTTATCCGTCAAGGAGAAAATTGTGTTATTAAACATGTTCCATATGAAATAGCCTCTTGACTTTAATAAATAGAAATAAATTGCACAGCATTTTCTATAAAAACACAATTAAACATCACATAGGAATTTACCTGCGTACAAGTTATTAGTTATTTATATATCTACAGATGAAACAAATACACAGATAAGATAATATTGCCAATTCACATGAACCAGATTTTTACATGGTAAATATCCCGAAACAAATATTAACTCTAATAAAAACGAACGAATAAAAATCTATCTTCAAAAGCCCTTAAGAAACTATATTTCATGAAGTCAAAAGTGAATAGGTTAATTTTAGGCAAGCGTGCCCCATCGTTGGCCACATCATCGCTTAACATCAGGTGAGAAAGTAGTCAAACGAGAGACTATAAACAAAAAAAAACAAAATACTAACACGTCTAACATTTTTCGCAATGTCTCAAACCCGCTGTTCTAGCAGCCCCAAACTAATAGTAAGGAGTAGTACACACGCACCGATCTGTTCGCGACGGGAGGGCGCTCGACATGAACTCGCGGGGGCCGTGTATACTCTACGTTACACAGGATATTGCTTGTATAACTTAATTATAGATGGATGGACGTCTTTACCTAACGACTAATGTGAGAATTTATTAGTCTGGACATCTGTGCAGCAAAGTAAATTCTTCACAACAAGAGGCAACACTTATTTCGGACAATTAAACCAAAGCATTTGATAAAATAAACGGATCCAAACATAGAAAAACCTTTTCTGAGAGGATGAGGGCATATTATGGGTTATTCTGAAAAATATAAGAATGAAAAATGGTGAAATTCACAACTGCCGCTGTTTCTGGATAAAATTAACGATGCTTTGCAAATTAAACGCAGTGATGTGATCGGCTGTTGATAATTCAAGCAATTACGTCACAATGGCTGTTGATAATAATTAATTCTGAATCTGAATATAAACTGAGATAATTTTAGTTTCAGAAACTGGCCTCTGACTTTTCGATTTTTTATGCATTTGCATTCAATTTCGTGCAAAAGATTATATATAATTTTAGCGCCATAACACATTTTGCCATAAATTGGCATGCAGACATTTCTAATAATTAGCTAATCATACAGAACTGAACACAATTACCATTATAGTATTTTTTTTTAAAGTATCAAGTTTAAAGTTCCTTAACTGGCTTTCCATTGTGTGTTGTATTCTTTCTTTCTGTTTTTTTTTTCTATAGGCTCGCGCTTGACCACTATCTCACCTGATATTAAGCGATGATGTAGTCGACGGTGAAGCACGCTTACCTAGAAAAAAAAACTATTCACTCTTAACTTGAAGACCCCTAAATTGTTTGCTGTATGTGTTTTAAATGTAACTATCGACAAAAGTCTGAAATAAACGGTAATTTAATTTACTTACATATTCCTTACGTTAATTAACTCACATAAACATAGAGCTGCACTATTCTGCACTAATTACACCTTTTACACTAACAATGCTCCCAAAACACCGTCTCTATAATTGCCGTCTAAGGCTGGCGTCAGTCTTAATTATACACCAGAACAAACTAGTGACCGGAATCAAATATTCACGGGAGCCTTGGCATTTCGTTTGTCGCCTGCCTTTAAATGTAGGCGTGAATTAGTAAGAAGCCCGAAAATTTAGGATTTATTTATAAGTTCATTGTCTTTTGTACACTACATAGTTTATTAATTAGTATTATCGTTCCGCGAGAAAAGAGAAGTTGAAATTTGATTTATATAAGTCATCATCATTTTCTCAGTCAAAAGGCGGGACTAATAAGTACCATAAGTAGTGCGAGCAATGTACTCAGCCCACTGCAAATTGTTTCAAGCAATTTTGTGAGCTATTTGGGTGACTTTAGGCTAACTAATAAATACATCAAACTTGACCCGTATATCTTCCTATAATCTCACTTTTATACAAACGTTTACATGTATCGCTTTAAGCCTTAACAGAAAATCTTCTATAAAAAGAAGTGCGACATAAAATCTAAGTTTTTCCTCCTAAACACAATGTTATATTGTGTTTTGTGATAAGGAAACGATAAAGATATTCTTATCGATAAAAATAAGAACGCATGAAGATCAAGAGTGTTGTGTGTCTCTTTATTATATTTTATGTAACGGAATCTGCTGTAATATTGTATGAAGTGATATTTATAGGCAAAATTATCCCTTCGCCCATAATTTGTTTAAAGGGATGTGCTCAGTGCTGCCATGATATATAATATCTTTATCAATGACTGTTTTATTAACCCTCGACGGAAAAAGAGGGGTACTACAAGTTTGACGTGTGTTGCTGTGTATCTGTGTGTCTGTCTGTGGCATCATAGCTCCTAAAAGGAGGAACCGAGTTCGGTTCTGATTTTTGTTTTAAAAGTCGGACATTGTTGAAAGTGTTCTTAGCTATGTTTGATTAAAATCGGTTCAGGTGTTCAAAAGTTATCTGCATTTTACTCTTTTATCTGGGACTTTTCGCAAGATATCGTATCATAATTACGTGTTTCGATAGATTGTTGATTGAAGCGTCTACTACTAGGTATATTGTATTATGCAGTTTAAAAGCATGATTTCAAAATCAATAATTTTTAAAGCGCCCGACACAAAGATCTCTAAAAATCAAAAAAATAATCCTCGTACTCGGGTCGGGGAATCGCCAACATGTCCAGCATTTGATTTTATTTGGGATCCCTTCTTTTCGCATAATGTTCTTTATCCTAATATACTCCGGCATAACGATTTTGGCACAATTTGTTTTGGCATAATAATACTTCGGCATAATTTTTTTAGGCATACATTTTATGTTGGCATAATCATCTTAAAAACTAATTTGTTTTGGCATAAATTTGATTCGCATAACGTTAGTAGGCCTAATGACTATTAGCATAACGTTAGTAGGCCTAATGATAGCATAATAATATTAAGGCATAGAATTAATATAAATAACAAAAACAATTTTCATGCAAATGATTTATTATACATAACATTATGTAACTTAAACGATTTTTCAATCGCGAGATAACTTTTATCTGAAGAATATATTAGATGTTTTGACGGTTTTTGTATAAAAAAATATGTCAATCAGTTAACTTCTATTATGAGAAATAAATATGGCGGTTATTCCTCAGATAGAAGTTAACTGATTGAAACAGTGGTCCTTAATTATGTATAATTATTTATTTTAGGTGTATATTTTTAGCAATTGCTTGTAAATATGCTAGTTTAGAAGTATACTCATCTTTTTTACTAATAATTTTTTCAATTCTTTTGGTTTTGTCCGTGTATTTTTTCTTTTTTTTGGTATAAGTGATGTTCCGACATCCAGTTTATCTATTTCAATGGTTTGATGTTTTATTTCTTGAACGATCTTTTTTGCCAAAAAATAAAATCCAGGATGGTGTTTTCCCACAAAATGTGCAATTCTATTGTGCCATGCCTCTGCATGATTTTGTGTCCTAGGTCTATTTTCCTTTTCTAGTAGATAAGTACTCCAGACTTTGGGTGGAAATGGTGGTGGTGAACTTGTAGTGCCCCATACATAATTCTGATCAAACCAATTTGCTATAGTTTCTGTAACAATTAAATAATATTGTTGGTTAAAAATTTAATATGACGTGCAACAAAAGTTAGCGACAGAACCGAATTGCTGCAAAACCGACTCTACGTAGTCTTGTTTGTCCTACCCCTAGAGTGTAATTTAAAATCGCGTAGACGCGTAGGGGCGATGCGGCCTACGGGCTGAGGAGCAGGCGGCTGCGAGCGAGGCGCCGCGGAGGAGGCTGGCCGAAGCTGCGGTGGTGAGCGAAAGCCGTCTGCGTCGATTAGCACGCGTGGGGCCGCCGGAAGCACGCAGCGCCGGAGCCGAGACAGAAACCCTGCCTGCTGCATGTTGCCTGCTCGCTTGAATGCTGCATGCTGCCTGCTCGCTTGAATGCTGCATGCTTGCTTGCATGCTGCATGCTTGCTTGCATGCTGCATGTTTGCTTGTCTGCTGCATGCTTGCTTGCATGCTGTATGTGTAAATAAATTTATGCTTTAGGATATTATGCTTAAAAAAGTTATGCTTTAGATCTTTATGCTTAATAAATTTATGCTTTAGAATATTCTGCTTAATCATTATTATGGTTAGAGAAATTATGCTTAAAAAAATTATGCGTAAGCTGTTATGCGTAATTATATTATGCGAAAATATAATTATGCCAAACAAAATTATGCTAAGATATATTAGGTCTTAAAATTTTATGCAAATGGATAGGGAACCATTTTATTTACTTAGCGGTTTTCCGACGAAAGTACGAGACTATTTTTTTGCTTTTAAGAGGTCTTTATGTCCGGGTTTTTTTAAACTTTAAACAGAATTTTTATATGTTTTTTTTACGCACAACTTTTTTTTGGCACACTTATTTCTATAATTAGTATCTGCACCGATATTTCGTCGGTTATGTTTCAGTTTCATGTAATAACGTGCAAGCTTATTGCCATCGACCGGTCATAAATAACAACTCTGGACCGTTACTGAGAAATTCCAAACAAAAAAATATTTGACCCGGACCGGGAACCGAACCCTGGAGCTTGCACGTCCAACCAGGTACTATTTTCTAACCCTATATATACCCTTATTTTATATTTTTATTTAAAATCGGCACGCGCTTAACCAGTATCTCACCTGGTGGTAAGCGATGATGTGGTCGACGGTGAACCACGTTTGCCTAGTACGGCAGAGAATTGCACTCCTTAGCATTATGCATAAAATAAGTATTCTCAAAACGTTTAGTGCGTATGGGTGGGATGTCCACAATATACCGATGGCGCATCGCCGTACGTCTGGTAGTCCGATGATTAAAATAAATCTATAGAACATTTCAATCCACTACCGAATATGACAACTTTATAAATAGAACGATGACAAATGCCACGTTACCTAAATCACTGCTAACCCAATAGAAGGCGGGGGGACATATAAAATTTACGAGCTGTCTCGATCGGAAACTCTTACACGGCAAGGTTCTTCGCTTCGTACATAATTGAGGCGCTTAGTTTAGTTGTAGTTGTCTGGGAGAAATCACAGATGGCGCTGAGAACACTTACTTAGAAATCCGAGAGTAAAGGACTGTTTTCACTACGTTGTGGCATTTTATTGTTGGACGAGTGTTTTTTAGTTGATTAGGTACTCTAGGCTGAAACGACAAAAAAAAATATAAACATTCGAATTGAGAACCTCTTCCTTCGTTTAAAAAATTATACAAGCAAGGCATTGCATTCAGCCTATGGCTAGTTTTCATACTTGATTTTTTATTTTATTCCTTATCTGCTCGCTCTTGACCACGATCTAACCTGATAGTAAGCGACAGATGAGTTTTGTGCGTTTAAAATCTTTTGCTTTTTCCTTTTTTGTTTCTTACTTTTCACTTAAGTTTTAATGGCCCAGAAAACTGGACTCCAAGGATTTCAATTATCAACTCGACAAGTATCATTCGAGGTCAGCGATGGCGACATGCCAAGATGTAAGGGTCACGTGACCTTTTGATAGCGTTTGACATAGACAAAAAGACAAAAATTCTTTTCTTTCAACTAAGTCATTAAGCGGCACTTTTGAACGTCAAATAATTAAAATTAATAACAATTGAATCTACCGTCCATTCAATAAAGTAGCTTGTTATAGAGAAGAACGGACATGAAACTCCACACTTACTCTTTTAAAAAAAGTGTTTTACATTTCATACATAAATTTATATACATGAGAACGATGCACCCAGTAGAACCATACTACGTATACGTATAAAGTATTACAAGCACTAACAGGTAAATGCCGTCATTTGATAAATAGGAACATGGTTCTCACAAATACTTGGTACTTACAAATATTGCAAATATAGGTAAATTACCTAATTCAACAACAACGGAACATTGTGCGAGTCAATTTATTTAGCAAAAAGAGATGAAAAAAAAAAAATTAAAGCATTTCTACATTTTTAACATATCTTATTTCATTCGCTATCAACACGCTTTGAATGCTAGAAGGTTACTTGTAACGGGCCTCTGTTATTCTTTGCACTACGACTGTAACTAATAATAAATCTTTTATGTAATGTACCACTAATAAACCGAACATAAAATGGGTGTACCAATTGTCGCAAAAAGCCAATATCAGCTAAGATGCCGCAAATTGCCTGTAAGTGACAACTGGGGTCTATTAATCTTTTGGTTATAGCCAAGAATTCGGTTTTTTGCTTTTAAGACCTAGGAAATTGTTAGTTACCAAGTAACCAAGAATACTTAGAAGTTATTTGCTTATTAGCACTGTAATTAATACTAATAGATACACTAAAAGTGACAAAGGCACTTGGACATTGAAACCGCAATGTTGTACTTACAAAGCGTCTCAATTATCGATTGAGCCTATTTGCATCAGGGCATCAGCGTCCTTTGTTAATGATTACTGTTAGCTTGCATTATCCCTCTGAAGGGTAAATGCTCTCCCCACGATTTCCAGCTCCATCCATGCCTAGTACGGATCACTGGTCGTTCGATTTGTCCAGTTTCTCACTTTCTCACGCTATCTTCTTCCAGCTCGACATACTGGTATTGTGGTCCACAGCAGTCATACAATAAAATAAAACTTATTGGGTAGGTACTAATGCCCGTATTCCGGATGCTCATACTCGATTCAAACTCAAAATTGGCCACACCTACCAATCAACTACCAACCAATCACAACTTTCTAGTTTGGCGTATGATTCTTCAGCTTGATTTATGTGTACTCAATAGAGCAAGATACCAGACAAAATGAGTGGTAGATTGAATAGTTTTAGTATGTACTTTGAACGGCCGACACCAATTAAATAGTATTCAACGCGTAATCACTAAATACTAGAATCTCAGAGCTGGTCGCCACCTTGAGTGTGGTCCTAGTCAAAAGACTAAAAGGACAATGGCAGAGGCCTATACATTGTTTAAGCTGAGATTAAATACCCGAGACTCTAAATGAAAAACATCTGGTTTAATTAAGGGTCATGTTCTGAATTAGTTTGTTCAAGAACGTCTTAATTTATTTCTTCTACAATATAATATTCTTACCTACATGCAAGTTTTATTGTATGACCTACATGCATGCGGATGTCGCGGTGGCCCAGTGGTTAAGAACTCGCCTCTCATGCTTGAGGTCGTGAGTTCAAATCCGGGCAAGTACCAATGTGACTTTTTCAAATTCATATGTACTTTCTAAGTTTATCTTGGACATCACAGGCAACGGTGAAGGAAAACATCGTGAGGAAACCTGGAGTTATATACTAATTGTAAGTCTGACATAGCCTAGTCAGAGGCCTGTGGGGTTCCCAGAGGCGGCTAATTAACTCTGACACCAGAGGTGGTCACATCCTCACACGAAAAGAAGAAGAAGACCTACATGCAAGGACACCACTTAGACATAAACGTTATTGTTTATTCTTTACCCCATTAAATGTGGTAATAGTTGTAAGAACAAATACGAGTACTTATTCTAGTAATTATGAACAAGCACCGGCACTCACTCCAAATCTATGTTGATCCTCATAATAGGCATAAAATTGCCAGACCGAACGAAGACTTAAATGAATACCGCCTTCATTCTTGAAGGCCTAGTACACATAAAGATGTCAATACTGGTTCCTTGATCCCTGTAATGTGTCAGCTGCCTTGAAATTGATGGTACGATAAAGTACAGGGTACAGATCCGTTATACACAGATATATCCGTGGATATATAGATGGTATCTTTTTTGTAGGATCTTTGGACATACGGGTCGGAAGATCGGGTAACCTGAGCGAAATATATTGGAAGAAATGTGGAAGGATTTTAAACTTATTTTCAGTGACAAAAATTATCCAATGACAAACTACGGCTTTCAAATCGTGTTATCAAATATAACAACTCTAGAAATAATTGCGATTTCAAAACTTGTCATAAACAATATAAACTTTCATTATCAAATGTTATTTTTTTTTACTTTACTTTGAACATACACTTACTTATTTACGAGTACTCTATCAAAGTTCTATGTTTAATTTTTGAAGTTGGGATCTGTTTGTTTGAGTTTGTGTGTATTTGTTCTACTTTGTTTGTGTAGTTTGTTTCCGGTTGTTGTGACATGTTTTAAAGAGTTTTTATTTAATTTGTGTAAATAGTTGGTAAGCCTTTATTTACAACAAGCAAATGGTTGTGTATCAATGTTGTAGCAATCTCCACTATATTTCTCATTCTATTTATAGCCCAACTTGAATAACCGTATGTTCAACGATCGTTAACTCAAAACCCCGGGCTGCCTTTTTTGGTGTCTTCGTCTTCACATTGAGAGGAGATTATGTGGGTACTTTCAAAATTACTTCTTTCCTTATAAAGCGTATAGTAAACGACTTTTTGATACCCTCTGAAATCTGCTAGATGTGTTTCGTATTGAATTTGGTCTGGATTAGGATTGACTGTTTTTTTATTACAAGGTTTATATTACGTTGCTTTTATATGTGTAAACATCAAAACCAGACTCTCCACAATCTGCTACCAACGAGTCCTAAGTTACTTTGTTCACATCGCCCGTAGACAGCCAGACAACCTGGAAAAAATGGCTGTAGTGGGAAAGATGGATGGAAAAAGACCACGCGGACGTTCACCTACTCGCTGGTCCATATTAGGGCCATTACAGGACTCATGGTGACCACTGCTTTGAGAAGAGCCAAAGACAGGGTGGCTTGGATGCAGCTCGTCGTTGACTCCGTCAAAGCTTTTCAAGACGGGCACGACCTTCTGAAATGAAGATAACGAGAAAAAAGAGATATGTGTGTCCGGCAACTAACAATGGATTTTTCAAGCACTTGATGCACCCGATTATGCTGAAACCTGGCGTACTTATGTAACTTTAGAAACATCTCACGATGTCAAAGTCAAATTCAAAAGTATTTATTTCGACTAGGCCATTAAGCGGCACTTTCGCACGTTAACAATTAAAATCAACAAGTAATAAAAATTGATTCTACCGTGCATTCGGAAAAGTAGCTTGTTATGGAGAAGGACGCACAAGAAACTCCATACTTACTGTTTTAAGAAAAATAAGCTTTTACAATATTAAAGTACATACATTAACAAATTCATATACGGAGGTCGATGCACCTAGCACTACTATATTACATAATTATAAGTATTAAAGCACTAACAGGTAAATTCCTTAACTTGAAAAATAACATGGTTCTCACATACTTACAAATATTGCAAACATAGGTAAGGTAGGGTGATGGAGCCGGAAGCTGCCCATAGCAACTCCTTAACCAGACAAATTAGCACCATCGTGTTTGGTCTCATTGTATAATATTTATTGACAAGCGGTATTATATTTCGCACTCTTTAGTCTATTAAAATCTGTTTCTTTTATTATTGGTAACGCTTTTGATAGCAACTAAAAACAATACAATAATAGATAACGTACGTAAAAAGATATTTGCATTGAATTATTTTAGTTTCTTTTCAGGGATCCCTTCTTTTCGCATAATGTTCTTTATCCTAATATACTTCGGCATAACGATTTTGGCACAATTTGTTTTGGCATAATAATACTTCGGCATAATTTTTTTAGGCATACATTTTATGTTGGCATAATCATCTTAAAGACTAATTTGTTTTGGCATAAATTTGATTCGCATAACGTTAGTAGGCCTAATGACTATAAGCATAACGTTAGTAGGCCTAATGATAGCATAATAATATTTAGGCATACAATTAATATAAATAACAAAAACAATTTTCATGCTAATGATTTATTATACATAACACTATGTAACTTAAACGATTTTTCAATCGCGGGATAACTTTTATCTGAAGAATTTATTAGATGTTTTGACAGTTTTTGTATAAAAAAATATGTCAATCAGTTAACTTCTATTATGAGAAATAAATATGGCGGTTATTCCTGAGACAGAAGTTAACTGATTGAAACAGTGGTCCTTAATTATGTATAATTATTTAATTTAGGTGTATATTTTTAGCAATTGCTTGTAAATATGCTAGTTTAGAAGTATACTCATCTTTTTTACTAATAAATTTTTCAATTCTTTTGGTTTTGTCCGTGTTTTTTTTTGGTATAAGTGATGTTCCGACATCCAGTTTATCTATTTCAATGGTTTGATGTTTTATTTCTTGAACGATCTTTTTTGCCAAAAAATAAAATCCAGGATGGTGTTTTCCCACAAATGTGCAATTCTATTGTGCCATGCCTCTGCATGATTTTGTATCCTAGGTCTATTTTCCTTTTCTAGTAGATACGTACTCCAGACTTTGGGTGGAAATGTTGGTGGTGAACTTGTAGTGCCGCATACATAATTCTGATCAAACCAATTTGCTATAGTTTCTGTGACAATTAAATAATATTGTTGGTTAAAAATTTTATATGATGTGCAACAAAAGTTAGTGACAGAACCGAATTGCTGCAAAACCGACTCTACGTAGTCTTGTTTGTCCTACCCCTAGAGTGTAATTTAAAATCGCGTAGGCGCATAGGGTCGAGGCGGCCCTCGGACTGAGGAGCAGGCGGCTGCCAGCGAGGCGCCGCGGCTGAGGCTGGCCGGCGAAGCCGACCAACAAGCCGAAGCTGCGGTTTGTTGGCCGGCTTCGCCGGCCAGCCTCAGCCGCGGCGGTGAGCGAAAGCCGTCTGCGACGATTAGCACGCGTGGGGCCGCCGGAAACCCGCAGCGCCGGAGCCGAGACAGAAACCCTGCCTGCTGCATGTTGCCTGCTCGCTTGAATGCTGCATGCTTGCTTGCATGCTGCATGCTTGCTTGCATGCTGCATGCTTGCTTGCATGCTGCATGCTTGCTTGCATGCTGCATGCTTGCTTGTTTGCTGCATGCTTGCTTGCATGCTTGCTTGCATGCTGTATGTGTAAATAAATTTATGCTTTAGGATATTATGCTTAAAAAAGTTATGCTTTAGAACTTTATGCTTAATAAATTTATGCTTTAGAATATTCTGCTAAATCATTATTAGGGTTAGAGAAATTATGCTTAAAAAAATTATGCGTAAGATGTTATGCGTAATTATATTAAGCGAAAATATAATTATGCCAAACAAAATTATGCTTAGATATATTAGGTCTTAAAATTTTATGCAAATGGATAGGGAACCTTCTTTTCACTATTCGATCTTTAGCCAAATTCTTGGATTTCAAAACGTTCAAGACCAAATTGAAGTTTCAATCTCATCATGATGATAATCACGTCAACACTTTTTATTTTTCCTCCAATGCCCGTTACGATACATAAATTTCCCCACTAATGTAGGCATGAGTCATAAGTAAGTCATAAGTAATTTATTTTTTAACAACAATGTAAGTTATGTAGAAAAAATAAGCAAAATAGAACAAAACCATTAAAAAAGAATCGATTAACATGAGAGAAAACGTACAAAACACAGTAAATAACAGTTCCTATCTTAATAAATAATTATCATTTATAAATAGTTTGATTTCTAAAATCGAGTCAAATATAAAATTCAATTATAATAATTATAAAAAAGATAAATAATGACACACATTACAACATAAAATTAAAAGATAATAATAATTTATATTCCATTTTATTTTTTTTCCAGTCCAATCAATAAAAAAAAACAATATCAAAAATGTACATTTTATATTTCATACACAAATCTATATCTACATACAAACTCATCACGATGACAATCAATGTCAACAATTTATAATAATGTCAACGAACTTCGAACGCAACGCAAGAATTGAGCAACTGATGCTTTCCACTCATTTCCCTGGTATGAAATTCATAACCTCAAGCTGAGCAGTCTCGCTTGCAACCCTTGCGCCCTAAAGGTATTGTTTATTTCACAGCATTAAGTTTAATTATTTACCTCTAATTATATTTAATGAGTCCCTAACTCCCCACAACCATTAGTCTTAAGACCACTATATTGAAAACCAATAAATTGCTTACAGGGCACATTTTTTACACCAAATGGGTACAATTTTCGTTAATTGACAGTGGGCTCATTAAGATATCTTCGACTAGGGATTAGGTTGGTAATCTAATTTGATTAGACATTTTTGCGAAGGCTTTTATGGTTGAAATGTTATCTTATGTTATAGACAGCCAGTCAAGTCCTAGATAGATGTGATGATGTGGGCTATTAGAGATATTGGAATTGATGATAGAATCTTTTTTGAATAACAGTTTTAATCGATTAGTAGAGTAATAATATTAGCTTTTAAGCGAAAGAGAGAATGTTCTATTCTTAAATAACGGGAAACGGTTTTATAACTTGGCATTTACCGAAAACGCCCTTGTCCAAAGTGATATACTTCTCATTGTTTATGAATTAATGTTAGACTTAACTGACTTTTGCAGGGTATAAGCAGTGAGAACGGCTGATGAAATACTCGTACCTTCTTTGCATGAGAAGATTGCAAAATACAAGCCTGACTTTTGATTATTTGCAATTTTATTACGGGTATAATTTTGACTGCTCATTGTACACGAAACAAAGGCGTACCACAAAATCAAAACATGACACAGCCATGAAATAATAACAATAGAAATCATCCATAAACCCGCCTCTCTTCTATTGGTACCAGGGGAGCATACATTCTAAGTAGTAATCGAGCTCGAAGCACCAATCCATCCAGAATATATCCGTATAAAGTACGATGTCGTTCGAAATTCGAATGGTTGGGACCGTGGAACGGGGTTACATTTCTATTTTCGGAGAGGCAAAGGTCGCCGGTTGTTAGCCGGAAGGTACGGAGCGTTTTATAGAGGTTCATAGAATGAAGACTGTGTGAGGTAATGAGAAAGGGTGAAGTGATTTGATTTGTGGCGATGCTGAGAAATGAGATTGGTGTTGTTTAACAGGTTCTTAGATAAATTAAATATTAAAAAGGCGCGTTATACGTTAAAAATATTGAACATTAACAAATACTAGGCATTAAAATATTCACCCAATGAACAACTCTATTTATGTTGTATTAATTTTGCTAATTGCGATTAAGATTATTTTAACTTTTGACTATCATGTAGACATAACCTTAAATTAATCAATCACTAAGGTATAGCAATGCCAGCCATTCCAGAAAACAAATGTAAAAAATTGCATTTAAAAAAAGTAGCCTCCTATTTAATTAATTTATCGTAAACTTCAATTGCCTACTGGCCATAAACACGCCAGGAGCGCGCGCTGTTAAAGTAAAATATTCCCTTTTCAAATTTATTATTTTTTCGCTTTCGGTTCATTGCTTTTCGGCGCTAAAGAGGCGTTATTATGAATACTTTTGTCATATGCCTTCTGTTTTTCCGAAAAAATATAATACGTATTTAAGAGATAAATATCCTAGTTCATTTATCATCTAAACAGAGTAGGTATTAAGTCCACAAATTACAATACTACATTTAATGTAGTGTTTGGATTTATATGTTGGAATTGTGAATGATTAAATTCATCAATTAATTAATCTTCTCAAATTGAAATAACATAATTTTTCAAGTATTAAAAACCTTATGCAGAGCACTTCGTTACGACTTTCGACTTTATTTTGATTAAATATTTTAATTTTTAGAAATAAGATAGGGCGGTCCAAAAGATCACGGAAAATTTTCCTTTAAAATATTCCGCGAACTTTTGGACCTCCTCTTGTATGAAAGTATCAGGTAGCATTCTGTTGTTTCTGCGCACACGGGCAAAACGCGTGAGTATGTACTATTCGGTCAATAAAAGTGCACTTCGCCCCCACTCCCGCCAAACCGCGCGGCGCCCCGCGTTCGCCTCGTGCGCCAATAGCGAGAGTCGAAAGTCAGAGTAACTTGACAGCGCCAAGTGCGCAGTTATTTTGTCGGAGCAGTATAATAAATATATTCAAATCATCACATTACTGAAGCGTGGTGCAGAAACGCGTTATTGCTAGGATATAAAAACTATTTAGTGTGAAAACTTGCAATATTATATGTCAATGGCATTATTATTTTTTATTTAGTTTTGTTGAATATAAATATTATGAAATCACTTCAGTGTACTTTATATGAGTAACTCGTATGCTAAATTATTTTTCATCCCTTTTATTCGAAAAGTGTCGCTTTGTTTTTCTATAAGCGGGAGCAAAATAGCTCTTTTCCGATAGGAATTTTATAGTGAGCGGCAAAGAGATTTGAATTTGGAACATATATCATTCATAGAAATCGAACGCAAATTGTATGAATTACTGGCTGGTGCGTGATGAACTAAAACAAAGAACAAAAGCGGGCGAATTACGTCTCTGTTCTTGTGATCAGTAAATATTTTATTGTATTTTGCAAAAATAATGAGTTCTACGTCGAGTTATAAAGTGGCAATGTATTAACTCCTGAAACAATAACTATAGAAGCTAACAACGTCGTACAAAACTTATTACCCACAAAATCCCGGGAGAAATATTTAAGGGCCTATGACAATTTATTTCTATGGAAAAACAGAAAAGGAGCGATAACGTTTTCGGAATATGTGTTTTCTCATAGAGAGGGGATGAAAAGTAGAGTATATGACTCGAGAGCAAATTAATTTTCCCTCAGGTGATGTACTTTGAATCCCTCGCTGCGCTCAGGATTCTACGATAGAATCCTTCGCTTCGCTCGTGGTTCAAAGTAGCGCCCTCGCCGTAAAAATACTATTTTGCTCCCTTGTCATACAATCTATACTAATGTTACCAAATACCGACTTTGATTATGTCGGGGAACTTTCAACGAACTGTTAAAGCCATAACGGGTCCATTTTGAGAGAAAATTGGCGCTATGAAGGACGAATTGCACTATTCCTATTGGATATCGGAACCATGATGGCATTGAAACGTCATAGTATGGCTCCTGGTCTTTTGCTTGAGACAAATGTAGACTAGTAGTTCAGGTGCTATGATTGGTACCCTTAGTGCACGATTCCGACTCGCTCTGAGCCGATTTTTACAATGTTATACGTGGACATTGTTAAAGTTTTTGATGTGCATATTCAAAGGAGATAATTATTTAATAAAAGCATGCTCTTTGGTTGGGGTGTTTGAACCGATGACCCGGTGAAGGTTGCGGGGGTCCGCTGGATGCAGGACGCACGGGACCGATCAATGTGTCGACGCTTTGGGGAGCCTTATACTCAGCAGTGGATGTCTTTCGGCTGTTATGATGATGATGAACAAAAATAGTATTATATAATAGTCATCAAGTCATATCAAGATAATAGTCATATCAAGCTTGTCCAGGAATACCGCGTTCAGGTCAAATTAGCACACGTCACCATAGTCTATTATAGGGGAAAATAAAGTCTGCACAAGCATAGTCTTGTTTTTGCAAGCAGAAAGTTCCTCAGACGGTACAGGCAACGCAAGGTCAATTTCGTTGAAGTTAATTTTGTATTATGTAATTTATTTGATTGCTTACGCAGAAACATAAATTCGAACAAGTTTTTTGTACAATTAAGGGCCAAAAGTGCAGTCACACTACCAAAACAGCAGTGACATTTTTTTTTGGTTAATGGTATTTCAACTTTTCACAGTTAGTAGGTATAATCTATACTTTAATTTCATACAACATCACAATCAACACAATCAGTTGTGGATAATTTAACTTTTTCTACAAAAACTAGCCAATTTGAGTTTTGGGAGAGTATGACTGCACTTTTGACCTTTGATTGTACATACTTATTACAGAGAAACAGTTTTCCTTTTGAATCTTTTCATACTAAAGTTGCTGCATTTTGGCTCGAGTCCAGACAACTACATCCTCAGAAAGATACATAAATATGTCATAATTGAACACAATTTATCCGTTCATTACTGTGAAAAAAGTTCTTTTAAAATAAACGACGTTTCTTTCTTTGTTCTTGTAATATTTTTAGATCTTTGTTGTAGGGGAGTTCCTGAATTTATCTGAAGTAATATTTTTACAAGAGATTAAATTGTTTTTTGTTGGAGTGAACTCTGAAAGTACTGATTACGAAAATACTTTCGTTTCTGGGAAGCTAACGATGATTCGATTTAACTATTCTGTAAAAAATGCGGTTCTTGTAAAGTTTTCATTCATAGTTTTAACTAACTAGTCGCTCGCGGTAGACTTCGCGAATCTTATCTTTTTGATTTGTTTGTCGATTTAGTTTTAGTATTTTCTTTTAAAATGGCGGAAACAGAAGACCAAGTTTAGGAACGGAATGCTGGCTTTTTGGTTAATAATTTGACAAGCTTAACTGAAATAAATACCTAGTCTTGTCTTTCTGTGCTTTTCTTCACAAAATTCTCTTTGACACACAAAAATCATGGAGAATACATACACAATAAAGAACCAGTACATCCTGACATTCATTAGATGGATATTAATACCTATACATGTAGTTTTTATCCACTTTCTAACACACGCTTGACAGTTCATACCATTTAATTAAGGGAAATTATTAACCGGGCGAAAAATATACTGAATGGGCGACTATAATACTAAGTAAGTAACTATTTATCCGGTTTGAGTAAAACCTTTAAGGAGGTTTTTGTGAGTTGCTGTATTGATATTGTTACATAATTTAATTGTTTTTGGAGTTCTATTTTTTCTATTTTAGGTTATTATTCTCTTAAAAATAGCTGAACAACCATCGAGGCGACATTGCTGCGCAGCGCGGGATTTAGGGTGTATTTGTGTTTTCAACGAATTAGTCCAAGAGCGAGCGAAGCGAACTCGGGAGCTTAGAGAACCCCGACACGGATAGATTAGGCTCGAAGGGAACGTTATCTCCTTCATGTTAGGTGAGTAGGTCCTTCTTTGACGTGGAGATATGAATGTTTATCATCAAAATCATCATCTGGGGTAGGTCTATGTCCAGCAGTGGACGTCTTTCGGCTGAAATGATCATGATGATGAGGACTTTCTTTGACGTGGAGATATGAATATTTATGAGTTGACTATTATAACTTTGACTATTTGGATACAACTGCCGGATTTCGTAAAAAACGATCATCCTAGGATCAAGGTGAACCACAACGTGTCGAAGCCTGCGGATAGCGGGCCAGCACTAATCCGGAGCAGTGGAAGTTACAACACACCCGCATCCCCCAACGCAAGTGTGCGAGGGAACACTAGGATGGTTTCAGTCATTTAGAGTCTGACAGACCCCTCCACCCATTCCAGGACTGAGGACATCCATGTAGAATACCAACACGAAACAATAAACAACTTGAACTTTATTTAATAACTAGATTCTGCATTAAAAACCACAGCTTCTGCGTGTGATAAGTGTTTTATTATCCCAAGGGAACATGATACCAGGACCATCCAAATGATGGCCACGCGTGTGTCAAGTTTCCAATCAGCCGTGGAGGCATGATTGATTAACAAACATAAAAAAAAAATCATTTATAATATTAGTAGGATAAAGATTAATTTACAACGAAGCATTTTAGAAATACTGTAGATCAAAATTTTTAAACTAAAAGTCAGGGTTCTAACGCCACTAATTTACTAAAGTCTCTCGATGATGTGTTTTCGACAGATTTGTTATACAAAATGTGTCAAAGGCACAAAATTGATAGACCACAGAAAGGTTTGTAAATTAGTAAAGTTAGGCCCTTCTGCTTTATCTGTACGCCTAGTACTTTAAACGTGATTATCAATATAAGGTACTCCAGTAATCAGTACTACTCGTTGTAGTTCAAAGTTATTCCTAGACGAGGTATATCTAACTACTTCGAGACATTGTGATAACAAGTACCAAACAAATATTTCCAAAATTATTCTAAGCCAATATTTCCTTACCGACTATAACTTATTAAGTTAACTTAGCTTATTCATGTTCCACTTACTAAGACTACAGACCGAACTAGGAGTATCATAGTATATCTTGAGAACAAACCGCCCGTGTTTTGAAGATTTAGTTAGGCTAGCTTTCTGAAACCATGTCGACACAGATAGCGCGAAAATACGCGTGCTCGGCAGTAAATTTTTAGACATTTCAAGGAGTTTTTCTTCTTAAGGAAAAGTGATGTGTTCCCAAAGTGTTTTGTGCTTTAGCGATGGAGTATCGCTGTACGTCAGTCTTTATTACAATTAGCAAATTTCGGCAAAGTTTCGTACCGAAGGAACCAAGGACACAGTTTCTTTTCTTCATCAGTGGGTCCAACTAAAGTTGAAATATAGATAAGATTAATTATAAAACATTATGACCTCCCTAGGCCGTCTTCCTATTTGCTACTGAATGATTACAATTAAAGCCAAAAATTGAACTTGCAGTAATAATGGTTTAAAAAAAACAAACTTTCACATCAAAATATTCTTTTGAAAACTTTTTTTAAATCTAATCTCTAAAATTTCTTGGCAGCGTTGAAAATCAAGAGCCCTTGAACATTTTGAGGCATCTATTGGCATTTAAAATTGCCGCGTTGCCTAATTAGGAGATCAAACGATTCGGTATTATTAAAACAAATAAAGCCGCTGTTGAATTATCTGTTATATTAAATATTATATTAAATTTATATTTGTAGACAATAAGTGAAAGTTTTATCACTTTCATTGAAGCAATAAAATAATTTCAACTTAAGTATTATCTTAATTTTGAAAATAATTGTGACAATAATTAAAAACATTTGTGATATGGATCGTAAATACTATATTTAAAACCAAATGGGGAAATAACCAAAGCGCTATCTTTAGTTATTTCCTTTCCTTCTTCGCCAGAAGACAATTCAAAATATTTGACAATGGTTTGAATTGAATTTGGCATACCTTGTTGTCAGTGTAAAAAATAATAAATGACAATTTCCCAAAAGTATAATTTACTAAACAAAAGTTAACCCGGCAAAATATTGACATAACTCAAGGAGTATAATCATGTTAGATTTGAGTTATCCATCAGTAAGCTTGTCTGAGATCAGTCTAGACGTTGGGTCTAGTCTCAGTCTAAGTCGGTCTTAGACGAAATCCGGACATCAGTAGACTAAAGCAAAAACAGTAAAAATGATACTGTTACAGTGCGTGCCACGAAAAATGAGACTTGACACACCACGTGGTTTGACTTGCGCAGTAGATGTTTTATAGGTCTTTTTAGCGGCATGAGGTCTGAGTGCGAGAAGAGACCAGGCGTTATCGCGGGGGCGGAGAGAATGCGGTCTAGTCTCATCTTTTGTGGCATAAACTATACTTACTTAAAACATTGGAAAACTGACAAAGAAAGAATTTGAAAAACAGTCAGATAGGCAATCGCTCTGTCGCTGATAATAGACTGCGCGGACGTTCACCTAGTCACTGGTCAGACCAGATAAGAGCGATTACAGTACTCGCGGTGACCACTGTCCTGAGAAGAGCAGAAGACAGAGTGGCGTGGAAGCGGATTGTCAGAAACTCAGTCAAAACGTTCCAAGACGGGTACAATCGACAGAAATGAAGACAACGAATAAGAAGAGGCAGTCGCTCCTTGTCAAATACTGGTACTCAGCTGAATTTGGTTAGACTGGAAACTGACCCCAACATAGTTGGGAAAGCAGATTGATATGATTTTATAACTGAACAAAATGTAGAGAACAGCTGCTGATGTTTTTTTATATGCAAGAATGGGGGCAGATGTAAGATTGGGGGCTACCACGTATGAATTCGCCGCTAGCGGCGCTGGTGTAGCGTGAGGTCTACGATATGTCAAAATTCATAGATTTTTGACTTTCAGCGCGAGTTTTTTTTTTATTGTTGCGAATATTTTACAAATATGGCAGATTAAGATAGGTACGGGATTTACCAACCACTGGTTTAATAGAGTTCTATGTTTCGGAAAAAGTTATTTTCATTTTTTGCGAAAAAAATGTCTGCGCGAAACTGCAACATACGTGTATGTTGCAGTTTCGCGCAGAAATTTATATTAACATTGATATTAATATTTAATTATATTTAATCGCACTATACATTTACGCCATTAGAAATGATTTTAATTCAAACTTTGCTTGCGTGCGCGTAATAACAGCTTTATTCAAGGACCTTACTCGCCAGTGGCGCCAAATGGTGAGTACAAAAACGGTAGCTCCCACTGTTCCCATACTGTAAGTTGTACATATTCATGAGTACATTCACTTACCTAAAAAGTGCGAATGAAACACCATGTAGTTTGAACTTATTGATGCTACTGCCAAACAATACCGTTTAAAAGCAATGTTTAAGAGTAGATCTAACACACCCCGAAAGGGAAAACCCTTTACAACAATCTAAACATGAACGTTGAAATTGAACGTTCCCCATTATTTACCCTACCAAAAAAAACAAACATATCAAGTTCGCGCCAAAACGAACAGGCAAGGGTCATTACCCTTAGGATCAGCGTATATAAAACTGGGACATGCTCATCTAGCCATTTTTCATAGATATAAGTATCTCGAAATAGTAAAAAATAAAGTCGCTGTCAGACTGACGCACAGAGGTATCTGTCTGCTTCACCGCTTAATTCTTCGAAATCACGCAACTGATTTTGATAAGTGTTGCACAAATAGAAATACGATAAACTAGGTATTTAATTTGTCACGTGCAAAGCCGGGGCGGGTTGCCAAATTTATGAATGACAACCAAAATTACATCGAGATCTTGATACTGAAAGTGACATAAATCCCGGAATATAGGCGTTTCTTTTTACTAGGGGGCTTCCCCTTGGCAGCAAAATAGGAAAAGTCGAGTCCACTTTTTTTTTATGATATGGTATATAAATGTCTTTGATAGAGATTCCTATTCACAGAAGAGAGAATTATTTAATTTCGCCCCCTGGCGTAATTTTGAGCGACAATATAATGAAAAAAAAAATGTATGGGCAAAAAATCTTGGATCAAACGAAACAGGACGATAGTTGCGGTGATCTGAACAACAACAAAAAGCTCTCAAAACATAATACCTTCTTCCATCCTCGAGAATTTCACTATCTTGTCTACGCTGACCTTAAGAAGGCAAATGGTATCACTTCCTGTATCGTGGGTAGGGCACCCACGATACAGGAAGAAATTCCTAGTGTGGGGCAACGCCTTTTTTAATTAAATTAAAAAAAAATATAGTTCCTATCTCAATAATACTTACTCACGAATTTATGATTTTAGTTCCGAAGCGATATCGTAACGTTATGTCTTAAAATATTGTTAGCGTTTGTGTTTCGAAGCTTTTGTAGTTTCTACTTTAGTCGCAGTGCTGTTTAATTAGAAGAAAAGTTTTCTTGAGATCGGATTGCTTAAGGTTCCCCTAGTCGACTGCACGAACTATTTTGTGCGCGAGGTTAAAATACACGCATCATCCGACAACACCTGCAAATGAGATAGATGCTACGATGTGCAAGATGCTAGTTCGCGTACGAATTAGCACTTCTGCAATTTGTATCGAAATGGATGATGATTTGGAACGAAAACGAGCGTGCGAAATTTTATAAACAGACCTTTGGGAGTCTAGATATTAAGAAAAAACTACTAAATGTATATTGCCAAAACAAAAAAAAATGGGATTGTAGAATTACTAATCTATCCCTGTATGGAGGCCGTTTTGCAATTTTCCTTCTTCTTATGGTATTTATTTCCGCCCAAAGATACGTTAAAATTAGCATTGAAATATGGAACTTTCGACGCTCACAACTTTCAAATATATTTTTTTACTTACCTTTTTGTTTCCATACAGGATTAGATAATGATGAGACAAATTGATATCATATTTTAATTTGAACATACGTCGTCAAACAGTGGAGTAATCGCCAGACTACTTTTGTATGGAAGAATGATCTACTAGTGTAACCTTAAGTCTCCACGTCTAAGTATTATTAATATGAGTTAACCCAGTGCAAGTTTAAGTTGCCAATTTTTATTGCAGTTTTTGATTTGATAGCGCTACGAAGAATATCTTGACAAGTCATCTTTCCAAATACTAAATTAGTAATATTTTGAAAGTCAAATCATGACTTTCAAAATACTAAAATGATTATTAAATTACAACGTTTGGCAAACCATAGATGTGTAAATTACAAAAGCATCGAATAGGATAGGAGCGGGCAGTATGAAGATATGTAGGAACGTGGACACTGCAAAAGCCATATTATTATGTAGCAAGGATCGAACAGCGTTCTGTAGTTTTTGTATTCTTCCAAAAAGAACCTGTGGTCCTGTAATTGGGAGTGCATTACAGGATCATTATATAGTGTAAGAATTTTTATATTTTATGTAAGATGCTATTATTTTGTAACACTCGTTGGTGATCCTTACATAAATAAGAAGCACACGCTAAGTAAACTTACTAATATTATAAATGCGAAAGTTTGGATGGATGTGTGTGTGGAAGCTAAAACGGCTGAATGAATGAAATTTGGCACAGAGATAGCTTATAGTCTGGAATAGCACATAAGCTATTTTTTATCCCGTTATAATGTTCCCTTGGAATGATAAAACACTTTCCACGCGGGCGAAGCCGCAGGAAGAAGCTAGTGGATGAATATATTATTGCAACATAATCAACAAATCAGGTATAAGGGTAATCCTAGTAGGAACTCAACGTAATGCAAGCGACACTTTTTGCTTAACTGACTGACCAATAACCAACTACCCCAAAAGTGCAACAAAAGCTGGCCCCACAATGTTCAGAACACTAAACTGTTTTACAATTCTGAACTATCGAGCAGTCCCGATCTCGGTGATGTATTCAACTGCAGCCATGTTAACAACTGACTCAGCGGCGTTTAGGTATATTTAGTTGTACTATAAGCTAGCATAGTTGTTGTAAAAGGTTTGACTGTGATATTGTGAAATTATTTTACGATTATACTCGGTAAAATTTTAGTCGTTACAATCTCGTGGAAAGATTTTAAAAGGGGGTTTTAAAAGTGCAAATGTAACTTGCGTTCCGGCAGTCGGTGTTGCAAAATGATAAAACAAGAGGTACCAAAGACACTGACGTCCGAAACGACAGTTATTTTTGCATTGTTTAGTAATTTGCTTTGGTAGTCAGTTTACTTTTTGTGATCTCTTTTTTTAATATATTTTTTTTTAATTTTTATTTACTAATCGATACTGTATCATGTACCAGATCGACCCTCCACAGGGTTGTAACGACCAAAATTTAGCGGAGTATAGAGAAAGCAACATTGAACAAATATTATGTACACCTCAATAGTAACACAACGTAACTATTGTGGTGTACAAAAAATTAAATTCTATTTTACCAGAGAGAGAGAGTAATAAAAGCTTAGTCTATACCAATATTATAGAGGCAAGATTTTTTTGCTTGTTTGTGCCGAATAGGCTCCGAAACTACTGGAACGATTTTAAAAATTCTTTTACCTATGGAAAGCTACATTATTCCAGAGTAATTTGGGCTATAAATAATTGAAAAAAAAATAGAGATCCTTATGAAAATTGCAATAATGTAACCCAAAGTAGCAAAATTATTTGGTAGTGGCATGGTTGGTGCATACGTAGGTAGGTAGGTAGGATAGGTAGGTAGGGTAGATAGATAGGTGATAGGTCGGTAGATAGCCAGTTGGCGGGAGCGAAGCCGCGGAGGTCAGCTAGTAATTTATAAAAATAAAAAAGCGTGTTAAAAATGGTTAGTATCAGGTGAAAAACTCATATACAAAAACCACATTTAAGTTACATATCTTAAACATCCAAAATGTTAAATTAAATCTGGAGAGTTCATCATTTAATTCCAAATTTTTGAATAGGAGGGATGTGTACTGTACACATCCATGTTTGAATAATGACAGTTTTAAGAAACCCTTTTAAAACAGCCCGAAAGGACGGCTGTTGAAGGCAACGTTTAGAGTTTGTCTTAAAAAAAATTAAAGGAATAAATGCAGATTAATTACAGTCCATTTTAGTGTACGATGCCGTAACGATACCTTTACTAAATAAATCATTAATAAATTATACATCTACCGTTTAAATGAAAATGGATATTTGCTCCGTTTGCGGTCTTAAACCATTGATCCGATTTTGCAACTTTGGTAGTTTGTCCTACATAAGCCCGTGAACATTCTTGGTTAAAAACGCTCTATATAAATACACTTTTATACTATACAAGAGCATTACAACGCATCAGGGTACAGCTCCATCGGATAACCAGACGCACGGCGATGCATCATCGGTACATGGTGGACATCCCATCCATACGCACAAAACGTTTTGGGGACACTTTTATTATGCGTACAGTTAAAGAGTGGAATTCTCGCCGAAGTCTGTGCTTCCCGATAGCTACAATCTAGGGGTATTTAAGTCAAGAGTGAATAGGTTACTTCTAAGCAAGCGCGCTTCACTGTCGACCACATCATCGCTTACCGTCAGGTGAGATAGTGGCCAAGTGCGAGCCTATTCATAATAAAAAAAAGCTAATATTACTTAAATTTGACTGACACTCAAACATTTTAGATAGATTCCAATCCAAAATCAAATAAAGCTAAAACCACTCGAACATACATAGTAACTGCAACCAGTCGTCACTCGTTACAGTTGTTAGCAAAGCCTCGGTGCAGTTAATTTATCACAAACTCTCCATACACTGCAATGTTGGGGCCAATGTTGGAGTTAACAACGTTTGAATTGGTAAAGTTTTTAGTTTTATAAAATCTAATATATTGTAAAATTCAGTGTGTTTTAATGTTTGATTCATTGTGTACTTTATCTATGTATGATTATTTTTTTATAGCGCTACTACGAAACCAGCAAAATGAATTCAAGAATTTCGTAGCTTTCGCTACGGCATAGCAACATGTTGCTACGGCGATCGATAAGCTGTAGCAAAGTTGCTACGGCGACTCACAAGTCGTAGTAAAGTCGCTACGAAAATAATCACTTCGTAAATATTGGAATATATTTTCGAAGAAGTTATTACTGAACACGGTTTCATAACTTTAACGAAGTATTTACAAAAGTAGGTGGGGAGGTGCTTAATATTCTTTAGAATTATCAGCTTTTAGGCAATCACTTTCTTCAATTTTTTTTTTACGTATTATTTATTTATTTAATATTTTAAGCAAATAAACGTACAGAGGCAGACTTGGGTGATTGACATACAAATAGTGGTAGGTGCAATAATGACAGCAAAATGGATGTGAATACAAGGCACATATATCATACTTCTATACTAATATTATAAATGTGAATGTAAGTTTGTTTATTACGCTTTCACGAAAAAAAATACTGAACCGATCATCATGAAACTTTGTACATATATTCTCGGAGGTATTAGAAGTAACATAGGATACTTTTTATTAATTTTTTTTTAATTTTTTATTGGCTTCTCTGCGAGCGAAGCCGCGGGTAAAAGTTAGTAAGCTATAGCAACAATACAATCATTACTAAAACAAATTAACGAAATACAGCTATATACTTAACAATTAGTAGAAATAGACATTTAGAAAAAAAAATAGCGCTATGACGATACTACTGCCAACTTCTTGCGAATGTGTTCGCGATCTTTGACTTTGAAGGTTAATCGGTTGGTTGCCATCCTAATTTCTGGGGGAGAGTATTCCACAGAGAATTAGACTGAATGAAGAAAGAACAGTGAGTGATGTCATTGCGGTGAGTAGGACATTGAAGAAGGCGGTTTTTTGATGATCGTAGATTTTTATTGTGACTGTCACAGATGTATCGAAAGTGAGGGGCCAGGTAACTATGGGAATTCGGAGTGTCAAGAAATGAGAACAACGGCATAGTGAGTGCCCTTTTGTCAATGCTGTCTGCGCTGGCGTATGAGAAACCACTTTAGAAGCGACCGATGCGCAGAGACATGGTCATATTTACGCAAATTGAAAACAAATCGAATGCAGTGATTTAGAAGACGGTCAAGTTTTGTTGAGAAGATCTGCATTTAGGTCATAGTAGCACGTATCATGCTCACAGTTAAAAAAATATATAATTTTTTGAGAAATTTACCATCTACATTTTATAAGTCAGACCACTCAAAAAAAGTAATAAACAAATCAACAAAAAATAATGCTAGATTGTAATCTAAACTACAATTTAATGCAAACAAAACTTTAACAAGAGAAACACTATCTTTACTTAAGTTTCAACCTAAGTCTAGAGTCCAATTACTTAGTTTCATTCTAAAACAATGTCTGGCCTCATTCTGAGTGATGACTCGCGAACTCGGAGTATTTTATGTGAAAACTTTGAGCAGCAATTAAAATTGCAGACAGTGCCATCTGTTATCGTGCTACGGAGTTAATGCAAGTAATTAATGGTCTGAGAAAGATGCTCTGTTAGTCGGGTTCCATTTGTTTTTGGATGATAGGTACTCACCAAATTAAAAGAGAATGGATAATTTGGCAAGGTTCATTCAAAGTCTTTGTTCATAATAATGCAAAATATTAATTAACATTAACATTATAAGCGGGATATTTACCAAGTTTACTGTTTATTTTGAGTTTCCGATATTTCGGTGCTATTGCAAGCACCATGATCACGGATAAACTGAAGTTATTTCGGGTGGGTGTTTATGAGGAGACAAATCGGTCTACCCTCTTTCTTGTTCGTTTTTTGCACTCAGTACCGCTACCACTGTCACTCACACCTCGATTCTGTTCCCGACACACGAAACTGACTGTGTCCGCTCGGGAACTGTTTTCAGCACTTTTTCGGGTTTTACACAACTGAACCACTGGATTCCAAGCTCTCGACTGTTGAAACCCATCCTCCCGGTTAAAATTTTTATATTTCGTAATCTCGATAGCTTCCCTCACCAGTCTAGGGATATAGTGGCGTTCTGTCGAAATGACCTAAGGGTTATGTAACTCAATCCAGTGGTTCAATCCTGATTCCAAAAGTTGTTGAGCCGATGGCTGATTTTTGGGTGTCATTGTTCTTTACCACCCAGATACGCTCTGAAATTCGACAAGCAACCGTACGCTTTGTCTGATCGTTCGGTAAATATCCCGCTTATAATGTTAAAGTTAGTGTTAGTGACCATGACAGTTTGAAAAAATATTAATTTCTCAGTGGCAGAACCAAAGTTTTTAAGTTGGTGGTTTTATACCCTCGTACCCTAGAAGATACGTAAGCCTGTTGGAAATTGAAAGTGCACCACAACCTCACGTACTTGTGCACTATAATATCGCCTGCACTATCGCTAGTCTCCGCTGAGATTAGCTGCCATGAGCAAAATTCAGTTAGGAGAACTATTATTATTATTTTAATAAATAACTTTCTGACGTCAGAAACCTTCCGTAATTAATAAAACTTCACACGCACTTTTTTAATTGAGTATATGGAGAATCTGGTGTTTAATTATACGTTATATCCCAAATTTATTAAAATTATAGCACCGTCGAAACTTGTACTTACATTGATTGATTTTCAGCAATCAGTCTCCCAATTGTGAGTGGACCATAAAAAATTACGACCATTCTCTTAATAATTCTAAAATGAGTTTCAGGTGTCTTTAATGTTCACTCAAGAAAATTAATTAGTGATTGTCAATTTAACGTTAAATTTCTAATGCATTTCGGTTGACTTCATTTTTTTTTTGTAAAATTCTTTTCTGAATGATATAAATTGCCATAAAAAATTAAAATTAATATATAAATTGCCATAACCATAAAAAAATAATATATAAATTGCCATAACCATAAAAAATTACGACGAATCGCGTCCTGGTGGACGCTAAATTGCCATAAAAAATTAAAATTAATATATAAATTGCCATAACCAACCATAAAAAAATAATATATAAATATAATAACCATAAAAAAAATAATATATAAATATAATAACCATAAAAAATTAATATATATATTGCCATAACCATAAAAAATTAATATATAAATTGCCATAACCATAAAAAATTACGACGAATCGCGTCCACCAGGACGCGATTCGTCGTAATTAATAATTATTAATTACGACGAATTAATTTATAATTCGTCGTGGTCCACTCACAATTGGGAGCCTGATTGCTGAAAATCCATCAATGTAAGTACAAGTTTCGACGGTGCTATAATTTATATCATTCAGAAACGGACGCCACCAGGACGGTAGCTAAGTCTTACAAAGCTCTTATAACTGTTACTTACACATCATCTTTCTACGAACCTCAGATATCAAAATACAAAAACACAATATTAAATAAGGTATTTGAATACTCCTCAATATGCTCCCCTAACGATGCTCAATTCAATATTTCGCCCCTCAAAGTGTACTAAGGTAAGAAGTTATTCGAATTTATTTTCAAATGAAATAAATGTAAATGAGATTTGGTTCCATCATTTTTATTCACACCTCTTAATGTCTTTTCCGTTTCTTTTCGAGATAAAAAAAGATCTGTAATGGATTTTTTTTAATATTAAAAATCGAATGTTATTAAAGTATAGGATTTTAAATTGCGATATTATGTTTGAAATTAATATATATTATATTAAACCTCAAGTTAATTGCACCGTTTTAAGAACCCAAAGATTTAAAAGATTAATTATATATGGCTACAAGAACGTAAATAACTCCGGATATGATCTAGTATGACTCGACCCGGAAATTGAACCCGGAACCGTATGAGGTTCCGGGTTCAATTTCCGGGTTGAGTGAGGTAGATAATTCTCAATAAGGATCTCGATGTTTATAATTACAATTTCTGCCTCTGTAATATCAAAAAGTTAGATTATACATTTAATAAAACGTCATGCAACATATAGGTATCTACATAGGCAGACTTAATGCTTGAGGCATTCTCAACCAATCGACCAAGGGTAACTGGAGGGCGAGGGTTTCCTATTCCTGAAGGAAAAACAAGCAAAATTGGTATACCAAAAGTTTCATCGCCCGTTTATCTCCTTATGAAAAATATATCAAATTGAGTGTTGGTACGGCTACCACCAATATTCAAACCTTTTTTTTCGTCGGACAGATCAATTGACAAATAATAAGGTTTATGGGGGCCGAGTCACCCACGTCCGTAGGAGTGTACCCTTTGATTCCCTACACGTGGTCCCCGGGTGGTGCAAATCAGGTGACATCTGGTGGTAGGCTTCGGCCGAAGGCTTGCGACCACCCACCGGGCAAAGACGTATCGCCAAGCGGCCTAGCCGTGTTCCGATACGATGCTCGGTGTAGCCACTAGAGGAGTTGGGTCGAGACAGCCGTTCCACTGCAGGCTGACCAGCCTGAGGCGCGCTGTTATGGACGTATCGGGAGACTAGTCTCGGAGGGTAACGGGATCCGAGGCACGGTGCGCCGCTGGCCGACCGCAGGTAGTTGGGGGCCCAAGTAGTGTGCCAGCCACACACGAAAGGCTGCCCCGCCAACTGTCGAAAAATCCCGGAATGCACCATCGTGCTGGTTGGCGACCAGATGGGGAGGGCCCGATGGACATTCCGGGGGGGCTCGGGCGTCCCCGCAGTCTCCGGACTAGTGCCCCAATGATAGCGTCTTTTTCAGTGCGTGTCTGTAGGTTATCAGCGTGGAACCTCGTCTCACTTCCTTCTCCTTACCTCCATTCACTCCAATAAATTTATGAGAAGGACAAAGAAAATTGGTCTTAAACAGCGGCTGCACCCCCTCCCCCACAAAGTGCACCTCACCAACATTCGAGGTCTGCACTCAAATCTTTCTGCAGTCCACTACCACCTGGAGGCTGAGAAACCAGCGCTGTTTTTCCTTACGGAGGCGCAGATAGCGAGTCCGTCAGATGTGTCGTACTTATCTTACCCATGCCCGTGACGACACTTGCTATCGGCGTCTCCGTAACTTTGAGGACCCCAGATTCTCAACGATGTGGGCTCTAGTGGACACAGGTCTGGATAAAATTATCTACGCCTGTGTCTACCGTTCGCACAGCGGAGATCAGGAGACAACCAGGCTCACAGAGTACATCAGTGAGGCTGCTGACGCGGCACAGCAGCGGTACCCTTCCGCCCAATTAGTGTTACTGGGGGACTTTAATGCCCACCACAAGGAGTGGCTCTTCCCATACCAGTGCATTGACCATGCTGGGAGGGAGATGCGAAAGCTTTCGCTTGCGCTCAACCTTACCCAGCTGGTCCAGGGAGCAACGAGGGTACCGGATGTTGACTCGCACACGGCCAATTGCTTGGACCTTCTGCTGACAACAGATCCAGACCGATACTCTGTGTCGATAGCTTCACCTTTGGGTAGTTCCGACCACTGTCTGGTGAAGTCTGTGTCCGTCTACTCCCCGCCCGATCCCAGCCCAAGAGGCACCCGGCGGGTTTGGCGGTACAGGTCAGCAGATTGGGATGGCATGCGATCTTTCTTCGCATGCTATCCTTGGCAGCCTACTTGCTTTTCTTCGGCTGATCCTTCGTCGTGCGCGGACGCCGTGACGGGTGTGTTGCGTCAGGGAATGGAGTACTACATTCCGTTCTCTGACGTAACAATGTCCAGCGTTGACCGGCCATGGTTTGGCGCCGAATGTCATCGCGCCGACGCCCTTAAACATGAGGCGTACCTGGCATGGGTCGATGCGCGATCGCGCAAAGCGAGTGACGTGGGTCAGAAGAAGAGGGCCTTTAACAGGGCTGCCAAGTCCTGCAAGTTGGTGTTGCGAAGGGCTCGGTTTGACCACATTAGCCGAATAGGGACCAAACTTGCTTCTTACCCAGCAGGTAGTAAAGCGTTTTGGTCCCTGGCTAAGTCAGTCGAATCGAACTTCTGCCGTCCCTCACTACCACCACTGCTGAAACCAAATGGGCCGCTGGCCCACTCCGCTGAGGAGAAGGCAAATTTATTTGCCTCTCTTTTTGCGGAATCTTCGCGTCTAAATTCTGGTGATTCGCGGCCCCCTCCTCCTTTTGTTGGATGCGAGACGAGTATGTCGGACATTCGCATCCACCAAAAGGACGTCCGTAGGGTGCTGCGCAACCTCGACGTGAACAAGGCAAGCGGCCCTGACGGAATACCAGCTATAGTTCTTAGAACCTGTGCGCCTGAACTGTCTCCGATCTTGACACGCCTATTCCGCCTTTCATATGAGACTGGAAAAGTGCCGAATGCCTGGAAGCAAGCCAATGTACAGCCCGTGCCCAAGAAGGGCAGTCGAGCTGACCCGGCTAACTACCGACCCATCTCTGTAACGTCCATACTCTGTAAGAGTATGGAGCGTGTACTAAACACTAAGCTCCTGGCATACCTAGAAGGTAACGATATCCTTAGCGACCACCAGTACGGCTTCCGCCGAAATCGGTCTACTGGGGATCTTCTAGCGTATACCATTCACATATGGAGTGAGGCCATCGAGAGGCACGGGGAAGCGCTTGCCGTTTCCCTCGACATCTCGAAGGCTTTCGATAGGGTCTGGCACGAAAGCCTTATCGGTAAGCTTCCTTCATTCGGTCTGCCCGGTGGTCTGTGTGATTGGATCGCAGACTTCTTGAGTGATCGGTCCATTCGAGTAGTTATTGATGGCTGCTCGTCGGACCAATTGGATATTAATGCCGGGGTCCCTCAGGGGTCAGTACTCTCAGCAACATTGTTCTTGTTGCACATTAACGATCTGCTTAAACCCGGCACCTTTGGGTATGCAGACGACAGCACTGTTGCTGAGAGATACTTCTCCAACGCACGGGCTACCGGGCCACAGATCCAGTCTCTTCGTGAAGCCATGGTGGAGCGCTTGAACTTGTCCTTGCAGGCAGTCTCCGAATGGGGTGATGCCAATCTGGTCAAGTTTAATGCTACTAAAACCCAGGCGTGTCTTTTTTCCGCTAAAAAGAGCCAATTTCACCCGGCTCCAACTTTTCGTGATGTAACCGTGCCAATAACGGACCATCTTGAGCTTCTTGGCGTTACGTTGACATCGACTCTCAATTTTGGGCCTTACATTGAGGCTAAGGCTCAGCTGGCTTCCAAAAAGTTGGGGATCCTTGCGAAGGTGAGAAAGTACTTCACGCCGGAACAGCTGCTCAACTTGTATCAAGCGCAAGTTCGATCATGCATGGAGTACTGTTCTCACCTCTGGGACGGTTCTGCCAAATACCAGCTTGATGCACTAGAGTTGATCGAAAAGCGGGCCAAGAGACTTATCGGCAATGAGGCACTGGTCAAATCAAAGCTCCAGAGCCTTGAACATCGTCGCCGAGTTGCCAGCTTGTCGGTTTTTTATCGGTTACATTTCGGGGAGTGTGCGATGGAATTGCATGATTTAATTCCGCCCAGCCCGTTCCATCATCGGACAACCAGACGCACGGCGATGCGTCATCGGTACATGGTGGACATCCCACCCATACGCACAAAACGTTTTGGGGACACTTTTATTATGCGTACAGCTAAGGAGTGGAATTCCCTGCCGGAGTCTGTGTTTCCCGATAGCTACAATCTAGGGTTCTTTAAGTCAAGAGTGAATAGGTTACTTCTAGGCAAGCGTGCTTCACCGTCGACCACATCATCGCTTACCATCAGGTGAGATAGTGGTCAAGCGCGAGCCTATTTACAATAAAAAAAAAAAAAAGGTCCCGATGGCTACAATCGTATATAAACTCACACCTTTTTTCCATGGGGGTAGGCTGCAGAACACCAACTGCTTCACTCAACTACTAGTTTTTTATCACCTAACAAATATATTTCACATTATGGCCTTCCATTCTGCCCGGTGTCTTGCCTACTCCGACCAATCTCTCGTAAACGCCTCTAAAGTTAGTAGCTCACTTACATGACCCTGCTCCAACACCGCCTTAAACAGAGATAACTCCTCCCTGTTCACGCGCCGACAGCTAGCACGCAACCAGCTGTCCCCACGCGGACCGCTTTCGGCTTATCTTTTTCGACTAGCTAGCAACATGCTGAAAGTGAGCAGTCTGCGTGCGTACATCGCATGGGTTAACTGCTTGAAGCGCGTCGTAAGCATGCGGTAAGCGAGACGCCAACTATCGAGTGGTAGGTCGCTTACAGCGAGCTGTCTTCTAAATTGTGTTGTCAGTGTAAAGTATGTCTACAGAGGACACCCTGAAGCTCACATTTCAATGAAAATTATTTAGCGTGATGGGAGCAGTGTCGTATAAGTCGACTAAGACCTTACCGTCACTTCCTGTTCACCCGATGATAAACTACCTGTAACAACCAACCTCTTAAACTAATACCCAACATATTCCAAAACAATTTAAGTAGGTACCATAATAAAGTTAAATTAATGAAATAGTTTGTAAACTTGTTAAAAGTCAACACGACCACGACGTCATAAATCACTCTTTGTGTTAACGCGCGCGTCTACGTTAAGCACTTCATGTAAAGTGCTAAAGGTGATGTAATTAAATTCGCGTTATTTTGTTATTGTTGGTAGTGAGTACGATGATTAAATTAGGGTTTAAAGTTTGTTAGCTTTATGTTAAGTGGAGTCAATGATAATAATTATTAAGGTGAAAACTGGTATTTAAAAATGGATACTATTTAAATGAGCGAAAATAAATTTAAATTAAAGGTGTAAAAAATAATGAATATGGCTTACTGTAATACTAAGTGGGCGACAAAAAGTGGGCGAATACAAATGTTTAAAACAGTGACTTGAAAATAAAAGTTTGTCGACCGTGCCCCGCTGCGCGGGGCTTCTTTTTCTGTCTGCAGGGCCTAAAGTAACCTAACGTGAAGGAGATGACGGGAGCAGCACCCGTCATCCCCTTCGAACCTAACCTATCCGTGTCGAGGTGCCCTAAGTTTCCGAGCTCACTTCGCTCGCCTTTGGACTATTTCGTTAAAAGCACGAATACACGCAAACTCCCGCGCTGCACAGCGATGCGCATCGCCTCGTCGGTTATTCTGCTATTTTCGAAAGAATAATATGCTAAAATAGAACCGCAAATACAATTAAAGTATGTATCAATATTATTACCGCAGCTCACAAATACCTCCTAAAAGATATTACTCAAACCAATGAGATTTTACCAATAGAGACGTCATACTCAATAAAAAGAAATAAAAACATGGTGATATTTTATTTCAGCTATCTACGTAAGACCATATAAAATTTGGAACACTATATAATAGATACACATAGATTTAAATAGGACCCCGTTGTCAGAAAGGATGAACATACTGTTCATAACTACGTACGTTCGTGTCGCGGCCAGCGACGCAGGACGGACTGAGTTCAGTCAAGCTGGTCAGCTTGTGTTTGTGTTGCCGCGCAGACATCGCTACAACGTATCTACCTCAGTATTTATATAACATCATTGACTCAAACCGGATAAATAGTTACTTACTTAGTATAATAGTAGCCCATTCAGTATATTTTTCACCCGGTTAATAATTTCCCTTTAAAAATTAGTATCTAGTTTAAATATTGTGAAAGTAGATTCATGTAAAATGAATACCTTTTTTAGCTCTATATTTATATAATATGATATTCGAAAAGCAGGTAAATCGAAACTTTGCGAAAGAAAAAGACCTTGTGAATGAGAATGATTTTATGGTCTTCTCGGTTTTTTTCTATGTCTTCCTACAACCAATCTTACAAAAAGATAAAATTTGGTTTGTAAATGCCAGAAAGGTCCTTCATGCGGTAAAAAATAAAGGGGTTCCTCTGCAAGAAGAGATCACATACCACCGAGTGGGCCGCCTGCTTTTTTGTCATTCTAAGGCTTACTAAAGCTAATAAAGAAAATGTAGAACGTATTTAATAAAGGGAAGGGTAAAATAAATAAAAATCTATTTTAAAAGTAGCAAAAAATGCAAACTTTTAAATTGCATACCGATAAAACACAACCATTACATAAAAGTGATCATACAAAGAATATTTCTCTCCGTATTCCAAAAGAGTTAATCTCTTTAATGCGATCATCCGGACCGTGTCGTGCCGGAACGGATTGGGACGGCTCGGACCGGATATATCCGTCGTGCGTAAAAGCTTCGCTTCTGAATTGCAGTGTGACAAAATGTTGTAGACGTATGTAGGTAGGTATTTAGTTTCACTTTTATTTTTGAACTTGCTTTGGCCTGCAGCTTCGCTCTCGTGGCCGATTACATCGGAACCGTGCACTGTTCCAATATAAAAGGTAACTTTTGACACTCGGTGAAAGTGTAGCCTCCTACAAATGAAAGAATTCGTTTAAATCTTTTTAAATATAAAATTAAACAATGATGCCTTATCGCCTTAAGTGGCAGTGGGCAGGGCACATTGCTCGCAGAACGTATGGTCGTACCGGCAGATGCAGCGGTGCCTCCCTCTTATTGGATAGACGACCTGGTCAAGGCTGCGGTAGTCCGGTGGATGCGAGACGCACAGGGCCCATCAGTGTGGCGACGCTTGGGGGAACCTATGTCCAGCAGTGGACGTCTTTCGGCTGAAATGATAATGATGATGCTGATCTTATTGTCATAGGCTGCTTTTTTAGTTAGTGAACGGGAGCGAAGCCACGGGAAAAAGGTAGTATATTATAAACAAAATGTGAATATGAAATCCAAACGCATCCGACATTAATAAATGAACCAATTTTAAGTTAATTAGCCATTTGATCTGATAGTTAAATGACTTTACAACTTAATTGACACGTAGCACAGCTGTGATAGTTGGTCACGCTACAAATTAACTTCAGTATGATATCCACTGCCATTAGTCATTCCATCATGGGCTAACTATTCAGTAAAACACTTGCGAAAAATATAAAATAAACTCACTCAGAATGCATACTCTCATTATTTTTTTCGGTTGATATGGATGAACCTTTAATGAAAAATTTAGATTCGAAAGGCCTCACTCCATTTCTAATTAGGACTTTTTGATTAAGGCTTCCCTTTCATCATTCTTTTACCATTATCCTAATTTATTGCGCAACATGTGTTCTTCTAATTGAAAAAACGATATAAAATAAATATAAACAGTGGATCACAGAGAACAGAACAGAATCGCCTGCACCCAAGTCTATAGTTATTTATTTAAATTATTTTATACTGGTTTCTGCTAGCGGCTTCGCCCACGTGATAGTCGTAAATTCATCTCATAACATGGGAACATATTAAAAGTATTCGTATGCGCTATTCCTGACTATAATCCATCTCTGTGCAATATTTCATCCATATCCGTCCAGCCGTTTGAGCGCGAAGAAGTAACAAACATACACACACGCACTCACAAGCTTTCGCCTTTATAATGTAAGGTGTGATCTGGGGGCACGGTAGCGCTCCCGCCAAGATGAGCCAAGCGAAGCACAAGGACACTACTTACCTTTTCTCGAAACGCTTCGTCGTTTTTTTTAACCCTCATCTTCAAGGTTAAGAAACGTTTGCCGAGGTCGGTCCGTGGATGGGTGACCATAGCGCAGCACGTTAAGCCGTTGGTCCCAGCTGTCATTTGAAGATCTTCGACAGTTGTCACGGGTAGTCAGAAGCTTGACATCTAACACCAATCTTGCCAAGAGGTATCGTTTTGCCAAGTTACTGGGTTGTGGAGGTCAGATAGGCAGTCGCTCCAGGTAAAATACTGGTACGCAGCTAAAAATCCGGTTAGACTGGAAGCCGACTCCAACATAGTTGGGAAAAGACTAGGCAGATGATGATAACTTGGGTTTGGATTATAGCAGATAAACTAAATTATCGGGATATAATATCAAATGTGGTCGGGCAGGACCTCTCACTTCCCGGTGTGGTCAACTCCATGCTGGGGAGTGAGGAGGCCTGGGCGGCGGTTGCTTCCTTTTGCGAGGTCGTGATGTCGCAAAAGGAGGCGGCGGAGCGGGCGCGGGAGGACGATCCTCTCGCGCCGCCGCACCGCAGGCGAAGAAGGGGTGGGAGAAGGTGGTTGTACGATCGTCTCCTCCCACCTCCTGGTGGTGACTAGCGGGCGACAGGCGCGGGGGCGCCTTCGCTCGCATTGCACGAGTCACCACCCTCGTCGGGCGGGAACGGCCGAGCACTCGCGGTCGTTCCCGGGCTCCTCCACTGAGGGAGGGGCGTGAAGGCCCCGCTGTAAAGGCGGGCGGTCGTCGGCGGGGGACTGGACGTAAAGGCTCTGCCAGTTTCCCAGTCCTCCTCCAATTCAAGACGATGCGGGAGTGCCGCTGGGTTATTTTAGTGGGTATACCGGATTCATTCCGGGGAGTCCCACATACCCCCCCCATTCCCCCAATGGGTGGGTATGCGTAATGCATTTTTTCCCAGCGAGGTCAAAAAAAAAAAAAAAAGGGCGTGTAGAGTTAAAGCTTGGCTGTACATGAGATTTGATAACTTTTTGACAGTGCAAGACAGGCCTCGTCTTGGCAACATTTTACATGAAAATATTTTGGTGGTACACTTAAACACTTACAGAAGCATTATAGTAAAACCACGGAACGAATCGCGGAAGCATTTACATTACATTGTAACAATAAACATTATTTTACTGCGCAGTTTGTGAGTTTATTCAGTCCTTATACAATTAATTAAAATGATGAGAGAGTGCTATAAAGTTGTGGTAAACGAGCTCGCATTTCGTAACAAAATGGCCGTAAAGTTATCGACAGTAATGTTTACTTCGACCAAAGTGAATTATGAAAAGCCGGAATTACATAATAACAAAAGTTCTGTTTATTTTGATGCAGGTATGATGATGGGAGGATGGCATGTGGATATCAGCAGGTCCTAGGTCCAATATTGGCTCGTACACCAAAGGACGACACGAAATGGCAATCTTTAGAAAAGCTCTTTTGTTTTTTTTTATTGATAGCCTCGCGCTTGACCACTATCTCACTGTCTCTCTTTATCGGAAGAAAAGCTGTGTCAGATTAACAACCATTTGCCAAATATTTATTTTCAACTAGCTTTTGCCAGCTGCTTTGCCCGCGTGAATAGTGTTGTATCAACCCAAGGGAACTTTATATCGGGATCTAAAATCTACCTCCGTGGCAAATTTCATCAGGATCCCTTCAGCCTTTCTAACGTGATTGAGTAACAAACACTTTCACATTTATAATTATTAAATGAAATCATATTTATTTCGCCACAAAATTGGACAATTTTGAACATTATGATACTAAATGAACGTGAAAGTTTTTGGGGATGGATGGATGGATGGATGTTTGTTACTCTTTCCAGCAAAAACTACTAAACGGATTTTGATGAAACTTTACTGAAATATAGCTTATACATCAGAATAACACATAGGTTATAATTTATATAGATATTGGGAGAAGTACTTATACCACGCGGACGGAGTCGCGGGTGGAAACTAGTATTATATAATACTTGTAGCATTTAAAATTAAGAACAGCAATAGTCTTTTTTATTACAAATGAAATTTTTGTGACAGAAGTTTCTTCTATGAAGATTACCTACTTTATTATCCTCATCCTACAACATTACTTTAATGTGTTGGTATTCTTTACGTTTTAGGTTAAAAGTTTTATTTTATTTTCGGCAATCAAAAGCCCTCAAGCTTCTGCCTAGCAAATGGCATTTTTGCTTTATCAATACATTAACAGCTCTGCTATATTACCGAAGATTACCAAGCAACATAATCAGAGTTACTTTGACAGGTACATAACAAAACCTATAAATATGTATAGCCTTTTCCCAGTTTTTTTTAGCGTTGTATCTTTGGGTAACAAAAGAACATCGGGGTTGGTAAATCCTGGTACAGCACACAGAGACATTTTTCCAGATAATTAAAATTTACTGACGATGCGCCACCTATCGTGAAAAAATGGCAGTTCAAATCCCCATTCTTCATTTATTTCGATAGTAACTTGTAACACATCAATAAAACTGCATACTTGTCAGTTTAATTAATTTGTCAATTCTTTGGTTGACACACTTTGATTTTACTGAAACCTTGGCATCAAAAATGGATGGACCAGGAGCCAAACCGACATCACACTGTCCTGACCTTTCCCAATATAAACGTACCTAACCGAATAATTGGGTAATGGTTATTGTTGTACTTTAATCTTTGACCGTACAATAGTTACCTAACAGATTATCGTTTAAAATTTAAAGGAAATATTTTATAATAATTTCTTTTCTACACAGTTGTATGTCAAGGAATAATAACAACCAAGTTTCAAGTGACGACATTTTGATAAAACGAATGTTGATCGTTAAGAATAAGTCTGTTCTTGCACCGCAACTCTATCAAAATTAAAAGACTTGTAACCATTTTATTTGCATACGAGATAAGCGAATTAATTGAAATGAGATAAACACGATAGAAAAATATCTTTAAGTTATATAAAATTTGAAACAGCGCCATCTATTTTTGTGCCTCTGTACTAACACAGCAGACTGTTTCAGGGTTCCAGTTCGCGTTTGTATCGTTTCCTTTTCAATAGGCGTCGCGTCCTGTATGATGTTACTTTTATCGAACTGATGGTAACCCAGCAAGGTAACGCGAATTATTCGTATTATAACTACAACCATTACGAGATTAAAAGTTTAGTTTTCGAGAATGATCTTATTCTTTTTTTTAAGAGTTGCGCTTAGAGATTATAATTAAAATTTGGATAGTGTTTTGTAATTTACGAGTACATACTTTTGTAACAATATGGAGATCAGAACATCTAGAAATTATTTGGAATTCTGTGGTTTCAAAATACATGTTTTTTTTTTTAAATATTTGTCTGTATTTTTTTTTTTGTTTTATTTTTGCTTCTTTCTAACGGAGACACAAGAAGACGCTGACTGACTAAAAGAAAAAATATATGATGAGATTTAACATTTGAAACCTTTACACATACGTAGTTTTTTTTTATTGTCGATGGGCTCGCGCTTGACCACTATCTCACCTGATGGTAAGTGATGATGTGATCGACGGTAAAGCACACTTGCCTAGAAGAAACCAATACACTCTTGACATAAAGACCCCACGATTGTAGCTACTAAGTAACACCAACTCGATACGTACTGATTAAAACATATTCGATCAGTGTTGCTTTCAATAGTATAAAGGAGGTATATAACTAGATTAATACATTTTTGTTGCGTATAATTTTTGCTTAGTTTATTGTACTTACGGTTTGTAATCTCATGACGTCAGAACCAACCAGTGCCAATTCCACCAACAAAAAACAAAGAAAGACTTCTGTTAAAGGCACAATTTATATTTTACTTGAAAATGAAAATATCATTACAAATAAAGAAGCAAAACATGATAGCTATTAGTTTTCTCGTATCTTTGGCAGCCTTCCAGAAGGGACGGAATTATTTCTTCTATTTTATTTATAATGTCAGCTTAGTCAACGTAATTAAGTTTGTTTTTGTAAACAATTTAGATGAAGCAAGATCTGTAATCAACTATAATTACGACGTAATAAATTTATTTAACCGACTTCCCAAAAAGAAGGAGGTTCTCAATTCGGATGTATAAATATTTTTTAAAGTATTTTCGGGGATAACTCCTTCATATATAAACAGATTAGCAAATTTTTTGGTTCCAAATAAGTTATATATATAAGGAACGGCTCCATTTAAATTTGGTAAAGATCTTCGGAGATATACAACAGAACTCTTCAATAAATGACGGCATCTCGGGATCTTTGCAATCCCATGTCTGTTTATTGTTTACACCATTTCATAACATACCATCACGCCAGCCGTTCTAAAGGGGTACGCAGATATGTACAGTTCACCCTGGTACACTCTCATTCCACCGGTTATGTTCAAGTTACATGTTATTACCATATTCTGTTCAGGCATCACTATGGGCGTTATCTTACTATATGTTACTTACTTACCTTACTATATGTTACTTTTCCGCTATGTACTACTAAAATGTGAAAAATAAAAAAACTTCTTACAACAAAATACTAACAGCTTCCAAATAAAAACACTCAACCTGCCTAGCCCAACTACATTGGGGTCGGTTTCCAGTCTTACCGGATTCAGCTGAGCACTAGTGTTTTACGTGGAGCGACTGCCTATCTGACCTCCACAACCCAGTAACTGGGTAACACGATACCCCTTGGCAAGACTGGTGTCAGATCTCAAGCTTCTGATTACCCGTAACGACTGTCAAAGATCTTCAAATGACAGCCGGAACCAGCGGCTCAACGCGCTTTCCGAGGCACGGAGGAAACTCGGTATGTTGAAATGGTCACCCGTCCACGGGCCGACCTCGTCAAGCGTTGCTAAACCATGAAAATCGATCCATGCGGCTGTTATTATTTAGCCACGAGCTCCTCCTCCTTCCAAATAAAAACACTACAAAGTGAAAAATAACTTTAATGTCGGTAGACAGTTTTCCTGTTTTCGTACCTTCGTCTTTTGTGACACTGACTTCCGAAATTGAAGTTATTTTTCACTTTGTAGTATTTTTATTTAGAAGTCGGTTGTATTTTTTTGTAAAAAGATTTTTTTGTTTTTCAATTTTTAGTGGTACATAATGAACAAGTTAATCATTTTTTTGCAGTCGGGTTTTTTTGTATAGTAATTTGTTTAATTATATTTAAGATTTTAAGATCTTCATCTTCTAAGTACCAAGTTTATTTAAGAAACGATAATTGTAGGGGTTGTTATTTTAATTTTTTTGATGGTTTATTATTTTAAAGGCTTAATAAAGTAAGATCTTACAACGAATTGAAATTTCGCAAATCATCTTTAGTCTGCTAGTACGTTAATACTGCCATTTCTGTTTTTAAAAATGGTGAATGATAATTTTTAAATTAATACTTTCCTAAACGGATGGACCAGATTTTCTAGTCAACAATTATCCAGATCTAAAAGTATGACTAAAATAACCAACATTAACGGTAACATTAACATTAACCATCATCAACATTAACGGTAGGTATCCATCAAAGTAGACCACAGTTCCAGTTCGCTATACCATCTTAGCACGTTTAGCAGCAATGGCTACGCCGTAGCATTTCTGATTACGCCGTAGCACCCTAAGCTACGCCGTAGCAGTCGCGTAGCACATAATTACAAAGCATCTTCTCAAAGAAGGTAAACTCTTTTTATCAAAGAGTTTACCTTGACTTTAGTGGAAGATTCAGTAAGCGATTACGAGTTCATACGTTTGCACTCAGTTTAACTCCCGGCTTTGTTTGTATAGGACTGCCATTTTGTATACAACCTTGTTTGTCTTGGTACAATGAGTCCATGACTAAGGTCAATATAGAACTTGAATTTATTATTTTAATTTTGAACTTGTAGTAAGCAGTTTATTTCCTTGTCTTGTGGGCAAATTCATTAGTTAAACTTCGAGACATGATGATAACAAAAACTTTTACTTTAAAGGTAACAACAAAGAATAAAGAACATATACATAATAAAACTGTGAAAGTATAGAAATAATAATTTATTTTAGGTTCTCGAGGGTAATTGCGTAATACACTATCAATGAAAATGCCTTTCTTTTTAACAATTCATTAATATTGATTGCCTGATTTACGCTATCGAGTAAAAATGATTTTGTCGAACATAGCAAGCCTTAGATTAGTTATTTCCTTCAAATTGCTTTGGCTTTTTACAATAAGTAAGTTACGCATTACGTCTGCGGCTTTTCGCTAGTAATTTATTTTAATCCTGTATGTTTGGTTTATCATGAGGCAAAGATCTTACTAATATTATGATTCAAGAAAATGGAGAAGGATCATTACCTTTCACTAAAATTTTTAGTCTTCTCCTGTCTCTGTTATATTTGATATATATATTAGTATATGTTACATATTGTATGTTTGTATTTTATTTTATTATGTCTAAGTAGTGTATTATTTACGTTAATTTGTACACTGACAGCCCTATATTCTTTTCCTATTATACAGTCCATCCAAAGGTTGTCTGTAAGAGATTGCCTAGTGCGATAAGACCGCCCATTGTACATAAAGTATATAATAAATCAAATAATTGCACTCAATCACGCCAGAATGGCTGAATAGATTTGTATGAAATTGGGCACATAGATAGATTATAGTCTGGAATAGTACATAGGTAACTTTTTATTCTGTTATAATGTTGCCTTGAGATGCTACAAGACTTTTCACGCGGGCAAAGCAGCTAGCAGAAGCTCGTTTTTAAATAAGTACTTTTCCAAATCATAACCTTATCTATGCAAATATTATAAAGTTGAAGAGTTTTTTTGTTTGTATGAACGCGCTAATCTCAGGAACTACTGGTTGGAATTGAAAAATTCTTTTAGTGTTGGATAATCCATTTATAGAGGAATGTTATAGGCTATATAACATCACGCTACGACCAATAGGAGCGGAGCATAAATAAAAAATGTTGCAAAAACGGGCAAATTTATTCCTTTTTGAGAGCTTCCGTTGCGTGCGCTGCGTAAACGGTTTAAGTAACGCAACAATCATGTTTGTAGGGCAGGTAGGGTAGATGGGTAGGTAGGTAGCCAGTTGGCGGGAGCGAAGGCGCGTGGAACAGCTAGTTAAATATAATTGTATCACGTTTTTTACTCATTACTCCGTAACAAACAAGGAAAATTAGTACTTATTTAGTCTAATAACACCGTAATAGGGAGAATGTTTTCATAACGTAGAACAAAGAAATTACCTAGAACGCTGTAGAAGTTAATTGTTTATTTGTTAGCTCGGTAAACTGTACTTTTTAACACGCTTTTATTAACTTCGTATGTATGTATCTATGAATCTATGTAACGGAATCTTTAAACGTTTTCACCCCCTTTTAAACATCGGCTTAATTTGAAACTTTTAACACTTATCGAGGATCGATGACAATGTTATATTTTAAATAGTTTGTCCCATTATCTTTAGCAGAAGTTTCAGCCTCCCTAGCCAAGTTTCAAACGTTTTGTATCGAATCTATTTATACAATCGTTAACGCCTTCTATTTGTATGTTCTGACCACGTGACTCAACGTTCAGATTTCTCATTCCCACACATTGATTCGTTTTGTACTAGCGTTATCGATTGTAGATTGTCAACTTGGCTGCATGTGCAGAATTAGCGATTGAACCACAAAGTAAAAATAAATAGTAATAAAACTAATAAAACGCTTTAATGGAAAATGAAACTATAAAGTAGATAATCATTTTCAATAAATTTAAGTTAAGAATAGTGTGATTACCAAAAAAATGTATTTTATTGTAAGAAAGCGTGGGGTCGTGAAAGCACTTTGTCGAGCGGCGCCCAGCGTTCGCCTCGTGAATTTAGTACCGATAGAATTTTTGCTACCGCTGTGCGTGTGACGTCACAGCACCAGGTGCACATTTATGTTGGACGGGTTGCAAAAAAATATACCTTCTGATATTTGCTGCTATGATACAAAAAAACTCGGTCACTTATTTTTAAGTCTAGTAACAGAGTTACCTAAAAAAATAATTTTCTGCTAGTTATAAAGTTTGCGTAGTTAATTGAACAATGAAACCCTAATACCAGGAGCTCATGAAATAAGAGGTACCACACCAAAAACTCGCATAGCAACCCCTTCAATTGGATCAACAAAACTTTTTGGTTGCCACAAAACAGAAACGATTTCGGTGTAACTCGAACGTGGCAACCCCTTAGGCTGTAAACTTGTTGAGATTGTAAGCTGACACTCAACAATGATGAATTTGCAGGATTACTAGCTTGTTTACCAATCTTCGATTACCAGGGGTTAAGTGGCAGTAGGAGGTAAAGTAAAGTTTTGTAATGAGGAGTGGCTGTTTTGATTAGTTAATGTTTCGAGTTTAGTCATTAATATGAGTCCATGTTTATGTACGAGAACAATATTTGACCCTAAGAATTGCTCGCAAAACTTGATGGTCGATGAAATCGAAAGGTTTCGGAACTACAATCGTAACGGAAGACAAAGCTTTACTTTACAAAATTCTTTTTATTTTTGTTAGATCGAATAATTGCTTGATTTTGTCTGTATTTTCTCAAATGAAGAATTTTTTATGCAATATTATGTGTTTTATTATTTTAAAATTTGTATTATTTTTAAATATCTGTTTGACTCTAGGTCTAGGTCATATGTTTTGTGAAAATCTTATCTCATTCCATATTATGACTTTAGTAAATTTTGTAGTTTTTAAATATGGTTTTCAATGACTGAAAATAAACGATTTTTATTTTTCTTTTAACTTTTGGCGAACAGATGGGGATCACAGGATTCCGCAAGGTGCGGAAAGTACAGGGCCTGTTGATATGGTGACGCTTGGGGAAGGTTTATCCAGTACTATACGTCTTTTAACTAAGACAATGACCGTGGATCTTATTGGCAAACAATAAAAATAAATAAACGGACGCCACCTATGTTCAATCTGCCTAGCCTTTTCCCAACTATATTGGGGTCGGCTTCCAGTCTTACTGGATTCAGCTGAGCACTAGTGTTTTACGTGGAGCGACTGCCTTATCTGACCTCCACAACCCAGTAACTGGGTAACACGGTACCCCTTGGCAAGACTGGTGTCAGATCTCAAGCTTCTGACTACCCGTAACGACTGTCAAAGATCTTCAAATGACAGCCGGGACCAACGGCTTAACGTGCTTTCCGAGACACGGAGGAAACTCGGTATGTTGAAATGGTCACCCAACCACGGACCTACCTTGTCAAGCGTTGATTAACCTTGAAGATCGACCCGTGCGGCTGTTATTATTTAGCCACGAGCTCCTCTATGTTAAGTAAGTATTTCATTCCCTTTTTAAATTTTAACAAGGAATTTCCTCTGCACGTTATAAAACAAAATGAACTTAATATTAAACAAAGGCTGGGCTATCTCACATAGTTTAAACTATTGTAATTTTAAAATAAATCATTGTTCTTGTAAACAATAGGGTGTAATGTTAATATAAACATGCTATTAATATTGAGTTATTGCTAACATTAGACCCAAAGTTCACTTGTTCTAGTTAGACCCGAATAAATTAACCCTTAACTGCTTTTTATTTCTTCTTGGTAAGTTTGTTATCCATACTAATACTATAAATGCGAAAATAGTTGTGTCTGTCTGTTGTTACAATTAAACTGCTGCATTGCTGAATTAATTTTAATGAATTTTGGTGTAAACTCTACAAAATCATCAAAATTGATTCTCAAGATTCAATGTTATTCACGGTTCAAGTATCTCTACACTATTTGTACTATGTAAAGTTGAAGAAGGATATGTAATACATTTTATTCCGCAATTTTGTTCCCTTGGGTACATTTTTGAATTCACGCAGGCGAAGCCGCTGGCAGAATCGTGAATACAAATATTTTCACGATCATAAACTATAATTTCGTAATAATTTTATCAATTCATCTGAAATTGATTTCCCAACTTGTACTTAAACTTTCCGAAAAAGTATAGCTACTAAAACATTCCTGAATCAGAATGATAATTTATATCAGAGAAAATAAACTATATCATACGTGGGCGAAGCAGCTGGCATGGCCTAGCCATGCCAAGTTATTATTAAGGAGGCGTCCCAAAACAACAGAATTCTTGGAAACTCAGCAATATTGTTATTGTATCTAATCAATTATGGACGCTTGGTAGTTTTAGTATATAGTAATAAAAGAAAATTTATTTTTGGGTGGTTTTAGCTAACACAATTATATACGGGCCAATGAACATCTGTCACTTTAGATTCTTCAATACTGTCAAATAAATGTCATATAAATGTCATAGGCTACTTTTTACCACTGATAAATACAAGGTTTCCGAGCGAGAGGTAACGGGGTCGAGGCCGTAAGTATAAACTAGTACAAAATAATTCACTTCTTTTTTGTTTCTTGCCAAAGAATTCTTTTGTTCCTAATTATAAAACTTTGCGTAGCTAATTGAACAATTAACCCCTAATACCAGGAGCTCATGAAATATAAAAAGTATTCAAGTGAAAAAAATTATCTTCATCAAAATAACGTTGCGTCACGAACTCCTCACGATTCTGAGAGCCTAGTCAAACAAGGTAATGCACTGAGTCCCTCGTTCTGCGTTTATTGAAGAAAAGCAATTACTGAGTTGCTCTGGAACCTTCAATGTATCTTTTAAACCTTTTATAAACATTTGCTTTTGTTCATTAATTTCTATAATAATATTTATTGGGTAAGAAAAGCAAACGAGTTCCTTAGGAAAATAATGGCAACGCTTTGTTAAGTTAAAATGTAATTGAATTTCTCTTGTCTCATTTGTGATATTTTAGGAGCCACATTTTGATTTTGTGAGGATTGCACCTAGAATTTCTTGTATATTTTTACTATGCATTTTCGCGATAACACGACGTCAAAAATGATTTTTACTTTACAAATAATTTTGGTCTTTGGATACGAATTTAAAAAAATGGGTTTCAAATATTTTAGTTCATACATAATTTCATTAATTCTAACTTGTATTTTAGATCACCGGTTAGGTAAAATCCACTTCTATTCATATCTGTATTTGCTACAATAAGTGATCATCATAAAACATGCTGAAACTTTGTGGTTTTTCAAAGTAAATCTATACTGTATAATATATAATAATATTATAAAGAGGTAAAGTTTGAGAGTTTGTGAAGTTGTAGGGAGTAATCCACTGAAACGATTTTGAAAATTCTTTCACCAGTAGAAAACTACATTGTTCCTTAATGAGATAGGCTATTTTTTATCCCGAAAACGGGTTCTGTGAGGATGGCCACAGGAGCGAAAAAAGAGCCAGCCAGTGATAAAATAAAAGAAACAAAAGATGTCCGTCCAAATTACCTGCTCAAAATATCCCAAATCACTTGTACATACATAAAACCAGCAGCCAGGACCGACAAGCCATAAGTTCTTAACGCGTCCGTCAGATGGCGACATTGCCGAGTAATTAAAAGCACAAGTGGGTACTAATCTTTATAGTCTATAATATGAAACGTCATGAAAATGGCGGTTTGCACGGGAAAACTGCTGTCATATTGGTTTTACTGTTTCTACCGTTATGTTTGGGATTTAGAGGGGAAAGACAATGGATGAACGTGAGGTAGACAAGTGTTGTTAGAGCGTGCTTATAACTTTTATGACGGACCAGAGACTATAAGTACGATTTGAATTCTAAGTACGTGTTTGCATTGTGGTATGTAACAAACTAGTAGGTAAATAACAGTGTAAAACTTAATTTCAGCTAATAAACATTATAAAAAGAGGTAATCCCTGGAAGTAGCTATTATTCCGAATACCCAAATTTCTTCAACGATAGAAAATCACTAGAAATTTAAATGAGTGCCGCTAGACATTTTTTATTCCGATAATAAGCGATCATTTAGCCTGTGATTTTTAAGCTTAACAAGACAGATTATTAATAATATAATCAATAAGCCTGTGATTTTGAAGATGAAGAAGATGGATTATTATAGTATAATCACTTATTCTGTGACTTTTAAGATGAACAAGACAGATCGTTAATAATATAATCACTTAGCCTGTGATTTTTAAGATGAACAAGACAGATTATTAATAATATAATCACTTAGCCTGTGATTTTTAAGATGAACAAGATGGATTATTAATAATATAATCAATTAGTCTGTGACTTTTAAGATGAACTAGACAGATTATTAATAATATAATCACTTAGCCTGTGATTTTTAAGATTAACAAGACAGATTATTATTAATATAATCGGTTCCCTATCCATTTGCATAAAATTTTAAGACCTAATATATCTTAGCATAAATTTGGTTGGCATAATTATATTTTCGCATAATATAATTACGCATAACAGCTTACGCATAATTTTTTTAAGCATAATTTCTCTAACCATAATAATGATTAAGCAGAATATTCTAAAGCATAAATTTATTAAGCATAAAATTCTAAAGCATAACTTTTTTAAGCATAATATCCTAAAGCATAAATTTATTCACACATGCAGCATGCAAGCAAGCATACAGCATGCAAGCAAGCATGCAAGCAAGCATGCAGCAAACAAGCAAGCATGCAGCATGCAAGCAAGCATGCAGCATTCAAGCGAGCAGGCAACATAAAGCAGGCAGGGTTTCTGTCTCGGCTCCGGCGCTGCGGGCTTCCGGCGGCCCCACACGTGCTAATCGTCGCAGACGGCTTTCGCTCACCACCGAAGCTTCGGCTTGTTGGCCGGCTTCGCCGGCCAGCCTCAGCCGCGGCGCCTCGCTCGCAGCCGCCTGTTCCTCAGCCCGTGGGCCGCCTCGCCCCTACGCGCCTACGCGATTTTAAATTACACTCTAGGGGTAGGACAAACAAGACTACGTAGAGTCGGTTTTGCAGCAATTCGGTTCTGTCACTAACTTTTGTTGCACATCATATTAAATTTTTAACCAACAATATTATTTAATTGTTACAGAAACTGTAGCAAATTGGTTTGATCAGAATTATGTATGGGGCACTACAAGTTCACCACCACCATTTCCACCCAAAGTCTGGAGTACGTATCTACTAGAAAAGGAAAATAGACCTAGGACACAAAATCATGCAGAGGCATGGCACAATAGATTTGCACATTTTGTGGGAAAACACCATCCTGGATTTTATTTTTGACGTGATAACGTCTTTAAAATCGTTTTAGTCGGGTGACATGTTCAGAAACTTGTGTCACACCAAAACCTCACGAGCGCGATCGCAGGTATAACGAGAGAGAGACGGACCGATCTCCCGTCTCATCTCGAGCGCTGCCAGTCATTCCGTGAAACTTGTCACGCGGAATCCTCACGAGCGGAGGCTGGCATAGCGTTCAAGTGAGTGGACCGATCTTCCGTCTCTCTCTCACTCTTGTAATGTATGTATGAAGAAAAATGTATATCATAGTCGAATAAGTAAACTTGTCATTCTACACCCGAAATTTTTGGCAAAAAAGATCGTTCAAGAAATAAAACATCAAACCATTGAAATAGATAAACTGGATGTCGGAACATCACTTATACCAAAAAAAAAAGAAAAAAAACACGGACAAAACCAAAAGAATTGAAAAAATTATTAGTAAAAAAGATGAGTATACTTCTAAACTAGCATATTTACAAGCAATTGCTAAAAATATACACCTAAAATAAATAATTATACATAATTAAGGACCACTGTTTCAATCAGTTAACTTCTATCTGAGGAATAACCTCCATATTTATTTCTCATAATAGAAGTTAACTGATTGACATATTTTTTATACAAAAACTGTCAAAACATCTAATATATTCTTCAGATAAAAGTTATCTTGCGATTGAAAAATCGTTTAAGTTACATAATGTTATGTATAATAAATCATTTGCATGAAAATTGTTTTTGTTACTTATATTAATTTTATGCCTAAATATTATTATGCTAATAGTCATTAGGCCTACTAACGTTATGCTAACAGTCATTAGGCCTACTAACGTTATGCGAATCAAATTTATGCCAAAACAAATTAGTCTTTAAGATGATTATGCCAACATAAAATGTATGCCTAAAAAAATTTGAAAAATTGTGCCAAAATCGTTATGCCGAAGTATATTAGGCTAAAGAACATTATGCGAAAAGAAGGGATCCCAATATAATCACTTAGCCTGTGATTTTTAAGATGAACAAGATGGATTATTAATAATATAATCACTTAGTCTGTGACTTTTAAGATAAACAAGACAGATTGTTAATAATATAATCACTTAGCCTGTGATTTTTAAGATGAACAAGACAGATTGTTAATAATATAATCAATTAGCCTGTGATTTTTAAGATGAACAAGACAGATTATTATTAATATAATCACTTAGCCTGTGATTTTTAAGATGAACAAGATGGATTATTAATAATATAATCACTTAGCCTGTGATTTTTAAGATGAACAAGACAGATTATTAATAATATAATCACTTAGCCTGTGATTTTTAAGATGAACAAGATGGATTATTAATAATATAATCACTTAGTCTGTGACTTTTAAGATGAACAAGACAGATTGTTAATAATATAATCACTTAGCCTGTGATTTTTAAGATTAACAAGACAGATTATTTAAAAGTCAAAATGAAGGTACCATTTCCATCCATTAACTAAATCTTGGATTTTACAGAATAGTTTACCCTCATAAGTAGACTAAGTTATAAGGATAACGACACACTTAGGTACTTCAGCAACTGCTATAAGCTATGTACTGAAACTGTTAAATATTACGTCGTAATACCACTGGCTAAGTGTTGGCAATGAGATCAGCCTTGTTTGCATAATAGGGAAACGACTTTGTGCCCGGATTTCGCCATCACAGATGAATGGAATTTGAATGTACCCTATCTATTACACTATAACTGTATATAATGGGGTGTTGTTTATTTCATCCTAGTGTTACATGACCTTGATTAATTTTATTATGCAGTAAAAGTGTTTAGATATTGTTTACGACTTAACTCATTGTAAAGATTCCGACGTGCTCAATAGATGGCGTTGGCGTCGAATTAGAAGGTTTTGTTACCGCGACTAGGGTATAAGCAAATGGTTTTTTTTAAATAAATGTGTTAACCTCAGATCAGTATACGGTGGGTTTATTTACATCTCTCGCTAGTGTACCTTCAGGTCAATTTGCATCTAATACCATCAGGTATTTAACAGATAATAAGGAATAAACCGGTCAAGTGCGAATTGGACTCGCGCACTATGAAACTATGAAAGCATGAACAATACTCGAAAAGTAAAATTGGATTGAGGGGATTGGAGCTTTGCCTTTGGAAAACCAATGTCCCCATACATCGACAAAGTTCGCGGTCAATTGCCAGCTGAAAATAAGTTTATAATTCCTCAACGCATTCCTGAGAAAAAGAGTCTTGACTAACAGTCAGTAGTCAGGGTTTCTTTTTTCCATTTGAGGTACGGATCCCTAAAAATACATAAAAATGCAGGTAAGAACTTTATGGAGCGGAAAATTAATAAAGGTCTGAAGATTTAGTTCTTTTTTATTTTTTATTTTGTACTCCTACCACTGTTGTGTCCTTTTTAACCCAAAGGTTGACTGGTAGAGAATGCCTTGCTGCATTAAGTCCGCCTATGTATCACCATTGTACATGAAGTTTAAATAAATAAATAAATTTAGAGATCGAAGCCCCAAACGGTGGTAGGATCAAATATCCGAGAAACAGGAGATAGGTATCTACCAGTGCTGTACTCGACCAGGCTACTGACCTTTAAGTGAAAAGAAACCGTTGAAGATTATAAAAGAGAGCGATTAGGGAGATAAGGTAAGGTACGTTGTATCAAGCCCAAAGTTTACTTGTAGGTAGAAGAAGGTTCTATTGTGAATGCTAACAATGTTACATAAATACTTGTCTGAGATGGCAATACTACATAAAATCACCGCCAAATAACAAAAAAAATAAAAACACCATGTCTACCAATGTACCAATATATCAAAACGAAGGGAAAGGCAGTGTCGCTAACGCGATCAACACAAACGTGTCGCGGTAAGGGGCGTCCTTGACCCTTTCACTTGGCATTCAGTAATGAGTTAATATCTTATAAACGCGTTTACCGATTTACATGATTTAAATGGATAAAGTGGTTCTAAGTCTATACCTTTCTTTTGAGACCAAAATTATCAAAATATCTCCATAAACAAAAAATCATGTTTTCAAGTTACGTAATTATATCATACTTTTTGGTACAAGTCGGATCAATGACTTGTATTTTTTATATCTGGCGGACACTTTAGTTTCTATTCATATTCTTTATTGTACAGAAACCAACAGATACCAATATAATATGACGGTATAAAGGCGAGCTTTCTAACTCCAAATGAGACTTTATTCTTGCGGTAATCACACGAAAAGATTAAAAAATGTATAACATTTTCATACCTTTGTACCTTTACAGAGATTACAAGACCTCACATTTCACAAGCAAAATCATACCTTTTACATACATAAAAACACACAAATAACAACGCTAACTTGGCACGATATAGCGTGACCTTTGAATTCGTTCCAAACGCTTCAGAACGCGTTCCATTGTCTTTACAACTCTTTGCTTTAGCACAGGTACCCACATCCACAGAACAGTACGGATTACAGAAGGTCGAGTTCAAACAACGAGCGAAAAAATAAATACGCCCACATAGAAACTGCTTAGTTGGTCTAGCAGCTTGACCAACAAAGCAGTTTTTATGTATGCTAGTCTCTAGCTAGATGATGGCAAGCGCTACTGCCGAGCATAAGGTCCTAGGTACCGTAGAGTACACTAAAATTACTGGTGAAACGTGAGTGTAGTAGGTAGGTATATGTAGTAGTAGACACACTTCTGCTTAATCCGCTGGAAAATGAGCATGATGTTATTTTACGTAGACACGCTTCACGTACGGCGGGCGAGAGCAGACGCACTCGTGACCGTCATTTTTAGGGTTCCGTAGCCAAATGGCAAAAAACGGCACCCTTATGGATTTGTCATGTCTGTCTGTCTGTCCGTCCGTATGTCACTGCCACTTTTTTCCGAAACTATAAGAACTATGCTGTTGAAACATGGTAAGTAGATGTATTCTGTGAACCGCATTAAGTTTTTAACAATAAATTGACAATACATTTAGACATTTTTTTTTCACCAAAACGTGGGGGTATCTATTGATAGGTCTTCAAAAATGATATTGAGGTTTCTCATTTTTTTTTTTCTAAACTGAATAGTTTGTGCGAGAGACACTTCCAAAGTGGTAAAATGTGTGTCTCCCCCACACACATTGTAACTT